>OX442360.1:21213463-21882438 GCA_949357725.1 Hyperoplus immaculatus | reverse complement strand
CGCCAGCAGGGAGGCAAGTGGAAATAAACAAGGCTAGGTAGAGGAACCGAAACGGGTGATTTGGTGGAAGGGGAGCGAAGGCTTGGGGAAAGGCAGGCAGGCGTTGGGGTCATAAAAGCTAGGAGATGTGTTCTGGCCTCTGGGTCTTCATATCTTTTACATTTCTAATTAAAAGAGATAAAGAGTGAGGGAGTCATCAATCCCACAGTGATTTCCCAGTTAAGGTTTTAGAGGGGGCTGTAAACTAGGCGGCCCGGCATCATTGATTTTATAATTAGCTATCCTCACCCCAGAGTTAGGATGGAGGGAGTGTGGTAGAGGGACGGTAGGAGAGCTTAAACGAGGGAGCAGGAGACTGCCTGAGGAGGATGGCGAGGAGGTCAGGCCCCAAGGCGCTAGAGAGCCAAAGGTGAGTGCTTGAGAGAGGAGAAAATCCAGGATGGGACTAAATGCATTTGGAAGAGGCAATGAGCCAAAGGAGAATATAGGTTATACTGGCTATGTGAAAATAAATGGCACAGTTAATTACCAGTGAAATGTGATGTGTGTGGATCAAAATATTATTATGATCTCTGGCCAGAAAAAGACACATTATACCCAATTATGGATACATAAACCATTTTATTATACAGAACCCCACCCAAACCCTGGTACATGACTGATAGGAAAATAGACGGGCGGTGTACACCAGGGATAACCTTCACACACAAAACAAACCGTAATCGCTGGGGCTTTTATTGCAATGGGAGGCGTATTCGCACCGGAGCTCTCAGGGAAACAACCCTCCCCAAAAAAAGGTATTTTCTCAAAGACATACAGTCAAATCACAACCACACACAGGGACCATGGAGAGTTCATGTAGTTAGCACTATCTTCTGGGAAAGAATACCAAGCTCCCTCAACTCATGAGTATGTCTTCTACACAAGGAGAATCAACATGTAACACCAGGATACCTAGTGACACAAGGTAAATGAAAGTTACACAGACATTTACTCCATTCATGACTCCTATAATAATCCTCTTCACGCTGAAGATGTTTTTGGATCGACACACTGGTATCATTCCCTGTCATTAGCACCAATTTAACTCAGATACTAAGCCTTAATAGAGTCAAGGTGAGTATTTTGAAACGTTAAAAACAAAACAAAAATGTCAATAAAATACACAACACACAATGGTAATGATTAAGATATCGATGAAAGGACGCAACTGACGTATAGTTCAGTATCCATACAACAACTTTTCATCTAAAAACTCTTCTATAGTAAAAATAGGGTGCAAATACAGCAGATAAAATCAAGCATCAAAGTGTCTAGCGAGTCTTCTGAGCCAAGCATGGGAAAACTGTCACATATTGGACAAACAGTCGTGTGGAAAAAACGAAAACCTACTTCAAACTAAACCTGAATATAGTTTCATTGCAGCAGAACTCAAGTTAATTATAAATAGAAAAAAATCATGAAAAATGCATACAGTATTGATTAAAAGGTAGGCAGCAATTTTAATTAGGCAGCCTATTGCCACAGGGCTAGGGGAAAACCAACACTATGTCGTGATGTCAGGATCTATAAAGATGATTACCTCGACTCTTTTTTTATTCCTTCATTATTTTAGGCACACATTTCAAACTGCATGGCTGTGAGACAGGATGTCTGTGCAATATATAAACTGTAACAAGGCCCAACACTGACTATCCAAGTGACTAACTCGTAAATTAGCATTTAATTTGAATAATCATGAAATATTGAATCCAGGATCATTAGCAGGTAAAAATTGCAGCTGATCTAAAGTGAAAAGCTTACTAACATTATTTTTTATAATAATGATATAAAGTTACTGGAGTAGAAATTTGCATCTTGCATCTATCTTCAAACACAATCGGTTCAATAAGCTTCTCTATTTTAAATGCTTGTCTGTCTGGGAGCACCTCTGTATCACTAAATCTCCTTAACTGCATCTGCATGAGAACAATCGACTCCTAATGTGTACAAGAAAGTGCATATCAAGTCTTAGTTCCTGGTTAAAAGGAGGAGACGTGATGTCCTACATTGATTAAATATTATTTTAGCATGTTGCTGTATCTATCTATTTATGCTGTCGTGCATAGCGTCCAAAGCTGCTTGCAGGGAATTTAATGCTTGAAGAGAGATTTGGCCTGCACGAAACATCATAATTACAGTCCCTGTCATGACTCCTAATCACAGATGTCATAAAAACGACATAACATCCATCGTAAAGCTCTCAACATAGCAGTGATTCAAGAGAAATCACTCTGCTTCAGTATGCGGACTCTCAAACGACAGAGCCCGTCACCTAAAACAGTCTTGTGTCAGTCATAAACTCGGTGTTGACCTGCCACCACGCGGCATTAGGTCATTCCTAACAACAACACAGGCAATAATACAACAGTCTAGGAGGGGAAAAACCAAGGTTGACGGCAGATATGATGTAAATTGTGCATTAACATTTTGTCTGTGAAGTGAGTGAGCTGTATATGTGCTAGTTAGTGCAAGTAATGCGGAAGCACTTGAACTCCAAATAAATCCCCCCTTCTCCTCTCTTTGATCGCTCGTCATGGCTGTGAGCTGGAAGTCCACCGGTTACCATAGCGAGGTGTCGGCCAGATCACTGGAGGACGACAGAAAGCAGAGTGTGTGTGAAAAAAACCCTGAAATAAACACACATTCTGGTTGAAAAGGGGAGGTAAGACTGTAGGAGCGGGTGAGTGGGAAGAGAGAGGGTTTTAATGATGCTGAAAATTGGCCCGTGACTGTGGTACACCCCGCAGGTAAATCATTGCTACAGCTTGCTGTCAACTTATCTGTCCCCTTGTCCTCCCATCTCGCCCCTCCCACGCCCCATCTCTGTCTCGCACAGTCTCCCCCGCCTCACCCTGACTCAACTTATTTTACGACCGCATATTCAAAACTTCCATCTTCCAGCCATACTCGCCCTGTCACCATAAATAACGCATTTGTCTGTGTGCCTCAGCGAGCCACAAATTCATAGTGTACGTGTGAAACCATTTCTGTGTGAGACCAGATGTGCAGAGTAATAGATTTACTCGAGTCGGGTATTATGCTTCAGAGCAATTTTAAATTAAAAGTACAACATTTTCCCCTTCGGAAATACTTTAGGCTCTTACCTTTTCTACACTTACGCAAAAATACTTTTTTCCCCCTTCTCTACTGCATTTATTTGGCTGCCGTGTTCACAAATTACTTTGCAGAGTAAGGTTGCACACACAAATCAAGTCATGAACTCATAAAAATATGACGCATTGCTGGGGTTTAAAACCAGCTGGTATGACAGTAAGAAATTTGTTGGCCTCAAAGAAATTTTCATTTTAATATGCAGCCAGAAATGCAAATCTCGCTTTTTGAACATTAAATCTTCAACTGTACCCAATTTGTAGTCTTGTCTCGCCCTTCATTACCTGGGATATACATGCTGCTGAACAACTTTGTATTCATGTCTTGGATTCTAATCTTGGCTTCTGTGTTGAATATTGGACACTTTTTCTTCTTTGAACCTTTATCTATTTAGATGAAACCATTGGTGGTGTTAATAGGGGAAATGGTTCCCAAATGGGACAGTTCTTTGACAACTACAGGCATTTATGCCATGACAAGGCGCCACAACAAGACACTGCTGTTTGTAAGAGGTCACAAACCCACTGCGTTGGCAATCACTTTTTTTTTCTTTTTCTTTTTGGCAACAGCAAATCTTATTTCATAAGGAAGGAGTATAAATATTGCTCGCTGATATATAGCAAAGAAGAGGTCTTAAAGTGGCTACGAGGAACTTTGGCGGTTGGCGGCCCCTTTGGACAAAAGCGGTAGGATTTTTACGACGTCAGCTGTCGTAGAGCTGTTTTCTAGTGCGTGCAGGCCGGTGCGAGTTTCAAATGATTAGGACGCAATATAGTGCATGTCAGTGTTGAAAGTGTGAGGGGGCGGAATCTTTTCGGCTCTGTGAGAGTGGTTAGTGACACTGCATCAACTAATGCCAGTTAGTGCCACACACACCTGATTGCAATGAGTTGATGCAGTGTCACTAACCACTCTCACGGAGCTGAAAGATTCCGTGCCCTCACAGGAAGCGAATGAACGAGAGACAGTAATATTGATCACCATGAGGTGATATGTTTATGTTGTTGTAAATAATGACTATTTCAGATGAATAATGGTCATAATGGTGAAGCAAAGTAAACTTTCTTTTAGTACCGTTCATTCACTAAGGAGTAAACACTGCAGGACTAGTTCACTCCTGTTAAATTGTTTACACATTGCTTGGCAACGCCTTCCTCCCGCCCGTCTATCCTCTCCCTTTTAGCTTGTTATTGTCCCTCATTGAATTTACTTTTTTTCTTTGATGGTCAGCCATAATGACAACAAATAACTGTCTCAAACAAGGCCCCCGTTTCCTTACCTGGATGGATAGGCTACTCAAATCGCGTTGCTGCGCTACACTGAAATCTGCGACCAATACGAATATGTGACCATAGAGCCTGCATGCGCAAGCCGAAAATCGGACTGCGTGTGCGACCAGACCAAATGCATGAATAAAAACTATATAAAAACTGCTTTCTTTGCACTGATAGTCTTGTTTGCTGTTAACGGTAATTTATGATTATCAGAGGGAAAATGAGGCTGTTTTAAAGATATTAAAAAGTTCCTCGTAGCCGCTTTAAGTAGCACAAAATGGAAATACTCGAGTAAAGCCCTGTAAAACTGTACTTGAGTAAATTTGCTACTTAATCACATTTCCACAACGGGAGAGAGGGAATTCTCTTTAAAGTGACGACTTTTACGTTTGACATTTTACTGCAAATATGTATGGAACATACTTTCACATTTCAATGCATGACATTTTATGGAGCATTACCGTTGTGATATTTGACAGTTCTGGATTTAAGTAGTTTTTCCTCACCTGCATATGTGCGTGTGTGTATATACATTCTTTATATGATTATGTGTGTTTGAGGTGAAAGGGTTTACCTTTGAACGGTGTCTGTGTGTTCAGACAGCAAAAGTGCTGTTTCCTCCTCCGAGCTGTGCCTCACACACTGAAGTGGATCAGATTCCTCCTCCTTAACACACACACACACACACACACACACACACACACACACACACACACACACACACACAAACACACACACACACACACACACATTTTTAACATTTCTGACCAGCAGCTATTACAATCTAATAACTTTCAGACTAGCAGCCTAATTGCTTCCAGGAGATAATGTCTATTTGGCACAATCCACTGCCCATGTTTAACTGGTGTGCACAGGCTATCAGCAGGAAGACATAGCTCATTTTCAGTATCACATATAATTACACAATGCCATCGCTAACTTGTCTTACCGAATCGGAGCTGTGTCCTAGAGTGTCAGCGCCGGCTTGGTGTGGCGAGGACAGCGGTGCTGGCTGGTTGATGACCACCGTGCTCCTCTCCACCTCCCTGGGCGAGGGAGGTGGAGTGGCCAGGAGCAAGGACTCCGGCTCACCCTGCTCACACAGGCTGTAGTGTGCCATAGGTCGGGCCGGACGGAGGGGCTGCAGAGCCTCTGGGTTCTCATCCTCAGAGTCAGATAATAATGCACTGCCAGGCCGCCCTGCCAGACAGAAACATTGGCAAAGACAAAAGCAGTCACTTTACCCGCTCTAGTCGCCCACCTCGGACATAGGCTGCATTCCAATACCTTTACTTTCTGCTATTTAGTATGGTAGAAAAAGATTTAGGATGTCCCAATTATAGTGGTCAGATTTATTATGCCTAAAAAACCCCGAATGTCTACAACATCTGGCCTAGATTTTTACTGTTGAAAACAGCCTGCTATTTGGGCGATTCTGACCCACAATCCAGTACGCACCGGAAGTGATGTCACATCGACGGAGCCTCCGTATGAAAACAACCGGGGATGCGATGGATATAAAAGCAAGAGGCAAGATCAAGGCGCAATGTTATGATGAAATAAATAAGTAAAATTATGTCCCAGTTGTATGCCTTCTGCATGCTAACTAGATTATGTTTATGGTCCGATGTAGTATGTAGAATATAAAAAATAAAGAGTATGTGATTTGGAACGCAGGGATGGGCTGTTCAGGACTATATTTAGTGAAGCTGTTGAGTGACAGCTAAACATTGTATTGTTCACGTCTGCAGGGCATACAGTAGATCAATGTGTGCTTCCATTCACCTGAAGAGGCAATCGGGGCAGCGCTCCACATGGCAACGGCCGCTGTTCCCAGCTTCTGTTCCAGCTGACAGATGTACTCCATCAACTCCTGTATTGGCAAAACACAGCCTTCAAATCACACATACAGCGGGGCAGGACTTTCATCAGCCATCACCCTCGTAACCATCATCATGTCCAACTTCTTCAAACCAAAGCCACATAAAATGCCTACACAGTAAATACACAAAAGACAAACAATCGCTAATATATCTAAACATTACTAGCAGAGTTTGATAAACACTGGTTTGATTTATGATATGCCACAGATCGCCTACTACACTTCCGTATAGCGGATGTTAAATTTAAGCTGGACACTGATTTTAAAAACATTGACCTTTCTAACTCTGCCTGTAGCGGGCAAATGTGATAGTGGTTAGCCAACAATAACTCTGCAGGCACTTTAACAACAGCAGCAGCAGCAGCAGCAGCACTGACTGCCCTGAAATACACTGATTTATATTGCACTATAAACAATTTATATTGCACAGTAACAACAAAGAAGACAACAACAGACAGAAGATTCCCAACACCTGGGACATTGACGATCCCGGCATATTTCTCTGTATGTTACAATTGGTGGGTTTCAGAATTGGAATATATTATTAACACAATAGCTTTCAGATAAACAATTATTATTCATAGGTGCACTGATGCTTGGGAGTGTCACAAATGAACTAAACATGAACCAACTGTTAAGCTTGTAATGAGAAGTCCCTCCATTGTTAAGGTGATTAGGCTAAAACAGTAACGATTTACTTGTTAATCCATGCAAACCATTCATTAGCCTTGAAATGATAATGAACAGGGGACATGGTCAGTAGCCGTGACACGATATTCGCACAGTGTTTACTTTAATCTCAAACCCTTTATAGTTTTTTTGAACAGACCTTCTGTCAACATAGATTTGAGTTGTCCCCCTTGACTAATCAAACAGTGTTTTTCTGACCTGTTTCTCTGCAAGACACATCTCCTTCTCTTTCTGGGCGACCCTCAGGCTGGCCTTCAGCTCCTGGAGCTCCCTGCGGGTTTCACTCAGCTGAACCTGCAAACGGGACAGCAAAGGAGAACAGCCCATGTCAAAAACATGTAAACAGATACTGCGAATTTAGAATGACAACTGCATAGTTTAAAGGTTGACATTTGATTCATGTGTACTTGCTTTCCTTCAGAGAAATAGATGAGAAGATTAATACTAATCTCATTGCTTAATGGTAAACGTGAAATCAGAGGCAGCAGGCAATTAGCTTACAATTACCGTTACTTTTCTGTTTCTTTTTAAATAATTTTTAACAAACAAGATACAACTTATTCATGAATGAGCTTCAAAGGTGCTGATCTTTCTGCTAATCAATTGGATTAACAGACATGAGAGACTGTTAAATTATTAAATTAAACTGGGAAGTATATATAAATATGTAAGCAGTTTAATTGACTGAAAATACACTTAAGTAAATCCACAAAATTACCATATATCAAAATATATAAAATGCAGTAAATTCTTATAGTCGTATTGCTCACCCGGTTACAATCCTTTTCTCTCCCAAGCTCAACCTCCAGCTTCACTCTCTCCATCCTCTCCTCCTGCAATGTGTCCTCCATCCTCTGCATGTCTGTGTTGAGTTTCTCCACACGCTCCAGGCCCCTCTGTCAGGGTGACACACACACACATACACACACACACACACACACACACACACACACACGCACACACACACACACACACACACACACACTTTACTTATTACATAACATAGCACTGCAGTCAAAACATGCAATCAAAACTTGAGTTGACTGCATGGCGGAACATTTCATTTTAAAGCCACTCGAATGCTGTTTTGAAAAAAATACCTCTTGACATCTTACAACATAAAGCTTTCACACAGTACAGATGAATAACACTTTCTGAGATCTCCTTGAAACACTACCTCTAGGGATGGGAATTGATAAGAATTTAGCGATTCCGATTCCGGTTCCGATTCTGCTTATCGATCCGATTCCTTATCGATTCTCTTATCGATTCTCATTGGGTGAGAGAATATGTACAAATTAGTTTGTTTGTATGAACTCTCTTTAATATCTGATCAGAAGTGTCTAGTGTATGCATTGAAAGATTATCAAGCTACTTTAGGATTAGGAAATTGTCAATTTTCACATTAATTGGTCCAGACAATTTTTTTTTTTTGGTTTTTAAGCCCAAATGCCCTTATGTGCCCTACAAACTAAAAACACATACTTAAAACAGTCAAGGAAGAGCTTGTGCCTTTTGGAATATTAACAGTGCTCATTGGCACTTAAAACAAAATTCAACTGACAGAAAAAACACAAATAAGTCTTTTGAAAAGATAATACCAACTCTTTTTATGCAGAACAATTATCATGTTTGCCCTTGTGGTAGATTTGAATAGCCAATATAATATCAAGAGCTGACCAAAGGCCCGTGAATGTTAGAGGTCACTGAGAGACGAGAACAACCTTTTAATAGAAAAACATCATCTGTTGCTGTGACCTGTGATATGAAACCATATGCCTATTTTAGGGAGTACCATCAGGCCAAGGGTTGATATAAAAACTGCTCACAGGCGTATACAGCCTAGCCTTCGGGGGACAGCCCCCCATGCTCATGCTATCACCAAGTCCTCTGTATTGTCTGTTGGAACCTCTGAAATAAACTTGGAACATTGATTTAAAGAGTCCAGCCTCGCCCTTGTCTTGATCGCCATGGGGAAACAATCGGCTACTACACCCTCTCAGGAAGGATACGAGATCTTTAATGTAGCCTATGTTAAGTGTTATTATATGATTGCGCCCTTACTCTGAATAACTTAATCGCACGAATAAAACGCGCCCGGTGTGAAAAGGCCTTTGCACACCGGGCGCGTTTTATTCGTGCGATTAATCCGTTTATTAACGAACGTATACAGAGTCAATACAAGCCTCCACACCAGCGCCGTCATTTCCCATCGCGAATTTGCGTTTTTTATTTTTTCGAACTGAGTTCGATTTTTCTAGGCCGTCGCTTCTAAAGTGGGACGCGACAAAATTCATTTTTCAAAACATTCGCTTTTATGTTGCGTTTATTCGCGTCGCGCCCGGTGTGCAAAGGCCTTAAGGCAGCGGACGTTTAAACGTTCAACCGTCAGGATCGCAGTCTGCGCGCTTGCTTGTGCACGAGTCATTTGATGAAATGGAAACTTTACCATATTGTTGCCTTTTCATGTGTAATACAACCACACTTTAGAGCGTCGACGTCATGTTTGCTGCGTTCTGAACCAAAACAAAGCAGCACGTGTCTGAAGTCATGACGCATTTGCTACGAGCGGAACCGATAAGTGGCATCGTTAAGCAGGCATGTTAACGATTCCAAGGAATTGGTTGACTCGGAACCGGGTCTGAACAAGAACCGGTTCTCGATTCCCATCCCTAACTACCTCAGCAGCGCGCTGCAGATTCTGCCTCTCCTGGGCCCAGTAAGCTCTTCCCTCTCTCAGGGCCAGTGTGGAATCGGCCAGCTGAAGGGTGAGCTGAGCGGCCTGCAGGCGTGCCTGGTGCAGTTCGGACTGCCCATGATCCCTCTGGGCTACCATAGCACTTAGATCGCTCTTCAAGCCCTCTGCGGCACGCTCGCTGGCGTTCAGACGCTCCCGCAGGCTCCGCATCTCCTTCAGTGTTGCCTCGCTCTCAGCCTGGCCATTAGGGAACAAGAAAAGTGCATGTTGGCTGCACATCTGTAACTGCATGGTGAATAGTTAAAAAAAAGACAGCCCTTTAAAATAACTACCAGTGAATTTGAGTTATGTTTTAAAAGGTGGAGTAAACGATTCTGGAGAACGCTTATTGTCAAAATCACTTTGTCAAAATCAGTGAATATCTCCTAAAGATCCAAATACTTCTCCATTAAAGAGAGGTGCTGAACAAAAAATCTCAAGGTTAGAAATACAAACTGTCACCTGAATAAAAGTGTGGTGATTAACTATTAACCTGCATTAACTATCAATCCATATATTAACTCAACCCCCTCTTTTCAATCCCAATTCCCTAAAGAAATATCTCACTTCTTTCCTGTGGGCAGTGGTAAGTTTTTGGGTGAGGGTGGTGATAGTGCTTTGGAGCTGCACGACACTTGTGTCTCTCTGGGCAAGTGAGGTGCGCAGGCCCTGGAACTCCTTGGACAGACTTCTGAGTTCCCCCTCTGTCTGTTCCAGTTTGATCTTAAAAAGAAGGGCAGAAATAAATGACGCTAGAGTTGAAAAGGAGACGAAGAGGAACATTTCAAATCAGGCACAAGTTTTTTGTTTATGACATACACACAGCCTGTTTTGATTTATAATCACCTGCAGGCTCTTCCTCTCACTATCCTCATCTTTTCTCTGAGCTCCAGCCCGCTTTGCTCTCTCCTTCATCCTGCACACAGAGATTTGGTTACTGACAATCAAAAACAATCATTTGAGACACATAAAACTGAAAAGGAGGAGAGGAGACAGAGAGGAATAAAGAAAATAAAAGTCTTACCTTTCCAACTCTATCTCTTTTTCCACAGTTCTCTGTGTCAGGGTTTTTATATCCTCCTCCAGCTCTTGGATCCGCACTCTGCTCTCTTCCCTTGCATCCAATAAAGTGCTTTTCTCCTGGGCTAGTGATTTTCCCATATCCTGCTCCTCCTAACAGACCAGAGGCATTTTTAATTTCCATGACAAATTCTAATTAATCATGAGACAGACTAGGCTATATATTATATTCCCATATAAATATTTTACATTTAACTATTCAGAAGTGTCTTTGATTTACTGTTTAGAATTTCATATTAAAAAAGGCATGATATTCTTTAAGCAGAAACATGTGCTTATAAGGGAAAAGGAAAGATATTATGGAAATGGTAACAGGCAAATCAGGCCTAACCAAATGATATTGCCATCATGTCATTTGCCTAGCGCCATACACCACCTTCTGCTTCCTCTCCATCTCCTTGATCTTCTCTCGACTCTGCCTTAGCTCTTCCTGCAGCCAGGCGATATCAGCCTCCAGCTCTTTGCATTGTCCGCCCCAGGCCTCCCTTGCCCTCTTGTGCTCCTCCTTATCTTTCACCATCCACCTGTTGGTCGTCTCCTGCACCTGCAGCAGCTCAGCGCGCTCTCGCAGACAATCCTGCAGTCGACTCTGTGACAAGAGTCAGAAAGAAGCAGACAGTAGATGGGTGATCATAACTGTGCTCTTGTCTTTGTGTGCCAATCTGTAAACAACAGTTTTGTCAGCGCAGCACTCCGCATGAATTTTGCTGAACTGAAAACATGCTCTCCGTCACTATATTATTTGGTCCTTCTAGTATGCATTTGTTTTGCTCACCTGCAGCAGTTCAGCCCTGGGCACTACCAGCAACATGTCAGTGCTTCCTTCGACTCCATGTGGCTCCTCTTCAAGAGTCACCAGATCCTCAAGAGGCATGGGAGCGCAGAAAGTGAATTTGGAGCTGCGGGAGCACACTTCCCCCTTTCCATCCATATATACAAACTCATACTCTTGGGAGCTGGGCTTGGGTAGGTAGGAGGCTAAACAAGTGCAAGAAAAAAAATTGGTCATTTTAAAATTAACTTAGGCTACATTGAACAATAATTACGCTTCAAAATTACCCAATTTTCGTTTTGAGCTGGCCTCCCATTATGTTATACATATCGTTGACCTTAGTGCATTGTAGTTCATTTAACTATCTTTAATTGTTTGGAAAAAGATCACTTTTAATCACTTTAAATCATAATAATGTAGCCTTACAGTAGCCTTTTCTGTATTTATATAATACAAGCCTTAAAAATTTTTCATATTTATTTGACATGTAGGCCTATATGGCTTTATTGTTGTTGTAATGGACTCGCGAGACAATGCTGGTCTCGTCCTCACTCCAATAGTATCCAGCTGCATCCCCGGAGAACAATACTGAGGCGGGGCGAGAGTACTGAGTCGGGGCGGGAGTACTGAGGCGGGCGGAAGAAAATACAAATACATTTCTAACGTTATTTAGAGAAATTATATTGTTTTGCCGATTAAGTTCAGGCATCACAGCTGGGTGGTTAGGGTTAGGGCAAGAGGATAGGGAGAGGTTATAATATATATATGTATATAGAACATTAGATTATGTTCAGGCATCACAGCTGGGTGGTTAAGGTTAGGGCAGGGGCATAGACGGATTATGAGATAATGGGCCCCTGGGCACAAACTCTTAAAGGGCCCCCCACTCCTCCCTATCCAGTCAGGTACACAGACTTTTCCACACAGATACATACAATTAATGGCAAAAACATATTAAGGAAGTCAGTTTTTCCCACAGGACTTTGGGATACTGTTGGAGGGACCCTGTACCTTGTTGGGGTGTCCGGGGGCATGCCCCCCCGGATTTTTTTTTACCTTTTTAAAGTAAAATGCATCAATCTGGTGCACTTTGAGAGGACATTTTAGAGGCTATATCAAATCCTGAGATGCCGAAGGAACATTAGTTTTCAGATTTTTCTTAAACAGGCAGCACTCTTTACTCTGCAACTGTAAAAACAGTACAGTAGATTGGTCTGCAGACCCATGTTTAATGTTTGCTATTTAACTTGGGTAGTTCTATATCGTATAGGCTTCGCCTTTTAAGGCTATCGCTATTGGGTTTATCCTCGGCGCTAGCCGTAGCAACTGAAAAATTAATAATTCCCGCCCACCAACAGCGTGGGCCTCTATTACGTCCGCAGTCCGCGCATATAGCCGGACGCCGGCGGACGTTCTGCTCCCATTTTCTTCAGGCAACGTCACACATCTCAGTGTTCACGGATGCATCTCTGTCGGGCTGGGGAGGAACATGCGAGTCTCACGTAGTGGGCGGCGTTTGGCCGGCCCCGTGACCATGCATATAAACGCATTGGAGCTTCTCACTGTGTGGAAAGTAATCCAACACTTTGCCCCAATGTTAACGAATCAACATGTAATGATTCGCACGGACAACAAGGCGACAGCAGCATACATCAATCGCCAAGGGGGCGTGCGCTCAGCACAGCTGCTGAGCATAGCGAGACAGCTGTTATGCTGGACGCACACACACTTGCTCTCCATCAGAGCAGTGTACATCCCCGGTGTCCTGAACAGAGGGGCAGACATAATGTCGAGGGGGGGACCCCGACCAGGAGACTGGACTCTGCACCACGATCTGATCAATCAGATATGGAGCGAGTTTGGGAAGGCGGAAGTCGACCTATTCGTTGCCTGAAGAAAATGGGAGCAGAACGTCCGCCGGCGTCCGGCTATATGCGCGGACTGCGGACGTAATAGAGGCCCACGCTGTTGGTGGGCGGGAATTATTAATTTTTCAGTTGCTACGGCTAGCGCCGAGGATAAACCCAATAGCGATAGCCTTAAAAGGCTGCGCCTATACTCATAGAATCTAGAGTTACAATACGTAACTAACGTTTCATCTCTCTGTGTTCAGTAGAGTAGGTTCAGTACGGCGTAACGTTTTTTAACTGTTTGCCTTTCTACAGTAGCCTACTGAAGCTGGTTGAAACGGTCAATGTTATGATGATAATAAAACAATAATAGTCAGTCTAAAGAAAGAAAAGCAGGGCCAGTGTTTTGGTCAGGCTAGCTCCAGTCTTTTATTTTCACACATGCTTAATAGGCCTACATAATATATTCGTTAATTTAGCAGTTTTGCAGTAGCTTCCAATGTTTGTGCAAGCTAAGCTAAACACGTCACAGCCACTATACCCTATTGAAACCACAGAGACAAAAGCAGTATAACATATTGTATCAAACACTACCGCCAGTTAACCTTCAGTGCATCCTTAAAGGCCAGGACACACCAGTCCGACTTGTTCCGACTATGCAAAAAATGGAGTCGGCCGTTTCAGGAAGCTCCAGTCTTCCCGTCGCGGCCAAAGAACACACCGAGTCGACTGCTTATTTTCCGTACGCTCTGCGCTTGCGCGGGATGTAATGTCTCCACAACAGCAGGCGGCGCTAATCTGTATTGTGGCCCGAAAAAATACGAAAGCCGGAAATGATGGGACAGCTCTCTAGAGCATAAACATAGATAGAAATACGTATTTATATTTATGGACCATAAGAGCACAATTTTTAGCAGAGAGTGTCGAGCATGGTGTCGAGCAGTCAACAAGGGTTGATGCATGTGAGTACTCTCAAAACGAAACGAACAAACACATTAAAACGATGGCTAGCTGTTGTTAGCTGTTTGTGCTACCCGCCTCACTTCCGGGCTTCACTGATTCGCTAGCCCTCCACCAATCAAATTGCTCCAAATGAAAGACGGTCGGCCGCCGGCGGCCGACAGGCTCAAAACAAGCCCGACGACCTCTACGTCGGCCGACGTCACGGCACACACCAAACAGATTCGTCTTTTTTTTTGACGACGGCGATTATCGGGCTGGTGTGTCCTGGCCTTAAAAAGACTCACACTCTGCCTCCTTCGGCGCTTAAGGTGTCACTTTGAATTGATATGTAGATAAAAATAACATGAATGTATTTTTCCACCAATTTTTTTTTATAACTTTCTTTTTCAACTCGAGTCCTCACCATACAAACCATATTCATCTTTATTTTAAGGATTTTAACCCTTTAAATTCCAGTTGTTTTAGAAAAAGTCACTCGTTTTTTTTAATGGAAAAACACAAAAAATCAATTAAAAGCTAAATAATTAGTCTGAATTGGATTTTTTTGAGGGGGATTATAAGAGTGTGATAGATGTAAAAAATGTGCAATGAAATTGATTTGAATGCATTTTTATATTTTTTTATATCTAAGATTTTAAAAAAAACTCACACTCTGCCTCCTTCGGCGCTTAAGATGTCACTTTGAATTGATATGTAGATAAAAATAACATGAATGTATTTTTCCACCAATTTTTTTTTATAACTTTCTTTTTCAACTCGAGTCCTCACCATACAAACCATATTCATCTTTATTTTAAGGATTTTAACCCTTTAAATTCCAGTTGTTTTAGAAAAAGTCACTAATTTTTTTTAATGAAAAAACACCAAAAATCAATTAAAAGCTAAATAATTAGTCTAAATTGGATTTTTTTGAGGGGGATTATAAGAGTGTGATAGATGTCAAGAATTAACAATAATATTGAATTGAACGCATTTCTATTCTTTTTGCTATTTAAGATTTAAAATGTGCCCTCCATTAAGGGCCATTGTACGACACAAAGAATTCTATTAAAACTACACTTTTTGACCCTGCTGCCAAAAGATGAGAGAAACTGATTTTTTTTATTATTCTTTTGGTTCCTTGTACTTATGTCTTGACATTTTCCATATTTTGTGTTTTTTACTAGTTGTTGTTAATTTCACACATATGCCAGTGTTTCATCTACAGGCTAAAATGTAAATTTGCACTCCCTTGCTACTTAGGCCACTGCAGGCCACATGAATAAAATATTTGAGATAACATGCTCTGTCTGGGTTCTTCATAATGGCATAGAGTAGTGTATATGTGTATTTCAACAAATATGTATTTGTGAATATGTGTGCCTGTGTGTGTATCCAATAACAGATAGTGAAATTCACATAGAAATACAGCTCAATGTAAATCCATGAAAACAGCATGTTTCGATCCCATGGTTAATTGAGGATATATTTGTGAATATGGTAATATTACACATTCATCCTGCTCTTATAACTTGAAATTTAAGATTTTTCTGATTTTTTCAGATGTTTTATGAATTAAGTCCTGCCTATAGCCTTTACAACTAATAACAATACAAAATGAATCACAGTTCCCTCGTTTCCACTAGGGGTATCTTTGCTCTTCAGGCCTATAAGGATGAAATTCACGCATCAGCTGTAAAATAGTAAAAATTTAAAATTTCAAGGTATAAGAACAGGATGAATGTCTAATATTACCAAATTCATGTATTTAACCTCAATTGACCATGGGATCAAAACATGCAGTTTTTATGGATTTACACTGAACTGTTTTTCTCTATGTGAATTTGAGTGTCCGTGTTGGGATACACACACAGACACGCACACACACTTATTTGTCGAAAAACACATCTATACTATACTAAGCCATCACTAAGAATACAGAGAGAGCATTTTAGCTGAAACAATTTATTCATGTGGCCTGCAGTGGCTAGTAGCAGAGGAGAGCAATATCAAATCTCAGCCTGTAATTAAAACCAATGGTATATGAGAGAAAACCGATGCAATTAAAAAAAAACACAAAAAATGTAAATTTTCAAGACATTAGTACAAGGAAATAAAACAAAACAAAAAAAATCTGGTTTATATCAGCTATTGGCAGCAGGGTCAAAAAATGTCGTTTGAATGGGAGTCAATGAGGGGCTTTTTTGGCCAAGGAGGCTGAGTGTGAGGAAAATTAATATACAGTGCATTATATTGTAAATCAATGAATTGAGGATAAAATTCATAAATTGGTCAGAAAACATTAGCCTTGACCAAATATGAAGCCATTTGCATGAACACAGCCTCAGCAGTTGTGAAATGAAAAACCAAAATGTACCAAAAAAGGCCTAAGATGCACTGAAGGTTAACAAAAACATCAACAACCTGTTATTGAGGCTTCCATCTCTCATAGCAAGTTAGGTGTAGTACAATCCTTCATAATGCTGCTAAATAAATGGTTTCTTAACTAACAGTGCTTTTAGCAAAACCTTGAAGCTGACTCAGTTAATTTCCTAGTTTAAAAAAATATGTCCACATCTTCACATTCTTGATTCTGTGTTTTCCTTTTTTTATCCACCCTTGACAGAACATGCAGGGACTGATGTTATGCCTCCTGCTTCCACCGGAGAGGCGCCAGCCAGTCACTTTCTTCATCCAGCCCATAAAGTAAGCTAACCTTATGTTATCCTTATCTCTCACAGACTGGAGCTTCATGTTCAGAATTATGACAAAATTATCCCAGACAATATGGGAAATGGATAGGAAGAACGGTAGCTTGACACCGCCCGCCTAAATACTTTGCTCAATTTTCATTTCCCTTCAGTAGTCAATCTGGGCCTGCAGTATATTCTTAGGTTTTCTCCGGACAGATTTTTGCCGGTCCAATCAGCGAACAGAGGGAGTGACTCAGAAGCCAGCGCATGACATACGTCACGACTAGGGATGTCCATGGTTAACTGGTTAACCGTTAAACGTTAAGAAGATCTTTAACCGGTTAATACTAAAGGTTAAACGGTTAAAAAAAATTAAATCATCCTGATTTCTCTCAAATCCGGACTCTTATTTTGATATACATCAGGTCGGCAATACGTCATCTGGACGGAACTCTCGTGACCACGCCCCCTTTGGGGGGAAAACAATACGGCTACTCCATAGACATAGACAGCGCGATCATTCAAAATAAGCCGTTATAGCTAAAATCTGCAATGTCCTGGGGCCGGTTTCCCAAAGCCTTCTTAGAGCCTTCTTAACGCTACGTCATTCGTAACCCCTACGTAGAGTTCCTACTTAACGTTTCGCCTGTTTCCCGAAACGTTCTTTGCTACGAATCTCTTTCGTACGTCATACGTTGGTAAGGTTGGTCTGGAGCGCCCTCAGAGCCTTCTTAGCTCTACCGTAGGGATGTTGGATGTTTCAGCTCTCGCTTGTGTCATTTAACTAATAAATCTGACTGTATTTCATATCAAACGGACACAGCGATGACCGTATTTAATAACAAACTGTTCAAAACGATCCAACTGTATAGTGTATATCACGTATATTTAAAGTAGGCTTAGGCTATTATATATTTTAGCAGAATACCATTAACTCGATGAACAAGTAGCCTACTTTTTAGTCATCTAACTGACTTGACAATCAGCATTAACTGAATGGATGCGATGTCCCTCAATATGAAAATACTTTATACGTGATACACTATAGCCTACAGTCGGATCGTTTTTATCAGTTTGTTATTAAATACAGTCATCGCTGTGTCCCTGTGATATGAAATACAGTCAGATGTATAAGTTTAATGACACAAGTGAAAGTCCCTGCGATCGCTGTGGCATCGCCAGAGATACAAACCCCCACATTTCCTTCCGTAAAGCACCATGCGTAAAACGGACACGAGTCACATCCCTGTTGCGCATGGAACTGCCACAAGTCATTCATGATGAAAATAATTGCTGTAAACAATCTTCATCTCCTCCGCTGTTTCTATATTTTCTATATCTTTTTTTAAATTAGTATAGGCTATGGTAGTATGTTCGACATGGTTAACACTAGAACCTCCGCACTGTGTTCCACACCGGCTCAGCTGACAGCTGAGAGCTGTCAGCTGAGCCCGGGCAGAGTGCGTCGGATCCTCCGCCTCAAAACATGTAAACGTGCAAAAAAATGAATGAATAATCAATTAGAGCTTACCTTAAAATAAGTGTGCCATGTTACTGTTTATTGTATTTAGGATTTTAGCTCATTTGGACGCTGTTTGGGCCGTCTGTTTATTTATATAGGCTATTGGCGATATTATGTCTACTTTCAGTTTCATTACTGACCCACCAAGTAACGTGATTAGTGTTCTTAAAGATACTTAGATTATAAAACAAGAGTTCCAAAACACAGATGATGATTCAACAAACTAATTTATGACTTTATATTACACTAGAAATGCACGGGTAGATTTGATTAGACAGCATACAGATGCAGCTGCGCATGAAATGAGCAGGAAATGTTTAATCGAACTCGGAGCAACCGATTTCAGCAGTGTACGAACGACGTAAGGAGTGTTTCTCCTAAGACACCGTTCGGGAACCACGACTACAGAGGTAAACAACTTTGGTAAGTCATAACGTAGGAGTCTTCGTAGCTCGCTAAGAGAGGACGTTATCGGGAAACCGGCCCCTGAGCTGAAGCTCCCGGCTTCCCCCGTGCTCTGCATTTCAGTGGTAGTTTGCTATCGTAATGAGCCGTTAGGACCGTTGGTACAGTCTAGTCAAGGCATAGCGCTATAATATTAACATAGTAAGCATGATTACAGACAACAAAACTTGAAATAACAATTATTTCACGTGTAATCAGCTTACATAGAGACTCAGTGAGGTGAAGATATATATCAGGGCATGATATCTCTGGCCAATGGGTCGTATCATTGCGCCAGCTTGATGCTGAGAGACTAAAAAGACATGGTTTTAGATTGACCAAATTAATCATTTACAAGTGTCTTTAACGTTATCCAGCCAGCAGAGTTGTTGTAAAGGATTTTGACATTGTGTCGGTTGGTCAAATTTTAACTTATTTACCTCTGATCGTTTTCTTTTTGTGCTGTTTTGGACCGCAATTTTGCATTATAGTCAATGGCACGTTCGGTTTGTTTTCCCCCCAAAGGGGGCGTGGCCTGATTGCCGACCTGATGTATAGAGACAGTGCATGAAATAGGCCACGCCCATCGTGGGGGAAAACATTGAACAGCGTTTCATTCACTTTGTATTGAAGGAGACCTGTCTTCTGCAAACACAAAACGTTACTTTCTTGAAAGCCACGACTCTTGTCTGTCTATACAAGCTGTTTTTGTGAAAAATAATTGAGTAATTTTCAATATTGAGGTGTTTTTGTCCGGTTGGACCCATCGTGGGGGAAACCGTTGAACACCGTTACATTCACTTTGTATTGAAGGAGACCCGTCTTCTGCAAACAAACTTAATTAAAACTTATTCAAACATGCATTTTACAAAAAACGTTACTTTCTTTAAAGCCACGACTCTTGTCTGTCCATACGAGCTGTTTTGTGAAAAATAATTGAGTAATTTTCAATATTGAGGTGTTTTTCCCGTCCGTGAGGGTTAGCCTATGGTTAGCCTACAGCAGAAGGCTAACATTAGCCTAGCATACAGCATACATTAGTTAAGAGTTTTGTCTCGATATTGAAAATTACTCAATAATTTTTCACAAAAACAGCTCGTATAGACAGACAAGAGTCGTGGCTTTAAAGAAAGTAACGTATATTTTTGTGAAAGACATGTCGTATTACGTTTTTATTAAGTTTGTTTGCCGAATACGGGTGTCATTCAATATAAAGTGGATGGAGCGCTGTATATTGTTTTCCCCCACGATGGGCGTGGCCTCCGATTATGACGCGTTCCGCACTGTCTCTATCGCTAAACCGGATGTAAGAATGCCAACTGTCGGTAAAGAATGAAAAGAGACATGTAGGCTACGCTCAACTTTATAATAGGTCCATGGTACGCTCCCAGAAAGATAGCCAGTCACAACTTATGGTCACAACACTCCCATGCCATGTGTTTGTATAATTTAATTAACAGCGTGGGCTCCCGCTAGCTTAATATAGCGCTAGCATTAGCCTTCTTGAGGTGGTTGCTGTCCTGCATCTATCACCGTCTCGGTGAGTGTGAAAGAGTGACAGACAGACAGTGAGTGCCCGCCCCCTGCACAGACACAGAGAGGTCTGCCATGCTTGTGTGCGAGGATCAATAGCGAAAATCCGTCATAAACAAAAGCGTAAAGTAGGCCTACCCTTATGCTGTACTGATAACATCGGAGCTTATCAATACTACGGCCTTTCAAAATGTTGCCCCGTGCTCAGCACTACTTAGCACCGGGTTTCGGTAGGCTACTCATCCCCTAAGCCTGTGTGTGTGTGTGTGTGTACGTGTGTGTGTGTGTGTGTAAATGTCCCTTTTCAGTCAATTATTTCACTTTCTGCTCATACATTCGCATACTAGACCTCTTCTCACAACAGACAAGGTGCCGTGTGAATGTCAAAATGTATGTTAAATTAATATGCAGGTCCTTGGAACAAATAATGGTCGGGAGCCCTACTATAATGTTTCATGTGTTTCACTATAAATAGGCTACATTAAACCTTAAAGGTTAACCGGTTAATAACCGTTAATTCTTGTGGTTAACCGGTTAAAGAAAAAATTATAAATGGCCATCCCTAGTCACGACCAAATGTTATGCGATTGGTTGGCAGATCCAGAGTGGTGCTGGGCATATCCAATAGTTTTTAACTTCAACAGACACTCGCCTTCAAGTGTTTAATGTGTGTCAATTTAGTGATTCTAGACCTTCTGTACAAATGGAATGAAGTTTAATGGTCTGGTAGGACCAGGCTAGAAGAACGGCATATACACCAAAGTTTATGAGCTGTATTGTAACTTACAGCACCAGCTCACAGGTCACAGTGTAGGCAACCTTCTTTTCATATCACTGCATCGCCAATGATAAGGTACCATCGTCAGTTTCTTTAGACTTTCCTTCCTCTGCTCTTCATCCAATGAAGAACGCCATAGACAATATGCTTAAGTTAGTGATAAATCAATCAGAGGTCATTGCCACACTTGCTGAACACGTGCCCCTCGCACTGAATCAGCCTTATCAGCTGCCAGTGACAGACAGGACATAGTGAACACTGTATTTTCCAGTGAGGAGGAGGAGTAGTCGTCGCTGCAGGCTTTGGGCCAATGTCTTTGTCACCATCATTACTCAACCTCCTGCCTTCTAAAGGAATTCATTCAAACCATGACAGACACTGTGCCTTTGTTACAGACCAAGCTTAGAGGGATATTTGTGTTCTGTTTCGGATATTTTCCCTTTCACATGTGTGGAAAAACTCCTTTTGGATAGAAGTGGCTTACATTTCCTCCGCTCAATACACCAGTCGCTAGCCTTTTGTATACAACAGGGCAATTCAATTTGCGGAAACATCAATCTCCTGCTGCAGGTTTTATGTGCGGATCTAATCACCAGCACTATAGATTCTAGCTAACTATGGGAAATAAAATAAAATTAGAAAACAACGGCTTGAGTACCCTGGAAGTGCACACAGCAGTTGACATCTGTGCCCTCTTGATAGTCAGCCGGGGCCAGTGCCCAAACAAACGTGTGGTAATCCTTCACCGATGACCATCCCACCTGAGGAAGAAAGCATGCACTGTTATTTTGCAGTTGAATTCATACTCTTTATTCACTTGATCGTTTGTGAAAGTCATCAGGTTACCAGTACCTTGAAGAGCCCTATCCAGTCATTGCTGGCCCACTTGTGCTGCGAGCTGAGTGTGTAGTGGGAATCGACTCTGCTCTGAGGGAAGTAACTGCAGCCCACATTCTGAAACTCCACCCGCCAAGCCTTCTCCATGGCAACACAAAAGAAAGGCAGGATCTTTTGCACCTAACAGGAAAATACAACAATATCCAAACTCGAGTTAATAGTTGCAGTTTTGTAAGGTTATATACTACAGGTTAAAAACTGATGCATGCATTGGTTAGATGAGTTGATTGTAAAATAGTTAAGCTGGCAGTTTGTGAATATCATTTCAGTGTAATCAGATATCCTGCTTTAGCGCACACTTAAGGAGAGGACGCCAAAAGAACACCACAGCGACAGCATGGCCTTTGAGCAACATGACATATTACATGTTTGTCACCAGAGCTATTTGAGTCACTGTCAACAGCATTTGCTATTGTACACTGTCAAGCGTGAGCATGCAGTACAAGGTGTCTGGGGCCTCCAGCATATGGGTCTCATATTTCACTTGCAAATGCACTCTCCATGAATGTAAAGAAAGTCCTGCCTGCCGATAACCACACCACCGGGAGACACATATGTTTTACAGAAAGCATTATTTATTAATTTAGCATTGTATTGGTTGTTGACTACGCAATAGGTTATATGTGCCTAAGTGGAGGTGTACCCTGTCATGGCAGTTATTTAGATATTATCATCAGAGTAATGAGACAAAATTAGCAAGGAAAAGGGATACACTCTAAAAGCCCAATTTGGGGTTACAATGTACATGCTGCTTATGTGGATTAACTGTGATTCTCCAGTACTTTAATTATATCTCCCGTGCCACTGTCATAATACAATATAATCATAGGTGTGACGTTTTCTAATTTTGTTAAGCATCCCTTTACACAGAGAGAAAAGGGAAGACACTTTTCAAGTGTTAATATTGTTTAAACCATTTTGCAGGTTACGTCGAAAACCATAGGTGAGGGAGGAAAATGTGCAGTAGCTTTCGGAGGGTTCAAATTACACAGCACGAGGCTTGAGGCCCAACAGTAGCACATGTCGAGAAAACAGTGTGCCATGCACGTCGACGTGAGTTCAGAAAGACACACGTGTATTCAGAGACAATACAGCTAGATTTGAACCTGTACTCGTTAATTGTCTTTGTCCAATTAGTTAATGTGCTGCGCGCGCACGTCAGACGCGACAATAACTAGCTCTGTTAACTACAAAAGACAGCTGCGCACATTATCTCCCAGCCGTCTCCGATGTCTCGCTTACCTTTCTCGCCCTTACTTCTGTGTAAAGAGTCTACACACACACCGTCTTCAGATGCTTGAGTCACTATCCGTGAGATAACAACTAAAACGTGAGCGATGCAGTCGTGCTTTTCTCTTCAGGCTTCGTTGCTCCACTAACCTAAAACAATAACAAAAAAACAAAGCAAAACACAAGCATGACAGCTTCACTTCCACCGCGGGATTGTGGGAACTGTTGTTCCCCACGTGAATGAAATAAAGCTAAATGCCGCACTTTAAACTACAATCCCCAAGCTCAGAGCTGAATAGCGGAGGACGCGCGGCAAGTAATATGATGCTTCTCATCGGCCACCGTTGTATTTCTCATCGGAAGCACAGAGGGCCAATTGTTATCCAATAAACGTATGAAGACTGACCAACGGGAATCACTAAGATTCGTGTGTGCGACAGACGTGTTCAGAGAAGGAGAGAGCAAATTGATCCTGTTTTGATTTTCAACCGCCTGTCTCATGAGCTACTAAGAATATCTTGATGATGCCTGCGTTGTTGTTGTTGTTGTTGTCAGCTTTACTATTATGTTTTTTTCCACACAAACAGCTGGATAGTAGATTATACCATGTTATCCTAAAATTTTCCCTTACCATAAAATTATATATTATTTATTTAAGAGTTTAATTCTTTAACATGTTAATATTATCATTGATAAATAAAATCAAAGTATGCTGTGCATATTATGTATAGGCATGTAAAATATCATCCTAAATCATAAATAAAGAGCAGGCCTAATCATTAATCATTCCATTTTTATCCTGCACTCTTTTCACTCTGCACAATGGTGAATCTCATATATATATATATATATATGATTCACCATTGTGCATATATATATATATATATATATATATATATATATATATATATATATATATATATATATATATATATATATATATATATATGATTCACCATTGTGCAGACTGAAAAGAGTGCAGGATAAAAATTTAATGATTAATTATATATATATATATATATAAATATATGATTCACCATTGTGCAGAGTGAAAACAGTGCAGGATAAAAATGGAATGATTAATGATTAGGCCTGCTCTTTATTTATGATTTAGGATGATATTTTTATATCAGTCCTTGTTTCAGATTTCTATTTCTACTTCTATTTGTTTGAGAGGCACCTTACATATATTATGTACAAATGGTCTGGAACAGCATGTTGAAGTTACAGCATAGGACAGCAGATGGCAGTATACCATCTTTAAAGCCCAATGCTTTGCATTACATGCAGACCTCTTCATAACCCACACTGCATTCCCATTCTTTGTAGCATCCTGAGACTGTTCCACTGCCTGGGAAGAAATCTTGGCCAATTTGTTGTATTTACCTTCATGTAGGAGACACATTTGATAAAAGGAATATGCAATTTAAATAAGCATGAGATCTGAAATAGAAAAAATTAATAAACTAAATGCTGCTTCATTACTCTGTATTAATTAAGCAAAGTTGAATAAGGTTTTGCAATCATTCCAACAGTATGATAATGACTGGCTGATTAGGTTGATGACAAAACCCCAGGATGAGAGAAATCTCACAGGAAAGTCGTTGACTCTGAGGTTATTTCATTAATTTTACAATCATTTTTCGCCTTAGACCAAAATGCCTAATTTTTAGTTTTTAAATGAAAGACTTATTTCAATATTCATTTTGTAAACTAAATGGGAACTTGATTAGAATTGATTTAAAATTACGATTTTAAGGCGTTTCCTTTGTATTTTACAAAGTAAGAGGCAGTTGGCAGCCTGCAACCAGAAGAAAAAAACAGATCATATAGAAGTGGAAATTGAGGTTAGTATTTAAGATTTAAGGTCATCTTGCCCCAGTTTAAATAATGCTCATTCTATACAGTAGTTATAGTTATTGATGCTATCTTATTTATCTCTGCTCATTGATGAGTCAATCCAGTCACACAGTACTTTACTCCTCCTCAATTAGTAAGTCCAGTTTGGCTAATTTAGTCTGTTGAAGACACTATAAGGACTCTTCATGTAATTTTATGCCGACGGACAGTCGATGTTGAGACCCTATAAATTGTGTTTAAGTGGATTAATAGTGTGCTGAGCCCCTGTAAGCAAAGTGCTGCTGTAGGTAGTGGCTCTCTATGCAGTTGGATAATTAAATGGGTTGTTCTGCAATGACTAGATTATTCAGTGGACATTGTTTACATGTGTGTTTTAGGCCAGGATGTTGTGAAATAAAACCTTTTCGAGTTCCCAAATTGGTTTTGTTGCAGCTTCAGCTTCTGCAAGATTCACAATTGGTGTCTTGCATGTGCTACGTTTTTACCGTGATTTAATCAAACTCATTTAAAAGCAAATAAACGCATGAGTAAGAAAGACCTCTTTTCAAATTAATCATACCTATTTACCTATGTACCTATTTTTGGTAATTGTTTGGGGTTTTGTGTTGCTGTTATTTCAAAAAACACTGTTAGACCTCAGATACCCTTGACTCTGAAGCTTCACTGAGTGAAGTTGGAAGAATGCCGTGAAGGAGGAATGTGAGGCTTCACCCTAATAGAGACTAGACTTAAAGTGGATTGTCCATGAAACTGCTTGATCTTGACCTGGCTGCCTGCTGTTATGGCCCCTCCGTCTGGCATAACCCCACACCCCATCCCCCCAACCTTGAACACACACACACGAACAAACATGAACACACATGCAAACACACACACAAACACCAACAACACTTTGAAGCATTATGTAGAATAAAAATCCCACTATCAACTGCTCTGGCACACTATCCTCAGTGTGCTTTTTGTTTATTTATTGTTTTGAAGAGCTATTCTACACAAATGTAATCCCTGTCGTCTGCTGATTTCTAGCAACCTGGCTCGGAATTCCTTTCAATATAAGAAAATGGTATAGCCCCCGAGTGCTACAGCAGTTTTATTACCTGAGGTGGTCTGTCTGAATATAGCTTACCACATGTCTCATTCAAAGGGAATGGCAGGTATGTGTCACTAGTCATAAATTGTAACTTGCCTTGAGCAGTAATCAGTTGCCACAGAAACCTCCAATGGGATTATGACCTTCTGTTTTGTATAGGCAAGTTAACTGTTCCAGTTGTCAACATCCAAGTGACAAACATTCAAGATTTATGTCAGTAAACAATTTATTTTCTCATTAGGACATTAATGCACAATGTGTTAGTGAATAGAGCCTTGAGGAAAAACAAGTCCATTACATTTTTCTCTATGAAGGATATTGTATATTATTTCAAGCAATATGAGCATTTTTGAGTGATATAATGCCTATCACTGCAGGGTGATGTAATCAGTGGGACCAAATAGTCAAGGAAAGGCATTAGAAGGGTGGAAAACAAAGAAAGGGGGAGTGGAAGCATAGTGCCTGGAAGGAGGGCAGAGTGTTAGGAGGGCGGAGGTAGAGAAATGGGGGACGGGGGTATTTAGTATGCACGGCCAAGCTGCCCCATCTGCTTAGCGCAGCAGTCCCTGTCGTATAACTGTCTACAGGCCGTGGGCCACATAAAGAATGTCTCAGATTTGATGTAATTCCGCAAAATTAATGACAGCTTTACTCGCTATGAGCCGTGAGGGAATGATTAGTGTTTGATCGTCCATCTGATCAGTTCCCTTGGCTGGCTGCAGGAGAGATGCTCCACTATATACCGGCATGCTGCCTATGGCAAGCACATACGCCGGTATACCTATCCCAAAATCATTCCTGGGCCCCCATGCTCTAGTTTCCATTTTAGTTCTGGTTCCTGTTTCCCTCCACACAGACAACCAATATGTTGTTAAAGTCATTGTACTATGAGATTTCGCATCCAAATGAACACCTACTGATGGCTGGATGCATGCCCCACACATGGTGTGATTGTGCACAGGGCAGTTTTTATTTCAGGCTGTGCAGTATTTCAAAGGAAAGTGGGCCAAGCAGCATCCAATTTAGAGAACTCCGAGGTCACACTATTGACCTTTTACAAGATGTGGTTTACTGCAGTTGTGATTGGAATTGGGTATTAGTTTTTAAAAGAGATTGGGAATGGATTGGGAATTTAAGAGAAGAAATTGATCCACTGGATGGATTGCAGGAGTTGGACAAGTGGAATTCCTCTCTTCCCTTTTTAATTCAGCCCCACCAATAGCTGTCCCAACCCCCATCTCTTTCCTCCTCTTGGGCTGCTGTGTTTACAAGCGAAGGGGGCATTCTGTTTTACAAGTGAGCCTGGTGCGTCTCGGTGTGCTAGCAACATTAAAATTGAACCCGTCTTATCTGTGCAAAGCGCGAGGCTTTACATCAGGGGCTGTCATGCCGCTGCCATGAGGCTCCTGTGTGCTTTTATGTAATGTGGTACAGTCAAAAACCCAGCGGACAATTAAAGTGAGCTGATAGATAAACAAGCGATTGAAAACAGGGATGCTAGATTCTGGAATGTAGAGTTGGGGGGAGGGCGACTTCATTGCTGATTTACTATTGTTAACAAGGCCAAGTCAACACATGACATGCATTTCTCAGCCAAATCAAGTGTCATCATCACTTATAAACAGACTGTAATGGTGTTTTCGAAGTTGTACCTCTCCTATCCAGAGTTGCATATGGCAAAGCTAATTTCCCATCTGACCATTAGTGCTCTGGTCCTGTACCAAGCACGGGGAGGCTAATTCAGCAAAGGCTTGGGGAGGGTTGTTTTTCTGCCAACCCAGATTGTTGGACAGATTGGCAATCCTTCACTGTGTATGGATGCAGTGTTCTTTTTTTCCCCTGAAATTGTCGTTCATTATAACAAATTATTTGCAAAAACATCATTAAAGTAAACAAAAAAAACGCTTGCATCTGTTTTGATGCTAGGCCTGTTCCAGTTCAATTGCAACTCCATTCATTATCCTCTGTCAGTTTTCCCTCTTTCCTCAGTATTTTTCCAATTTGGTACTATGTTCCATAACACTGTCTTTCCAAATTAGATGAATGTGTTTCCTCCTGCCTGGGTCCCCCCTTCCTCTGATCTCCTTTCATTCTGCTCTGTGTCTTGGGCGACCCCCCCCCCCCCCACCACCACCACACACACACACACACACACTGCTTTCTCTTTCTCCTGCTCATTTTATATTTTTGGCTGAGTTGAGGACCTTTCTTAGCGCAGTGACCTTTCTGGTTTTAAATTAAGCCCCACTGCGGCATGTCTCTCTTCATAGACCGCCGGTTACGAGCCATCGGAGAACCGCAAAAAAATAACGATTCTGATGAAATGGCCCTTTTAAAAAGCTCTTCCAAATTCTTTTTACATTTTTCTTCTCCTCTTCCCCCCTTTCTGGTCACATTAATATTCACACTAATGAGGAACATCCTACAGAGCCGACCATGGAAAATGTGAGATGAGATACATGCACATGCCTCTCCACATGCACACACTGTTGCTCATTGCTAATAGGCTCTAATCAAATGCCATGTACATTCTGAAGTGATTTATGAAAACTGGGCAGCCAATGCTTGCAATGTGATTTCTTAATCAGAATGAATCCATTTTCCAATGGATAATCCAATTTGTGGCCTTTTAAAATAAGCCATGTTTTACATTATGTGATTGATAGGCTTCTTTTAAATTGTATGTAGATGATGAAGAATTGTATTTTTACTGCAGTGAGGTCATGCTGTTACCTGGTCGTTCTGCATTTGTTTCAGTATCCCATATGTCCAGAATTTCACACTATGATGTCAACAGGCTTGTGCTGTGTTAGGAAACAAGGTGATGATAAAGCTTAGTGCATTATAGTCATACAGGACCTCCTAGATCCTGAGTAGGTTAATGGCCTTGTTCACTGTCATCATCCTCTGCTCTCCTAAGCATGATCTTACCTTGCTTTCGAAAAACTAAATGGAAATGAGGATACTGATTCAGACAACCAAAGCGTGATACAAATTTTATTGAAACAACATGAGCTTTGTCTGCTTTCCGAAGCCACAATCGCACCTTACCTGCCCATTGCACCCCAATAAAACCCATGACAGAGAAAGCAACAGCAATTACAGGGAATAATCGGAGCAATTAAGCTCTACAGTCAGTGCTTAGCTGAAGGCTGTTTTGGGCCTCATGTGAAAAGACTTCCAATGTGAGTGTATTGAAAGCCCAGTGTATTGGACATTCATGCTGAGTTGAGGTGTGGAACTAAAAAGTTATTAATAAATGCATTACTTGACAAATCCCACTTGGGTATAGTGATATGTATTAAACCTTTATTAAGTTGCGTAGTCTCATTCAGATCAAGATTTATTTTGTAAGAAAGACCAATGTACAGCTGGAGACACAGGGCAACAACATCAGAAAAAATCACAGACATACACTCACCGGCCACTTTATTAGGTACAGTGGTTCATTTTCTTGTTAACACATATAACTTATCAGCCAATCACATGGCAGCAACTCAATGCATTTAGGCATGTAGACCTGGACGGGACAACTTATTGAAGTTAAAACCGAGCATCAGAATAAGGAAGAAAGGGGGTTTAAGTGACTTTGAAAATGGCAATGTTGATGGTGCCAGAAGGGCTAGTCTAAGTATTTCAGAAACTGCTGATCTACTGGGATTTTCATGCACAACCATCTCCAGGGCTTACAGTGAATGGCCCGAAATAGAAAAAATATCCAGTGAGCGACATTATATTTGGACGAAAATGCCTTGTTGATGTCAGAAGTTAGAGGAGGATGGGCAGACTGGTTCGAGATGATAGAAAGGCAACAGTAACTCATATAACCATTTGTTACAACCAAGGTATGCAGAATACCATCTCTGAATGCACAACATGACCAACATGATGCAGATGGGCTACAGCAGCAGAAGACCCCACCGGGTGCCACTCCTGTCAGCTAAAAACAGGAAACTGAGGCTAAAATTCAAACAGGCTCACAAAAATTGGACAATAAAGATTGGAAAAGTCTTGCCTGTTCTGATGAGTCTGCATTTCAGTTGCAAAGTTCAGTCAGAATTTGGCGTAAACAACATGAAAGCATGGATCCATCCTGCCGTGCACCATCAACCATGCCATGTTAAAAGTCACTTAAATCCCCTTTCTTCTCCATTCTAATGCTCGGTTGGACTTCAGCACGTTGTCTTGACCACGTCTGCATGCCTAAATGCATTGAGTTGCGGCCAAGTGATTGGAAGATTAGCTTTATGTTTTTATAAGCAATTGAACAGGTGTGCCTAATAAAGTGGCCGGTGAGTGTACTTTTTTTTTAAAGATATTTGTTGTGGCATTTTAGCTTTATTGGATAGTTTTTTCCAAGACAGAGAGGAAATACAGGGAAAGAGATGGGGGGGGAGAAATGCAACAAAGATCACTGGCTGGAATCGAACAAGCGACGTCACGATTATGCGCAGTGACCATTACACCACCAAGGTGCTCCAAGTTAAAGTCTTTAAATCCTGTGTTTACCTGATTTATTAATAAGTTAGGTAATCCTGAGATCTGTTCTTGTATATTTTAAATTGGAGAAGAGATGAGAAAGTAATTCAGTGTAAGTGTAATTCACTTATTGTCACCAGTGACTTTATGCTGTCTGCTTTTTCATCTGGTGCACAGTGATTAGTATGTAATGAAGCAAAAGGCACAATGGTACTTGCGACAATAACTACTATGAGACGTAAGCACCATGCTGGATTTATTACACAGAGAAGCTATATTTAAACACATTAGAGCTTCACTTTTTCCAATTTCATATTTCGTATCGTAAAATTTCCGCTGACAACCTCAGATCCGGACACAGTACCAAGATAAAACGGTGTGGAAAATTCAGAGCAACCTGTGACATTATGTGGAAATATTCCGACATCAAATGTGTTGATTTTTTTTCTACTCATCAGACTGGACTTCTACACTAAAGGCGAGCACACTGTAGCCTTGAATATTAGTCTCCTCCTCCTATATGGGCTGCATCTAACAACACCCTGAGATGATTTCTGGGGCCTCTCTCCTAAGGTGCTCCTTGTAGCCTTGGTAACCCTAATGAATTATGGGCCAGCCCAGTTAAAACATGTATGGTATTACCCCATTCCAGGGTGTGTCCTCCTGGGTGTCTATGAATCACTGATCTCATCAGACTAGTTCTCTCTCTCTCTCTTTCTGTTTTTCTCTCCTCCCCTATTTTTCGCATCACTGTCTTTCTCTCTCCCTCTCTTTGCTCCCCTCCCCCATTCCCTGTCACACACCAGTCCCCCGAGGCGTCTGTCTGGGATCTGCCAGGCTCATCAGTGGAGGAGAGGAGAGGGCTAACTGGAAGCCCATACTGGTTGTAAATCTGGCCAGGGAGGGAGGGGAACCTGCAGTGTCCACACTTCCACTGCAGCCCAGTTAAGTCCAGCAGCCCCCCACTACACCGAAAACCTTCTTCGTGCATCAACATGTGCGGACACACACATACATGCACACAAATACTCAACAAGACAGTTTATGGCGTACTCAAGTGTTCAGGTGTTCACTGCCATTAAAGCTCACCTAACCTAGCTTCTCTGCAATTAGCAAAACTTGTCTTGACCCGAGAATGATAATGAGATCTCATGCTATATTTTTACAATATTTTCACATCATGCGTTCACATACAATCAGTGCATGACCCTTTTTAGGAAGGAACACAGACTAATGCGTATTAGAGCTTTATGGTGGGGCGACTGTAGCTCAGTTGGTTGAGCAGGTCGGCCGATGATCAAAGGGTTGGAGGTTCGATCCCCGCCCTGCCACCTGTGTCATAGCTGTTGTGTCCTTGGGCAAAACACTTCACCCACCTTGCCTCGTGTGAATGTTGATAGTTAGCCTGCTATCGGTGTATGAATGTGTGTGTGAATGGTAACGTGGGAAAGGGAAACAGGTCTCCCTTGCAAAAGAGTCTTCGGTCTCAATGGGATATACCTGTATAAATAAAGGTTAAAAAAAAAAAAATGGTCTATATAGTTTTTTTAAAAATTATTGATCCCTTATAATATTATTTGTCGGTTTTTCCTATTAAATGAAAAACACACGTTAAATGACGATATTATGGGCCTGTATCAGGAAATGATGAGTCTCCAAATGGATACACATTGCATCCATAGAGAATACTTTGTTTTTCAGTATTTACTATTTCCTAGAGAGAATTACTGTTTGCTGCTAAGGATGTGATGAGAAATGGGGTGTATGCTATCTAAGAAGTGAGAAATATCATTTAATCCATAGTACTATGCAGAGGTAATTTAAGTCTCACAGTTGCTATAAAGCCCTGGAAGCCTAGCACTGATCTGGACTGCAATGCAGTGAATGATTCCTTCTCTCTCATACATATATTTAGCTGGATGTGATACAATTCCATACACATAGACAGACACCCTCCCTCTCCTTATCAGAGAAATAAGCATTTTTACAGAGTTTGAGCTGTAAAAGGAGAGGAGCAGATAGCCCATAAATCTAGCCATAAAAATGTTAAGTTGTCAGAGGTGCCATCAGCTATCAATCGTGTGCGGCAAGCTGATGAAGGGGAAATAGGTGATAAAAAACAGCATTTTAGGGAAATTATGTCCAGTCTTCCATTTGCGAAGTGCTGCAGTCGCATCACGGCAGAATCTTAATCACTGGCTGGTGTGGCTAGGGATGGTTCCTTGGTGTGACTGTGAGGAGGAGCACACCCTGGTGGGAGGGTTGGATATTGAGGAGGAAAGAGAGCCGTAGGGGAAGAGGGGGAGCAGTGTTGTAGAAAATTATACAACTTACATAAATCACTTCTACACTACCGTTTTTCTCGCTCCCTCATTTTCTCCCCCCACCCCCATCTCCCTCACAGGCTCTCTGCCTCTCTCGGTTCCTTTCGTTCCTTCATGCCCGTGCATCTCCCTCTCCTCATCTGCACTCCCTCTGATCCTCACCCTGTCCATCGCCCTGGCTTTCTTTCTTTTATTTTTCTTCCAGTCCCTGGTCATGTTCTTTATTTGAAGCACTGCTGGTTACCCTCACCACCGCCCCACTCTTCTTCCATCTCAACTTCATTTCCACTGTGGTTTGTTTACATGCTTTCTTTATTGATCTCCTTTTTGTTGCCTACCAGGGATTTATCCCCCTGTCAATGGGACTGTATTAGCAAACCTTGAGCTTGACTTGTCTCTCTAAGATGGTTTAGATATAGTCTGTTTTTTAAATAAAAGAAAATACCATCTGGGCTGCAGCTTATTTCACACTTTATCAGACAACACTGTTAAGGAATTCCTGGTTGCTTATTTATTGTGGAATTTTCCTTCTTAAATGGAAAAACATCTAGTGATGCCTTTGTATCCAAAGGCATTTTAATACAAGGCAGGTCTTCATTGAAATGGTTTCTAAAAGAAAGTACCCTACAGCTGTTTTTTTGCATCAATTTGCAGCATAATACAGTGTGTTTCTGTGATACTTGTATGTGTGTCATGGTGTGAGCTTTGTAGCACACAGAAGAGATCTAAAGCATAATGTGAGAGTGCACTTGACTATTGAATTGATAAATGTCTGCATTCTCTGATATGTGTCTCCCCCTTTTAATCTAAGGTCATTTGTTAATTAATATGAATAGCCTTACTGGCTCTTGTTCTGCTCCACTGATCTTGAGGTTGAGTGATGTCATCCTGCACAGAGCAGGCTTGAAGCACTGCAAAAGTGATGCAGTGATGCATGTTCATCTGCAGTAGTGGCCCCTCTGGTATAATCTGTCCTGTGTCCATTTGTCAGTAGAAGGTGTTACTGAGCACAAAGCTGTCATTATAGATTGAAGATTGGCAACACCATATTTCCCACTTAAAATGGTGGCAAGGATAAAGTAGACTATTGATTTTCTTTATAGATCTAATAGTTATAGTTCTGATGAGTGTGAGAAGTTATGATAAGAACTGCCACAACACTGGCTTCCTTCACCAAAGTTGCTGGTCACCTACCAAGTGGTTATCTGGTTTATGTTCTGATGTTTAAGATTGTCTTTGGCAGTTATCACATTCAGCAGTCTTGTGTTAGGGGCTGTGCTGCCACCCTTAGTTCAACTGAGGTACTGTAATGCAGTATCCATTTCCACAGCATCAGTTTTGGTAGGCTACTCTGCAGTTTAGTCACACAGCATGTTTGTGACAGAGAGTAGTTTAACAACACGTCTAACCTTACTGCAATACAGCTAGTGCACCAGTGACCAGGCAGGCTTTATGTCCTATGGACTGACGCAAAGATATAATGTCAAACTGTGTTGTCAGCTGTGCCACCCTGTGAACATTAACTATGATTAATGTTTAAAAACAGCTAAGCACAAACTTTGGTATCAATTCTGTTCTTCCATTCATTTTAATATTAGTATCAGTTTTACATTAAATCCATTGCGTGTCCTTTACCAAGCTTGTACCTTGCTTTTTATTAGTTGATCATTTGATGGGAATCTTTTCTACTCCTTAAATACCTATTGGTATCTATCTATCTGGTGTTGCGGATCTAAGGCTACAGATACTCATTTGTTCCTGGATCAGATTGAGACAGTTCTCTTTTGGTAACTCTCTGTAACTCTTCACCAGCAGAATTTCTTTTTTTTAAGACGCAGGACAATTTTCCTAGGGTTTTCTGTTGTAGGGAGTGGTTTTCCTCTGATGAAATGTTAGTGTAGTGACAGCTGCATCTGCCAGGGGGCAGTCGAGCACACATAACAAGGCAGCAGTAAGTAGCAGAAAGCCACAGAGAGCCTGAGAGCCCTGCCTCGCAGATCTCCTTTTCTCCCTCTGTGGCAGGATTTCTGTTCCTGTCTTTCTATCAGAAGACATTTAAAGCAAGTTGCAAATTAAGCATATCTGTGTATGGAATTATTGTTTAAATTAGTACTACTAAATATATTTGAATCAATTTGAGTTATGGATTATGGTTTTGTCATGCTCTGCTGTAATTATAAGCGCTCACTGCTTTATATCCCCTATTAATGTTCTCTTCATTAGCATTAAATCATGTCAGTCATTTTTCTTTTGGAGGTTAGAGGAGGCAAAGTGAGGAATGGGATGAAGACTGTCTTATCTACGGGATAATGTCTGGAGAAAAGGAATGTAAGACTATAACAAATTAATGTTAAGGCATTCAAAAAGTTTAAACAGCGTACATAAAAAGAACATTTATTCACTCTCAAAAGTAAGCTTGCCAGTTACAGTTCAGTGAATTCAAAATGTGGAGTTGTAATTTTGTACCCATAAAACTGTTAAAAAAATTCATTCATTTCACCACTGCTCATTTCACTACTCGGCCCATTTATGAGCAATAAGAAATAGATACATTAATGTTATTGCACATATGAATAATAGTGCTGCACTGAACTTCTTACTGAACATTCACCGAATGGTTTTGGTTTTTTCCTTTATTATAAATAAAAGAAAGTAAAATCATGTAAAGATACCGGGCCACTAATGATAAAGTTTTGGAAGCAGCTTCCATTTTATATTATTATTTATATTCATTGTAATGCTTCTTTATGTGTTTATGACGGAACATAATAAAATTAAATATTGCCGTTTGTTTTCATTTAAAAGTAAATTGTTTCCTCCCCCTCAGCACTTTGACTGTCGGTGTGATTAAAGGTTTGCCTCTTTTGCTCAGCGGGAGATTGCAGAGAAGTATGTTGATTGCGGAATGGTATGGTTGCATAGCACGCTGTGTAGGTCTATTTGTTATTGTGCTATAAAGGTGATTACATCCTAGGTTTAAACTTGTTTTTTAAGTCCAATGTCACTTCTGTTTCCACAGCCCGCCATAGAAGAAGAGTCATAAACTTTTTTTTTTCTTTTTTCTCGAGCAACCGTGCTAAAAAAGAACACCTGTAACTTGACACACAGACCTCTCTACTCAAATGCCAGGGGCAACTTTATGACTCATGGGAATGGGGACACACGGCTAAATAGATAGTTTGTGTACAAGCCTGTCTTCTAGTCAAGCATTCTCTTGGTTTCAAACAAAACGTGCATTAGGACAACATCTGAATGGAGGCCATTTTGGTTTGGCCCTTATGTTTGCATAGCCCTGGGATTGTGCAGGCGCTAGTGGGGGATGGGTGGGCTGCTGCCGTTACCCTGAAGACTCCTGTTAATGTTTTAGTCATTCTGGAGCCGCTGGGCTGGGAGACAGATTCAGTCAAAAAGCATTTGAGCACCCTCAGGTCCTTAGAGTGATTTACTGCGTATTTGGACATCTGCAAAGAGCTTTTGCACCTTGAAATTCTCTCTCTCTCTTTCTATCCGTCTGTGCAGTAGTAAACTCTTGGGAATGTTCTATCATACCGAGTCACCTTGAAGGTATCTAAGGTAGTCACTTCCTGTCACCTTCTCCCTCAATTATCCACTCCTCCCTTTCTTCCACCCCTCCATCTTACCTCATCCTTCTATCACCTTCAAACCTTCTGCTCAGGTCTCAACCACACCCCTCTCATCTTGGCCATCAGATTTAATGTGTGCTGCTCCTGCTGTGTCTCTTAGCCCACCTCATGCTCACCAGCTGGACACATCAATCCATGTGACAGGTGCTTGTCAGTCTGCTCCTTACTAGGCAACAGACCAAAAAGGAAATGCACAAACAGACAGTACAACTCTACCAAGGGAAAATAAAATGTGACAATATGTGAAAACAGCATAGGATATCTATCCTCACCAACAAGACAAGTGTAGGTCACTGAAAGGCAGTTATGAATAAGTTACCTCTACAAGTTGTATTTACTGCTTTGTTGCCTATGGCGGCCACCCTGGGTCGGCTGAAGAGTAGAGCAGTCAGTGGTCATCAATAACAGGTCTGTGTGGTGTGGGTGGTGCAGGCTGTGTGGCATGTGTTTTAGAAGGGATGGCCAGAGGCCTTCTGTCTCTACAGCTCTGAAAATATGGTGTCATTAGTGTCTGTGTCTCCATAACTGGGGATGTTGCTGAAGAGGCCCAAACATATCTGGTATGCAGTGTTTAGGAGGCACGCAGACAGGATAATTGCTGGGCAGAATCTGTCCACAGCTCCAGACTTTCAAGTGCTCATTGCCTTTGAGTGTTTTACACCCCAAGTGGCTGAATTGTCCAAGCGAAACAAGGTCTGCATTGATTTATTGCTCCCCCTTAAGTCTTTTGTTTCTTAAGACCAAGGACATCTTAATCAGCCACCAAAGAAGTCTCAAATTCAGTTTGTCATGTTATTAATGTTTGACCAGTTGGTTGTTGCACACAGAAATCAGATGAGTATATATGTACAATAGAGCTAGGGTGCTACACATTTATCCCTTTCTGGAGCATTCTCTGAAATATTTGGCTGCATTTAATAACCACAGCAGTTTCCCTTCCTGTACCAACGATTTAACTGAAGTACAAAGTGTTATTATAGAGTTAGAGTAAGATTTGGAACATTGCCAGGGTAAATCTGAAACAGTATATGTGTATTAAATAAAAATATGTTGGTTAGCTTTGCTACACCATCTTTCTTATCTGCTTAGCTGTTTAGTGGAAAATAAATGTGGGAATACAATATTTAGTCTTCTTTTTTCTCAAATATTTTATCTTATTTTCGATATGAATTGTATGCACAAGTGAGACAGTGCAAGTACTACTTGGTAAAATTACACCAAAAGATTAAATTTCTTGTCTTCATCTATTCCCCCCTTCTATCCCCCTTTCTATCCCCCTTTCTTGTTAAAACACTTACAAGATACTTCATAATTAGTTGCATATGGTGTTCAACTGGCATACCTATGTATTTGTATGTTGACCAAGACATATTTACCAGTAAATGTTATGTCTTGCTATAAACATATTTATTGTAATATTATTATACACGTGTAGGGATGGCACAGTGATTGACACCACAATGAGAAAACGAGTAAAATCCTGTGTATTACTTTTCATTCCATTGAGAGCAATTTTATACTTACCCAACAAACAGCGAGCATAAAATAAACGACATCTTTGATAAAATCATGGTCTTGTCTATGTTACATAAATACAATTTTATTGAACATTGAGCATTTATTTGGGATGAAATACAGAAGCTGGACACAATCAAAATAATGCTTGTACAAAAATGGGTTATAATGGCTTTGTGTATTAAAGTAAAATTATAGTTTTTGTTCCGATTGTGTCAGAGGTGTTTATTCAACCCTATTGTAAATTAACCATTTTGTCCCCCAACCACAAATTCACAGGAGCACATGAGCATGAGAGGAACATTTCAGGGAAAGAGATTTAGTTTTTTCAATATTAAGTAATAGAATATAAAACCAGCCAAAGCAAAAAATATATAAATAAATAAAGACAATCAGCAATTCCCTGAAAAAGTCTTAGAATGATTTCAAAAAGGTATACTTAATTGAAGGTATATTGTATTCATTTGCAAAGGGTTTCTTGTATTATGTCCAGCAAGTCAAAAGTAACATTAACTGTGTTTTTTCTCCGGATGACAAAGTGTCTCATACTTATCAGAGTTTAGTACACCATATGGGTTGGCACATATCGTCTGTTACATATGCATCCACAGTTTTTAAGTGAATTACTTTACATTTTGACGAGGGAAAAAAACCTGTTAAAACAAATTAACTTTGCACAATAAATGTATTGTTGTTTCCTCAGTCAGCTTAGTCCAAACTGGGGAACTTTTGGCTTGTCTCAACATTTAGCTCATATTAGAGATTGAATATCCGTCCATTTGAACAAACCCCTGCTTAGCCCTCTAAGGTATGGCTTGAAGTATGCTAAGCCTCAGCCAGCAGCCATCACTTGCCAGCACTATAAATGCCCAGATGTCAGTACCTAAGCAGAGCTTCACATGAGGAAAAATGATTAAGACTAGCAGAATCTCACTACACACACAATACACCAGCAGCCACTGAGAGATAAATGCTGGCTTTAGGTTATCGTATCAATTAAATCCAACTGAAAAGCGTATACATTTTTAAACAATAGCTTTAAATAATGTTTATTAAATCCACAATGCTCTACTACTGAGGTTGATGACTCATTTTAAGATAATTTTACTGAATGCATTGTGACAGTTAGCAACACATATACTCAAGCATATGCCTTTCAATATCAAGTCAGAAATAATGATAGGTTGTCTGGCTATTTCATTAGAGGCAACCTAATGGCTTCCATGTTGCTCTGAAATGGTTTGTAAAAATGGTGGTGGAGACTGAGTTGAAAGGCAATATAATGAAAAAAGGTGACATCAGCAGCATATGTAACTCAAAACATACAAAGTCTAATTACGTACTATCCCTTTTTGCCGTAATGGAACATGAAGTTGAGCCTCTTCACAGGTGTCAAAAAAGAGACAGGAAACATTTCTGAGTAATTAATGTGGAAAAACCGTTGAACAGGGAAGGAAAAGTCTTGGTGGAGCCATGTTGTGCAGAGGCATATTTTCTCCATTTGGTCTAGAGAAGAAAATCCTTTTTTTGTTATGCAGTTTGAACTCCACCCACATGACCAAATAAGTCCAAAGAGCCACACTATACTCCACCTTTCTTTGCTAGAAAGAAATGGGTTTTGTGGTCTGATTAAAAATACTTATTTTTTTATGACAATGGTATATGCATATACTTGTTTAATTATTCAAAGGGGAACATCAAGCCTCCAGACATGGGTGTGTGCTCATGCAGACATGGAAAACCCAGTGAAGTCGAGGGAAAAGTGCTTAGATGAATGGAATTAAAGACCTTGTCAAATGGCCGTTAGTGGTCAACTCTCTAGAGGTACTGCAGTGGCAATCTAGAGTGATGCACTACAGAAAGTGATTCTGATTCACAGGTTTTGCAGTTAGACGACTCTAAGGACCTTTGCCAAATCCAATCATAAATAGACAACATGCCACGAAAGTTAAAACAAGCGATTGGAGTTAATTCCATTCCTAAATTTATAGCCTTTATACAAGTTCTTTATACAAAAACTGACAGTAAGTGACCGTTAAACAAGATTTAAAAAACTGTTTATTGATTGTAAAAGGTCTAGTAAAGAAGACCTTTATTTTTTGAGTTACGATGTGATGAAAAAACTGTGAAAAGCTATGGCTCATGAAGTATCTATAAATACTTATAATATAGCCAAAAACTGGAACCTGATCTGTGTAAAGTAGTTTTTGTTACACCTAATTTGAAATGGGAACACACACTAAAACACATATTCCATGTTATACTCAATGTATGTGTCAGTCAAACATTATGCTAGCAAGAGATCTTTCCAGGTACAGGTTGATCTTTTCCCATTGACCAATCATTGCATTAGAAGGGAATATATCCTGCACCCCAGTTGACATTTAACTATACTGTACATAGAGTAAAGGTGCAGTCAGCGACTCTGGAGAACTTTTGTTGTCAAAATAACTTCAGAATAAATATAAATAAAAAAAGATGTGTCAATACACAGCCTTGGCTCTGTAAACAGGCATTTTGCTAGCTACGGTTGGCTCCTTTGTTTTACATACTAGTTTACAAAGGCTAGGCTCTGTAACACTAACTTTTTTTAAGGGTACACTAGGCGGCTGCATATATGAAAAAAAAACACCTAACCCTAAAAAAATTCTAACAAAAGGTTTCTCAGCTGTTTTTTGAAGTATTATGTGTCCTTAATAACATACTAAAAGTTTACCAAAATTTGACCACTAGAAAGGGGTAATTTTCAAGATGGCGTCCAAGATGGGTAGTAATGGGTAAGGTAATACACGATGCATCCTCTATAGAAGTTTTTGAGTATAAAAGTGGAATTATACTAAACCCAACAAACTAAATTCACAATTATCTGCAATTCAGAAGATGGTGGAAGATAATATTGACCTTTTGATATTGCTTTTGGCTAAAGGGCCATCGCCAATTTTTCCTATGGCACCAGTGGCGGCCATTTTAAAATGGCCGCCGACGGTCGTTATTTTACATGTAGCTTGGGTTCTAGACCAACTAGGATCTTGGTTCTGGTGGCTAATCCTACATTTTCAAGGATGAGGGAGACAGTGGCGCTATTTAAAACATGCTGGAAACTACTTAAGTACATACACCTGGCATTAAGGGAACAAAATTAAGGCAAAACCATTTCATATTAGCGGAATTTTACATATTTTCCAGTACCAGGCAAGGTAAATTGTCAGCAGTAACTTTTACTCACATAAAGTTGTATGAAACACCCTAAATACATTTGCATAAACATCAATTGAAAATAAAAAAATTTACCTAATCCTACTTTTACAGGAATGAGAAATGCAGAGGTACTATTGACAACATGCTACTAACTACAAACAAACATATATCTGGCATTCAGGGAATTCAATAACTATACAATAATTAACACATTTATAATTATTTCAGAAAAAAACAGCCCACGACAGCGGCAGAGGGCATTGCACTGTCCACTGCACCCTTTTGCATCCACAGCAGAGGAGTTCACAACATGCCTGGATTGATCCTGGTATTGCAGCCCAGTGAACTTCCCATCCACCTGTGGCCTTCCACTTCCACCCCCATTCACCTGGTGACATGAGTTGAGGGGCTGCAAGCATCATCTGTCCCAAGCATTGGTCAGCTTGGTAGGCACTGGCAGCCCCCTTCTGTGTTGCATCAGTGCTGCTTTTGTTGGGGGGGGTTCCTTAATGGTTGTACCTTTCTAGGTGAAGAGCTGCTTGTGCACCTGATTAACTGATTCCTGGCTGCTAGTGCAGTCATACAGCAATAGCACACATCACTCTAGAGGCTCCATCCAGTTGTCTATGGAGTCAGCCAAGACACAGAAGGGTCTCTTGATGTCATCAAAGCTCCTCCATGTATCCCATGCTTTCTTAGTCCCTGCCACCAAAAGATGACGGTGTCACAGCCAGGGAATGCTTTGAACACTGGTCAGGCTACACATTGATCTGGACCTAGTGCCCTCACCATCTCATGAGCATCTAAATTCACAGAACACATAACTCATTTATGTTAAGGGATTTGGCTGCTGTCACTACCAGTAATGGCACATCTGTCTCAACTGTGCGTATTGACACCTTGGCATACCCTTCCTTCACATCATCTCCTAGGTGCAGTAGGGTGTTTTTAGTGTTGAGGGCAGTCACACCAGTTGCAAGGAAGTTAACAGTTCAGCAAAACTTTGGCCAGTTTTCAAGAATGGAACAGGATGGCTCATCGCATTTACTAACTCCCTTCCCTCTCTTGCTAGCATTGCTGCAGGGTTGAGGTAATAATCTGCTTGTGGGCCTAGTCAATGGCATTGGCTGAGAAGAAGAGATCTAACATAGTTCATCAACTATTTCCAGCTGCAGGGTGATGGATTAGAAGTGAAACTTGGGACATGACGCAGCTCTTTCAGTGCACCTGTCTAGGGATGTATACTTGTTTCCCTCCTCCTGGTCATTGAGTTTAGTTCTTCTGCAGGAGAAGATATAGGATGCTGGCTGTGACCTGTTGAGCATGTCAGGTACGTGTCACTTTGGAGACTTTCAGAAAGGGATTTATTGTCCCAGCAGTAGCAACTCCAACTTGTACATGTGCTTCTGTCCCCCAGCAACCCTCAAAGAGGGTGCCAATTTCCTTTAGTGCTGACATCTCAATGTCAAATCCCGCAAGCATCACAATTAAGTGATATTCACCTCGAATTGCTGATAAGCTCCACATTTACAAGTTCTGTGGAGATGTCTAGCACCAGATCATAAGAAATGCACACAGTACCAGGTCAAAAAGGATGTCCACAAGGGCTCGTTTGCAGGTCTCGTATTGGATCATGATGCCCAGGTATATGGAATATGGTGTCTCCCGGTCTTGGCAGTGCCTGATGGAAGACCAACATGTGTTGGAAATCTCCCTCTGGCGTACCAAACTGTTGTACATGATAGGGTGAGAGGGTGAGGCGCTGGTTGAGGCATAATCATAGAGCTGTTTTGGGCTGTGATGTTTGTACCATACAACACCATGGAAACTAGTGTTGAGAGTGAAACTGGCTCTGACTCCTCCTCCTCCTCAATGTCAGCATCATGCTCACATGCTTTCCCCAATGCAGCACCAAAATCCTCATTGCACATTAGGGCAACATCACAACCTTGCTTGTGAGCATCCATGTCTGGGATGTAACTCAGTATTCTATTTTTAAAGAGTGGACGGGCCCCTTCACATGCATTTCTAGTTATTCCAGCCTGGTACTGTACATATTCACCAGGTTGGTTACCCTGGACATTGGTGCTACAGGGGATTCTCAATGCACACCTAATTATAGGAGACAAGTGCAGCGAATGCAATGCCATGGTTAACATTGTCTACGTTATATTTTGTGCTTTCTTGGATCTCACTCTATTGTATAGAGAGAGAAGACACAGAGTTTGGTACTTGGCCTCTTGGGCAAAGAGGTCTACAAAGTTTGTTGAGTAGGGGTTTGTGCCAAAGCAAAATTAGATGAACATTTCTCTGATCTTTCTGGCTCATTAGGATCCACCACCTTGAATAGTTTAGCCACGGTCCCTCAATGCACTATGCTACTTGAGGACAATATGTACTAGTTCTAGCACCACCACTCCACCATACGCTGAACCAGAAAAGTATGACAGATGTCACTACAGTCACATGGGAGAGCAGAGGTAACTGCATCAGGCAAGTCCATTCCTGTTTATGCAAATGTATTTGGGGTGTTATATATAACTTTATGTGAATAAAAGTTTCTGCTTGAAACTTACCTTGCCTGGTACTTCCTTTGTGGTTACAAGTTATACCACTAAGCTCTTCAGGAACCTAGAGCCGTTTACTCAGAGTGGGTTACATGGTTACAATAGCAATTACACCGCTCAAACAGGCAAAAACAATATATCGGTCAGGCTCTTGAATAGATATGTACATGTTAACATAAGAGGTCTATACACACAACTCATGGAATAATTCTGTAATTCAGGAAAATATGTAATTTTCCGCTAATATTCAACTATAATTTTACTATAATTTTGCTCCCTGAGTGCCAGGTATATGTACTTTAGTAGTTTCCAGCATGTTTTAAACAGTGCCACTGTCTTCCTCATCCTTGAAAATGTAGGATTAGCCACCAGAACCAATATCCTAGGTGGTCTAGAAACTAAGCTACATGTAAAATAACGACCGTCGGCGGCCATTTCGCCACTGGTGCCATAGGAAAAATTGGCGATGGCCCTTTAGCCAACAATTTTCCTTGGGACATGCTCTAACAGTGTGCCAAAGCTCATGTGTGTATCATCAAAACCACAATTCCTTCATATATTGCACCTATCTGCTGGACTTAAAGGAGTAATGGTCACTTTAAGGACCTGACGGCGGCCATTTTGAAAATGGAGCCTTTCTTGGCATCAAACTTTGGTAAACTTTTAGTATGGTTTTAAGTACATCTGATACTACTGTAATCCACTGAAAAACCTTTTGTTAGATTTTTTTGGGGGTCACGTCATATCTGCAGCTGACTACACTGTATTGACAGGTAGCAGATAAGAGATATTCATTGATTTGGAAGTGTTCTCTAGAATCACTGATTTCACCTTTTTTGAGTGAAATCCAGTAGATGATCCAGTATATGTAAAAGAGAAGTTACATTTTATTTGAATGAACCAACAATATTTGAAATATAATAAAAGATATTCTTTCCAAATTGTTATCTATAACATCAAAACATACATTCTACTGAAATTGGTTCAGAGTGCATTTATCCAGTGTCTGTTGGTGAATTTAGTTAACTATTATCATTTCATGTTCCATTTTTTTTGTCATACACCTACTTAAAGGGGAACAAAGATATTTGGGATCTGAACTGCATTACAAGTAAAGGAACTATTTTGCTAAATTTAAAAACAGCATCACTTCTCGAGAGAAAGTTGGTATTACAAAGCCAGCAAATGTAGTACATTCAACTTAAAGGTGAAGTAAGCGGTTTATTTATGTTAATATATGTGTTAAATCGCTCTTTATTCATACAGTGATCACTTACATAATGTGCACGTTTCATAAAGCCGATCTCTCAGTCAGCTGCTTTGCATGTAATCGGCAAATAAACTTATTGGAGGATCCCGACATTTTTATCCAATCAGAAGAGAGAACGCTACGAACCAATACTCGTCTCACTCACATATAGTATATACACTCCATGGTCTCACTGCCGGTGCACGCCAGAGCAACAGATGGGTGAATGTGTATCCGCCTACAATGGCGGAGCAGGTAAAAATACTTCCCAATGTCTGTTTTTATGGTTTTTATCATGTTTTATCACACTTATGGATCTGAGATGATGCTAGATAACTTGCTGCTTGAAGACCGCAGTGCATTAATGTGGTGACGTAGGACGAGCGAGGGTAATTCTAACTGCAGTAACTGACAGGAAGTTAGCTAAAAGAACCATTCCCCTTACAGCACCTTTTAAAATGGGAGGTTTGACCAATCCATCTGTAACTATTTATCTCTATACGTCTATTTATCTGTATTGTAAAACAATCACACCTTGGAAATCAATCTGGTTGATTTATGCTTTTAGCTGCAGCTGGGTTGAGTCCTCTTATATGCATTTATAGCCGTCTTGCTTTGTGCCTGTGTGTGCTGGCTGGCGTGCGGCTCCAAACAACCTTGCTTTGTTGGGATAACCTGTCTCATCTTGATTTGTTTTTCAATATAATTTAGTCTTGCTTGTATAGATAGATTATTTTGATAGAAAGGCACTACTGTTATCTGATCTGTTGGTACATTGTGCGTTTGTGAGAATCCCCTAGAATGAGTTATAACTGTGTTGCTGCCCATCCGGTAATAGTCTGCACCCCCAGTGAGATTGGATCTTCACTTTCCTTCAGAAAGGAATAAAATACTTTATTTATTAATAGTTGTAGGTGTCATGTGGCAGACACTTATTATAATACTGGATTTGGTTGTGTGAAACGTAAAGAAATTGTCAAAACATTTTCTAAATGATAGATTCTAAGTTTTTTTTATTTTTATACTTACACTGTGGCCCAGAAAAGGACATGTAAACAGTTTTTTGTGTATATTCTTGTGTTCACACTAGATGAATACATTAGACTACTACTGCATTAGAATTTGACTGTGACTCAGAGTAAATCTAAGTAAATTAGCATGCAGCCTCGAGGCAGTCCCCTTTGGATTTTTAGCCTTGCTCAAGACATGGCTCTATGGATTGCAATGTTAGTGTGTCTGTCAGCCAATTTGGATTGGTCAATTACCACTTTATTCTAATATCTTCGGAAATTTTGAACAGACCTTCATGGTCCCCAGAGGATGATGACTTCTGACTTTACTGAACCCCTGGTTTTCCCTCTATTGCCACCAGTAGGTTGACGTCATCGGCTTTTAGAGAAAGGTCTTTACATCTGTTGATGGATTGCCGTGAAATGAGGTACAGATATCCATGGTGTCAAGAGGATGAATCATATTGACAATGGACATTTCTTGACTTTCCCTATAGCACCACCAGCAGTGTCCACTTCTCTTTAGAAATATGTTAACATCTAAAAACTGGATTTGCACAACATTTTATACACACAATGTTTACCAATCGACAAATTCTCATTAATTTGGTGATCTCCTTTGACGAGTTTCACCAGTGCTAACTGGCAAATGTTGGCAGATTGACATAGGTGAATATGGTTTGCATTCTATATAGTACTTAATATCAGTATTAGGTTGGGCGGGGTATTACACAATAGGGAGGGATGTGCAGTGTATATCGTCTAGGATAATTTCAATGTTTTAACAATGTGTAAAATGACAATATCAAATATGTCACTCATTTTGAAAAAACAATCAAATAACGCCTCTCTGCGTTTGAAGGGACAATCTTGAAAAAAAATTCTAGCAGTGAGAGAGAGAGAGGAGAGCTTTATCTTAGTATTCTGCTTTCTAACCTACTCGCACGTCTCACAGACACGCTCTCATTTAATCTCTGCACCTGGCAGCACTGCTCCGTGAAGCTTGTATGGTCTCAGGCGTAAATGCCATTTGAAACCAAAATTAAACCTTTCTAACCCTAAGGTGGTCTGCTCTTAAGGTGGAACAGCTATTATTTAATAAATATAAATTAATATTGTTACTTAACACAAATAATGCATAGTGTGACTTGTCTATACAGTACAGTTTTAAGTTAATTAATAAGACCGGTTTACTTACTGTAAATAATTAGTTTTTATTAATATTAACATTAACATCTAGTATACTATGAGCGAGCAAATACAATATAAATAGTTTGCAAATTATTTTTCCTATTCCTATTTTTGAGGGATGCAAAGTATCCAAAAATAAGATAGGGGAGAGCAGGGTAATGTGAGACATCGGGTAATGTGAGACACCCCCTGTATCTAGGCAACAGAACACATTTTATGGTCGTGTGAGAGTTATGTTTTCAAGCCCCTCTCATTTCCCCTAGGCCATGAAGGAGAGGACCTCATGGTGATGTTGTAAGCATGTTTTTTTTCCACAAAAATGTCTTTTTGTCTTTTTTGCATGTAAAAGTAAATTGTCTTGCTGTCAACTTAATCAACTGTTGTGCCAAAGCAAATTGATTCAGGTAGAAAAACTTCTATCATACATGTTGATGAACTACCAACACAAAACCATGTGAAGATGATAACTGAAGATTAGCCTGAATTGCTAAGAGAGGTAGTTTTTTCTGAAATTGTGGCAGTGGGGTCAAGTGAGACAGTGTCTGTGCCCTCTTTTAATGAATCCATTATATTTAAGGTAGCAAGGAGACGAGTTTGAATAAGACAAAAGACAATGTGGGCTGGAGGTGGAGGTTGAAGGGGTGTCAGCAAGGGCATGGTTTGGCACGTATGTATGTGTGGGACAGGAGAGTTTCATTTAACATCAATAGACTCTAAGTAATATACCCAGGGGGCAAAGTGATTTTATGGACATGGAGCGTTGTAAAAGGTTGTTCACCAAAAATGACATCTAGGACCTTCCACGATCACAACCTGGGTGGATAACCTGGTCAACTAGCTGCTGGAAAGATACAGCGGGCCGACATAGCAAATCAGAACCACTGTTTAAGTGAATGGGGGTGAATAGGGATGGGCTAATGGGGAATATTTTGAACTTATACACTGTGTTCCAAATTATAATGCAAATTGGAATTAAGTGTCATAAACATTAAATTTTTTGTAATTAATTTAAACTCATGGATGGTATTGTGTCTCAGGGCGCTTTGCATCATTGAAATCAATCTCAGACACCTGTGATAATCAGTTTGCTAAGTAAGCCCAATAAAAGGAAATCTACTTAACTAGGACGTTCCAAATTATTAAGCAGGCCACAGGTTTCAAGCAATATGGGAAAGAAAAAGGATCTCTCTGCTGCCTAAAAGCGTCAAATAGTGCAATACCTTGGACAAGGTATGAAAACATTAGATATTTCACGCAAACCTAAGTGTGATCATCGTACTGTGAAGAGATTTGTGGCTGATTCAGAGCACAGACGGGTTTGTTCGGATAAAGGTAATATGAGGAAGGTTTCTGCCAAACAAATTCATCGGAATATAAGAGCAGCTGTTAAAATGCCATCACAAAGCAGCAGACAGGTATTTGAAGCTTCTGGTGCCTCTGGAGTCCCGCAGACCTCAAGGTGTAGGATCCAGAATTTTGCAGTTGTGTTTAAACCTATCATTCGGCCACCCCTAAACAATGATCACAAGCTGAAACAGTTGCAGTGGGCTCAGGAATACATGAAGACTCATCTTCAAACAGTCTTGTTTACTGATGAGTGCCGTGTAACCCTGGATGGTCGGATGGATGGAGTAGTGGATGGTTGGTGAATGGCCACAATGTCCCAACAAGGCTGCGACGTCAGACAGGAGGTGGTGGAGTCATGTTTTGGGCCGGAATCATGGGGAGAGAGCTGGTTGGCACCTTCAGGGTCCCTGACGGTGTGAAAATGACCTTGGCAAAGTGTGTAGAGTTTCTTACTCGCCACTTTCTTCCGTGGTACAAAAAGATGGGCAGTGCCTTCCGTGGTAAAATCAGCTTCATGCATGACAATGCACCATCTCATGCTGCAAAGAATACCTCTGTCATTGGCTGCTTTGGGCATAAAATGAGAGAAACTCATGGTGTGGCCCCCATCTTCCCCGGACCTCAACCCTATTGAGAACCTTTTGAGCATCCTCAGGCAAAACATCTATGAGGTAGGGAGGCAGTTCACATCAAAACAGCAGCTATGGGAGGCTATTCTGGCATCCTGCAAATATATTCAAGCAGAAACTCTCCAAGAACTCACAAGTTCAATGGATGCAAGAATTGTGAAGGTGATATCAAAGAAGGGGTCCTATGTTAACATGTAACTTGGCCTGTTAAGATGTTTTTGATTGAAATAGCTTTTTATTTCACTAAATATGACCTCCTAATGCTGCAAATTCAACAAATTACCATTTTTAGTTGTTTACAACCTATAAAATGTTTTGAAACTCTGTTGTGCATAATAATTTGGAACAGTGCATTTGGAGTTTTTTATTTTTGAAAAAAATACTTTTATTATTGGGAGGTTTGTTCAATAAAATTCGAAATATACTCTAATGGTTGAAAATTATACTGACTGTGATTTGCATCAACTATTTAGGAAAATCTTGGACAATCTCATTTGCCTTTATAATTTGGAACGCAGTGTAGATATCATTATAAAACTTTGCCAGTTGATTACTGACATTAAAACAAAAACTTTTTGTATTACAGTATTTTCCAAAATGTTTAAATAAATATGAAAAATCATCAATATCTTACTAATGATACGTACATTTGCATATCTGCAAAGCCCCAAAATCTAGATGTTGGAAGAAAACAAAGTCAATTTGTTTTTAAATTTTGAAAACAAAACAAGTGTCCAACTGCGTGAAGCCTTTCCTAATCACAGTTCAAATTTGATCAATAACCCATAGAAAATAAAAAATTTACACAGTTACATTTCATGTGCCATGGACCAAAAGTGGTATCCAGCTGGTATTTTAGGAAACGGCTAGACATTCCCTTGGAAAAAACTGTGTAAAAAATTATTTGGTGTCAGGTGTCAGGTGATAATTTCCCTTTTGCTTCTCAAAGGATGACTTCCATGTGATGTTGATGAGGGGATGTGGCCAAACGCAAACAGGAGGCGGTATCCATAAAAGGCTTCATAATCCAACCATCCCTTTCCTTACAACTCTGTTTTTTTTACCATTGTTCCCTAATTTTACTGTAATTGTTTCTGAGTTCATGGTGACACAGTGAATTGCTTGAATTGCAATCCTACCTATTTGTTGTGTTTTTTTTGTTTTTTTTTGCAAAAACCTGAAATGGCAAAATAAACTATTCTGCAACATGTGTGTAAGCATTCAAGAAAAACTGTTAAGTATTTGTTACTGTAGTTGAAAGTGTATAAACGTGCAAACACATAATTCTACTGATTCATTCATATAGTGTTTTCCATTCTGCACACCAGTGTTCAATGGATGCTTAGTTAAGAGCAAACACTGTTTTGAGGGTAAAGTGTGCTTTTGCAAGGGAAGTGTAGGATTTTGCATTTTGTGTGTGATATTTGTGTTTAGTGTTTTGAGAAAATGAGCTAGGCTATCAGGAAATGTGTGAAGCAATTGTGAACAACTGTAAATGCAGTAATTAAAGGTCTGCATCTGTGTCCAGCAGCACCAATTTCTGTATTCGAAGATGCTATAAAAGTGATGAGAGAACTCCTGTAAATGATGTATGCCTAATTTGTAAAATAAAGAACCTGTTAAAAAAAGAACTCGCTTTTTAGACATGTTTATAAAGATGTGACAGCCTTTTCTCATAAGGGAAAGAAAATATGGCAAACGCAAATTATTTTGTGGTTTTTGTGCCATTATAGTATCCAAATAAATCCAATGCAGCTGAATATCTTAAGGGCAGGAGTCTGGAGGGGGCGGGGACAAATCTGTTTGGTGTGTTCGGTGATGTCTGCCGTCGTAGATGTCGTCTGGCTTCTTTTCAGCCGATTCAACATGTTCAATCGGCGTCGGGCAGTCTTTCAGTCGGAGCAATTTGATTGGTGGAGGGCTAGCGAATCAGTGAAGCCCGGAAGTGAGGTGGGTAGCACAAACAGCTGACAACAGTATCGCATCGCTAGCCATTGTTTTAATTTGTTTTTTTGTTTCGTTCAGCGAGTACTCACATGCATCAACCCTTCTTGACTGCTCGACACCATGCTCGACACTCTCTGCTAAAAAGGGTTCTCTTTATAGTCTAGACTAGAGCAGTGGTTTTCAAACTGTGGGGCGCGCCCCCCTTGGGTGGCGCAGGGTTATGGCAGGGGGGGCGCGGATGATGTGAAATTTTAAAAATAAAAAATAAAGTTGAGTTTGTTTTTTATATTAACATCACTGCATAGCTGGACAAGAGTTCTTCTTCTTCGTTCCGCTCACTGCATTTAAATGCATTCACTACATTACAGAGAAATAGGTCTCGTTAAAGAAAAAGAGCACCAAGCCCAACCCAGAGGACCCTGCATAAATTTTTTTATTTTAAATTAATATTTTTATGGAAAATCCATGTGTCTTTCTTCAATAGCTTCTAATTCGTCCGACCCAGTGTCTCCAAATAATTTGTTCACACAAAATTCCTCAAATTAAGCCTCTTAATTTTCCTCTCAATGTGCACCAGATTTATGCATTTCACTTTAAAAAGGCGAAAAAACACTGGGTGTGTGAATGACATTGACATTTGCACATTCAGTCCATGCTTAAAGGAAGCAGGATTAAAACACTGGATTAACATAAAAAAACTAAACAAAAACATATTTAGATAAAGATGTTAAAATGTATTAAAAAATGTGTTTAAAAAACGCACAAAAATGTTTAGAATGTTTTAAAAAATATGTTTACATTTGTAAAATAATTAGAATACTTTTTTTTTGGGGGGGGGGGCTCCGCTGAAATTTGTTCTCTGAGGGGGGGCTCACTCTCTCAAACTTTGAAAACCCCTGGTCTAGAGAGCTGTCCCATCATTTCCGGCTTCCGTATTGTTTTTGGCCACAATACAGATTAGCGCCGCCTGCTGAGCGTACGTAAAGTCATTAGTCGGCTTGGTGTGTTCTTGGCACTTTTTTGGCCGCAACGGGCAGCTGAATCGGCAGACTCCATTTTCGGGCGACGGTCGGTAGTCGGACCGGTGTGTCCTGGCCTTTAACAGTCATATAGATGCGACCCACCGACATGCAAAATGATAGCCTATGAAAAGTTAAAATGATTTATTATTAATTAATTATTATTTAGTACACTTTCATTTCCGATATAAGATTTGGAAAAAGAAAAAATCTGGTAAAACATGAAGTGATATTTAAAAAGCAACAGAGGGAGAAGAAATGAACGAAGCTGATAGAAAGCAGCTCCCCGGGACCATTGGACATCGCCCCAGTGATTTTTATTACATTTTACTTTACTGCAAGAGACTTTAGTCAAGCATCCAACACTTAACATCTTTTAGAAAAGACGGGAAAGCCCACAAATCCCACACCCCTGTATGTCATTTAATGAGTTTTTCAGTCAGTGGGCAGCGCTGACACAAAGGAAATGTACTGTTGGAGTGTGACGCAGCGTAGCTAGAATTTCTTACCTTCCACATTGCATGGCTTGTTTTACAGTTTCTCTTTCTGTTGTACTCCATCTTCAGTACAGTAGCCCAGTCACCTGTTTTTAGATATATTAATGTTGTGGGTGGTCTCAAAGTTTTAATAAATGTTTTTCTGCCGAAAAGTCAACCAACCCTCTACAAGCTCAGGGAGACAAAGGAAGGAGGGTGTAGTGAACACTGAGTCAGAGGACAGGAAGCAAGCAAATCCATTACACAGACAGCCGTTATCCGAATCAAAATTATGAGTATTGATTTGGGATGTTAAAGCCCCAACAATGAAATATCTAACTCTGTAAAAAAAAAAAAAAAAGTGTTATCTTAAAGGTGGAGTCAGCCATTCTGGAGAATGCTTGTTGTCAAAAAATGTTTTAGTCAAAATCAGTGAATATCTCCTCACGATCCGCTACCGGTCCGTACTGTGTGTGTGCTGAAAAAAATCTGGTGTTAATAGACGGCTTGGCTCTGTGAATGGGTTTGTAAACAAAGGGGGCCCACCGTAGCTAGCAACATGCCCGTTTACAGAGCCTAGGTTGATTATTAACACAGACTTTTTTCTGTGCAGACAAAGTATGGACATAGTCACGGATTTTGACAATTTTTTTTGAGAACAAGCATTTTCCAGAATTGCTGACTCCACCTTTAATCATGTTATCTCAATATAGTGACATCTCAATAAGCTACCATTACTGAGGATGTCCTGGTTAACTAATAAGCATATGTGTATACAGTAAAGAAGCACCTTAACTGTGACTGTAATGTCCTGGTTTGATATTTGCATGTAATTCCCATCACTCTTACCTTGTTTCCTGTCAGCTGTCCACCATCATAAGGAAGAAAGACCCCAAAACTACTTGGGCAAATATGTTATGCAGTGGCATCTTTCTCTTGAAATTGCATCCATACAGTTTGAATACTGTTACACCGTATATTGTTTTTCACTAGAAGGTTCACTAGAAGCATACAGATGAGGACAAAATTATTACCCCCCCCCATGTCATTTTAAGTTTGTCAACATTTTCCCAAGTGCTATTTTAACAGAGCAAGGAATTTTCTGAAGAACTGACCTTTGTGTTGAGCCTTAGCACAAACCACTACTGTGCAATGATGTGCTTTAACTTTGTAATCAAAGCTTGTAAAATCAAGTTAAAACCGAGGGTTATCTTCCAATTAACACACAGTATAAAAACTTCAGCAAGGGTTTGAGCTGTCACTTGAGAAAGCATTATGCCAAAAAGAAAGACAATCAGTTTAGACTTGAGAAAAATAATCGTTGATGCTCACAAAGCAGGAGATGGATATACAAAGTTATCACAGCGTTTCCAAGTGTCAAGAACTAGAGTGAGTAGTAACATCAAGAAATTTTCACACGGTACAGAACAAGCCTGACAAAGGTAGGAAGCGATAGATTTCAAAGACTCTAGAAAGAAAACTAGTGAGATGTTTTTAAAGACCCCAGAACAACCACCAAGTCACTAGTGAATGACTTAGCCACGTCAGGGATTCTCAAAGAAGACAATCACTAGAACCCTGCACAGGAATAGACTGTGAGGTTGCAGACCAAGGAAAACTCTCCTTTTGCACTAGAGACACTTTCAAGCCAGACTGGGATATGCTAAGGACAACCTGTAGAAAGATTATGGATACTGGAAGTGTGTCCTTTGGTCATATGAGACGAAACTAGAGCTCTTTTGCCACAGAGACGCTGCTTATGTTTGGAGAAAGAAGGGAAAGGCGTACAACCCAAAGATCACCGTCCCCACAGTGAAACATGGTGGTGGGAGTATTGTGCTGTGGAAATGGTTCAGTGCGTCTGGAACTGGGAATCTCATCAACATGGAAGGAATCATTAAAAAAGAAGGATATGTGAAGATTTTGAAAGAAAACCTCAGGCCGTCAGCAGCAAAACTGGGTCTGGGTCGTTGCTTTGTCTTCCAACACGACAACGACCCAAAACATACGTCGCTCCTGTTGAAGAACTACCTCCAGAAGACCAAAGTGAACGTTATTGACTGGCCTGCACACAGCCCTGACTTTAATCCCATTGAAAATCTGTGGGGTGGACTGAAGTCCAAAGTCCATGCCAGAAGAACATCAAATCTGGAGCAGCTTGAGAGATTCACCAAAGAAGAATGGGCTGGGATTGCTCAGGAGACGTGTGTTGAAAACTACAACAAATGACTGCAGGCTGTTATCCAGCAAAAAGGACACACAATAGACTTAGCATCAGGGGGGCTAATAATGACCCTGGTAGTTTTTATTTTTTGTAAAATATTTTTTTTTCTGTGTGCAAAGTAAAATAATGTAATCATCCAAAATAATAGTAGGATATTTGGAAAAACGTTTGCTCTGTTTGACAAAACACTTGGGAAATACTTTAAAAAATTTAATTTTCATAGGGTGCTTGATAATTCTGTCCTCATCTGTACCTTAATGTATGTGATTGCTTAGATGATTTTTAGATGTGACTTTAGTTGTACAATATTGCAAAGAAATAATGTATAGCTTTCCATAACAATGACGTTTCATAAATGCAGGCAAGTAGACAAAGCAAATGCAAGAAAAGTCTAAATAACACTATTGGATTACTTCAGAATATTTGGTAGGTTTATCTTTTTTGCCTTCATAAATTGTGAACACAGATATTTTGGCATTCATAGGGAAAGCACGTTTAGTATTACTGATCAGTAATAGCAAACCAAGTAGACCTATCTAATAACAATATGTTAAATGCCCAGCAGTTATTTTTTTCAGATGTTCATATTACTATTGATTAATGCCTGCGAAAACAACAGAGCATGGCTTACTCTCTGATTGCCTGTATGCAGTGCTCCAACCCTTTTATTGCCCTCCTAATACCATTACAAAGAATTGCATCTACAGCAGGCGTCTCGCCTTTCCTGTAGAATTAGATACAAAAAGCAGGGGCGGCAAAGTTGTGAAAATTTGTTTTTGTTGAGGCTGCATGAGGACTTTATGACTTTATTCTGTCCACATGGTCAATGGTGGTCTCGCAGAGTTCATTTAACTGCCAAAAACCCACTGACATGCATGAAGACCGTATGTTATAAGTATCTCAAATTTAAGAGATGTTAATACAATAATACAATAATTTCTAAAAACCATTAGTGTATGTTAAATTCTGTTATTTTAACAAAAGAACAAAAAACCTGCAACTGTACATTTGAAATAGTAAAACACCCATATACTAGCCTGGCTCTGCCCGCCCACCTACTTCCGCCCAAATTTAATTTTCCCTTCAGTAGTCAGTCTGGGGCTGGGGCGTATTAGTGGGATTTTGCTCGAACAAATTTCTGAGTGTCCAATCAGCGAACAGAGGAAGTGGCTGAGAATGATGACGTCGAAGTCGCGCTCCAGTTTCAATTGAATGCTTCCTTTATACTCGGAACTGGGAAATTTCCGACATGGTAGTTCTGAGTTCCGACCTGTCTGTGTTCCAGTGCATCTGCTCGGGAAAGTATGGATGCCTACAACCTTTCTCATCCAAATAACTAAACGTTAGGCTCTAGCAAGTTACCGTTGCCAGGTACCGATAGATCCATAGACTTGTAGTGAAGTCGGAAATTTCCGAGTTTCCTGTGCAACTGGAACGCACCGTCATAAGCCGACTCATGACACACGTGATGACCAAACGTTATGCGATTGGTTGGCTAATCCAGAGTGACACTGGGCAGATCCAATAGTTTTAAACTTCAACAGACACCCGCCTCCAAGTGAGTGAACGTTTGCCAATTACAGCACTTCCAGACCTTCTGTACAAATGAAATGAAGTACGATGGTCTGGTAGCACCAGGCTACCCATATACTGGAATGGTTATCAATCGGCACTATAAACTTTTGGTTGAACCAACAACTAGCATTTTACATTGAAACATTATTATTGGATTAAAATTGTTGCAGTATTTCTGTTGAAATACTAAAGATGAATCAACCAACAGTTTCAACTCTCCTCGCAAATTTGGTCTTTACAAGTCTTAACTTAGCAAAATGCTAGACTGTGGACTGGAGGTTAATTATTGATATGTTCTTAAGGTGGTAGTAGTCTGACTCAGTAATTGACTTAATGTGGTTTTTGAAATTCGGGTCTGAGTCTATGACTACACCAAGATTTCTGGCTTGGTGTGTGGTTTTTAGCATAACAGATTTAAGCTGGGTGCTGACTTTTAATTGTTCATCTTGTTCAATAATCTTCATCAGAAAATTCTGGCACATCCAATGATTGATCTGTTCAATGCACTTACTCAGTGCTTGTATTGGACTATAGTCTCCTGGTGATATGGTTATGTACATGTTTGTGTCATCTTGTGCATAATTGTGGTAACATAATTGTTGTTTTTCATAATTTAAGCTAGCGGGAGCTAATAGATGTTAAACAGAAGAGGCCCAAGAATGGAACCTTGGGGAACCCCGCGTGCAATATTTGTTCGCTCAGATGTGTAATTGCCTATAGACACATATTAGTCTCTGTCCTTTAAGTAGGATTCAAGAGCTAACAAGCTCCTCTTAGTTTGTAGGGATCTGTTGACCAGAATAACAGAAAAATATGCACTGTTGCCACTTAAATGAATTACACAAAATTGATACAGTTGATCCAAACATTTATACATAGGGGAGAACGGGGGAATCTGAGGCATCGGATAATGTGAGCCACCCCCTGTATCTAGGCAACGGAAAACATTTGTGGTCATGTGAGATATATGTTTTCAAGCCCCTCTCATTTCCCCATGGCCCTGAAAGAGAGGACGTCATGGTGCTGTGGTAAGCATGTTTTTTTCACCAAAATAGGTATTTTGCATGTAAAAGTAAATTTTCTTGCTGTCAACTTAATCAACTGTTGTGCCAAAGCAAATGTATTCACGTAGAAAAACTTATATCATACATGTTGACATGTTACCAACATATGAAACCATGTGATGTTGATAACTGAAGATTAGCCTGAAATGCTGAGAGAGGTAGTTTTTTCTCAAATTGTGGTGGTGGGGGAAAGTGAACCAAATGCTGTGGGGGAAAGTGAGCCACTGTCTCACTTTCCCCCACCATGAGGCACAAGTTAAGTTTAGTCTTAAACATATTTTAATGTAATATTACATGACATATGTTTTATTTTAATGTCATACACATTGTAGAAAAGCCATCATGCCAAGGAAATACACCAGGAAGACGACCTGGGGCAACCACACGGAAAGAGCACCTTCTCATCTTTCCCTGTAACCTTCAGGGCTGGAATGTAGAGTAGGCCTAGTTGTAGAGTATGAAAGGCTGATGTTATAATCCAGTTGGGTCTTCTCCTGTGTTCTGAGTCCCAGGCTGTTCTCGCTGGTTCTGATTTTCCTATGCTTTGACCCCCAGACACTAGCTGGCTCTAAGGGTCCTGTGTTCTGACCCCCAGACTGTGTTCTAATCTAACTGGTTCTATCTTTCATTTGAATCTTATTAAAACCTTTTGAATTATAATATGTTGTATTTGATTTTGTTCAGAGTTACTTTCAAGTGTTTAGAAAATTTGCTTTGCTTAATTGACCAAACCCCATCATTATTTTACTAGTCCGACATTAGTTCTGGAATGTTTGGCTAGCTTTCAGGATTCTTACTGTTACAATATGTGTTGTTATGGTAGTTTCAGAGTGGAAAAAGTAAGTGGATCAGTTTACCCCACAGCTGGGGTAAAGTAAGCCACATGACAACTTTTTTTAAAACAATCATATTTTCACTGCCCTTTGTCTTGAAAAAATTCTGCTAATGCCCATTTCTAGGAAACATCCTGAATTAATGAGAAATGTGTAAATTTGAGTGATAAATCATTTTAGCTCGCTTAGAGGGGAGCAAATGTAAAAAGTGGCTCAGATTACCCCGTTCTCCCCTATTAAATTTTTCAGTTTATTTTATATAGCCTAATTATTTAAAGTGCTATTGTATTATAATTAAATGTGCAAAATACTTTTTTACTTATTATTCTTCAATAAGAGGTTGATCTTGATCTTAAAAAGTCACCCAGACTGTAGAGTTTCTGGCAGTTTGTCATTATTCTGTGGCTTTTTGTTCCCGCACTTGCAATATTGAAACATGCATTTAATCAGGGTTATCAGGTTAAGACTACATCCTAGTCTAGACTACAGGCACACTAAAGCATCCCTGTGAGGGTAACTTGGTGGTGTTAAGAGCCAAATACAAATGTAGGCAGCATGCTGACTGTGTCAATTTTAATATATAAATTAATGTCTTTACCAAATGTCATGGTCATCCTTCCAATAGGTGTGTTGAACTATTTCAGTCTGGACCATAGTGGTGTTTTAACTGATGAACCATCATTAAGATCCCTACATCATTACTATCCCTATCCCTACTATCTATACAGCCTCATAGTAAAAGGGTTTCCGTTAGCATTATCTTGACATAGCTAAGGGCCTTACTGCAACTCTGATGGCACAGCTAAAAGAAGGGATCTGAAAACCGGGAGGGGAGAGTGAGGCGTGAAACAATGCATAATGCAAGGACGTGCAGTTTTATATTATATTATACACTATATTCCAAGGTGCTATAGTGCGCTACACTAAGCAAGTAAACAAGATAGAAGAGTGTCCAATTCCTCCTTTTTGAGATGCTGCAGATTTCCTGTAATCTATTTCAGTTATTTTTGTCTTTGTAACATTTGTATCTATTGTACTACAGACATCTTACATGACTTATAGATATTAAATTCCCTGCATTGGATTTATTTAATTAGGCATAGAGTTCCAGGTCCCCCTTTTGTTTATATTATTGCCAGTGGTGCTAAACCAACCTGACATCCGGAATTTTATGTTGTAACTAATGCCTTTATGTTTTCACTTTAGTCTCAGACACGAATCATAAACGAATCTTGTAAATGAGTAGATTCTCCTTAAATGTATGCTTAATTGTGTTCCTTAGTTGCTGCTGTCATCGGTGAAGACCACGGCCAGTCATTGGCAGTTGAGACACCATGTGTTTGAAAAGCCTCCAGATCTTCTAAATATATCTACTGTCAACACCCAGCAGGTAACAGCATCTGAACTGTCTTTGGCCACATTTTCAGGACTTTCATTAACATCTAATTTGCATACTTGTTAATACTTAACTATCTTTCTTGTTAATGTCTCTTTATGGGTTTTATTTTGATCATCTGATTTTTCTTTTTTTAGTTTAAAATTATTTTTACATGTTTCTCCTGTAGTAGAATTATGATTTCATTGATTTTTTTTTTCATTCAGTTTAAAGATTCTAGGGTTTCTCCACTGACATTAAAAATGTACCAGTGAATTGGAACATTTTAGGGTTTTACCAACTTTGTTGTTCGCTCATAGTTTTCTGTGCAGGATCAAAACTAAAGTCAGAGTCCTAAATTCAGACTATAATTGTAGTTTTGGGGGTCTTCAATACAAATATCTTAACGTTTCTTAAGAGTCCTCCGCATCAAACCTACAGCCTTGGTCATCAGTGGCAATTTCCAAGCATGTTTTAACTTCTGCATCAGTTGAAAAGAAGAACCAAAAGCATAGAAGTAAGAAAAAACCCAGTCAGGATGTATTTGCCTTCTAGCCATAAAATGCATGTAAAACCTGCTGTAGCCACTTGGAAGTTGTTGTCATTGAAGCTGACTCAGCTGGACTCAAAGTACCTAAAAGTTTGATGTAAATTTTCTTGTGAAACGGAACTTTCATAAACTGCATGTTAACTCTCCTCCAAATTTTAATTTACCATCATTAAAATTCATTAAATTAAAAATAAATAGAACATGAATGATCTTGAAGGGTGAATGTGTGTCATTGTAGCAGCCAATTCTAAACACTTAATAAAATAAAAATAGAGAATAGTGGAGCAAATAGGGGAATTGAAATATTTCAGCACTAGAACACTTGATCCAACATAAAGGTGAAAAACAGTACATGTGTAAATTATGTGCAAGATAAGAGGAAAGCAGTTTAGTGGACACTTTTAGAAAGCAGAGACGTCTGAGCACCAAAAAGTCAGGTTGCAAAGATGTGGATGAAACTTTTTTTTTTAAGTGTAGGCTATAATAGCTCAAAGAAAACTACATTGAAATGTGTACTGATCATACAGTATGTGCAAAACAATTGCAGATTTGCATTTGTACACTATCAGTATATCACATTTATTTTGTGTAATGTAGGTTATTTACAGGACACAGCTACTTTGCTCTTCTAAAATCACAAAAGGGAGGTTCAGAAAAAAGTTAGTAGGAAATAACGTTTGCGTATCGTTTTAAGGACTTTTAGTTTGGTTCTAAGATTCAAGACCTTGTACTGGACTCTAGAACATTTTAAAGATGGACAAACTGCATTCAATGTCCACCGAAATGTGACTATCTTTTTTATTAGGAATGTCCCATCAGGAGTTTCCCTTTACTGCCATCAATCATGTGGAAATTTCTTTTTCAAAATGGTAGATATCTGGTTTTGGAAAAGCTCAGCTCTTGCAGTTATTATACCCAAACGCAGCATGAGAGCACGTTGTGAAGCAAAATTTTTCCTCGCTCAGTTTGACTGGGTGTGTATAAATAAACAAACTCTGTTTGCCCAGAGAATCCATAACCCTCTGCTCAGTCATCTCAGTGTGTTCACTTGTAGGCATATATTGCTATGAGAGAAAGATGGCCATGAGAATTCATAAGGATCTTATATGTTGCCTTTGAAAATAGTTACTTTTTTACTTATGATGTACTGTGTGATGTAATGTTTCTGCAACAAAAATCACAAAAAGAAGACATTCAGCAACATTCTCATATTATTAATAAAAAAAAAATGTTTTAGTTTTTTAACAGTCAAGTATTTGATAAAAAGGATTCTGTATTTAAGCAATACAAGCTCTTACTGTATTATTTTTTTTTTCATTAGAATGGAGATCTTCAGGTAAGATATCAAACCTTTTTTTTTTAGCTCTAGCAACCAACGCAGATTTTCAATGGAACATTATCTTTTCACTGAATTAATTTAAACACAAGTATTCACTTCATGTTACAATACAACTAATAGAAATACCACACCATCGCTCTGTTTGCACTTTGTTTTTGTCATGCTAGCAGCACTGAGAATATAATGAGGCTTTAAAGGTCAGTACTACACATTTATGGTATACATTCTAACTGATTATGGTGCTAATGAGTGTTTTAGATGGTCAAGCTGCACTTACAGCACTCTTTTTAGACCATCTTTGAAACTTTAAATGTTGTCTTGTGGTTTCTTGTCACTCTGGCATTGGATAAGAAAGAACACACCTTTGATCTGCAGCAAAAAACTATTTTACTCCAATGAAAGCCATATCAAAGTGAATGAAATATGAACATATGAACTGAAATGCATCCTATGTAATAATGTTTTCGATGTTGCCATCCTGTTATACCAGTAGAAATTAAATAATTCATCCACCAAATGCTGCAATTTACCAAATGTTACAGGCCAAACAGAAAAAATATCACTTTAAGAGATGACTTAATTGTACACTGACATTATATAACAGCATATCTTACATCACATTTTAAGATGGATAAGCAGATTTGTCACTGAAAATATTAAAAATAAGGTATACCGATAAATTGGTTATTAATTTTTACTGCTATAGCTTCTTTAACTGCTAAAGATAAACAATAATCCGAAATAATTACATGAATGTAAAGAAACATTTTTGTATGGAACATCTATGAGAAATAAGATGAAACTTGAAAGACAGAAAGACCACTGGGTTGTGGCTGCAGAAAAGAGTTTATTATTTCTCTAAAAAAAATCTTAACTTTAAGAATTAAGTTTCTTGTAAATTCATGTGCATGTAGAATAGAGTTTGGTTCTTTGCACTGTAGTGAAGAGAACGCCATCATACTGCAGCATTTCCTAATTGATTTAAAACAGTGGTGCTCATTTAGCAGACTGTGGGTCACATCTGGCTCGAGCTTAAAACTTCCCAATCGATCAATTTTGCAACTTTAAGAGCTAGCGCATGCAGTCAACCCAACCAATAGTTTTAGTAACATCATTTCATTGCAGTTTTTGGTTGGTTTGGATGGCTAAACATTTAATCGGGTGTAATGTATTGTACATCTCTAGCAGCTCTTGGGTCAAACCTTCTCAGATTCTTGGAAAAATTCAGCCAAGCTAAATGGTCTTGTTGCGTTTACAATGACCTTGAGCAAAATTCCTTAACACATTGTTCTACTTTCCACAACTGTCAAAGCAGATGTAAGTGTTTGTGGACCATTCACTATAAAATATAAGGTTAAGGTTCTTTATCCACTCTTTATTTATAATGTGTAACTGCTGAATGTTAAAATGTGCTGCACTTTACAATAATCCCTGGACAAAAGAGACTGCATGTCCATTTCATCAAATGTTGCTGCTGCTTTCACTTAGATAGTTTATTTGCTACAAATATATTAATCAATTAGATTAGATTAAATAGTTTGGTTGGCAATTTAGCAGTTTCTGATCCTACAGTGCAGTTCACAATTTAGAACTGCCCAAATGAAACAAACGTATTCAGATCAAACCATAGCTTTTTTTGAAAACCTAATTGATATCGTTTCATATGTTAATGATTAATGCCAGCACCCTTTCTGGATTATGGTATCTTAAAATATATGGTTGGATGTTGAACATATATAATTTTATTATTTTTATTTGTATTATGTCACTAGAAATAAAAGGTTTTCAAATAATAATTAGATTTTTCCTTGACATTGTCCCTCTGATACCAGTTTATCCCTGGCCTTCATTTCCGTTAGAAACGGATTTTTGTTGTCTTGCGTTATTGTCGGAATTGTTTGAGCAGGTAAAAAGCAGTCGGGTGATGTCGCACATTAACTATGTCTAGCATTTAAAATGTCACCTATATGCGGATTATTTTACAGCCTCTTCAATCGTTAATTATGCGTTCAAAAAGAAAATCAATTAGAGCTCTAAAGCTCAGCTGCACTTTTGTGGAGATACAGTAGCCAAGAAACCGACTTTCGGGAGTTTTCTTGGCTCCTCCATAAAAAAATCCCACGCGGGAAGAAAATGTGAGAGAATGCGGTTTTTCATCGTCCTATTACTCTTCTAAATATGTTAATAAAAGTGTTAGTGCAATTTCATACATTTGGTTTGCATTTTAGTCTTTATGGAATATCCGCAGAGAAAACGCTTTTTAAAATCACCACTTTAAACAAAATAAAAAACAGTCGAGACCTGGATACAAAGTTTAGAAATCGAATTATTATTAGTTGAATGTTTATGCTGCTTTCAGGTTTGTTTTTACTACTTCCCTTTAAATAAGTTAATAAATTCCGATTATATCAGTAATGAAATATTAATAATTCATGGATGTAGTTAATAATCAGTTTCACATCATCACTTCAACGTTTTCTGCCAGTAAACGATACATGACAAAATACATGTCTGGATTGTCCTGGAATAACAATTCTTAGAAATTTCAGATTCTGAAAACAAAAGAAAACCTTATAGCCTACTATTCTTTAGATTACTAAAGTCTATGACGGGTCTACTTAAAATAAATGAAAGCTTGGCAATTAATCAATAAACGGAATTCTCTCTGGAGAAGTCAATAAGATCATTCTGCTTTGTTTTGTTTCTTTTTTGGCCCACATGTTGAATAGGGGTCTTGGGCCATATTTTCAGTGTTGGATTTGGGCCGGCTACTGTTAAGTTTACGAGTGAGGTGAGAGAGGTGAGGGGGGTCCTCTCTAGAGCTCACCCAGCTCCGTCTGAACAGAGTGACTTTGAACTTGAACTTCGCCTTGCTCGTCATCATAATGTGTGCAATTCACGGGTGCTAACAAACAAGGAATCATTCATTTCGGACCATGGATGAATTTGGCATCGTTGGCTTTTCGATCCATCTCCGTTCATTGATGCCCTGCGCAGGAGCGCGCAAAAACAAGCCAAGCAGGATGAACTGTGATTCACTGTACTTGCCCAGACAGCAGGCGACAGTACAAACTCCACCATAAGGTTCTACAATCTGTCTTTCATTTAACTCAGACTTTGGTTCCTTTGTCATTGACTTTGTTTTTCTGGCACAGAACAATAGAGCGACCTGGAAGAAATTTTAAATGAGACATATGGAATATGGACGAGTTGATGTTCGCCCTTGAACAATTAAAGTGTTTTGAGCCAAACGCTCTTCAGTCTTAAGCACAGCCAGAAAACCACTCAGTTAAATTGTCAAATGCCCAATACACGCGTAAAAGAGGGATTTTGGACTTGTAGAGGAAGTTAGTTATATTTTGAGTCCACATACAGGAAGTCATTACTTAAACACACGTGGAGACTTTGTACACAAGCTCATGTATTTTGGTCAGGAGAAGTCTGTCAGCTCTTTAAAGACGTTATAATCAACGCGTTATAGATTTTTATTAAAACGGCATCAACTCATTTCGCATTTCTTGCTCTTAAAGCACACACCTCAACGACTCCATCAGATTTAAACATGCGTTCTTTGCCGTACTTGGACATCAATGGGTTGATCTTTGGACATCAGTTGGCAAATTTTTCAACATGACTACATTGATGTAACATATTACACTTTAATTTCATTTAACCTCGAGCGTGTTACGTGTTGCCTGATGGATAAGAGCCAATAGTTGTTAAGTGGGCTACCGCGTCTGTTTGATTGCAGGTAGGCGTGTAAAGGATTGCATTCCATAAAAAAAGAAGAAAAAGAAGGGGAAAAAAGCAGCCACCTCAAAACTTCATAATCTCACTTTCCCAAAGACCGAAACACACGCTCTTTACTGCTGCCTTCGGTCAATTTTTCCATTTGAAGTCAGATTTAAACTGACGGAATCCAGATTTGCGTTCTGTGGTTTCGCCGTCATTTTCGAAATTAGAAGGAAAAGTTCAAACTGCGATTTTTTATATATAAATATTCTCCATTGCAGCCACGTGCTTCTGCTTAGATCGATTAACATTCACCTCTTACCAAATCCAATTATGCATGTCCGTTTGGTCCTTAATTTGGCTGCTTTGGCGTCGCCTCAAAGCTGCTTTTCTCTGCAGCCAACTGTCCTGAAGGCGTCTCGTCTCCTCAAGCTCTCGAGAAACAATTTTGTAACACTATATAAGTGGCTTTTACCTTTGCCTTTTTGATATGATTCAGACTGTGGCTTCCTGTGCACCATTTCACTTGAGCGATGTCCTCCATCGCAGCGAGTTAACCAACAACAAGCAGGTGCAGACATCTTTTTCCAGCCCGCAGTTCTTCCAAACCAACAAACCATGTTGACTTTAGGCTCTTCATACAGTCAGTGTGGCCAACTGCATACTTGATGAGGAAGTTGTCCTTAAAGTCATGTAGCCCATACTGTAAATTTCCTGGATTTTTATTTGATGTCTTAAAGCAAAGTGGGCTTCACAGCGTGGGCTACATAAATAAGCCATTTGCCTGTACCAAATGTAGTTGGCTTCATGTTTTACAAAATGTACAGCAAAATAAGATCTATGTTGAACTGTTAATGATTTAACAAAAAGTAATGTAGTCGAGCTCATTTTGTAGTTTATCCTAAATTTGGTTTCATAATGACAAATGTAAATGATGCCTATGATCCAAAGGAGTTAAATGACACATTTAAAGAATTAAAAGATGATGCAAGGGGGAAATGGCCGTTTATAGATACGTGTGTAAGTTCTTACAGGGAACTAAATGTAAAACAATATATATATTTTAGTTCATATGATTGTAAAGTAAAGAATTCAAAGGACAGTGTTGCATTTGCAGCTCTGCAATGGAATGCACTTTTCCCCCAAGGTTTGCACATAGTCACTGCTTAACATTAACAACTGCTTGAATGTGCCCTTTTTATACTCGGACAACGGCCTGCGTTCAGAAATAGTGTTTATTGAGGAGTATTGTCACAAAATAGTATCTGTAGACCTTATAGTGGCGCGTTAAGCTCTCAAACATTCACAGCGTGTTCTCGGAACTCCGTCCACATTTTGACACATTTTCTATGAACATTTTGAAGTTGCATAGGCAGAACCAAACACAGTTTGTCTTAAATTTGCGAATTAACGAGGTAACCTTTTAAAAATCCGGACTTTCTCTAAATGGGCCGTTTTTATCAATTTCCTTTTCAAATATGTATACGCATTTTTAGAACGTTGCAATTTGCATAGCTATTTTTGGAGAGAAATAGTTAACCAAATATTTATGTTGCGCATATGTTAACACATCTATGTAGAAAAACATTTTAAAATGCACCTGCACACATACGTGATCCATTTGGGCTAGCCTGTGTATGATCTGGAACAACTCTAGAGAGATTAAAGAGCTTTGTCCTTTGGAAGAAGACACGAGATGATTAATGATGAACTTGTGTGTCTTTTGTTTTGCTGTCTGGACGGATGGAGCGACCGCCTCTCTTAACTTGAACTTGGACTTCCGACGAGACATGTCCAACTGTGGATTTATTTTGTCTGCTTTCTCGCCGGTTTACTCTCTGGACTGCAGCAGGAAAATTAATAATTTGCTCCTGTGTGACTATTTGTAAACCGGGATAAAGTAAATGGCTGAGCACATTAAAAGTGCCAGTTTGTTTAGAAATTAGAAGAAGAGAAAAGACAGGACAGTCCCAGGCCCACATTTTTGGCAATAATCCAAGTAAATATCTATTAATAAACTGCATTCGGACAGAATGTTGAGTTAAAAACATTGTGTTTATAATAATGACACATGCGTATGCGTATTATCTCATCGAGTGGCGTTTTTCCATCTTTGTCCACATTGGGATTAATAAATACACCATTTCGTCAATATTGGTGAATTATTGCCGTGTAGCAATTGTAATACCAGCGGATTAAAAAAACGCCCTGATGTCTTTATGTAGCCTATGTGCTCTTTCTTATGTTGCCTTTTTTTGGTTTGTAGACAAGTGTTTGAGGGTAAATGCTCACCAACACACTGATCCGGTGTATTCCTTCCTGATATCCACGAGCTTTCTGGAAATAGTGAAATGCATTTTGTGTCGCATCGATGACGTGCAACGATATCTTGCTTTCAAATGTAAAATACTCTTCCAGTAAGAATCAATTAATGAATCACTGACATTTTAATAACAATATGATACATAGGCCTACACTTAATGGAAAGGCTGTAAGCCCTGTGTTGTATTTAGTAAAGCCAGTGTGGCATGGCTGTAGCGGTGGTATGCCAGCCTGCCCTCTGTCCTCTGGGCGCGGCTCCGCCTGGCCTGCTTTATTTTTCGGTAAACCCACAGCCATCTTCTCTATTATACCTGCTCTGGATGAGGTTAATAAAGTTAAAACCGGGCTAAATAAGCCCTAATTTGTGTTAGTAATTATTTTCACGACAGTCCTAATAACAACTGTATACTGTGTATCGTCAGTGGAAAATAGGAAGATAGATTTATCTCGTGGTGATTATCATAAGGATACAATGCAACAAGAGAAACAGAAATATACTGTGCTTCAAAGAAGCCCTAGTCGGATTTGAAAGCCTCTTTCTTGGATGTGCTCTATTGTACATATTTTCACTTATAAAATATTAAGAAAAGTCTGTTTCACAAGACACCCCCCCCCTACACACACACACACACACACACACACACACACACACACACACACACACACACACACACACACACACACACACACACACACACACACACACACACACACACACACACTGTATGGCCAAAACTCGACACGTGTATCCTGTATTCACTGTACGTCGTTTCACGAATACTTAAGCTAATTTTGGTTTGCTTGGCAAACTTGTCTTCCTACGATACCATGAGTTATACTGTGTTGTAGGATATCTATTTTTGTTGGAGACTTAAAGGCTCCTGCTCAGAAAATTATATTCGAAAGGAGCCCCCAATGTGGCATGCTAGTGGCGAGCCTGCATATCAAAATGTGCCTTTGCGTATGCAAGATCCAAAGGAGTTTTGGAATCTTGGAGTATTTTGTTTCTTATTTTATCTCGCACCATCTATTCTCGCATGTTAACAGTTATGTTTAAATGCCCCTCTCATTGTATTATACTATATACTATTATACTCTACGCTATTTCATTTTGTTTATCACGCACTTGCTCTGACCTTATGTATATTTTAGACCACTGCTTAGCATTTCCTTGACAACATCGCATGTCTTAATTTGCCCTAAATGTTGGCATAGAAGTGACGTGGTCTGGCTTTTAGGATTTTTAAATTTTTTATCGTAAATAAAGCCAGCCTGAACGGGAAAACCCCAGATTGAGTTGCTGTTTTAGTCTTTTAGGAATGTTTTCATGACAGTGGACTGCTCTACTCTCTTGCCCACTTTCTTGCAGGCACACACACTCTTGCTCGCTCGCTCGCACACACACACACACACACACACACACACACACACACACACACACACACACACACACACACACACACACACACACACCCACACACACGTCAATGAATATACACACTGGTAACATAAAGTGATATAAATTACTGAAAGGAAGCGAACACTCACTATCTAGCAGAGGGAAATGATGCTTTGCAAGCCTTAATGTATAAGATACAATATACTGTATGTAACGCGCCAGGAGCTCGTCATATGCGCAAATTCCCGAACGAACATCAGTCTTGATTTACATTGAGAGATATGTAGGCCTATGTGCACTAGTCACATTTTGATACATTTAATTAGTTAAGACACTTAATGGTTTGAGAGTGTATTCCATTCAGTTGGACGTGTTAATTTACTAAAATCTTCGAGTCCTCACTGTAGCCTATGTAATGGAACTGTTGGCCTGTAACATCCACTTGGTTATTTTAGTTGATAGTCCACTGTTCAGTAAAACATCCACTTGGCTTGCTTTGATTATACAAATGGTTTGATCTCAAAGCTAAGTCTGAAGCTGGCTGGAAACTCGTAAACATAAACGCAACCTGATTTCAGCTTGCATGGCGCAGACTCTACCTGCAAGCTGTCAACACATTCTTGGGTCGCTACATCGCCTCTTCAGACATTTTTTAAGCCAAGGGATTTGCATCACCCTCAAACCGGTGAGATAATGTTTGAGAAGTAATAGTGTTCATTTGTATTTGCATTGTATTGGCACTTAACATGTTGTTATGAAAATGAAAGAGGCACGGAGTATCAGTCATTTCGATGGCGGGACTGTACTACAGAAATGTGGCCAATACAGTTTTTTTTCCTAAATCAAGGCAACATCTGACAACTGTGATGATTTCAGTTGTTTACTTTTGAGTTTTTGGTCGCTGTCACTTCTAATTGAATATGATATTTACTATTTTGAAATAAGTGGGCTTACGTAGTAGTAATACATTATAGTGCTGCTGCAGGATCAAAAAAACATATGCTGCACCTCTATATGAGTGCTTATTCTGCTTACATAACATCCAGTGGCTCAGTCATGTGGAATTGCAGTCAGTTCCTGAGAGCGGAAGCCGCAGGTAGGCAGAATTTGTGGGGATGGATGCGCTCCCCTCCCCCACAAATCTCCGCATCAGACGGACTCTCTCGCCGTCTGACGAGAACTGTCTGGAAGGAAATGTCTGCTTGTCAATATATTTACAGAAGTATCAGGACTAGTTGTCAAGATATTGATAGTCGTTGCTGGTAACATAAATAAGTGAAACCACTGGGGAGAAGAAATACTGATCTACTTTTTAAGGAAAATAAGTAGGCTAATTTTTTTTTAAAGAAGATAAACATGGAGAACATCTGTGAAAAATAGTTGGAGTTCCATTAAATGTTAGTTAGATGGCCTATAGCCGCCCCCTATACTACAGGAAAAAAAGACACATTCATTAAGACTGACAGCAGCATTTCTTTGATATTTATGTAAAAATGTTAAGTCTGTGTTGATAAATTATTTGGTTCAGTGACGCCACGTGATTACGGTTGTAGCATTTTACCTATTTAATTTGATTTGGAATTCAATTTGGTTAATATTATGGTATAATAATTACTTCTATTTTGGATTGCGTTTTGTAAACCAAGTAAGGATTTACAGATGTTTAGGCAGTCGAGGCAATAGTCAACGTAACCAATAACAGTTCTGCCACATAGGCATACAGTGGATTATGGTTCAATATCAACTTTCATATCATTTGACTGTCTTAAATAGTAAACAGTGTTAATTATTTCAAAATAGCACATTAATAGTTAGTGTGGGTTGTAACTTTTTATATAAATGACACCTGTATTGTGAAACTTGAACATGCGTAAACTTTGAAAAAATCCAAAGAATATCGGTGTCAACCATGAAAGAATCCACCTGTGCCTACAATCTGTCAACTGTGAATAGAAAAATAAAAATTGAAGTTCAATCTCTTTTTGGATTCATTGGCAGTCATTATTTGCAGGAACTGTTCTGTTACTGTCTAAATTATCGTCGCGGACATGCATTTGGTGGGCTGTTGAAGTCTCCGGGCATTGCTCATTTTGCTGTAATGGAAAGGCGGCAGAAGCCTAAATATTTAACATTAGGTTAATCATTTATTTTCTCTCACCGTCACTAAGTAACTTCTTGCAAAACTTAAAGTGCTTTATTTGTGGATTCTCCAGTTTCCCCTACTCCCTCCATGTACCATTGTACTTTATTACGTGCAGTTCCCTCCTAAAACATACATTTTTAGGCAACTAAACATGTAGGTTTATTAAAGTATTCTATCAGATTTGCAGAAAAGCGTACACAGGCTCGGCGTGGGATTTATGGATTTAAGCAAAATAAAGTGTAACTTTATCAAATCATCATAGTATTTATTTTTTCTTTTCTTTTTTTACATTGAACAACTTCGAGTATTATCTCTGAGACGTTGCCGCCCATTTGACCAACGCTAACCTACATCATCTGTGTATCCCCAGGAGTGAAACTGTTACTATAGCCTTCAAACTGTTTAAGATCATGTGAAAGTTGAGTAAACACAAAATGCACATAACTGATAATAACATTCTGTCATTCATAAATTGCTAGATATAAGTCGTCTCCTTTAGTCTCAGCTTTCATGGAAAATATGTTAGTTTGGAAGGAGCCGGCTTCTTCCAGCGCATAAGCAGTCAAATTCCTGATCCTTTAAACAAAAATACAAGGGATTATTGAGACTTCACTCCCTCTTCACACAGAGCAAATATTTTAGAGCAAAGGTCTCTAAATAACAGCTACTTTGCGTCAATACTCTAGTGTGAAGTTCATTCTTGTCTGTCTAGACTCTGATTACGACCCTGTTTGTCTGCGTTTTTTTTTACCTTGACCTTGGACTTCCGTGCAGCTGCCGTTTGGTCGAGCCCTCCATAGTTGTAATTTCCTTGAGACAAAAGAACTATAGTCCCTGTCCGAGGAATGACTGGGGGTTAGACCCCTTAGTATACAAGTACGGTGGCCTGATTATTCACAAGGCAACTCAGCAGTGCAAAAATGTTAATAAAATAGACGCCCTTCGCAGGGCAGATTGTAGCCTGCTTTATGAGTGACTCATGGGATAGGCATCGCAGGCCTATGGACATTGTACTATATTTCAAACTCAAAAGTATAGTCAAGAAGTATTTTCTTAAACAGTGTGGCGCAGTAGGGAATAATATAGGATCTCTCCAACTGTTGTGATTTTACGTCCTGGTGACAAGATGAATAAAAAGACTTTGGATTTTGAAAAACGCTTAAACCAGAGGCCTGTCGTTGAAATGGGAAGAGGAACGCATGTAATATAGTTTCGGAAGAAGGGATCCTGGGGGAAATGGTGGACATTTCTACCATGGTGTCTAATTAAATAAGGTTTAGCCTCCACACAGCAGCTCAAAGCGGCCCCTTGTTCTCATTTTCGACTGGACGCGTAAGCATACACTTGTATGGTATGAATGAATAGCCTAGTGAAAATAAAACATCACATGAAATCTTTTAGTGGTAGGCTACATTTTAATACTCACGTTATCTCTGAAATAGTTTTTGGGGCCTAACCTATTATATAACTAAGAAACATATTTTCGAAAAAAAAATCAGAAATAGTGTATAGGAGACGTTCATTAATCAGAGATGATTGCTCTAATTCTGTCTTTAAATTGAAGACACTATGTCGGCTACTGTTAATTTACAATGACGGTATATTACCTGGAATAACACCTCGTCCTGTTGCTATTACTACTGCGGTGCAGCGACAGCATTCAACACATTCAACTGTTAGGCTTTTGGCTTAAACTCCTAGTTCTGCATCTCGCACGCAAATCACAGGAACAAACACACAAACAAATCACGTATAGGCCTACTGTAGATAACAAACTTAGATTGGACTGATTAAATAACTGAATTATTCTTGCAACAAAAAAATAGGTATGTTATATTTAAAATTAAATTACATAAAATGAATTCTCTGAAATGAAACGAGTTGTTTGCCCTGCTGATACGCCACAACTAGTTTTGGTGTCAGGATCTCATCTGAGCATGTTAGGTGACCCAGTGGCAGTTATGTAGGCCTACGGGTTTAAAGGAAATGCGTCTTTAAAAAAAGGAGTCTTGATAAGATTAGACGGTTTACAGATCCATATTGCTTTGGCACCTCTGTAATTCTTAATGCGTATTTACAGTAGGCAGCAGACCAAGGATTCCAGGTTATGTTATTTTCTGTTTATATAAATTAAATGTAGGCTAATAATCAAACTAAACCCTAGCCAGATCATTTCGCTTCCACCAACTAAACCAAGTTAAACACAAGGTTGCTCCCCAATGCGTCAGAAAACAAGTTGGAAGATAATATGCAGAGATTTTGATAGAATTATATATTTTCCTCTAGCATATACTAGCTATATTCTCTGTCAGAGTCGGCCGAATTTCACAGGTTGTTTTCGTTTGCCCCAATCAACTCCCCTTTAAGGGTGTGGGTCTAGGTGACTTAAGCCAATGATATGACTCGGAATTCTGCAGGAAAAAACGGTGACATGTGAGGCAGTGGGTCTTTAAAGGGCTGCTCTCCCCCAACTCGCAAGCCCAATCTCGTAGGACTTGTTAGCGTATCACGTGCCAGGGTCTTAATGAAGTGGACACACGAGGGCCTTGTGTGCGCATGCGCTTGGTGTAAAATGTAGTTGGAAATGAGGTGTCCGTCTTGGAGTAGTCGACTTTTAAAAAGCATCGGCAGCCCCTGATATGACGACTTCGCTGGTTCTGCATCCACGCTGGGCGGACACCTTGATGTACGTTTATGAAAAAAGCCCGAATGAAAACAACCAGAATAAAAGCCAAACAATGGAGGGACTGAGCAGTAATTGCCCTGCGACCCACTGCAGGGACCTGATGTCGCACCCAGCGCTGGGACGACATTCTGGCAGCATAGCGACCCATCAGGGCTCCGTCTACTCGGATATTTCCTCTCCGGACACCGGTCGGCAGTGTCCCGCTCCTCAATCATCATCCAGTGCGTCTTTGAGCTACGGTTATCCGTTCGGAAACCCATATTACGGCTGTAGATTATCTCATTCGCACAACGTGAACTTGCAGCAGAAGCCTTGCTCGTACCACCCCGCAGAAAAATATGCCGAGCCCAGCACAGCGCTGCCCACGGAAGAACTGTCTACCAGGTCGAAAGAGTTTGCCTTCTACCCGAGTTTCGCCAGCTCATATCAGGCTGTTCCTGGATACCTCGACGTGTCCATGGTGCCCAGTATCAGTGCTCATCCCGAACCACGGCACGACGCCCTGATCCCCATGGAGGGCTACCAGCACTGGGCTCTCTCCAATGGCTGGGATGGGCAGGTGTACTGCTCCAAAGAGCAAACTCAATCAACTCATCTTTGGAAATCACCTTTTCCAGGTACGAACAATTTAATTTATTTTTTAAAGCTGTCCAGCATGCTGGAAATGCACATGTTAGTTCAACTGCTTCTTGTCTTTTAATTCCTGTGTCACCACATTAAGAACGCTATGTACATGTTGTCAGTTATTTTTTCACTCTGCCTAGATGTTATTTCTTAGTCTACGATTTGTACATGTGTTATAGTGCAAATGTCAATTTACAAATGAGTTCAGAGAAACTCTAAATATGTTGAACACACACAACTGTCAATCTCCATGACTCTTGTCACATGGGGCATATTATAATGGACTATGCGAGGAAGAAGTGAGATTATGTTTGACATTCAACAAATCATCATGCATTTTGATTGAAGTTTGGTGAAAACGACAGGATCAGAATTGTGACTTCAGGACGCTCTTCAGTTGCATGGCCCTTTTAATGGTTAATATATATTCACAAACAGTGCATTTGCTTTTGTCAGTTTGCAGGATTTATTTTTTCGTCTTAAATCATATGATTAATCTAGTTCAGTCGCGTAGAATATGAACGAACAGCAGTACATACCTTTGCCCCCTGTTAGACAGCAAGCTAGCCCACTGTCTGTTTGGGTTGGATTGTGCTCATAAATCTCACCGCCCAGCGATGTGTCCACACAGTCTTTTGCAGATATCATTAGCCTAACAGTTGTATTGCATACAGACCTCAACACAAATGGTTTTCAACCACTGATCAGTTCACAGAATAAGTCAGGTTCATCTTTTGCTTTACCCGCTGTCATGCAACATGCGTGATATCTGATAATGGACACTGGGGCCCGAACAGTATGCAGTTTACAGAGTGTTTACTAGACTGCGTCTTTAACCACACGGTTTTATCATCTTTGTGAAATCTGTAGCTATTTTAATATCATATAGGGATGCTCCCAGACTTCGACTGGGCTTCCCTTGCGACATTTGCCCCCTTATAATGAATATACGCAAGAGCAAGCCACGCAAGCACGGGCACGCCGACAAATGCGCGCGCACACATGCAAAAAAAACACCCATGTCTTTCTGTCTTGCGTCACAGATATACAGAAACTAACTGTTACACAGACAGGAAACTCTTTTGCATTAAAATTAAAAAGATAATGAATTTAACTCAATTAAGTTATCAGATTACTTATGAAAGAATAATTAATGTACAAAAATAAGGATTTAAATAAGGTTTATATTCTGGCCTAAATTACGATCTACCACAATCTTAGCACTTTAACTGTAGCAAAATATCCACAACCCTTGATTGTAAAATGACATGGGTGTATGTCTCACAGTTTGCCACTATTTCTCAAGGTACTGCCATACTAGTCCTGTCATGTTTCTCATTGGCTGTCTTGTACTCGGCTGTCTTGTACTCAGCTCCAGCCCTGGCGAAAGGGTGTAATCCTAGAACTTTGCTTACCTGAACAGGTTTCCCACTGGCAAAAGGTTTCGACCTTAAAAAAGAAAAGGTTTAGAAAGAACATAAAGAACTAATTGGTGTTAAACAATTGAGTAATTTTGTTTTTGAAATCTACGGTGTAAAGAGTGTGAACTTTTTTTAACTTAAAAACAGCCTGCGTGTTTCTCACGATGATTCAAGACATTTCAAGAGTTTTTAATTGATTTAAATTAAGTTGCCACTTGCCAGTTTGTGGTTTCTATTTTATTCCGCCCCGTAGTTTGAAAACATGAACATCTCTGACGTAATATACATATATATATAAGATACCAGTGTTAACCAGAAGACTAAGTTTTGGCAAAACAATGATAATTGGTTACTGGAAACAATTTGATAGTGATAGTTAATTTACGAAAATAAAGGGTGGCCTATCAATGTGTTGCGCAAGTGGAGTACAGTTACAGATTAGTGGATGCTCATTGCAATCCTATACGTCAGGTGCAGTTCACCTGAGATCCTGACTCCCACAAAATGTTTTATGCACACACACACACACACACACACACACACACACACACACACACACACACACACACACACACACACACACACACACACACACACACACACACACACAATCGGAGACAGAGCGCGGGTTCGACCTTGAGAATAAAATTATTTTCTCTCTGGTGAAGTAAGTAATTACATTAAAAAAAACATTGCCCCGTTTGCTTCCGAAATAGATAAGTCTGGTTGTGTTCAACTGCAGTGCTACTTATATCGTGAATTGACACATTGCGGGTTTTTTTTTGCGCATAGTCTAATAGTTTTCTGGCGTTTTTCTGCTTCTCTTACAGATGTTGTCCCATTGCAGCCTGAGGTCAGCAGCTATCGTCGGGGGCGTAAAAAACGTGTCCCTTATACCAAGATCCAGCTGAAGGAGCTGGAGAAAGAATATGCAGCCAGCAAGTTCATCACCAAAGACAAGAGGAGGCGCATCTCGGCAGGCACCAACCTCTCAGAGCGTCAAGTCACCATCTGGTTCCAAAACCGGCGAGTCAAGGAGAAGAAATTTGTCAGTAAATCCAAGAACAATCACATGCACACCACTTGATAAGATCAGCGACCTCCTTGAAACTGCAACTCATACCTTCCAAATATCATGCCATATATTTACCTCTTGCATCGGAAATCGTGGCTGAAGAACATTTTGAGTGTTTTTCTTTTTTTTTATTTAAGTGCCATCATCTTCCATCGAACATGCCACCATGCCCCCTGTTTTCAATTTAGAGGTAATGCTCTAAAACTGTGAAAATAATGAAAATTCACTTCACATTTGTTTTATATGAATGTATATATATAAATATATAATATTTAAAATGATATCTGTATTTCAAAGACAAGTATTGCGTGTTATCTTTTTTTTTTAAAGATAAATCTCAAAATGAACTGATGACTTCTCTTAAGACTTGCAACGGGCTGATCAAAACAGAGGAGAACGGTATCTGCCACACGGACAAATGGAATTGTGGCATGAAGACACGTTGAACTTGATGCTTCTTAAACAAAAAATCTCATAAGAGGACTTTCGAGTGAGAGATTGATTTTTTTTTCTTCTATTTTTAATATTCCTTCCGAATTTCAAAAGCTATGCTCCTCTGTGTGGGATATGTTCTCTTAAGCCTGGAATAAAACAAAGGCTGCTATGTTGTTAATCTGTATAGTGCAATGCCTTTTATTTAATTCATATTATCTAGTATGACGGAACTGTAAACTGGAAAGTCCCAAGACCTGTATGTTTTCCTTTGTCAGCGAAGGATTCTGTCATGCAACTGGAATGATTGTAAACCATTAAAGTCAGTGAGTATTACACATAAATGCACAAACGTTTATTTTGATTTTTTTTGTCTTTGTTAGTGTAGCATTGCATCTGATCACACGCCTTGTACGAAGCCTGTAATTTCTACTTGCGTGCAGTATGTGAACTGTATTGTGGTGTTGAATTACGTACTGGTAACGTGTTTCATAAATAAATGATGATTCTGAAAAAGCTTAAATATTCAAGTCAATCAACCTTGCAGCATTTCCTTTCGTTTTGAGTTACACTGGTGTCATCAAGCAACTCAAAAAGCTCTGTCCGCTTTCCTCTTTGCTCTTCAAGTTGAGTGTATGACTTCGGCAGCGGATGGACGAGTGCAGATTTTATGTTGCAAAGTGCTTGATTATGACTAATTGGGCATCCTGGGGTCCTGTTAATGGCAACATAAGACGATATAGTGATTACGCAAAGTGATTGAGCAGCGACGAGCCTTAACTGACTTGTGAACTAAGGATAAACACAAAATGTATTAAGATATTTGGACACATATCTTCTCCAGATAGAAATATGATCTTGCAGGATCAGAATGTTGTCCCTCACATGGATGAGTCTAAAGAAACACTTTCGGGCGGTGACGGATAATCTGTATAAGTAACCCAAACTCTTATCCCATTTTTAATCAAAGTTCATGCAAATCAATATATTACCTGTTACTTGGTACGAAGTCAATTGACAGAATCATCTCAAACGAGCCTAAAGGCAAATTAGAAGTTTCATGCATAGAAAAATGTACCGCGGGGTATTATTTCCAGTCCTTTTCATATTCCATGGGTACAGATAATTGTTGGTCGATAAAATGAATAAAAAACTCGCATCCTACATGACTTCAATGCGCACTTTTCCTCCCCTATCACCGTTCAGTGCATTTAACGAATTTGCCGACACAATATTTTGCCTATTCTTTCTGTGAGATATTAATGATATGCTTAATTGTAAGGGCGAGCGTGCTTGCGTAAATTAAACTGCTTACAGCACATAGCCTAATACATGTAGGTGATAGTCTTGTTACCCCGTGCGTATATTTGGATTTTTGTTTGACCCTGCTCTAACCTATGCAGTATGTACGAAGCACAGGTGAGTTTTGCAATGAACTTGAGTAGGCCTATGCCGTTTTTTGTGCCAGCTATATAAACCACCAGTTGTATTCATCTTAACACGGATTCATAGTGAATGGTACATACTTTGCGCGAAAATAAAAGTTGTATTGCACATCGAGTCCCTAATAGTTTTGTTAACAGAGTTACATATTTAGTATACCACATGCATGGATGCAGCAGTTTAAAAAAAACTTTGGAAATGCTGCCGGTGTTGTAGTATAGCACGTAGTCCTATAATGGCTTATCTCATTGGCAGGTTTGGCTGTACTAAATATGCCATACTACCATTTTGAAAGTGGAAGATCAAATGTATTCGGGGCTAGGCCGAGAATAATCAGAGTTGAAGTTGGTTTACTTTAAATTAATTTAAAACAAGTCAATCTCAAACCTGTTATTCTGTTTTTAATCTGAATAAACATGACCGCAAATTAATATCCATATTAGTCTCACAATACAATGGTTACGGCCTGTCTTTTTCTTTTGTCATAATATTTAGTTGCCAAACGTCACTTATTGTATGTCCAATGTTGTTGCTATCCCCAATCATACTTTGTCTATACTTTATAGTTGGTGGGCAAGTTTAGTTTTTGTTTTATTTGTCTATAGGCGATTCGTTGGCTAGACTACTATCGTTTTTTCCCAGCTCTTCATATATTTTGTACATGTTGAGTAGAATCCAAGCCGTCAGACCTTTTTAGTTTTTGCTTGTCTGGTTCCTGGATTTTCAATCCTTGTGGAAAGTTCTGGGTCCCTCTGAATTACCCTTGACCATGACTATGCAGTCACTTTGACCTTGACATCACAGCAGATTGTGAATAATAAATAGGGGGCTGGACCCCAATGCTCGCGGTTTGTTTGTAGGCAAACAAGGTGTTATTTCCCTGTCTAGACGGCCGGGCTTAATGACATGCCATAAATACATAAAAAAGGGGAAGTGTAGCGATATCCTCTGACCTGCATTTCTGACCATCTCTAGGAGCTTTGCATTAACATTTTGGGCTCTGTTCTTTTTTTGTTTTGCAGAAGTCCTCTGAAAGTTGTTGTTCTGGCCCATGCCTCTGGAACCACCAATGGTTTCATTCACTCGTCATGAGGTGTGTGTTATTGACCACGGTGGACAGGTAGGACTTTTGACGTCTCACACCAACACCAGTAATCCGCAGCTAGCAGCCATAGTGCCGACACAGCGGGAGGAAATGAAAATACGACGTCGCCCTCACTATAACTATTGAAGGTATGGCCGTTTTCTTCTATGGCAGTAGGCCTATGTGGAGTTTATTGTTTTATGAATTTTTAAAACTTGCAACAAACGCTGTACATTGAACAAACAAAAATATATTCCACTTATATGATGGTTAAAATGCAGACGGGCAAATTGGTACTCTTTAAGATTTATGTTATGCGCACTGCGATGATTATGAAGTTGAGAGAAAAATGTAACTACTTTAAATATATCTTACATATTTCAACTCTAAATAGTTAGGAACAATATATTATAGATGAAAATTTTGTTTTGTCGATCGTATATTAAACGGCTGTGCGGCGATTTTCCAAAACAACTTAACAAAATGAGTGTTAGAATATGCCCATACATTTTTTTAATTTGTAATTTGAATAACATATTTGTCTTTTTATATTTCCATAATGATATAACTTCAGATTTAAATGTATATTCGAAATATTACATTCCGCAATGGATAAATACAGACATTTTCATGAGCATGTTCAAAATATATATTTATATAGCCTACAATAAAATACAACAAAATCAAAGAAAATCTGGAATTATATTCCATTAGCCGACCACTGTATTATACAAAGTTAGTATTTTACTCTCTAAATTTGTCATCAATAGTATTAAATACACGGACGGGATTAACCTTTATATGCCCAAAAAATGAAGAGCCAGAATAAACTCACTAAATCAAAGAGCATATTTTCCAAAAAGTCTATAAAAAAAAGAACAAAACAAAATGTTTTTTACTCCTTGTTATCTGAGTAGCTAATAATTTTAATCTTGACAACGAAATAATTCTAGAAAAAGTTGCATTGCTTTTGGTTGTTCGGAGGCATTGAAGCTGCAGGCCGCTGTCAGCCAGAGTCATGAGACAGGGGGCTGATAACCTCTGGTGGTGACCAGAGGAAAATATCAGGAAGTGCTGCAACTGTCTCTAATATGGGGATATTTGAGTTCAGTTAATGTTTCACGTAGTTTTCACTCTTTAAACTCAAGGTTTATACTTTTTTTTTCAAATTAAATATCGAGTTAACAATCATCATTTTGATTTAGAAGTTGTTGTTTTTGATCTAACTTTAAACTTGAAGGGCATGCTTACAGTGCCTATAGTTCTTATAAGCCATGCGAGTCCTTATCTTACAGCTCTTTCTTATGGGATTTTCGTTTGCATTAGGCTACATTTTAAAATAATGCAACAAAGGCACAGTTTTGTGCTTGACAGGTCCACTTTGGCAATACATTCCGCAATATCGAAATCACATGTGGGAGAAGAATAAGACAACAAAGATGCCTTCGACATTCATTTGTCTACGCATTTGTCTTTGTTGTATTTGCATGTAAAGCCATTAGACCATGTTCAACACATTTGACAGCGCTGTTGTTTGTTGTTAGACTTTGTGTGAAAAATGAAATTGAATCCCATCTCGCTGACGAAATGAGCAAAGTTTGGTTTGAAAATTGATCATTTATTGAACATGAATATAGAGACTTGATGGATGAACAGTTTACATTTTAATTCCTTAATAATATCACATTCACATACACGCACGCACACACACACACACACACACACACACACACACACACACACACACACACACACACACACACACACACACACAACGGACACACTCAAATAAATAAATAAAGCTGTTCAGTTTAATTTGACATATTCATTTATTGAAAATAAATTGTTATATTTCCTTATTTGAGCCAATATGTTGTGTCAACTTATAGTATTATGAGTATACAAAGTGGCCGTCAAGTTCAAACATTTGAACTTGACGGCCACTTTGTATAGTTATATGTTGTGTTTACAAGATGACGCAAAGGCTTAACTATTAATGCGTTTGCTTGATTTGCATTTATCTATACCATTATACAGAACGAGTGACTATTAATATGTGTTGTGTTTTTTTATACACAGTTTTAACTGTATATACAAAATATAATACATAATTAATTCCATACGCATATTCTTTACACATAACACTTAACACATTAAGTAATGGAAAACACGTTTTTTTCTTAATTTTGTCAGAAAGGATGTTGAGGGGAATCCGTATATATGACATCTGCCGCAAACAAATGCAAAAGATCAGCCATACCTTCCAACTAAAACGTGACCACTTTTGTGGCTTCTTTAGACTTCCCTTGATGGTTTGTTTTCCTTGAAGGAAGCTTTAAAAAGGATTGCACAAGGCTATAACTGTGGCAACCTGCCTGCCGGAATCAAAGAGAAAAGGGGAAGAAAAGCCCTTTGTTTAGGCTATTGCCCTGTCTGGACAGGACCAGTGGAATCCAGGAGGGTAATTTCAATATAGCGCAGACAGTGTACTAGACAGTGACCTTGACAGTGCTATATGCTCGGTTTACCAAATTGCTTTTTGACAGCAGATTTTTGTTTTGCTAAATGGGAGCACACGGCATATAGCTTACGGTCAGATATGACATCACCGCTGAACTTAAGATGCAATGAACAGACGAGCAGTTGTTTGAATGAGAAATGCGTATCTGTGGGATCACTGGATCGGAGGCGTGGAGAGACGACGCAAGGAGGCGCAACACATGGCCTCTTTCTCCGAGGTAAAGTGGCGACTTAAGTCTACACGTTACCCGCTCACTACATAACCATCCGGGCCATTTTGCAGTAAACATCACACTGCACTGTATTGCTTTTGGTAGCTGTTATAACAAGACGAGAAGCTGTGAAGTGATACCAACACACGCCAATGCCCCTCATAAGACTAAGGCGCACGATATTATATTGGATTGATGTTTTGCTGCATTGCGAGACTCACTAACTAGATGCAAGAGAGTGCAGTGATAGGAGAGCCAATGAGTCCTAGGGACTGCAATGGATCCCTCAGAGCTTCTCCAGTTTATACATTTGATATGTGTCTTTCTATTTAAGGCAGCTGGGCCCGTCGCCTTTGCGTTAGTTAGGAGACAAGTGACAGATACGGTTATCAAATATCGTCTGACTAGCAAATCGTTCACAAACTAATGTTTAAATAAATGCTAATGTTCTCACATAACACTTCATTGGCATTTTCTGTTGCACGCAACCAGCGCCGCTCAGCACCCACTTGCAAGCTGCTGTAAACCAGCACCTTTTTTTGTTTTTTGTTAATCCATGGCTTCAAAATAGAAATTATTGATTAATGGAATCAGACTTTCAATTTTTATTTTTTGGATTTTTATCAATTATTTTGGTGCCATGATAAGAAATATGATAGTTTGGCTTTTACATCAGGTGTCCAGCCATCGATGCATCTTGTTATATTCACATTAATTTTATGACTTGGGCTTTTAGCCCTCACTTTAAGATGCCACGGCTTAAAGGGTTGTTATGTGTTTATTCTATTTTATGGATTCTAATTTCAACTTTTTTTCATTCATTTAAATGTGAGGTCAATATCAAGTTCAATGCACCGTGACTGTGTGTCGTGAACTTGAATAGATTGACGGCAATTTACGTGTGTTCGGTTATATTTAGGATTTGTTTTTGTTTTCCTATTCTAATCCCCTTCTATTGTGTCTTTGAGTCCAACTAATTGTCCCTGACTTAGTCGGACAGAAGCAGCTTCCCGCTGCAGTGTTATGACTGTTTAGATCCAAAAACAAAATGTGCCTTCATTAAAGTCAAGTGGTAGTGGTAAATAATGAATTTATAAAGGGGAAAGTGGGATTGCCTAAATTGTTGCAGAATAAATATGCTATGATAGGCTACTATTGAAAGCTATAAAGAAATGGAAAGTCTTTGAAAAATTTGAATTTCAATGAATGCACAATCCAAAACCCTTTATGTTTGGGGATGATAGTTGGGTAGTTTGAGGACCAAAAACCATATAATAAATTATCGCAACAGCTGTTCTCTAAATACCTAAGTCCTGTGCATGCGGTGAAGTTTTCTACAGGAAAGAGTGGATAGTGGTGAAGGCTCTAAAACATATTTTGCTGGTAAAGAAGTAAATACATTTTAAAAAAAGAAGGAAGAAAAGGCCCTTTTCCTCAGAACTGAAGCATGACTTACAATAGGCGTATCACATATTTGTTCAGTGTCTTCTTCTACAAATCAACTAATTAGCGAGATACAGAGCACACAGAGACTTTTGGCTGGTTGAATCCGTTAAGTGCCCTCTGATATCTTGTAAAATTCATATAAAAGAATTGTGAGAGGTATAACAATCCCACTAGAGTTTGGCTGCGAACGTTTATTGGAGGTATCTGTTAAAGTTGTTCATGTGAGGTGTACTAGAGAATATTATGTGAAATATACCCTCTTAAAGTAACCTTGTAGAATATCGTCCTCTTTTACAGAGCCAGTGGCTTCAACCTGCTGACCCCGTTACTGTAAATATGAGTAGAGTGCGGCAATGAGCATCAGTCTTTTCTTAAAACAAGCTTGTAAAATTGGGACATCACAGCTTTATATGACATAGAATTCAACCATAATTTGCTCGAAAACAAGGAGTCATATTCACCCTCTCCTTCAAGAAAAAAAATAGTTTTCATAAGAAATAGCATCTAAAAAACTTTTGCCAGCTTATAAAGATATTAAACGAGGCCATGGACAGTTCCACGAGTGTAAAAGGAGACGCAGCCCGGGCTCCGTTTGGACTCATACTGACTCAATTGAAGAAAAACAAGATTATACATTTTTAATAAAAAGGTTTATAGTATTTTTAAAAAGCATATAAACCTCTGTTATACAGAAGTTAATGTTTTGTTTTGTCTGAGATGGACCCGAGTGGGTGGTACCATGTGTAGCAGAACTCAGCCTAGACACGTGGTTTGAGGATGACCAATCAGGCCCCCCTCCAGGTTTAACTATGTTAAATGTCAGATTGCAATAAACTAGAAGCTGTTGGTCGGGCCCGCGGAAATGGGCGAGCATAATCTTCTTAATCCAGGGTTTGTGGGACCTTTGGTAAACATCCACACTGGAGACACATTTTACTTTCCGAATTTTAGAGCCTCAGGGGGACAACTGGCGGGGCTACCGTCTCTCTCCTACCCGAGAAGGGACAATGTTTGCTCCCTTCCGTGGAATCCTTCGGAGCCGTGCAATGGATACTCTCAATCCTACTTTAGCAGCCCCGTGTCTATTAACCCTTCTTTCAATCGGCCGTGTGAAATATCTAGACCAGACGAGGGAAAATGCTATTACAACAACGGCAACGGGAACAGGGAGACCTGTTCAGGTGGCAGCAGTCTCAAACGTGAGGATAGGGCGAGAGACACATCATCATTAACATCTGACCACGGGATGCACAGTGGAATTGGCAGCACTGCCGCCTTTTCCAAATATGATTATGGAACTGAGCAGCTAACGCAAGACCCGCCATCCTGTCAGTCAATGGAGTCCGACTCCAGCTCCTCTCTGCTCAACGAGGGCAGCAAGCCTTCATCCAGCGACACACAGACCCTGGTGTCACCGGGAAGCCATTCAAGCAACATCGCTGCAGGCGGAGGTGGGTGTTATGCATTTATTTTTTGGTCGAAATAATTTAAAACTAACGTTTACATTATTTATATAAAGGCTGCACATAGCGTATACTGGCGGTATTACATCTTTATTATGGCTCTTTATCTTGATGCACTACTTGCAGCCTACATTAGCCTGCAGGGTGCTTGCGTGGTGAGCAAACGCCGCTAGGGGTTGCCCTACAAAACCTCTCTCGCCATGTGGTTGTGTACAGTTACAGATAACCTCACTAAACCCTACTGTCAACCAGCTTTTGCATAACAGGTCAGACCTGCCACTGCATGTCTATACCTTCATCGGGAAACTGTGATTCGTACACACAAATATTCTTTTTTGGTGTATTGCTGCACACAAATTAGCTCAGTGATTTAAAGAGGTGAGGCGTTATGGTTGACTGCATCGAATGGAGAGTATTCTTTTTAATGACTCGTTAACCGAATTAATATCTGTCGCTGTGTACTCAACAGTCATTTAATATGCTTTGAAACTAGCAAATAAGTGGATATTTGCAAGCACGACTTAATTATCACGTTAATGCTAATTTAACTGCATCAATAAAACTTCCTGCGACACAACTCGTTGTGTAGCTTACTGGTAGTCTTTATAGTGGGGGTTAAAAAATGACCAACAAAAAAACCTATGATTGAAAACGGCACAAAATGGGTTTGGTGGTCCTAATACTGAATTCGAGATCAGATGTCCAAGTTGTGAGACCAAAACAAATCCAGATTGGTTGTGTGGAGGAAGTGACAGCTTCATGGGGCATCCGTTTTATGAATTCTAATATGAAGCAGAATGTCTTCATCTTGAGATCTTTTGGAAAAAAAAAAATCCAATGTAGTTGACGTAAATACTGTCTGCATAGGCCTACATCTTAAGGTGTAGGCCTGTTATTATATTGTAGTTTGACTTCTAGATAGAAATTTCCGATTGCTCACCAGAATGAACCTTAAATGCATCGTAAATTAACTTGCCTACACTAAGTTAATTGCCCAGGCTTGCCCTGGACAACTGACGCCCCTGTAGGCTCCCCATAACCTTGGAGGTGACCGTGATTTTGCAACTGTGGCGACTAATCCGTTGTGTGTGCCCGCTCCTCCCCCTTCCCCCCTCTCTTCCAGGTGCTCCGTGGTACCCGATGCACACTCGCACCAGAAAGAAGCGTAAACCCTATTCCAAACTTCAGCTTGCCGAGCTGGAAGGTGAATTCATGATGAACGAGTTCATCACCAGGCAGCGGCGGAGGGAGCTCTCCGACCGTCTGAACCTCAGCGACCAACAAGTCAAGATCTGGTTCCAGAACCGCAGGATGAAGAAGAAGAGACTCATGCTGAGGGAGCAAGCTTTGGCCTACTTTTAGAGATGCGGCAGAAGGTGAATCGATAGGCAGTAATAAGCCAAGCCTTCTCCCCTTCTTTTAGGTCTTCTTTCAAAGCATGCACTCATGTATCCATCTTTTACATTGCAGGAAATTACTGCAAAATTTTCTGATATTTTATTTTTCTCAAAGGTGCGGTCTGTACAAGGCCAAACACAAAGCCACTACTTGGTATTCAAATATATATACTACGTGTCAATAAGACTGCTTCATGTTTAGTACAGACGCACAAATAAGCTGTGAGAATATGTTATTTGTTTTGGATCCATTTTTCGGTTTTCCTGATTTGTCAATAGACCAGTCTACGTCCCAAATGTATGCCACGCAAAGTAGCCTGTATGTCGTCGAGGCAGTTTTTTCATTTTAGGGTGACATATAATGACAACATCATTTTTTGGTTCCAATTTTAGTCAGAAAAAAATGAAGACAGAAGCGGGGCCATTTGGTTAGATCTGGGACTAAAAATAACAGTAAAGTCAGACACAGACGCCTGGCAGGCTAAAGCTGCATCCGCGCAATACTTTTCTTAAGTTGTGAACTGATAAAGAAGAATCTGCATCCCGGTTGCAAAATTATTCCATCCCTTTAATTGGTTGCTCAAGAGTAGCGTCATCTTATCTCCCTATCACACTTTTCGCCACACATTATTGACACGTTCACGGTCACGGGCAGGACGACAGGAAGTCTGGGAGTCTGCATGAGAGGGAGGACTGAAACCGCAATCTAATCCATATCGATATCTTTATGATTGCGTATTGGAAAATGAATTGCCATGACTTTGATCATGTGCAAAGGAGTTTAAAGGTAGTTTTCTTACTTTTATTGCCTTTTAACTTTTTTCAACAATCACAGACTCCTGCATGGGTTGCAATTCTCTAGTTGAGTGAGATCACCGTTTGAATACGGGTTTGAGCTGCTATTAAAAGTCCCCCTCCAGATTGTGCCAGTTATAAAATAGTGTATTATACAGCAAACTCGCTATGTGTAATGGAAATATTCACCAGTATTAGTAGACTACATTTTTTTAGGCCAGCTTGGTAAAACAAGGGAGCCGCCAAGCGCAGCAACTGGTACGGAAAAGGTTTTAGGCCTAATAGAGCATTTCTGAAACTTGGTGCTCAAAATCAAAATAAATATGTAGGAATTTTGAAAAGTTAATTTTAGGCCTATGTGTGTGCTCTCTTAATTCGGGAGGAACGCAGTGCATCACATATAGCAGTGAAATGTATTTGCAGCATGTTATTGATGTGAAATAGCTATAAGTCATGTTCTGCGGGACACTTTTTCTGTAGGTGACTTTTTTATAATTTTTTTTTCTGAACAAATCTAAAGCAAACATCAACTAACCATGTTTGACTCAAGCGTCTACAACTACAAAGAATGTATAATTATCGTTATTATCATTATTATTAGGGCGGAATTATTGAGGGCCTATGCCCGCTTAATGTACTTGCTCCTTGCAATGTGCTCAATGTTGTCCCTTCCCTTACCTTGTAATCGTGTATAACTTTGTAAAATGAAACTACATATGTTACTATTTGCATCCCGTTTGAGGATCCTTTATCGCTATGTAATAGTGTTTTATGTTATTGATCGTCTTGTACAATATCGCATTCCATATATAGCCTTTTTGTGGATTTAGGACTAATGTATTATATATACTGCCAAGAATGGATATAAGAATGCAAGACATTTTACCATACATGACATTTTAAGGAAACCCTTGTGTTAGTTGTTTGTTAACGTTCTTTTATTTCGTCCCTTATCGCATTCCCCTCTTTGCGCTTGTAAGGATTGCTACGATGTCTTGTAAAAGTAATAATGATATGAATGTATATGCGTAAGGTATTCAATAAACAGAATATTGAAACTTTATTGGTGTAACCTCAGTCTGTCATTAGGTTGCCTCTCTGAAAGTTCATGCTTGTAAAATCAACTTGTCTGAGCTCTGTCTAGGATTAACCTATTTTATATAAGACTTGGGCCTGTAACGAAGGTTAAAAACAACCACAACACCATCTACTACAGTGGGAAAAAAGACCAACATTATTGGGACATTTGGAAGTATTTAGTTTCCACATAATGGTACATGCATTGAACTATAATCAATAGGAGCCCACATGGGAAGGCCTTGTTTCAGTATGGCCGGTCACATACAAAGGTAGCCTATAGGTAACCATCATGAGAGCTGTTAATGCAAAATGGCGGCCAGATTCATATTCTATTCTATATTCTAAACCTGGTGTTGCATTAAATACTATTCCTGTTTGATATTAAGTAGTATGAAAGCCTACAGAAAATACAGTAACTAGCCTACATTAGTTTGAGGGGAACAAAAGCCCATTTCACATTCTTTTCAGGAGCTTTGTGGTGTCCCTTGAAGTTCGACCTAATCAATGTCACTGGTATGCTACAAACCTATAACGATGCAGCTAAACATGCAATAGCTCTGTAAAGCTGTAATAGGGTTACACCCCAGTGCTCCATATAGTCTAGCCCCTTAGCCAGTCTTTGTCCCATCTTCTGTTTTGTATTAGGGATTTAAATGCGTGATAATTGCATATCAAATGGTTTATGAATACATACACAGATCGCATAAAAAATATATTTATCAAATGGCATACATCTTTAAAAACTACGTGGACGGTTTTGTATGGAACCCATATCTAAACATCCACAAAGCTCTCCCTACTGGCAAGGAAGTGTGAAGCAATGCAGTTCTGTGCAGTATACTCCTGTCAGCTAACTAACCAATCAATGCGTTTGTCCTCAACAGCGTCCAGTCTCAGTTAGATGAAGTATAGGTCCACTGGAAACTGTTGTGCTGTCTCAGTGCTGAGGTCAGATGTTGCCTTTTCACTGAACTGTGAACGGCTGCTCCTCAAACAGACCCACTGTATGGCCTTCCTGAGTAGGTCTGTCCATGGCCACAACACAAATACACGTATGACGTGAGCTTATTACTTAACGCTGTCCTCTTGGTACTATATTTTCTCCCCGCTTGAGCATTCCTCAGATAAACTGAATGAAAGATCCAGTCTAATTCCGGCGAGGCAGATATTGCTGTGAGCAGGTTAAAGATTTGGTGCAGTACTAAACTCTATCTCGTGGTATCAAAGCTGATAATGATGCTTCTGCAGCTCCTGATATGTGTGCCCGTTTACCTTCCAACTTTCCCAGTTATGCTAAGTATACTCCTCTCACGTATTCATAAATATAATGCATAGTAGGTCTTTATATATTGTATAAAAAGTACATGTATACAATGGACTAAATTAATGAATATTTGAGCCGAAATATCCTCCATGTGAATAAAATGCACCGTCTGGGCGCGCTGCTATTCGACCCAGGACAATGCGTCAGTTTATAGAAAATAGAAGTATCAATATAAAATGTTGTTTTTCACTATTACCTCTGTAAATATTGTTAGCAAGACATGTGAATAACTCAAGTTATTTGGGAATATACTTGAAAAGTCAAAATGAGACGATATATAAATATATGGCATCCGCTGGTTTTATGTTTTTGAAAAATGCTCACCATGTACATTTACGCATGTGATAAAATGTCGTGAAGAAAATGCTCAATTGAATAACTACTTAGAATTTAAACATGGATATCAGATGACATGCTACCATCTGGATTAAAATGGTTTCCTCCGTATATATTAAGAGAAATGCAGGCGTAATGTTTTAATGTGCACCCTTTTACGCGCCGACAACAACATCCATGTGTCCCTGTATATTTTGACAGGGGAACCCACACTACATTACTTATGAAGTGTCGCCAGGCTGGTGAGAAGCATAACTTGTTAGTGCATCAACTATTTTTTGCAATATGATTCATAATTAATATTTGGAAACAATAGGCCTACTGGGAAGATCTTAAATTGCGTGTATTTGATCATCCGGGGACATCATTCATAGCAACTCCAATCTGTTTAGCCTATCAAACCATGAAAGGAGATAAACTAGTGTCTAATGTTTGTGTGTTAGAGGAAAGTAATAGATTCAAAATGCACCATGACACCCCAGACTGTCCTGCAGTACGTCAGTCATTATTTGTAATAAATTAATATATTTTTGGGGTCAATTATGTTACAATTTATTGTTTAAACCTAAAAAATGCGTTGGGAAACCGTGTCGATGTACATGCTGTTGAATTGTAAACGGCATCAATTTTAGTAACTTATTTAGGTACAGTTATTAATGCTTATAGCTTTTTACGCATTTTAGCTTAGAAACCGGAAAACAAGCTGACGATGGTGGAAAAGATATAGAGAAAATGGACATGAACCATTATCCACGATTTGCAAAAAATAATCCAGTGGACTAACGTTTAGTTAACCGAAGACGGTGTAAAATATACTAGAGCTTCGCATTTGTGTTTGATTTGTTTTGTCCAGGACACAATTGGTACAAGCAGCAAAACAACTCCCAACATTGAGCACAGCGTGAATCATGTTACCGAGATTAAATGATGCAAACAGCGCTTTGTGTTTGCCGGCTGGTTAAGCGATTCCTGTGTAAAACAGTCGGATTATTTAAACTAAATATCATGTCCTGATGGTTTCTGAACGTTGCCAAACTGCTATCAGAACATGTTGTTTTAACTTGAACTTCAAATCAGGCGCATCTGTTGACGTTATGCCGGACTTTTCTGTGTGGCCGATTTGTTCAGGCACTTCTATACTTTATTTTGCTTTTCTTGTGAAGAATAGGCTTTTTTTTTTTTTTTTTTTTTTTTTTTACAGATTTCACATCCAAGAAACCACTACATTGCATTGCGACCTTTACCTGCCACTCCTCCTCAAAAGCCTATGATAGTCGATAATACCAGCTAATGTTGGTTTGCACTTATTTGGCTTGCCTGCGTTCTAGTTTTGTATAAACTACTCTTGGGAATTAAAAGAAAAACTAAAAAGAGACCATTGCGGAGAACCTCGAGATATTTGGATTGTAAAACAGGATGAAAACTCAGTTGGCTTTGCAGGTCTTTACAATAGGTCTTTCACTGCTGTCGGGCACTTTTGACTTTGAGACTAGCTAAATCTGTTTATGGCGGCCTGTCTCAGCGTCCCAAAGGTCAGTGAGCTCTACAGTGCCCTTCGCAGAGAACTTGTGTGGCATGTGGTCTACGTCCCCCGCCACCCCTCTGCCGTTTATGGTACGAAGCTGGCTGGAGAAATAGAAAGCAATGTTATTCCCTCTAAAGTGTATGTGGGCTAGTGTGTGCACGTGCGTGCGCGATTGCTTGTGCGCGTGAAAGTGTGGGCTGAGTGTGTGTTTTGAAGGAGAGTGTTAATGTGATAGTGGAAGAAAGGAGAATGCTTAACGTAAAAGATCCATATCGTTTCGGTCCTTTCTGAACTGTTATATATTGATTTTGACATGATTTGAAATGAGTTCTTTATGAGCTCTATTTTTCTGCAATGTGCTATCTTATCAATTTGTTTTTCAATAGTATCACACGTACAACAACCATTAATACGGTGTGTGAAGCTTTCATTGCTGCCTTGGAAGAGCCGATTTCTTTTAGACCAATGTTTCTGATGGAAAGAGAGGAAAAAACATCTTATTGTTATTTTTTTAATTGATCGAGAATGCGCGTGTGAATCAGTAGCAAATTGTTTACCATTTTGTTGTTCTTGTTAAGCCAATTGTGTCATCGTCATGTTTAATGTAGTATTTTTGAATACGCGTAAAACATATTAACAGTAGATAATGTGAACGGCATTTGCCAGCGCACGCAATTTGGCTCAGTAAGATTTACACAATATATTTAAGATCAGTTTTTCAATCACGTTTACATTTTATTCAGCGAGTAGGTTAATTTCGGTCTTGTTCCTACCTACTACATAGGGCCTTCTTCGTATATGTTTAGTAGTTTGGAGGTGGACTCCTGGGCGTCCTAACGCACCCATTGAAGGTCAAGTATGCAGCACGGTGCTATACAACCATCGGTGCATGCTGAGAGCTCTTACAATTTTATTTAAAATGGAAAAATCTATGTCACCTGTTCAATTTGGTCAATTATGGGTTTGGTGCATATGCTGTGTAGCCTGGACTACAGTTTTTTTCTTTTCTTTCCTTTATGGATATCAATATTTTAATGTGAAGTTTCTCCGTGAAGAAAGGCTTGGAAAATGTGCAACTCAGACGGTAAAGCAAACATTATTATTAAGTGTTTGAGCCGGCGTTCTCAGTCTGTAGCGCGAAGCTTCTATTTTGGGTCCACATACTGGACCAGTCCTTTGCTAGGCCAGCACAAACTAAAAAATTAATTTTGAACCCACGCTGCAGAAAGAACCAACTAGGGAGCGCTTCATCTCAATTTTCAATTAATTTGAAACGAGTGGAGTTACAATTAAAAAAAAAAAGTATACTTAGCAATTGAGCACTGATAATTCAATTTGTAAAGCTACTATCTCCCACATGCACATAGCCTAACACTTCCCGACAAAACGTCGGTGACAACACACTATTTGAAGAATTAAATAAAAAATGCCATCGAGTAAAACGCTTGTGTCTTACGAAATCTCTGTACAATTACCACATAAAAGACAGTTTTGAAAAAAGTATTATCGATTTTGCTATCCTTTATCGGTGTCATATAACTAAGTAAATTATATATAAGTCAACTATTTATAAAGCAAAGCATGGCGTATTGGTTCTCTGGTCGTGCGTAAGTTGGTGCCGTCTTGTGCGTAATTTCCAGATCCTGGCAAAAGCTGTTTAATAGGATAGTTAGTCAACCCTGAGTTCCTCTCAAATAATTGGCATATTATGAACATTTATTTTTAAAGGTGATACACATTTTTTAAAGATAAACTTTGCAGTTAATAACGGCCTAATACATGCTGCGCCTAAAAATATCTCCTTAAATAAATCGGCATGTGACAGGCCATAGCCTTAAGGAGGCCTACTGTCTGAGCATAAAATGCTCTTTATTTTGACTTTTGTAGAAGGATATTAAGCGTGAAGCTAAGGGATCCTCCAGCAAAATATCAAACTGAAGCTTATTTTGAGTTTATCTAGATTTTAAAAAAATATATATATAGTCTAGAAACATTTCAGTGTTTCCAGGTTTTTTCGTGACATCTAAATAACACTTAGGAGCTGGAGCCAGCAGTCACTATTGGGTGATTTCTTGAGATGTGAAATCATTTAATACTTCTAATAAAAAAGTTAACACATTGTTGTGAAAGCTTTATGTCCTGGTGGTTGGAAGAGAAATACACTCCAGAGATTGCTCTAAATGTAACAGCAACACACATCCTTATCTTGTAAGCTATTGTTGCCACCACAAATGCTTCACGCTAGGTGCATTCACTGAGACCTCAGTAAAAAAAAAACAAGGCTCTTTAGTGTTGCTTGAAACTGTTCGCAGCTCATACAGCCAAGTTTAACTGCCCGACTTACATCCAATTAAACTTATCTAGGCCATGAGGGGACAGTAATATGATTACACAGGCTTCCCACATTTAGCCTTGACTTCAGCTAGCAGTGTCTTGGTGAACTGCGCCCATTGTGTGTATGCGTGTGTTTCTCAGTTTTTGTGTGTGTCGTGAGTGTTATATCAATTGGAAGAGAATTTATCGACGCAGAGCCAAAACACCCCAATATTTAGGAGTGCCATTTTTAAACGGAGAGTACTCCTTAACAAAAGGGTGACACCTAAGTTAATCACCGTAATTATGGCGCAAAAGGTAGCGATACATAACTTAAATTCCACAGACATAGTCGTAAAGTTTGTACTCTGACTGATATTTAAGCGAAGAATGGCAAACGTTTACAACACCTTCTCTTTGGAGCACTCAACAGAACATTGTGACTAATAATTAAAATAGTTGACACATGGTTTCATTTTTTTATACCATTGTATGAATCCATGTAAGTAGGCGGCTGATAACTCGGGTACAGACCCGTTGCGTGCAAACTGTGCATATGCTTAGCCTGCTCATTTGGTGCAACCAAATAATCTTTCCTGGGTCCTACTGCTAGTGGACTATCAGCTGCTGAGTCGTCCTTTCAGAGAAACAAAAACACGTGTAACCTTTTTCTTATAGTTCTGAGGCGAGTCTCAAGGCGAGAATAGTCGGTGTGTAAACCTCTCGGAAGGCGGACATTGCCAAATGACGGACGTTAACTGAACATATTTTGCAACATGTTGCTACATTGTGCGACTTAAACGCAGTCAGGATAACTATTCCCCAGCATTTAACGCCTTAGGTTCTCTTGTGTACTGTGTATTGTTTCAAGCTACTCTTTGGCATTTTCACTTGCCTTGATCAGCAGCCTTAACGTTTGAATTGTATTAATTCAGCAGTTATTCATTAATTCTCATTACTTATATATACGCATCATTGAAATGATTATGTTGAAGAAATGATTTGACTATTGTTTTGGATTGTCTGCTTTGGTTCTTTTGATGCCTGCAGCTAGAAACGTTTTTAGGGTTTTCTTATTTTCAAAGAAAATGATTTATACAGATCTCCTCTTCTTCTTTGGATACATTTTTAATGTCATAATTCAGGGCCTTTATTATAGGACAATTAGTAAGGCGGCTTTTTAGTTTTTAGAAAATGAACACATTTCAGCCTTGCGCTTTATCTTTTGAATTAACAGCGCACTATATATTTCACACTGTTTAAATAGGCAATGGAATTTTGATGTACGAATTATTGTCATTGTTATGCAGCTGCACAACACTAATAATGTGGCATGCATGTGTCCCTACAGGCCCTGGCCAGTATGTTCGTACAAATATTTACAGTTGTTCATCCTCCAAAAAACTGACTGTGCCTCACAGGGTGTAATTAAATTTATATTTTTTTGTTTGTCGAGTCAAATTTACAACGTTTGATATTTCAACTATAAAGTTTGCCTGGTTGAAATGTTTTGCGTTACAAACAGGTCAAAACACAGACTTTGAGGCTTTTAATCCATAATTGGTGGTCTATAGTGCTACATTTCTTCCATGAACGCCCAAAACCAAGTTGCAGACAATGCGTTATGGTGCTCGTTTCAGTGCACTTGTGTGTGTGTTTTTTTTCAACAGGTTTTAGAATATCTAGTTGCTAAAATCAAATTCCTCTCATTCTAAAAGTTTATGGTTTTCTGTAGAACAAAGGGATTTAGCATTACGACAGCCATTCGGACTTTTATGGTGGACGTAGAGAGGATTTTAGTGGTCAAATTCAAGTGCTGTGTCTGGACAGCTGTCTGCTTTCTTTGTACTTGGATGCAGGATGCATCATGTGAGACAACCTTTTGTGTGTAAGGGTAGTAAACAAGCTAATGCCAATGCCACCTTTTTCACAAATAAGCCTGCAATGGACTCTCTTTCCCAATGCTGAGGTCTTATGATGTCCATTTGCTTTTGGAAATCACCAATTACACTAACTTTGTTTTCAGTCATTTTAAACATCACAGGTGTCCCGTAAGTGATTGTAATAGAACGATAGTGTTATTGTTACTCTGGATAATAATTCATGAGTCTTTTGCAACATTTAGGAAGTAGCCTATTATCATAAACAATGGGCCATCATATTAATTTCACCTTGTGATAGTATCAGTAAGTCTATAAAGATTCGAAGATGGCCCTCCACAGTACAATTACAAATTTACAATGACGCAGGAAAGAACACGCAGGCGCATCTTATATTAACTTTGTTTTATTAATATAAATCATTCATTTATTACAATTTATTTAAAGGATAGTCTGGATGGTATGTCTTTTTTTAACAAGTTGTCCACCGTAAATTTCGACATTCCGTCAGAAAATAAAACGATTAAAGCAGCTTGGAACATCAGCTGGGTCTTATTTTATTGAAGAGAGAAACGTTGGATAGATTCATATTGCTTGCTAAATAGCCCCAGTCTGAGTCTATAAGTAGCCGTTTACAAGAAGACTTATTGTTGCTTCGCTGTGAAGCTTATAGACAAAAGCTGATGCCCAAAACAATTAATTTGATCGACTGGTGAGACCAAGGAGACAGTAAAGCCCGAGATAACAATTTGAGTATTTTCAGGATAAGGTGCTCGCACATTACTGTGATATTCTGGGCGGTGTTGTCAATAACAACTCCAACATGAAATAGTGCTCAATCCAGCAATCTGAGGGGAGCATTTTTCTCGGTTTGTGTTTATGTTATCAGGGCTCATTTTCCCGCTGGAGGAGATGCAAGGTCCCAGGGCGTCAATGGTAGTACGTCTGCAGGATCTCGGATCTTGATTTGCGCCGTCGTCCTCCATGGACTCTGTCATGATCCAAAGTCAAAGGAAATAATGAGAGTGCATGGGCCGATAGCTTCAGCCTCAACAGTAAACATGCATGGTGTGTATTCTATATTGCCTAACCGCTAGTTCAACTTCATTTTACAACATAATTACAGCAATCCACCCCTGTTCCAGAGAAGCACAGTTTTTCATTTAAGGAAAAAGAAAAAATGGTTGACGAATCAATAGTATTTACATATTTGAAACAGATGCACATACTCATCCACACCCCCGTTTAATGGTGTTGTGTGCAATAGATCCATGTAGTCACTATTAAAGAATCAAACGGGGTAAAAACACAAGTATTACCTTGAACCAAAGGTGTCCTGCATATTAAACCAAAGTGTAAATATGTCCTCATGAGTCTCAAAGATGTGTAGAAGGAAGTGAGTCATTCACTTCACTGTTATTTGTTAAACTTTTTGTAAACAGTGAAACGACGATTAGGCTCGTGGAATGGCTTTTTAACATCTTTGTATCTTATTTGGGCTACATTCACGGTGACTATTTACCCATAGTCCTTAAGGAAATGTCGTACTGTGTGTAACAGTGTCAGTTATAATTGCTCATTCTATGATTAAAATGTTTAAAATGTCCAGTGGTGCAGTGGGCTAGTTTGTTTGATATGGATAGTAATCCTAGTAATATAATAATATTCATAATTATAATATTAATAATTATATTGATGATAATAATCTTACCTGTCAAACTCCATAAAATATGTAATGCATGTCACTGGGTGCAGTTTGTGCTATGCCTGTTTAAGGAGCTGTAGCTGTTTAGCTAGCCTACCACCAGCCCATAAACATAAACACATACAGCACATATCTCTCTAATTGTCATAAGCCAGCAAACTGGAATCTGTTACTGGTTTTCTTAGTGCTCCTGTGGTGTTTGAAAAGGACTCGTTTGAACTTCGGTGATCTTACCTAAAGCCAACCACTCCTACACATCCAACTCTTCCAAATTGATATATGACAATATCTACTTTCGATCACGTGTCTGCGGGGCGACTTAGACGGATTGCGCGTCATCTCGCCTTCCCAAATTTTTCCCTTCTGCTGCAGCTCGTATCCAAAACATCTATCTATAGTATACGGAGTACGAGAGAGAGAAAGATGTTTAACTCGGTGAATCTGGGCAACTTCTGCTCCCAGACGCGCAAAGACCGGACATCCGAGTTTGGGGACAGGACGGGCTGTGCGTCCAACATCTACCTCCCCAGCTGCACCTACTACGTCCCCGAGTTTTCTGCCGTCTCCTCGTTTCTTCCACAGGCCCCGTCCCGGCAAATCAGCTACCCTTATTCCACGAATCTGTCTCAAGTACAGCCGGTACGGGAAGTTTCTTACGGCTTGGACCCTGCCAGTAAATGGCACCACAGAAGCAATTATGCATCGTGCTACTCGGGAGAGGATCTGGTGCATAGGGACTGTCTTCCACCATCCACCATGACAGAAATGCTTATGAAGAACGAGAGTGTGTACAGCCACCACCATCACCATCACACCCACCCGGGCTCCAATCACCCTTCCACAGGTTTTTACTCCGGCGTGGGGAAAAACAACGTCCTCCCCCAAGGTTTCGACCGCTTTTTTGAGACCGCATACTGCAGCAGCACGGACAATCAGTCAGACAATTGTTTACAAAAGGGCGATGGGGGAAAGCTGGAGAGCGACTCCGAGCAGCAGCCGCTGCAGCAGCCGACCGCCTCTGTACCGGGAGCCCCGGAGCAGGAAAAAGACCCAGAAGATGAGGAGGAACATACAAATTCAGGCTCATGTACGTCTTCCTCCGCAACAACCAAGGACGGCAACGCCAGCAAGAGCAGCCACTCGAGTAGGTATACCGAAGCTGTAAAATGGGGGAAGGTTAAGGGGACTAGCCCGGTGTTTTGTCGGTCAGATTTTATGTGGAGTTTTATAAGCATTCAAAGGATTTTATTATAACCCTACAAAGCTCTTTCTTGCAACGAGAAGAATTTTTACGATGGGAAAGCGCTTTGAAAAAAGGGGGATGTTATACACAGACGCCTCTATGGTGAGAGTCTGTGAAATTTTTAAGAGAGAGCTATTGTGACAAATGTTAACTTTGATCATGAACTTGCGTTGGGCATTTTAAGGGATTTTCTCGTTGGGCTGTCGAGAGTAAAAACCAATTGGGCAGAACATTGCTTTTGGCGTCTTGTGAATTTCCTCATAGCACTGGGTTTGCCCGCAAAATACTCCCTGCTCAGAGTATTGCACACTTTACAGTTAAATGCGTCTATCTATCTATCTATCTATCTATCTATCTATCTATCTATCTATCTATCTATCTATCTATCTATCTATCTATCTATCTATCTATCTATCTATCTATCTATCTACAGATTGTAACACTTTCTTCCATTTACAAGTAGACAGTAAAATAATCAGGCGTAGATCATCCTGTGTTCTGTTTATAAATAATGCTATTCTCCCATTATACGCAAAAAAATCCTTTTAGGTTCCCCATTCTGCATTTCACCTTTTGTGATTTGCATACAGTCTGACATTAACGTGACTGACCATAGCAGGAAGTAAGATTCTGCTGATCTTTATTGCTGAAATGGCTATTATTGCAGCATGGTGTTTAGCCTCTTGCACATATATTACTAGCACAGCCATGCTGCAGATACAAGCTAACTGAGGCTTGCCCAAAATGCTTGCCCATTTATCAAAAAAGAAATACAAAATGTAAAAAGAAAATATATTTCCCCAGTCACCTGTTTGATAAGAAGTTACAGGGCCACAGGGGTCACATGGCCACTTCAAACATGACTGCCAGAAGATTGTGTAAATGGCCAGTTTAGCTCCAGAGGAATTTGACGCACATAATGCGCTGAAATACTTTTGTTGATGTATATTTACAACAGATAAACACGTACTTAGAGGCTGTAAGTTGATATTATTCCATCCAGGCGATTCGGATATTTAACCCTCTTTATGGCTGGTTTATCTGATAGCCTCAGCTACTTTGCTTGATGAATGTTGACTGAAACGGTATCATTGCTAATACAAAATTCCTAGCATCTTGCAAGTCCATAGTCACCTCAACACTGTTCTTTATTTTGTAAATTTTTTTTGGGGGGGGAGAGATATATATATTATCATTGTCAATTCATGTGAATTCATGTTGCTATTTCCGTGACACAATAATAAATTAATACAGTAACAAAAAAACATTTTTTTTTCTCCCAGGCACTCCTCGCACAAGGAAGAAGCGGTGTCCATATTCCAAGTTTCAGATTCGAGAGCTGGAGCGGGAATTCTTCTTTAACGTTTACATCAACAAAGAGAAAAGGCTTCAACTCTCCCGAATGTTAAACCTCACCGACCGCCAGGTTAAAATTTGGTTTCAGAATAGAAGAATGAAAGAGAAGAAGCTGAGCAGAGATCGCCTCCAGTACTTCTCTGGAAACCCACTATTGTGAGCATGGAACAGAAAGTGTCACAGTCTTGGTCAGTGACATTAAGGCCTACTCTTATCTCATTGAATTGTAATCCTGGGCATTATCATTTTCTAAAGGAGCCCGTATCACCAACAGTGCAATGTTAATGTGGACAGTGGGAGTATAGGCCTGCATGGAATAAAGTCGCCATTTTCTTATTGCCCTACACGGGCGGCGGTGAATTTCTAGCTGATCCCTAGAAAGGCCTACACATGGTTAAAATAATCATTTATACCTATGCTGTTCTTGAATATGACCCCCTATTTATCGCGATTCTCCATTGTGTTGATTCTATTGTTCATATAGGCATATTTGTTGTTAAAATATCAAATGTAACAAACAATTTGATTCCTTATTGCGCAGAACACTTTTAGCTCTCCCCCTTTCCCTCTGGTCAATGTATATAGCATATCATTATCTAAATATTTCTCGACCAGAGTATGAAGAAGTTATAGCAAATCTCCAGGCTGCATTGTCGCCATTGAGAACTGTGACGTCCAATCTGTGAAAGTATATCACCTCCCACCCAGCCCCCTGTACAGAGTAGCCTATGCAATGTGCATTCGTGACTGTAAATAGGCGTATGTTGAATTTCCTTTCCCCCTATCCCTGCTGCTATTTTTAAGTACACTGCCCATACAACTTTAACAGCTTTAACGCCAACACTCGTTAAATTATTTGCTTAAAAAATATTTGGATTCCAGAAAGGAGGAACAGATTGCTGGCCTGTGTATCATTAATATAATACCTGAAATAAACAGAAACGTATAGGCAAAACTCAACGACTTTGTGCTTTTTGTGCTATCATGATCACAATTGTCATTACTGATATGACTATGCATTTATTCTTGACAGCCGCAGTGTTCCCTGCTTTTGCCCGGTCATGAGTCAGACATGTTTTGGAATTAGCAACTGCTCAATAATGTGTGTATAACCTAAAAAAATTATAAAATAAAGAACTATTGGCCTATATATACATAGCACTAGCCCAATTGTTTAAACTTGTGTTATTGTCCAGTTCATGATGATACAGACATTCGCTATGGTAGATTTGGTGGCGCTTGCAGTGTCGGCGGGCCTTTACACTTGTTGAATTTTGGGCTATTTTAAGGTTACACCACTCTGTAGATTTTTGCAAGCCCTGTTTAACGAAGAAAGATCCCAAATCTTAGAAATGTTGAGGAAGACAGTGGAATGATAACCTCTTTTAGTGCCCACTAAATGGAATCGCCACTCTTGTAGCCTAGTCTAGACACGGCCATAAAGACCCAAGCTCTAAATGGCTATTTTTTTCTCTTAATTGCACCGTCTGTTCTCGGGGAATGGCGTTCACTTCCGCAGTGAATAGTAAACAAGCAAGACTGGATGTCCGAAGGGGGGAAAGAACCTTGCCAAGAAGTTTCGACATGAACTCGGTCTGTTCAGTGTGCAACGTCAAACCAATCCCCAACCCCCTCTGCACACAGCCGTCATGTCCACCATTCTCCTTATCGGAAAATCGGAAAACCTCAGCAAATCCAGGCTTTCCGGAGTAGAGATGTTTGCGTCATGCAAAATACAATTTACTATTTGTTTCCCCCTCCAAATATTTGAAATAAAGACCTCGTGAAAATGTAATTTTTGCAGCTAAGGAATAGCCAATCATTTAAATCAATAGGCTATATCTGAGCTGAACAAACTATTATTTCAACAGATCAGTTAAGAATTAATAATAACGGACTTATATAATAATAACCGATTTCTGACAAGAGATAGCTAGGAAAAGGAAATCATAATTGGCATGTTCTTTTCCCCCATGTGTGTCTGTGTGTCTGTGTCCTAAATTGGCGCGTGTGTATTTTGTATGTGTGTTCCTTTGCACTCGGCGTATGTGCATGATGATTGCACATGTGCATTAAGTTTATAATTAAATGTAGCCTAGTCTTTGAACTTCAATAATGTCAAGGCCTTCACCTCTAACCCGCTGCAATAAAGTGGAATCAAGGAGCCCCTTTAGCCCGGAAATGTGTGCAGTGGCGGAATGGGCCAATGAGAGTGAGTGGGAACAGAAAATGGAATGTGTAGAGAGACACACTTTGACCCCTCGCATTAAACTACACCAGGTAACTTTGCCAGCTTTAGCACGCCCAGTAAATACGCTTTATTGTCCTTGTAAAATGTATACGTTACCACGCATGAGTCGTTTAAACAATGTTAGTATAAACCGTATGCCTATTTGTATGCTCTAAAGAATAAGAAAAAAAACATATTGGTGTGAGGCTGTCGCAGTGTGCTGTTCGTAATAGGTGGTTCCCTAAGTGCATACACGACTGTGTGTGTGTGTGTGTGTGTGTGTGTGTGTGTGTGTGTGTGTGTGTGTGTGTGTGTGTGTGTGAGAGAGAGAGAGAGAGTGTCATTGAATCCTTTGATTCCTGATTGTAGGTCAGACTCCTACTCAGGCTGCTCTTCCTTGATAAGATATATTTTACAATGCAGAGTTTTGCACGGTTATGCATTTACTACAGTGTTTAGTTAAAGCCTTGGGTCATTTTTAGTTGAGGTTTGGATAAAGGTCGCGGTTTTGGTTGGGTTTCAAATTATTTTAATGGAAAGAGAAAGGGGGAGGGATGGGGGACTCGCCCTGGTTGTATCCACGTGACATACACTTTGCAGTGCATACATTAACGGAGAGCTGGCAGGCAATGTTTCCCTATGCCGAGATTGACATCAGGGTCAGTTTGCATATGTCCGTGTATTATCAGGAAGGACAGGGGACCGTTCCGACAAAAGAGAGGCGATGCACACTTGCGGAGATCAAGGCTATAGGATCCCCCTCTGTTGCCACACCCACCAACCTTGGCCCTGGGCTCGTGACGTGGGTAATTTGTTGGTTTCTCCAACGCACAACGTCACTAACAGAGAGCGCTGCAGAGACTCCTGCAAGTGTGGTCTATCAACCACACGGGGGCCAAGTGTTTCCCAGCCTTTATGCTGTTTTCTTTCCTCAACGGGATCTTGAAAACGTTTCCTGAGATGGATGCCTCGGTGACATCAGAGTAGTAGTATTAGTCGTGGAGAGCAACCTCTGGTTTTATGCGTGGTAGAGGGACAGTCCACTCTGCTAGAATGAAGCTCTTGCAGTATCTCAGCCTGAATTGTGCACTTGAGTGCTGTGGTGAAGGAAAATGGCGGTGTGTTCTATGTAGATGAGGCGAACTACGAGGGAGCAGATAGGCCCGGTGCTATTAAAATGTAAAAATAAATGTAATTAATTCAGCTGCACAAAATCTGAGATATTGTTTTAAGAACCACTGTCTCACTTCAATCTGACACTGTACACTTACCATAGGACTCAATCTTATTTTATTTTTTGGAATATATCTATCCTCAAACTAATTTGCTTCTCAGAAATCGAGTGCGTACTTATATTAATGGTTATAGGATTAATCCCCTACGACTATAAACCTTACCCCAATTGTATGTCAACATAAGGAGTTTTGTATATTATTATTATTATTATTATTATTATTATTATTATTATTATTATTATTATTATTATTATTATTATTATTATTATTATTATTATTATTATTATTATACTTATTACACATATATATATACACACACACCAAGAAAAAGACTAAACGTCATATGGTTTAAGTGCTGATGAATGCAGATTTTTTTCCTCGATACTATTTTACTGTTTTTGTCACATTTCCAAATATTTTTCTGTACATCAGTAATACTGATGTACAGTATTACTGTACATCAGTACAGTAATACTGATGTACAGTACAATACTTTATGATATATTTATTTCGTGTTTGATTGTGAAGTAAATGTATGGGGGGGGGGTTCAGTTTTTCCTCTGCAAATACTAATCAAGAGGTTATAGGCTATCGAATGGTTTAATACTACATTGTGCTGCTCACATCTCAGCACCTATCCTGTTCTATAGGGCCATAAAACAGTTCGACGCTGTAAAACGAGCTCCTGCTATTGCTGCAACCAAATAACTCTCAAAACGCTCAAATTTACATTAGCGTATTCTTACGCCGCTATTTCTTTATTGTTGCCACCATGACCAGTGACTGTAATTTACAGCTAGTTTTAAGTTCAATATGGCGGCTGGTGTGTGCATTTCTGATGTGGTCTGCATTGGTGCTAATGTAACTCTGCTGTACTTTGATGGTGGTTACCCCTTTGTTTTTTAATTGATAACCTACGTGATTCTGACTCCATAAATTTGCAGTTGTGCATTGAGTGGACATTAGCACGAAAGAGAACACAAAGTAGCATAGCACCTCTTCACATCCAACTGGAAAGATTTCAAAGTAGTTGCCAGGAGCGAAGTTGTCTCGCCCAGTGACTCCTGATTAGTACAATACCCTACTACGACGTCTGTCCCGTAGCATTCAACATCCATACCGGTTTGTAATGTAATAACAGCTTACAGGGTTTCAATCAAATGGACGATAATTCAGTGTCGAAAGTGTTGGCTGTACTAGACAAGTGCAAAGACCACGGTAAAATACAGTCGGATACACACTGTGTGTGTGTGTGTGTGTGTGTGTGTGTGTGTGTGTGTGTGTGTGTGTGTGTGTGTTGGCGAGCACTGTGCGAGGACATTTTTCTAGATTTATTGCACGCACAAATACAATACGCAAATATTTATTTATTTATTGGCATGTGCAACTATCTTTTCATCTCACAGGCTATTGTTTGGATAAACGACAAATTAGGTAAAACGCATCTGCAGGTAGAAAATCCCGGGATATGCAATATTTGTCTCGTTGGAAAAAGATGTTGAGTTCATGTTTCCATTTAAGAAATATACGTGGATAAACAGCTAACGGCACCAGACTATACGCACTTTGTTATGGGACTGAAAGGTATGCAAGATCAGGGACGGCTTGCTTCCATTTTGGGTTAACCTCTGTTTCCTTCTTCATACTTAAGTTATTATGTATAGATATGGGATTTTCAGCTCATTAAACTAAATTTGATATTTTCTGATTGTTTGTTGGTGTAAAATTGTTTATTTTTTTCCTTTCACTTTTGTGTTATAAAACTTGCTGACATTGGTGCATGTATACTACAGGCTCATACGTCATTATGTGCGATGGTTATGGCAATTGTACTGAAATATTTGTCAATTCATACCCAATCGAACTCATGTTACGTCTGTGGCATATTTTCCCTCATTGATGGGTCTGTGGCATCACAATACTTAACTGTCAGGTGACATACCAACAAGTGTCTTGCTCCCATTTACAACCGTCTATGTCATTAAACATGTTGTCCTGCACCACCAGGCCTATGAGATCATAACACAGGACTGAGGCATCACAATGTCCTTAAATAACAATTTAAGTACAATTTAAGGATTTTTTTTTAGAGTGCAGTGCCTCCTTGCAAAGTTCTACACATATCATTTGTTTTTATGACTTTTTTGTGCAAGGCTGGGTTGGAGGTAGCCTGCAGGCTAGGTGTGAATGTGTCATAAAGGTGTGTGTGTGTGTGTGTGGTGGGAGTTTAGGTGTGGTCATTGTGAGGTGTGGATTAAAGATAGTGTGAAAACAATATCTTGAATTATATTCCAGCATGTTCCTGTGGATTGGTGAAAAAACGTCATTCTTTTAATTAACTGAAAAATGCTAGTGTATAGTTTATATCTTTAAGTTTCCACACCCACCGACTTAATAATATAAAAGTCTAAAAAACTGAAGAGGCGAGTTTTTCACCCAACATCAACGACCTACGATCTGTCGATGATTGACCACATTTCTTTCATGAATGGGGGTAATGAAGATTGACCACAAAGTTAGACACTTTTTGTTATTACACATTTATTTCACTTACAGTCACTGAGGCAAATGCTTTGACTCTTCTTGAAACATCAAAAATGCAACACATATATTCAAAGACACATACTTATAATCAATCTCGCCCTTGCCTTTGAAAATGAGTGTGAACTGAACACAAAGACAGACCCGCCTGCAAGCACATCTCGCTCCAACAAACAAATAAACAAACAAACAAACACGAAAACAAACTAGATGGCGCAAAGTCAAACGTAGGCACATGCCTTTATTATGTGTGATGAGAAATGTTTTCTACAAAACTGTTGGTAACTTGCCAGGATAATAAGAGGCCTTAATAATGTTCTGCTCAAGACGAGGTAAATGCCGAAGAAACGTAGCCTAGTTCTGTGGCATTCCTAACATTATACCTGTTTGCGTTTTGCATTCGTGTATTGTATTCTTATTGGACATGTTAATATGGGAAAATTACAAATACACAAAATGAGAAATTCCCATTTACACGTACAAATCCACTTTTTATATTTAGTAGCCTATTAAACCTCATGCGGTTGATTCTAGGAAGTATTGGCAGCATATCATATCAGTATTTGTACAATTTGGATGAATGTCTGGAAGCGTATAAGGGCACAACCCATGGCAAACGAAAAAAAACTTCACTAGCCTACATTAGAAATTCACACAAACAGATCAACAAAACACACTGCTGTTCAATTAGAATAACATTTCCGACATTTTGTCTTTATCCAACAGATAGCCTACAATAACGACTCTCGTGTTGTTATTTCAATTATGTCGATCGTTGATATTAGCTTATGTTTCCGAAGTCAGTAGTGAGTGTAACCTTTTAATTAAGTTATCTTCACCGTATCCATGTAAAGTAAAATGTAAATATTGTATCGGCTGCAGCCCTGTGTTACGGTTTTGGCAACTGACATAACCTATTTAAAAAAAATCATCAGATTTCATCTGAACGGGAAGCGTTAAACTTCTGACGATAATGTTGGCAGCAAATGGATCATTTTAAGGCGAGAATTAAAGCTGTATAAATAGGCCTATAACCCCGCATTAATTTTGTCCAGAGAACCTTGATTCAAATACTAGCTATTCTGTCCCACAGCTATATAATTAAAACATAATAGCTTTAACAAAATCCCAGCAAAACAATTAATTTCAGACACTAAAACAAATTTTAACCACATGTAAAGCAACAACAAACTGAAAATTAAAAATAATAAGGCAACAGGATTGCATAGCCTATAACAATAGCTAATGTGAATTAAATATTAGGCTATAAGATATTTAGTGTTATCAGTAAATAAATAAAAGCAGAAGAATAAGAAACACCGGGCATAACGGAATTCTGTATGGGTTTCAAATTACACCACAATAAAATAGTGTGTATAATCCTTATTGGCCTATAGCGTACAAATTCCACCGCCTAGTTAATTTTGTAGACTCTTTCAAGAAGAAACTCAGTTAAACAGCCAAGTGCGACTTCGTGAGTGACCCCAACCTATAGTTAACTCGTTGTTTTACTACGATCTTATTTGTTTGCCTTTGAACGAATTCTGCTGTATTTCTATTGGAGTAAAGTCACATTCAAGCGCAGGACGAGTCAAAATAAAATACCAGAATCCGGTATTGGCCTTATAAGGTTTTATTAACAAATGCACGAAATGTGTGAATGTAATAAAGGTTTTCAGTAGCCTAACCTAAAACTCACATCGGAAGATAACACAAATATGCCTACATTTTATTTAGCAGGTCAGATGCAACAACTGTGTTAATCTCACAACGTCAAGCCTATAGTCTTCGTTTGGATTTTTTTTATTTCTTTCTCCATTTTAATTCAGAAGTTGTATTTCAGTTCTGGTTTCCTAGTGAATAAAACACCAGCGTTATTCTTACCTTGCTAAATCGGTGGCAACAACAAAGCAAAATAAAACCAAAAGAACTGACACAAAATGCTCTCTTCTGACACACCCTCGATGGCTTAATCTCCACAGCACAGGCGTCAAAACGAAAAAGAAAATCAAATGTTAACAACTTTGAGTTTGTTTCAACCATCTGAAGTTATGAACTTAATCAGAATTAAAATACGCAAAGCCACGTAGTCAGTGCCTTCATAAATTCCTTGCTGCAGTAGCCGTCCTTTGTTCCCTTTATGTGGGCTTGCTGTCCTGACCAGAAGATAGTCACTAGGTGGCGCTCCTGCTCCGCCGAAAACCCTCAAGGTTCCCCAACTTGACCGCGCTGACGTCACGTTAGTCTGGAGCATCAAGGCCACTTCCACGCTGCTATTGGTCTGAAAATCACATGACATGTCTCCCAGCATCCATAATTATGTTACTGATATTTTTGCACCCCCCTCCAAAAGATGTCAGCATCCTACTGTCCTTACTCTCCTGGAGAAATCCCGTAGTACAGACCGGTGGAACACACCAGAAGATTACTGGGGTTTCTAAAAGCAAAAATGTCATGTCCGAATAACATAGCGCCCGGTAACTTCCTGATGGATTCCTTAATGGGAGGATCATCTTCCTTCAGGGGTGAGGGTTATTCCAGCAACCCCGGAATGTATATCCACACAGCTGCAGAGTACGGATATTCAGTGATGAGAAACATAGGGAAGGTTGGACCACCTCCACTCTCCAAAACAGACGATGTCGCTCCGGGATGTGTGCCGCTCAGCGGCTTCCAGGATGAGTCCTACCTGTCAACACAGCTGGCCACATGGACCCCGGGCTCCAAAACCAGTAGGGACGAACAACCTGTTGCCCAGTGTTTACAACCCTGCTCCTTTCCAGCGGGCAACGTCAAAGAGGAGGCGTTTTGTTGCCTCTATCAGGATGACAGCAATAAGGGGAAACAACAGACAACAGACTCGGCCACTTACATCCGGCTCGGGGACAATAGCTGCCGGCCTGAGCAAACTGCCGCCTCGTCCAGCGACTGTTTCCAGGTGTTCACCGGCGAGAGGCCGCAGCAGGACGACCAGCACTTCCCCGCCGGCTTCTCTCTGACCCACTTGGCGACATCTGTTGAGTCAGCAACAGAATCGACAATAAGTTGCAATAATTCGGCACAGGAGACAGCGAGAGAGGTTTCAAAGCCAGACAAGAATCAGAGCAGGAGGGAAGAGAAGGCCAAGAGTGACAGCTGTTCAGATAACTCGGACGTGGAAATAAAAGGTAGAATACTGCTATATTCACCACTGCTTCCTCCTCCCATACACACGTGTACACTTTCATTCATTCATGCACACACACACACACACACACACACACACACACACACACACACACACACACACACACACACACGTACATACAAACTTACATGAGCATGCAAAACACACATACACATGACTACCATGTGGTCAATAAAAATATGCAAGATGTAATACAGACAAGAATGAAGGACTCATTCAAATGTTTTTTTGTTGCCCTCACAGATCAATGCAGAAAACTTTGAATATTCCTCACCTGTATTAATTCTAAAATCAGCGTGTACAATATGTGTGCACGTTATGTTGTGAAGGCCTATGTGTGTATGTGCAGACTTTGGTTTGATAGTAGTCCTATTGGCCAGTACGGCCATTTGACAGCCTCGCTAGCAGGGGTTATGGTGCCTTTGGCATTTAACACCTTTCTATTAATGTGAGAAAGTGAGATGGGCAGTTATCATTGAAATAAACACGCTTACTTACACACACACACACACACACACACACACACACACACACACACACACACACACACACACACACACACACACTTCAATTTCTCCTCCTCTCTCTCTTACAAGGGTAATTTAGGCCTACATTACGTAACCATTTTTAACAGCACAATTTTACGCCTCCAAATTGAGCCGACACTAAATCCAATGGTTTTTCTTCACAGTTGAACATCTTTTGTCAAAGTGCCCTGGTTAATAAAACCTCAGGGAACATTTCTCAATGATATGTTTGAGAGGCATTTATCGTAAATACAATCACACTTTTCTGCGTCGGTGCAACGATAATTTGGAATAATTCATTCCAGTTTTACATTATGTTTTTGCCAGTGAAAGTCCACATCTGAGCAAATGTTTTCTTTCTTTTCCTTTATGCTAACAGCTTCATGTGAACGAACCGAATTTGTCTTTTTACGTTTGACAAAACCGCGATTAGGTTTACGTTTAGGTAAATTAATAGAAAACTTGTATTTTTATTATTATATTATTATTAAACGCTTACGATCGGTTGACCTAATTTTAGACACACACAAATGTCATTATTATAATAAGACTAAATTGATGCTAGCTATTTGATATTTTTTCACATCTCTGCCATTTTCTGTAGCTCTTGTTTAAAATCAGGTTCGGTTTGTTGCGTTATCTATGGATTTAGCTAATTGCTAAATACACGACGACCAACAAACTTTCCTGTTATGTAATTAAATCCATCTGAAGGTTATACCCAGGCAGCAGGAGTGTGTGGCTGTTTGTGTGCGTGTTTGTGCGTGTTTGTCTGCATATCCTGTTAATCCCATATTACTGAATTAAATGTTTTGGTAACGAGCGTTCACATCAGGGTAATTATTACTTACTGTAAGTGTGTGTGTGTGTGTTTGTGTGTGTGTGTGTGTGTGTGTGTGTGTGTGTGTGTGTGTGTGTGTGTGTGTGTGTGTGTGTGTGTGTGTGTGTGTGTGTGTGTGTGTGTGTGTGTGTTTTATTCCCCTGGGTCTGCACAAACTAATCAAGGAATTAACTGAATGTGCAGCAGTGTGATTTCTCCCCACTGTCACCGACATGCCGACTATCTTTGTCTTTACTTCTTCTACATCTTGTACCACGCTACAGGGGGTTCCTTTTGTTGGGGATGAACATCCGCAAAATTTCATATGACTCCTGTGTGCAAATATAATAACATTTGATGTGAGTCTGAGGTCCTACATAGACAAAGGAAGTGCTTACACACCCTAGTTTGATTTGATCTTATTATTTATCATTACACTACACCAATTTGCAAGCAGTCGGAGTTGTAGCAAAAGATGGGATCTACACTCAGGTAAAGCTGTTCTTGTAATTCATAATCATTTAGATTCAGATGAACGATACTGTTATGTGGATGTGTGAGCTATAGGAGTGTGAGGCATCCACTGTATTTTGATGGGTGTTATGAATGTGCTTACGATCATATGCACAACATGAGTGCAAGGATTTGGCACGCAGTTGCTCATTGTTGCCTCTCTCTTGCTTTTTAGATGATTTATCCGCGGAAAAGACTACGGGAAACTGGTTAAAAGCCAAGAGTGGAAGGAAGAAGCGGTGTCCCTACACAAAGCACCAGACGCTCGAGCTGGAAAAGGAGTTCTTGTTCAACATGTATCTGTCTCGGGAGCGCCGCCTGGAGATCAGCCGGAGTATCAACCTGACCGACAGACAAGTCAAGATTTGGTTTCAAAACAGACGCATGAAGCTCAAGAAGCTCAACAGGGAAAGTCGAGAAAGAGAGCACGGCGCAGTTTATAACTATTCCTGAAGAGTTAAAAAAAAAAAAATACACATTCATTCACATTTAAACATACACACGTCCACATACACACACTCACACATGAGTTTGCATATACATGACAGAAACAGACATAGACAGACATACATGCATGTGTCATGTTATAATGCATTCAATTATCATTAATCAAATTTCTTTTCATATTTTATGTACAAACAAACACACACACACACACACACACACACACACACACACACACACACACACACACACACACACACACACACAGACGGCGTGCCTTCCTATTATGAGGTATAAGAAGCTGTGTCCTGCAGACTAGACTTGAGTTCCAGGTGAACACTGGCAGCAGCATTGGAACAGTGGGGTGCCAGTACCATGCAATGATAATTGTAATATAAAATGAACCGAAAAATAAATAAGGCTCAAGCAGTCTGTAAATAACTCGTGGCATGTAAACAGTTACACTTTTCTCATCTACAAGGAATGTTTTTCCACTTGTGTCGCTTCTTCGTTGGTGTCTATTGCTGTGGCATTTACGTGCAATGTATAATATGCATGCACTACGATATTAAGAAATGTGATGGCAAACGATTCCAAAACAATAAAAGGAGGGGGAAACAGTAAGGTATTGCCAACTTTGTCCTTCCCCTGGTATGGTGCAAATCAGAGGGAGGGAGAGACACTGCGGATGAGAGAAGGAGATTATGGCAGTTTTAATAGAAGAGAGAGACCATAACGTTGATTTAAATATTATCCAGGTGACCACAGTAAGTCAAGGTCATAAAATTCTAATGTCAGGTTCGCCCTGGAAAGCGTTGGGGGTGGATTTTATGATCTGCAAATATAATGTGCTGCAGCAGTAAAGATGCGTTTAAAGGTGTGTGTGGAGGAGGGCTAATACACACAACAGAGACTGCAATGTGCAGGATCCAGCCGAGGCGCTGGGCTGGAAGAGGCAGCCGCCTCCACCCGGGATAATGGAGCTTTATGGCAGCAGGCGATAAGAAAGATGGTGGATAAAATGGACCACGAGCGCAACGGCTGCCGGGACAATAATAACAACAACATCACTGCAAACACGTGGATAACAAACCGGGAAGGCGCCGTAGGACACAAGTGAAGGTAGGACTCAGATTTAAACGTTATATTTTTTTATTTCCTGTTCTGCAATGTATGCCACATATGTCAGGGGAGACAGCGCGCGTGGCACACACGGTGCACGCCTGCATCATTTTCTATTCATCAGCCTGCTGCTGATTTCAGTTTTATTTTTTCACTGGAATCAAAATGTTTATTGCTGATTATTTAGCATTGTGCTTTCGGATTCGATTTTTAAAGTTTGACTGTTTAAGATAACAGACTAAATGGTATTGCTGCTACAATGCGATTTGTGAAATTACAGCAATGGCATATTAACACTGACACGTTTTTTTATGAGTTAACAAGTCAAGGCATGCGGGGCTATAAAAGTTGTCTACATGCAGTGTTAGGGAGGTAGTTTGGTTGCAGCCCTAGTGTGTTTTATTGTTTTGATACTCGCCTTTTCTCTTCGTGCTGGAGAGAGTTTATCCTCACTTGGCTTCTGCATGCATTGTCCTTTTCCTTGGATTTAACCCATTTTGCGCGAAACTGAAGCGTGGTTTAGGTAGTTTCATGTTGTTGGGGTTGGCTTTCTGGCTCGGCAACAATAAACTGCCTTGATTACGTCAGTTCGTCTTCATCAAGGGCACAATTTCCGCTGAATTACCCACTATAGTCACCTAGGTCCCCGCAAATGGCATTGTAAATGAACTGAGCTGCAATGCATTGGACAGGGACGTTTTCTTTCTTTGCTGTTATTTTGTGGTGGGCTGTAAAAGCTTCTGAGGCTCTCAGAAGGAGAATAGGTTGTAAACAACATGGGGTAAAGTTTTAGACTGCGTTGTATTGCATCTGTCAGCTGCTTTAAGATGTTCTGAATGGATGGATGGATAGATAGATGACTGGCTGTGCGGTTGGATGGATGGATGGATGGGTGGATGGATAGATAAATGGATGCATAGAGAGATGTCACATACTTGCCACATCTGACAATTTGATCTGGGTGTATTACAAGAAATGGATGCATATTGACACATTTCTTGATAACTAAGTCTTCTTCATGCACATGCTGCTTGACATGTTTCATTCCAAAATTCCATGAAACACCAGTTTTGAAATTTCTAATATTCTCGGAAGATTGTAGTGAGAGGTGGCTTTGGTGGCCTATATATGACACTGTGCTCTATAATAATTCTTACTTTAAAAGTTCATATTATCCAAAAACACAATTTAATTTGAACACAAAACATGACATGGAAGTCATGCTTTGCTATTTGAAGCCTATTTCTTTATTATTTTTCACTGAAATTCCTGCCAACATTATTTGTGTACATTAAATTGCTTTACTAGTTTGTGTCATATACTTAATATCCTAATTTCTTATAATTCTAATTATTGTTAGTATTTTTCAACTGTCAAGTTTGATTATGCACTTTTAGTTTTTTTCTCGCCTCTCAACGAGCTAAAGGCACTCAGGTAACTTATGTAGTATAAATAGGCCTATACTATTTCACAAATTTTCCCGATCACTTAAGATCCTAGCTTTAAAGACTTATACCGAGTTTTAATTATACTGATTGGTTGGGTGAGTCAGCCTACAAAGCCTTACTATTACATTATATCGTAGTCTAATTTGACCAATTGCTGTTACATATGGGCTCATTTATTTAATTGCTGTTACATATGGGCTCATTTATTTATTTATTAACTCGCGAGTTAGCCGCTGACTTTCCAAAGCATATATTCCTTACTTTATTAAAGTCTCGTCTAATACGGTAATCAATTTAAAAATTAACATTTTTGACAGATAATACATGTTTTTAGCACAAATCAACCAACGGTTATTTATGAAAATAAAAGTATAGTCAGAAAAGGGATTATCTTATTTTAAAGAAACTCAATAACTCATTTATAGAACAGTCTGTTAATATGACGCGGTCAGCATCTTTCCAGAGAGTCCAGACTTTAAATTGTTCACCATTTCCCCATGTTTTCTCAGTCCCCCCTCCCTTTGGCGGTAGTGCAACTGGAAGAGACAGTCTGGAATCCAAAGTCACTTTCATTCAGCTCAGTGAAAGAGTGTCTCCCTTGGAATGCATCAGTGACAAAGACTTTACAGCAGTGGAAACAACCCTGAGAGCTGCAAAGATTCACCCTAAGACCATATCAAGCAATTTAGTCCACTTTGTAGTGGCGCATAGGAACTGGGGGGCTTTACAGTTCCTTGGGACAGCTGAAGATGTGGTACTGCCACTGACTGGCATGATCAGACATGAACCAAATATGCTAACATGACTTTAATGGACATGCATTGTTCATTTGTTAATAGTTATAAAGGCAAAATGATCACCTCGTACTTCATTTGTAAAGCGGTTTTTGTATGTTTTCTTTCAAAAACAGTCAGTAGACGTATAAACCCAGGGCACGAGGGAAATAACATTATACCTTCTTTCACCGGAAGAATTCGAATATTTAACTTATATTTTTTGAACATTGTTGACGGAATGAAACTCACAATGTGCCTGTTCTTAATGTTTGAAACTAATAATTTCTTTTCGCACATGAATGTTTTGAAACTGGCAGCTGTTTGCGCAAAAAAGAACATTAAGGCTACAAAATGCCACATGGAGCTCGTTCTACAATTCACGTGATCATGATTTTTCTCCTACAGGATATCTTCGTCTTTTTTAATGAAAGAAAAACAGTTCTGTAGCACGACCAGGGGTGTAAAGTAGCGAATTACATTTACTCGCGTTCCTGTAATTGAGTAGTTTTTTCGTGTAGCCTACTTGTAATTTTTTACTTTAATTTTTAATTTTTTAATACTTTTACTTTTACTTTGAGTATGTTTATTGTGAAGTATTGTACTTCGCTACATTTTATATCACCTGCGTTACTGAGTAAAAAAAATAGATAGGGAAAGGAGAGAAAATAATATAAATATCGCGGGGGGCTTTTATTTTTACGGCACAATACCGGAAACTAACACAGTGAATGATCGACAGGAGGAGAGAACCATGGACATATAAAGAACACATTGCGACTACATGATAACAACAAACATTGCTTCCCTTTATCATTAAAACAAAATAATCATAGTTAAACTATCATTGTACCGCACGTGAAGACGTGAAGGCTTTTAAATGCAGCAAACCTTTCATCCAGCCGTGCGATCGGCCCCTCCCTCACCTGATAGTTTAGCTTTCAGTTTAACAGTGCAGAGTAGGATGGAGACGGTGCGTGTTGCCGGGAGCTTTGAAAAACTTCCAGAAGACGGCAGAAAGGCAGCCTTTGGTCGAGAAGAAAGGTAAAACTAATAGACTAAAATAATGTGCAAGATATGTTACGCGCGGACACGCGAGTCAGATGACATACGCGACCGTGAGAGAGAGAGAGAGAGAAAAAACGCATTTTCGACCCAGCTGCACATCAAAACATCACGACCAATTAGTTTAGTCACTTTAAGTTGAATCCTAGTAGTCTATGACCAAGCAATAAAGGAATAAAAACACAGGAAGTTTAAAGCTCCTTGACTCTTGTCACCACAACAGTCATCAATTAAGAACAATGTAGCCTACAATGCAATTTGCTTATCCAGCCAGCTCCATGAGATATAAATAAAATATGCCCTCACATTCCTGCTAGCAAAAGACGTGCCCTATCAACAACATTTGCAACGGCTTATTTTGATTTTGACACTTATTTAATTTAATTATTAAAAATATGTTTTTCTTAGGCTATTTGTATTTTCCTTGTTTTCAGTTCAATTAGGATAGGCTATGTTTAAAGTCATGGTTTCAAATGTTAAATAAGTGCATTTTGCAGTTCTTAAATCAATGAATAATTGTCTATAATAATTGTGATTACACAATGTCAATCATGATTATGATTTGTCAAAATCGAGCAGCCTAACCTTGCAATGTCCATGGTTTAGATCAATTATACACAGCTGCAGTCTGTTTAGGTCTGTAGACCGGTTAAATTCCCACATTAACAGACTATTTGCTCCATATTTGCTTATCTAAAGTATAATGACACAGTATACATCCATACATGTGTGGTGACATGATTTGTTTAATTTGTGCACTTTAATTTGTAAAAGTGTTGCATTAATTAAACAAAACTAGTTTGTCTATATATATATAATGCCCTACACTGAAGAGACCCCTGCCCCCTCCCGCTGTTCAAAAGTAACTAGTAACTTGTACTTTAAGTACATTTTAAATCAGCTACTTTTTTACTTTTACTTTAGTAGATTTTTAGACCAGTACTTTTACTTTTACTTAAGTAAAATTTCATCCAAGTAATCATACTTTTACTTGAGTAGAATATTTTTGTACTCTTTCTACATCTGAGCACGACAATAGAAAATGTATTTCACTGTGGCAGGCCTAGTCGCCATGAGAATATACGTAAGAATCAACAAGGGGTCTCGGAACTTGCCATACTGAGTAAGGATTTTATTAAGTCATATGATTAAAAAAGGAAATGCTTTTGAAACCGTCTGAAAAGAAAAATGATTAAGAGGCATGTTTGATTCTCTGGAACTATAATATGCACTATGCAACGATTATCTTCGATGGGGAACACTGCATTGCTACTGATATTGTTGTGGCTGATCACAGTAAATGTCGGTTGCGTGGTGGTCTTTTATTCAGCACATGGAACCTTATGAATAACTTGTGATATCCATTTTGAATTCTCAATTGCACAGATCCCTTGATCCAATGTTTCCAGTTTGGTTAAGCTGCACCACGAATGTGTTGGGGAGAGAAAGGCCCGTTTGATCAGAAAGGTTCATGGGCAAATTTACTGTTACTATTTCCTCGAGAAAATAACGCTTAAGATCGCCGTTATGGACAGGTGAGATGAGGTTTCAGATGACAAACAGTAGCTAGCACATGTGACCATACATAAAAAGTCATGTTTCAACGCATAAATCGGCTCCTTCGTTTGTTAGTCATCCACCCGACAATCCTACAAACTGGCTTTACTGATGGAAATAAAAAGAAACAAACGTTTTAGACTTCCTTGATAATGAAGATGAATCATCATTACGTCAACACCCATAGGCGATATTTTGAGCTTGATAATCAGCGTGTTGATCCTTCTCTTTTGTTAAAGCATCTTCTTTAACAAAAAAGCCGATGCTTTATGATTATAAGGATACACAGAGTCATCTTTAGCGTGTATTTATCAACCATTGTGTATACTGTGTTTTTTGCAGGTCTGTATATTTGGTCTTCTGTTTAACCTGCGGACCAAATCGTTGTCTTATTTGAAGCTCCCTTGTTCAATAGTATAACCTTTATTTGCAACTCACTGTTTTTGTCTGATAGGCTAGCATCCACTCTTATTATAAAGGCTCGAGCCTTTTCATTAGGCTACTCGCCTTTATCTTAGACAAAAAACGACACCGTTCACTCCAGTAAAGCTGTGTCCATGCAAACATTAGCCTATCATTTGTTATTTTTTTATTAATCGTGTAACTGGGAGATGTCATATCCAAGCTTCTACTGTGGCGGAATAATAGCATCAATTGAAAGTGTTGTTGTGATTTGCATTTCTTGATTAAGTTGTTATAAACGTATAAACTGCTTTGCATTTGAGATGTAGGACGAATCAGATGAGAACATAAACTTCATTTAATCTTAGAGTGTAAGGATAGAACCTATATTGCATCAGTGGAGCGCCTTCAGTGGCATATTTTTTGGCTAATTTTGGACGGTATAAAATAGAATTGACTTGACCTGACTATACAAACACATTCTAAAAGCATCCCGGACATCAGAACAAATTCGTATCATGTTTCTCCTTCTCAAAAAAATATCCATGACCGTTGCTTTAGCCTATTTAATAGTATATCTATTGTCAGTGGTTATACTGTATGTGCAACCCGAAAACACCTATACGTTTATATTTCGTTTAGGCTACTACTCGGCTGTATTTTTTTTGTTGCAAAATGTTAGAGCACAAGTGTAAATAGGAAATTCGAAAAGGTTTAGCGACACAAGAAAGAAGGAGTTCTTCCGCAGTATCATCTTAAATAGTGAAGTTGCTACTTCAATTGTGCAAAGAAATAACAAAGATAAATGAAAGACGCAAGAAATAATAACAACAAACGAATATTTCATGATTTAATCTGTTTTATTATCATAGCACAACAAAAATGGACAAGTGGAAAACAAGTGGAATAGAATGAAAATCCACAATTCTCATTAATGGCACACACACACACACACACACACACACACACACACACACACACACACACACACACACACACACACACACACACACATACAGGCGTACACTTGCACACACCCAGTAAACGATTATTCACTGGATTACTCCAGATAGATACAGGCTATATGTAATGTATTTGTATGGCCATATTTTACGGTAACAAACGGCCATTGAGATCTTTTTCACTCTGTTTTAATGGCAGCAGTATCTAATAAACGGACATAGACCTTCAACATACAGAAAACATACAACTTTAAAACAATCTGATTTAAGATATGGTTAATTTAGTCAGTTCTGTAAACACGTAGGGAAATATGTCACTCGCCACAGGCTCTCGCATTGATCAGCACATGCACACACACCAGGATCCCGTTTGGTGTAATCCGGGTTAAGGTGTGGCGTCTGGCCTTTTAAATTTCATGGTTGAATCTGACCTCAGCCGCCATGACAAGTATCGCATTTCCTATATAGACTACGTACACTGAAAAATGTTGTCTAACGTCCAAATAATTGAGCAGTCGGTTAATTTCCAAGTGTTAGAATACACGGTTGAAATAAGTCTGGACTAAAGAGTAATTTGATATTTCTAGTTTGGCGATGACAAACTCACATTTTGTTTTCAAATTCCAGCCCTTTTCTTTCGAACAGATGCACTACATGCGTAGGCTACTTATTACTTGTGAATTAGGTTTTATTTTGTATGTGCAGAAAGTTTGAGGTAATTTCAGTAGCCTATACACGAATCGGGTTTTTTGTCGGTTGCACTAGTATAATTTTACGTTTGTCAGTTATAAACATCCTTGTTTTTCCTTGGTCCACGGGTAAAAGAGAATTCAATTCGACTAATTTCAAATTCAATTCAATGAACAGCATCCTCACAAAATACCCCATAGCGCACCAAATACAAAACCTATAGGCCTACACATATAAGATTTAAACTCATCATTGTTTCTCAAAATGTACAAATATATTCCTGCACCGAATATATAATATTTCAATAATGCATCTGTTCTGTTGTTATCTAGCTCATCCAGTCCTTACACATTACATTAAACTTTCAGTATTTATATTCCATTACGTAATTTTTTTGTTGGTGACTTCTTCAGTTACTTCTACTTCATCGTATAGTAGCATTTCTTTTGTCGCTGCAACGCCTTGTAAGAGTGCAGAGCTGTGTCACAGTCTACTAACAGACTAACTGCACTATATTGCAGGGCAAAGCCCGTAAACTCCTGCCATTAGCTACAAGAGTAACATTATCCCTGGTATAAAAGCTTTTATCTAGTTAGCCCTTTAACGAACCTTTTTACCTCCTCTGCTCTGCAGTCTCCTCTTTCTTGTCTTCTGTCTTTTTGTTTGATATGAATTGTTTCTCTTGCTTACAGTAGAGGTGCTTTATGTTGAGCGAGGAACTCGGATGCAGTCATATTAACGACACGTTTATGAACAATCAAATGGTCCTCGTTAAAATTTATTGATGGGCATAAAATCACGAACGGTCACTAGCCGAATATAGCCCGCTGTAGTGGGCTTCTTGTCAAAAATCTGAATCCCCTCCTCTCCTATCTCCGCAGATCTCATTTAGGGAATTGTTTGGTCTGTTGCGCCCTCGTTAAAACAGTGTAAACTTTAATATTGATGTATCCTGCATCCCCTATTTTGATTCCCTCTCTCGTCCGTCTATTTGCAGCAACTGTGAAGGCTACCCTCTCTGTTTAGAACAGCCTTCCACAGGAAGATATAAACCCCTTCATTTTAATTAAATGTGCTGCAGGTTTTATAAAGATATATAAAAGGCTTCAACAATGCATTAAACTCCTCAATGCTCAATATCAATGTCAGTAACGTGGGGCTATACGGTAGATTTTGCCAGACAGAGATTGATTACACCATCAAATAGTGCCCTTGCTCGGTCTTAGACGTAATGTGCGCAGGTCTGCACTGCGACTATATACAGATCCACCATTAGCTCTACAAATGCACATTTTCTTCATAAAGAAACATGGATGTTGACGTTACCTCTAATATGTCCACGAGAAAGAGCAACAGGGCACATTCTTTAATCCGATTTATGTGCATTGGTTTCCCAGGATAAGTGGCGCATTGATCCACTGTACAATTTTTGTGGGGGTAAATATAATCACGTGTCAGCGAGGCAGCCAATAGCAGCCAGGGAAGCGTTGAGAAATAATTACCTGCCTTGATTGTTCTATGGCTAGATAAAAAAGTACACATACACTCCATATAATAATCGGATGCATGTAAAAGAGTCAAGGAAGCTTCGACATGTCGACCACGGGTCCCATAAGTAATTATTATGTGGACTCCTTGATCAACCATGAAAACGAGGATGTCCTTACTGCAACTCGGTTCTCGGCTCCCGGTTCGCACCCAGCCGGCCCTCGTCCGACGTCCCTAGTACCGGAGTGCGCTGACTATCCTTCCTGCAGCTTCGCACCCAAGGCACCCGTCTTCTCCACCTCCTGGGCCCCCGTACACTCCCAGTCATCAGTGGTTTACCATCCATACAGTCACCAACCTCACTTAGGCACAGACTCGAGGTATATGCGGTCATGGCTGGAGCCGATATCAGGCGCCGTGCCTTTCCATGGCTATCCGGGGAACAGCAGGCACTATGGGCTGAAGCCCGACGCCTTTCAAGAGCACAGAGCCGCCGAGTGCCTCGGCTCCAGCGGACGGACCTACACGGATTATCTGTACTGCTCATCCACTGACATGCGAGACAGAGACAAGACGCAGCAAAACATCTCCTCTCCCGAGTCGGAGCTCCTGGCTTCAGGGAAACATAAAGACGAGAAGCCGGAGCTAGATCCGAGTAAGTTCAAAGCAAATAGAGTTCTCTTTTAAAACCGGGTGGGACTTTTAGTTTTGAATTGTGTTTAACTGCTTTTGCTCTCCCGCAATAAGTGAAATTTTCAGCTGTTTCATCCTCCCTTTTCAGCCCAGCTCCGAATCGCCTCTGCTATGGGGGAAGTTTTAGGAACTATAAAAGACAAACGGTACTAGGCTAATATTGGGGCTGTAAAACCAGACGGGGTTGTAAACATGGACTCAAACCTACAGGAAGACGTTGAATTTGGAAGGGCACTGCATAATGTTAAAACCATGCAATATGGTTGTTTTTAAGTGAACAACCTTAACCGACACGTGGATCAATATTCACGAGTAAATGCCTTATGATGCATTTTTACGACCATGTTTTCCACTCCTCGCCTTTACATTATAAGCCGACTTTCAGTTTCTGTTTTATATGTAGGCCCATCGTGTGAGGGAGAAGCCACCCTTTGTCTCTATCCCCTTTGGTAAAATACATTGGCCACCCAAATTAGAAGAAGCAGATATGTTATAATATTTTGCATTCAAAACAAATTCACATGGCTCTTCCAGCCAACTTGAGGAATGTAGGATCATACTGGAGGACTTTCACCACGGACCTGTAAAGGCTTGAAACACGGGCCATTTTATGGGCCAATAAAGTGAATACGCGCATTGAGTATTTTACGACGGTGTTACTCACAAGTTAAGGGGACAAGGAAGCAAATCAGTGTTGGGTTGGATAGTTTGAGGGAGAGAATCTGTCTTCAAAATGTTAACTATCAGCTGAGCGTTAATAGTAAAACCTGAATGATTTGACATTATTTTATTAGTATCCTTCTGATGAGCCCACACAAATGCTGTACACCCAGAGGCACATTTTCTAAATGCCTGACACTAATGTGGTTATTTGTCATTGATTGGGTTTTAAAATACCTCACAGCCTTTATATATCGGCCCTAATTTAACTTGTATTGTCTTTAATGGGTTTTTTGTCGTTGTATTTTTTAAATCTGCAGATAACCCAGTGGCTAATTGGATACATGCCCGCTCCACAAGGAAGAAGCGATGCCCTTACACAAAGTACCAGACTCTCGAACTGGAAAAAGAGTTTTTATTCAATATGTACCTTACTAGAGACCGCCGATTCGAGGTCGCAAGGGTCCTGAATCTGACCGAGAGGCAGGTCAAAATCTGGTTTCAGAACCGACGAATGAAGATGAAGAAAATGAACAAAGAAAGGAGCGACAGCAAAGAGCAATAATGTGGACTCCCATTCAGAAAACAACCATAATAACCACTAGTCAACATGGACAGCACAGATGTACCAAAACACACCACGAACCCCCACGAACCCCCTCTTCATATTTATCACTTTCTTGGATTTTGTATTAACCCCTACTTCGAGACGGTTTGATGCTGATTGTTATATTTTCCAGTGCACATTTATGTGTCCAACGTTAAATAAAAAAATAAAAACAACTTCTACTTTCATTTATACCTTTATGTTTTTTTGTAAGGCACTACAAGTGCAGTTTGGACACGTTAAAACTGTCTGAGGAAAGAAAATACTTGAATTATTTTGAATTTTCACAAACCCATAATTTATGATGCGAATGTTCTCTTTCATGTTTATACGTTGTTGTGCAGGTGTGCTATTTTGTACAGAAACAAAACATCTGCGAATGGACGTGTCTGTCTTGTACTTTTTGTGATAGTTGTTGCTGTATTTGTGCATCTCTCTCTCTCTCTCTCTCTCTCTCGCTCTCTCTCTCTTTTTTCAATTATTTTTTGGACTGTAGCCTTCGAGTAGAGTGTAGATATAGGACTCTGCAAATATAAACATAACCTCTAAATGCTTGTATTGTGTATTTATTGTGACTCAATGAGGACCTCGTGTTTGCGACTATACGCATTTAGTAGGCCCTAATGAGCGCATGGCTGCAGAAGCGGCAGCAAACAGAATTCCACACAATATCAGCTTTTCTTGATTTACAAAACCATAGGACACCAACCAGATCACCACTGGCAAAGCTACATTTTACATATGGGTGTTTTCGAAATAACGATGCTTCAACAATTTCTCATCTAACATGTTTCCTCCGACGAGCATTCATGGCCTTATTAAGCTCTGCCATGCAAATACTGAACGTTGCTGACACAACTCCAACAAGTTGTGTCAGCAACTAAGGCTCCAACAAGGCTACATTGTTTTAATTGTGCTTCGCAATGCCTTAAATTGAGATCTGTGCTGGCTTTCTTTATGTTTCAGCCGGGCACATTAACAGTCATGCTTCTATTTAGGGTAATACGTGCATAGCCTAAGTATCAAATAAACACGCAAATAACAGTGCGTGTTCGGGAGAATAAGTTATTTTAGATAAAGAAACCATTAGCACCGATTTCCCGGCAAATCATTCAATATGCTGCTGCTTGTATCGGTTTGCCAATGCGTGTCAGCATACAGAAGTTTAATTGAAATTATACACACAACAATCTTTTAAGAGCAAAAAATAAATGCACGATGAATGAACGAGATTTATTTTATTGGGCCCTACATTTGTTGAATGTAGCCTAAATATTTGTTCAGTTCTAGCATTTTCGGGAAAGTATATTTTTTTACACTTTTTATGAAAAAATAACGACTACTACGAGGTATATTCTAACCCGTTTTAACTCAGGTTTTAAAATGCTAAGTTCGCCATGAGGCCCCGAGGCGATCACAAAATGTGAGACTTCAATTCAACATTTGAGTTTTAACTGAGAGACAATTTCCCATGTCTCACATTTGTTTCCTGGGATAGGCCTAAATTGCCTTTTTGTGTTGGCAAACAATACGGACAGGATGCTGTAATTTCAAAGCACCATCTAGTGCATTTCCGCTCTGCTTGAAGAAAAATGTCAGTTTTACAGCCCCTGCTGGAGCTCGGCTGTTTGTCTCAAATGCAGACGAACAAAGCAAACTCGACTAACTGGCTAGACGTCTGGGCTAAATTACTTTATGGTTTTAATGGAAGGTGGTGGCGGACTCGTTCAAAGGGGAGTCATGCGCACCGTTGTGGTGACTTTTGCCTGATGGGCCAGCCGCAGCCCCCCTGCACTTCATCACACGAGTGGTCTATTAGCCTATACTTAGATGGAAAAAGTAAATAGTTATTGTTCATTTTAATATAAGTGCACTTCTATCTCTTTTATGAACGCAGCAGGTAGCGGCCATGACAGGAAAATATACTACACAACAAATATATCTAGCCTGCTGTAAAACAGAGAGGACTTGAAGTCATGTTGTTACAGATCTGGTGGCAGACATTTTCTTTAAATCTGCTCTATTTTGTAAAAGGACAGAATTCATTCAAACAGGGAGACTCTTTCTACAGTTGTTTCTGATTGGTGGATTCATTCTGGTTTACGGACACATCTCAACACTAGATGACGCTGTTGGTCCATGTTTTGAGCAGGGTACCTCTTTTGAAGGTTTTTTTTCTTCATGTTTTCCTTTTACAGCTCTGTGGCTTGGCTGAAAATGAAGAGTAACCTATCGATGACAAAATGACAGATATAGTCCTACCACGTATGTGTAATAGGCCACAGAGCAACGCTGTGGAATGCAGCAATTTGGTTGTTGTGATCGCCAGAGCATGTGTGTGCATAAATAGGATCCCCTCCCCCATTTTGATTTTCAGTTTATTCTTTTTAATTGTATTTACTTGTCTAAAAAACACATTATTTGAATTGTGACACTTTTTTGTGTAAAGAAAACGTGTGTTAAGACTATTTGTTAATTATGATGGTGTTGTAGGTAATTTTTATTTTTTATTAATATTTTTTTGCGGACAGGTTTAAAATTATTTTTATTTATTTTTACAAAGGACAAACTATATACATTTAAATTGAATGCTTGCCCACAAAATGAGTTATTTGTATCTTGTTTTATTTAAAAAAAATAATGGGCTAACTCATTTTTAATACCTACGTGGAAAAATAAACAAACAAATCACAAGTTCAAATTTAATGAACAGCCGGAAACAATATTTATATAAAATCTACTTTATTAACAGTTCATAAACGATTTCATCAGACACATCAATACCATTTATAGGAACACTGACAACAGAAATCACAGCAACAACATAATCCATAATATTAAAATCTTATCACATAATTCTAATTATCATTTCACAGTTTAAAAAACAGCTACCTGCTCATTTATATCCGTAATATTCAAAGCCTGCACCATGCATTTCAAAGTCCCTACGAAATGTGCAACAATGATTGGCAATCTGCATATTTATAGAGTGTGAAAGGTCTATAAATTCGCCCAGTGCGCCTTTCATATTTTACGATGATGTGTATTAAACATAAGAAGCCCCACAAAAACCACACTGGCATATTTGGTGAGAGCCTGTACAACTATTGAGCTGGGAATTGCGCGCGCTCATTGTAGCTAAACATCCAATGTAAAATTTTATGAACTCCTCCGCGAGGGAGATTTACTGCTGATCCTCGTCGGTTTTACGGGGTCAGTAAGTGGCACCTAGTATTCACAGGTCGTGTTTATATTTGCGTGTGTCGGTGTTTTACAGCGCTTGGTGCAAGTGTGTCGCCCTGGCCTTTGCTCGATTGAACAAGGAGGATGTTTAGTCAAATGGTACTCTTCGTCTGCGCGTCACGGCTTCAATTTCCCAGTTTCTAGCGTTGCTATATGTAACATTTTGCCTTTCATGAACTTCCCATATGAAATCTTGCCCTCGTTGAACCCATAAAAGGTCAACAATTTTCTATAAATGAGTGTATAACATTCAGCAGGGTCTGAGAGGGCAAACACTGGCTTTAGCCGTTTAAAAAGAGATGTCCCCTGCTTTATACACATCATAAACTCAATGCAAACACATTAAAACCGAACTATAAATTCAGACTACCGTTGAAATGTGTCATGGTCTTTCTATTTAAACCATTCGACAGCTGCAGTGATCAGAGTATAGAAAAGCTATTGTGCTGAAGAGAAAAAAATAACATTGATCATATTTAAAGCTTCTTGGGTTGTTGGTTATGATTAGTGCAGCTCCTCTCAAGGTGGATATACGTAGGGCCCACGTCTGACCGCTCGTAGAAAGATGAAGGGGTGGGGTGGGGGGGGCAGAGGAGGGTGGGGGCGCTTGTGGTGGGGGTGGTTGGGTGGGAAGCTTAAAAAAAGGAAAAAGAAAGAAAAGAGCAGCGTCTGTGGCTGTGCCGGTCGAGCAAGCCAGCTTTAACCTAAGCTAACAGCACATCCAAAGCACATGCCATGAGCCGGGTTTGAGCCTTCAGAACCTGGGGGGAAACAACAACACGCTCACGACTACGAGAAGAAATCCGATGAGAGGAACGGCTCAGAGAGAGTGAGCTGGCGTAGATTGTCCAAAGGGGCAGCGTTTCTCCTAGTTCCGGTTTGTCTGCCTGTGCGCGCTGTGCGAGTTGGGACCCTAAACAAAAGGCTGCCATCATCCTAAAGGAGATATTCTGCTGTGAGAGAGACCGTCTGCTTGATGCTAACTAAAAATGAGCTCCTATTTTGTTAACCCTCTGTTTTCTAAGTACAAAGGCGGCGAGTCACTGGAGCCAACTTACTACGACTGCAGGTTTCCACAAAGCGTTGCCCGCAGCCACACGCTGGTTTACGGACCCGGAGCAGCCGCACCGGGCTTTCAGCACCCGTCCCATCATGTGCAGGACTTTTTCCACCACGGGACCACGGGGATCTCCAACCCCGGATACCAACAAAACCCCTGCGCGTTGGCTTGCCACGGAGACGCAACGAAATTTTATGGATATGAAGCCCTTCCGAGGCAAACGCTTTATGGTACCCAGCAAGACGCAAGCCTAGCGCAATACCCAGACTGTAAATCGTCGAGCAGCTCTAACCCCGGAGAAGGACAAGGCCACTTAAATCAAAACTCCTCTCCCAGTCTTATGTTTCCTTGGATGAGACCCCACGGTCAGAATCATACAATTATTTCCTATTATTTCTGTGTTGCTCTGTGTGCGTGAGTGTGTGTGTATGCGTGTGCGTCAGCGCATGTTTGTCTGTGTGTATGTGTTTGTGTGCATGTTTGCCAAATATGCTTACGAGTAAACAATAGTGTCTCTCAACTATACAACGAATTAAGACAGGGAACATTATGGGGCACATACAACCTGCACTGCAGGCTGCTGTTAATCTGCAGCACATGTCCACACAGGGCTGAGTTGTTGATTTCAAAAGTGCGTTTAAACACTGAATTGCTGATCACAGCCCAGGACACCACCTCTTTGAAGTCAATTATCGTTGACATAAGATTTTTCACAAACTCTGAATGCACTACTGGGAAAAATTAATAAGTCATGGTTTAAAATATACTGTGCCACACACACAACAGTAGCATGCAGAGTGATAGGAGGGTTAGCTGAATCATGCCCCGATTATCCAGAATCAGGGTTTTAGGGAGTTTGGGGGTAATTTGACCCACAGGCCCAATGTGGCTCAGGCTCAAACAACCATAATCTTTAGGGCTTTGTAGATCTTACCTCTTCCACTCATGGATCATCCTGTTCGTGCTATCAGGCTACATTAACTCCGCACAGGTGTAAGCTTAATTTGTATCTGCTCAGAGCGATATTAACAATAGCCTTTCCCCATCTGTTGTTACAATGTAGCTTTATCTCACATCTTATTCCAAATACGTTTGCATTCTCTCCTTATTGTCCTCGTGTATTTGTGTCAGTTTGTGTGTATGTGTGTGTGACACATGACATTTTCCACCATGCATGCTTGTATAGGCCCTGTTGCTAGCGAGGAAAAAAAACACTAATTCCTGTACACATGTTTTTAAAGACAAGACCAAGGCTTCTTTGTTTGCTGGAATTTGGCCTCAATAAACCGATGTGCATTTTGCCAACATTGATAGATACATTAATTACTGATTGATCGCCATTCTCTTTAATGTATAAATACAGTATCTTCTCTTACTCATCCAATAACTCTTTAGTGGGGTTGTAAAAAGTCGCAGCTGATCGCTCCTGCAGGCTGCAAATAGTACAATCATAAATGAAAGGTAAAATGACTTAACAATTGGCTATTGTTAAGAAATTCCTCACTTCATGTGAACTCTATTGCTTATACGTGCAAACCTATAAGATATCAATGTTTATGGAAACATCAAATGATACCCATCTAACACTTTAAATAAGGGGTTACCCGCCCTATATTTGTGGATAAAGCTAAATGAAGGAGCTTAACTATTGATATGCATGGGGAGAGTGAACCAAGGCAAATGCAGAATGTATTCTTAATTATTAATGATTTTTTAAATGGGATGAATGTGAGCAGTCCAGCTAACCTATGGCTTTATTTCATTCAAGCCCCAGGTAGAAGGAATGGGAGGCAAACCTACAGTCGCTACCAAACTCTCGAACTGGAGAAGGAGTTTCTCTTCAACCCTTACCTGACCCGCAAGAGAAGAATCGAGGTGTCCCACGCCCTGAGCCTCACCGAGCGGCAGGTGAAGATTTGGTTTCAGAACAGGAGGATGAAGTGGAAAAAAGAGAACAACAAAGACAAGTTTCCAGGTCAGAGAGGAGAGGCTGAAGCAGAGGCCGAGGCCGAGGAGGAGGGCAACGAGGACGGTGAAGGGGAAGAGGCAGAGGCAGAGGCAGAAGAGAAAGAAGCGGAAGAGAAAGAAGAGACCAAGGAGTGATTTTATGGTCCTTTTTATGGTTATATGGCTGAAAAAGAGAAAAAAAGAGAGGTCCCATAAACAGACAGAAGAGTCACAAGGAGGCAGAGAGCGTCAACTTTATGACCACCCTTTCATTTTGTCAAGAGGGAACAGGAATCCCTCCAGTGTTGCTGTCATAAATAGTCAAAATTTCTCCCCTTCTCACGGTTATCCTAATATGATCCGCATTGGCATTTGGATTTAGTTTCTTTAGTAGAAGCTACACACGTTTGTAGCATATTTTCTTTCCTAGAATTGTCGCCCTTTGCAACAACAACAACAACAACAAAACAAAAAAAATTAATAAAAATGGGGATGGGCGAATTGAAACGCATGTTAGATGGAAAATGGCTTAGCTATTTCTTTCCCCAAAAATGTGCTTTTCATAATAAGTGTATCAAAGGCACAGAAGAATAAGATCAATACATGACCAGCGCCGACCCGTGTTGTAAATAGATTATAGCCCACATTTAAAAAGAACATGGACGTCATTTCAGAGTAGCCTTTTTTCCCGAAATTGTCAGCGAAATGTAGGCCTATAACTTAGTAGTACGTGTTCAGACATCATCGCAACAGTCACATTGGCAAATGGCCCATGTATAAACCACAATTTTTATTATTATTATAAGTAATATTGTTACTGTTTTACTCGTTTTCATGTGAATGGCCCAGACAAAGATAGCCATTAGCTCCTCAGACATCTTTTTCTAGGATTACCAGGGAAATGCAATCGTTTGAAATCCTTTGATGCTACCTAAACCTGGGGAAATTGCAATAGAGATTTCTGAATATAGAGATTTCATATGGTTTTTATTTTAAAAGTGTTCTATATCATCCTTATATGATTAAGTTATGTGTGTAGCATTTACCCAATATACAATATACACTTGTTGAAGACAATTTGTGAGTCTTGGGAAGATAATTAGCTCAAAGCCAAGCGAACAAAGTTGAGATTGTACCACGGCACTACCTAAACTCAGAGCCTTGCCTTCCGCTGAATTTATATTCCACACTTGTGGCATCGCTCTGATTTGATTGCAAGCTATTTGCCCAACAACTAAAACTGCCTATAACGCACATGTACTGTGTATGATAATACCTGCTACAATTACAACGATTTTAATGTAAGGGAATTTTTAATTTTAATGTGCTGGTGATATAGCGTAGTTGTTTTGCACTGAATATAATCTTTATGTAAGTCTTGTTATATATTGATGTTTAACAATATGCTCGTTTCCTGGTGTTTCTCCTGTGAAAGACGGAATTGTGTGTCCCCGCCATTGTTGATGTAAAATCACAAATAAACAAGATGGCTCACGATAATTTCTATTGTTTTATTGATATGACTGCCCTGATTACTGAAATTACCCCACCCCCATCCACCACAACCACAACCCTCACAATCACACATAAAACTGAGGCGCATAGGCTATGTGAACTCAGAAGCCAAGCCGCAGACTATTCATCTCTATGTTACCTTAAGCCCAGTTTACTGCTTTTCTCTCTAACGATGTATACACTTCAGTTGCTGTAAAGCAGTCAGATTTCAATATGAAACTCAGTTTTAATATAGGAATTCTTCCTGTTGTAATTTGATAGCCTACAAATAACCAAAACAATTCAATGAAGAAATGGCTTAGCATGCAACCATGTTGACATATTGACGATGCTTTGATTGTCAGCCCTAATGCACCCATCACATTTGCCGGCGGCGACAGGAGGGGAAAAAAAGTAATTTAAATTTCTTCGTCTACAAATAAGGAAAAAAACAATAACAGAACAAAAACCGCCACACGCCCTTAACTTTAAGGAATTGTTTTGAATCCCGTCCACAGCATGCCTGAGTTGTTTTTGATTCATCCTCTTAATAAGAAACTTCCGGTCTTCAGGGACGACACGAGGCCTTTCTTAATGAATCTTGGGATGAGTAATGGCTTTTTTGAGATTAGACGAACCCAACATCTGGTGTCATATTAATATTCATGACTAAATAATGCCACCGCATGAGGGAGGGCTGTACTGTCTTTTCTGTCCAAAGGTGTTGTGGGAAACTTAGTGTCCAGACAAGAAATGTCCGGAAGGCACCAGAGCGTTGGAATCAACGCGAATAAGAGGCCAAGGGCAGGTAACACCTTGTGTCTCCTCTTCTCCTGTCCAGCTGCTGTTTTTGTATCATTAAAAAAAGCAATATGTAGTGAGAGTAATATTGAAGAAGCACAAACGCTGCAATAGGCATACGTGTCAAACAATGCAGCAATAGGCCAGTTGAAGTGTTGCTAGGCCTGGCTAAAACACCACTCCTTCAATTAAATTAATTGAAATCTAATCTTTTTTTCACATGTATGTTAGCTCCTTTTCCTATTGACGAGCTGTAACATACCTCTTATAATATGTTTTTAAACGTTTTCCTGTTGTATCAGAACTACATCTCGTATAATTAAGAGTGCGGTTCCTCCGTGTAGTAGTTTGTGTCATTCAGCTAAAATATTGAAAACGCCTGCTCCGTCTATAGCTTGTCTGCTGTTTATCCGTTCTGTTATAGGCTATTTGAAAAAGCTGAAGTGATCCATTTGGTGTATATGCGACACTGTGGATGCAAATTTTACAGTTGAGACTACTAGATATTGTTATTCTTCAAAGGAGTATGATTTTATTATGAGGGGTTGTCTTAAACTTGAATTCAAAATGTTGAATAATTATTATATTATTATATATTTAAGACCATGCATATTATGGGATGTGGAAAATGAAAGCCTTAAATAGCATCATGTATTTTTCCCCAGAGTAATACATTTTCAGAAAAATAAATAAGTAGGCCTAAACGAGGCCACACCATTTACTCAAATTCACAGTTGTGCCTTCATAGGTTTACTTTGTATTTTTAGTCAAGCGAACTTGTAAAGACTAGCATAAGAAAGAAACATGTATTGTTTTTGGTTGGTAAAGCTGTACAGTGTATACCTAAACGAATGAAACCGAAACGAAAGCACAGTGTTACTTTCAGGCTCTTCGATTGAATTTAATGTGTAAAAGAAAAAAGGCTGATTAGTCTGCGTTGCTTGTAAACTGTCTTTTTTTATTTATTCAGTTATTTTCCTTAATTGCAAAATAGGGTACAGTCTTTTAGCTTTTCCCCCTAATTACAATGAAATAATGAAGCAATGTTGCGTCGAAGCGCACCCTTTTCATCCAGTGTTTATTTCTTTACTTCCGTGGTGGTAGTCTTTAGAACATTCCGGATGTGTCCCCAAGACACAGCTATTCTGTGCCACGGATGGTCCCATTGTGTGTATGTACTTTTACCACAGTTTTGACATTGCCAATAAAGTTTAGTATACCTGCTGTAAACTTTATGGCCGGTGTAAAGGCACGGCTGGGATGGGTCTGCATCTTTTGTCTCATCTGTGCCGAGGCTTAGTGTGGAGATCACGGCCTGCAAGGACAAGATGCACCTCTCATCCACGTATGTAACACACATTTGAATTATTATTTGGTTATATGAAAATGGAAATGATTCGTTACTGAGTGTCATAATTTCCAAGAAAAGCGAGAGGCCTTGCTATTGAGCTATTTAGTAAGGCTAAATGGTCAATTATATCTCTTCTAATATTATCGTCATCTTAAATCCTCTTGATCTTAAATATTTTTTCAATTTTATTTCGCTGCAATATATTTGTTGACGGCGAAAACATGTTCTGCTTAACCCAGTGCTCGCCTCGCGTTCTCATTATTTCTAAGACGCAGAAAAGATAGTCCTTATTTTTTTAAAGCGTATTTTCCTCCTTATGCGTGTAAAGTGTTACCAAATATAGTTGCCTCTTTAGTTATATTCGACATCATTTTCTGCGCATGCACCTGGACGGTGTAGTTGATGTTGGTTGTTGTACAGTGAGCTTGTTTACATGTAATCCATCTTGAGGACCAGTCAGTCAGAAAGAGGGCCTACAATTAAAGTATAGTTTGTCCTAATTGAAGTTCAATTAGAAGCTTCTCTTTCTCACTATATTCCTCTGCCTCCTTTCCTCTCTCCCTTCTCTTTCCTTCTCACTCGCACACTTTTATTTCCCATTTCCCGTTGGCATAGGGGACATCATGGCACAATGCTTGTCCACCAGGGGAACTGTCATATTTCTGACGCACTTCTAATGTGTGACATTTGGTAATTTCAGCCTCTTGCTCCATATCGTGTGGCCATTTTTAATTTTTTTTTTCTTGCAATCGAAAATAGAAAGCAAGGAAAAAAGATGGGTGCAAACATTCCTGGTTGTTAAAGGGAGAAATTTACAGCTGAGTAATAAAAGTTTACGACTGAATCCTTTCTGCGATTGGCTGCAGCGAGCCACGTGGCACACGCTCTATGAACATGAACTTTATGCTGTTGTCTATTCTCTGGTCCTTCCCTTGTATCAGCAGCAGACTAAAGCTGGGGCGTAGAAACCTCTTTTTTCCCCTTTTTTACTCTAATATAGAAACATTTCACGGTCATTTTTAGCTCTGCTTCGTGTGATATTCATCCAGTCTTCGACCCCCTGACAGAGGAATCTTCGGGTGACAGTCGCCGCCTCCACCAGCCAACTGCCTGCGTTTATCCCTCTCGGAGGCAATACAACCGCGACTGAGAAGGGAAGGGGAAGCAAGCAATGCTGCCCGAAATAAGCGCCTAAACTCCGGGATGTGAAGGTAGACACCAATGCACGGAAGATGTGCGCTGTGTTGATATTCACTCGCCATCGTGACCCCACAGCCACTGCGCTGGACCACGGTGAATCTACAAACTACGGAGTGCCTGCTATGGGGGTAAGATTAGCCTAAACCTATCTCTATAACTGTTTCTCAATGTTTCTTAATATATACTGGGTTTGGCGATCAGCTGGCTTGAAACGATGAATGATGCAGAAGGTTGAGCGTGTGAGATCACCGAGAAGGCGCAGGCGTCTATTCGATGTAGTTGTGACCTGACCTGTAGCCTGTGAGGCTGCTGATGCCTAGAGCGACTGTCATTGTTAGCTGACTGGCTGGCGCAGCAGCAGTACCTGCGTGCATGTACTGGCTGCTTTGGCCTATATTAGGGCTGATAATATGAGAGCCGCTGTGCCAATGTGTTATAATAAATTGCCCACTGATAGCAAACTTTGTCATCACTCATAGGCCCCTTATGCGCTGACCACGCAGTGACAAATTACAGGGCCGGCTGATGCGGTCTAATTATTTCTTGATTCCATACTACTTGTTGTCACTTCTTATGTGTGGATGTGCCAAAACAATAATATACACAATTTCTCTCTCGACATACATTCAGACACGCACACATACAAACTGTACATACACACATAGGCTGCCTACAGTACACACTGGCGCACAGTGTAGATCCCGGCAGCAGTGCCCCCTAGCGATCACAAGTGTTGCATGTGGAAGTGGGCGGGTGCGGGTGTTGAGGCTTGTTGTTTATGGCTGCTGGTTTTCGGCGGCGGTCCACTGCAGGATGTCAGCTGACCCAGCTCACACAATGCTGCCTGCGAGGAAGTGCACGAGCTGACACAGATGAGTGTCTCTGAGTGTCGAATATGTTGTTGTTGTCATCTCGGAGAATGACAGATTTTTGGTTTGACTGTTTCATAGCCTATATTTTTAAGGAGCTGCATCATGGCATGTTTTGCTCTGTGACATAATCAGTGATGACATTAAGAGAAGTGGCATGAGATTTTATTTACACCAAATTTAAAAAATCATCACAAATATTCTCATATTCTCTTTATCATCGAATACGATACTATTGTTGACGTTAGTGATCAGGTCGCTATCATTGAGGCAACACAAGTGAACTGCATGAATTATACAAGGTGCCAAATTGTAAAACGTCTGAGATTAATTTCCAACATTAAGACCAAAAAAGAAATACAATAAATGACACAAGAAATATCAAGATTCATTTGAAAATAATTTCAGAATGCGTAACGGCAAACAGAAGTTGAATCCCAGCCTTTCACAAGTGTATGTGACAACCAAAATAACTTGTCTAACAAAACAATATAAAGAGTAAGGGATAGCACCCTTAAAACAAACTAGTTCTACATTCCAGAACTATCCAAATTCATCTTAAGTGTGTGTGTGTGTGTGTGTGTGTGTGTGTGTGTGTGTGTGTGTGCGTGCGTGCGTGCGTGCGTGTGTGCATGCGTGCGTACGTGCGCGTGCGTGTGTGTCACAGACATCAGTGCTTTTTGTGTGTCTGCACACGTTGAAAACAGTTGTTTTATCAAAGCTCAGCTTGGTGAAATGCACCCTCTGTGTTGGATTATTGTCTTTTCAGGGACAAAATATTGTTTTGTGTTATGAAGTGGTTTCATGGGTTTCTGTCTCTCGCTGAAGTTTAACAGTCCGGGGGTTTCAATCTCGTACACCACAATTATTGGCAAAGCCTCGTTGTGGAGGTCGTATAACCTACTGTTACACACGTTGTTTGCTTTCCCGTATTAAACATTGCTGTTGCAATGGATCGTGTCCGCTGCTGCCCAAAACTGCGCCTGCAGAGAGAGAGAGAGAAAGTGAGAGAGAGAGTCCATTTATTGCATGCCATTTGGGTTGTTCGGTAAATCTTGGTTTAAACTACAGTGAATAGTTTTTCCCTGCAGTTTTTTTTTGTTTTTGTTTAGCTTTCTTCAGTTTTTTTAACCAGAGATAGGTTCGCATAAAACTCCATGAAGTCATGAATCTGTCTGCATCACCACATTTAAAAGCTCACTTACACATTCCGACAGGGCCAAAATTTTGCCTACTAATGGTCATAATTTATGATGTGTGGATCAACATGCGCTTATTGGGCAACAGCTTCCTGAGTGCTTAACGAGCATAAAGTCGAACACTTCCGGACATTAATTGGACTAGCCAGCGATGGTAAAGTGCTTATAGAGGGCTTTACATTGTTAGTATGTGTATTACTCTTTATTAGTAAGGTTAGAAGCGGGGGAGAGCAAAAAGCTTCAGCAGCTGACCAGACCATGCCTACCCTGGCTGTGTTTTTAATCATGGCTGATAATGTAGACATTTTACAGGACCCATATATCTAATACTGAGTAATGCTGTGATGCTGGATGTTGATGTACATCTAGAAGCGTGCACCATAGAGAAGCGATAGGTTTGTGGACGTGGATGGGCCCGGATGTGTTGCAGGGGAGCATACGGTTTAAAGTTAGGCCTTCTGCACACGGGCCAATTCAAGTGTACGTTTAAAACCGATCCAACATGATAGTGAGTAATCTTATAACACTGACAATTATAACAACAATAATGCTAATATTAATAATGAAAAGTAGTAATACTCGTGTTATACGCATAATGCATACCATCATGCTTAGCATCCATTGCGCATTATCCGGACCTGCTTACAAATTAAGAGCATATACTCTATTAATTAATTACTTATTATTTGTTATTATTAATTACAAACCTGGCTATGACATCATTCCAAGCTTTTGTTAATAATGTTTAATTTTCGTTTTAGACCTTCCTATGAATATTTCGTTCCTTGTTCGGTCATAATTTCCTTTAAAGATAGTGGAAACGTGAACCAAACGGCTTCTTTCCTCCCTGCATCAAAAGCTACGCATGTGATTTGCCTCACGGGCCGCAATAAAACACTAAAACACGAGGGAAAGAATGACCTTTCTAAATCTGCGCACTGGCTCAACCTCTGCTGCATTCCAGCCTCTCCAGTCCACACATTGGCTTTAGTGTTCAGCCTTTATTTACAACCTAAACTTTATGGACCAGCGTGTTTTTCAGGGGGGGAGAGCTGTGAATAACAATTAAGGGATATAGCTTGTTGTGAAATACAAATCATTCAAAAAATAAATTGACTTCAAATAGCATATTTAAAAAATCTACCAAATTACTACAAAAAAATAACAATTTGTATTTTTAAAAGAGTATGCTAAATTGTAACAACTGCTCCCCGACGACAACAGAAATTGCTATGAAGAAATGCGTTCACAAATCCTGTACACATGCTGTTTCTGACACCCTGAGCGTGACAAATTAAGAAAGTAACACTGACCAGATCACCAAACCCAATCACATTTTCGGCTTAATTTGTATTGATTTAATTTAAATGCAAATGTAACGTTGCAGTTTAAGAAGTGAATAACCCTTTTTGTTGTCTGTAATTCTTACTGTCTGATCCGCTCTGTGAGCTGAAAGATTGATTAATATAAATTGTTTCTTCCTGTAATTTCATCCTGCTATTTATGTTGGTTCTGTCCTATCATAAACTGTTTCGTTACTTCATATCAAAGTGAGGGAGGACAATTACCCCAGGAAAGCTACAGCAGTGGGACATTACAACCTCCAACTTTTGCCTTTTATTTGCCCCAAATTTGGGCGACGCGGATGTCACATATGGCCACGAATAAGGTGAAGGGGAACTTTTATTGCACCAGCTACTTCCGTCTCTTTGTTCTTGTCTCTTTTATGGGCTATTCAGGCTCCCAAACAACAGACCAAACAGTGTTGCACGTTTAGCCTGAAAGTATTCATCCTATTGAAGAAATCGATGATGTTGACCAATAGGCTGCTGCGACCACTGCGTTTGAACAGACATGTTCATAACTCTATTGATTATTTTATTGGTATCTATTATGGCCTGTTGCGAAAAGCCTAGATAATGTGAATTATATTGTTTCAAATGTCAATGTGTGAGGTTTTGAGGCTTTTTGTTCTGTTTAAAACTTGCTGAATTCTTTGGAAAATAAAATGCGGCCGTTAAAAAACCCTCAACTGATCAAAAAGTAATTTAATTATGTTGATAAGAGACGCGAAAGGCGCTGGTGTCTTTTATGTAATCAATGTGGAATTGTCTGCATTTAGATGTTGCACACGTCGCCCAGACAGGCGTTTAAGTTTTTCAAGATTTTAGCATACATTTCCAACCCATCATTTGCTGCTGAGATAATTATCGGTTCCTGTGTCAGAGGAATGTCGAAGTATGATCAGAAAGAGGGGGAGACTGGAACATCTGCACAAGCATTTTAACAACGTTGCATTTTACGCAAATCCACTCTAGTCTCAGTGCGTAAAATTAAAGAAGACTCGTGATTACTATTAGTTAAAGAGACTGTACCTGAGAGCTACCAGCTCATTGTAAACACCGGGCACAGTTGGACGGTGGAGGATTTTGTCTGACGTGTGCTGGACAGTCGCATAACTGATTGAATTTTTCAAAGAGAGTGGCAGAAATGATCTTCTTTTAGACACAGGTATTTGCTAGTCGGCCAGAACTATGCACGCTATTTCCCTTTGCTTTATGTCTCCACATGCTGTGCCGTTCCTTCATTTCTGAGCCTGCGAGATTGCTGCTCTGTTGCAGGGCTTTGCTGCAGAGATAGTTGTTGGTGAGCTGGGGAACGTCACTTGTTTTATTGCCCTCACAGTAGAGAGACCATAAACGCATTCTTACCACCTACACCCTCCCCCAGTTCACTGCAAAAGCATGGAAATTGCCCGCGCGCCAGATAATTCATACACAATGGAAACATTAGCAGTATGTTGGAAACTCGTCGGTGTGGCTGAGATAAACAATAAATACCAATATTCATTTGAGCCTTCAGACAAAGGCGGTGCGTCCTGCGGAATAAAAACATGTAGATTTTGTAAACCATCTATGCTGTGGGGTTATGAAATTAAAAGTGAGATTTTTGAAAGACGCACGCACGCACGCACATACGCACACACACACACACACACACACACACACACACACACACACACACACACACACACACACACAATAACTCAGTATCACAGGACAGGGTTTTTGCTTCATATCATGAAGTATCAGTAAATTAAATTAAAAGATAATTTCCTGGATTGCACTTTCTAAGTCACATTTGGAGTGATATTTCTATGCAAATGTTCCGCCTATCTTTGAATGTGCTCACTGCACTGAGTGACATTGGCCATAATGTGTTGCATCATTCCTCCCTGAACACCACGTTCTCTTAAAATTCTAGTCGAAAATGTCTCATCCATCCAAGCTGTACACTGTGCCACTCCAACTCTACGTTGTGTTTATCGGCATTTAGCCCTAATGTTCAAGCTCTAAGCTAAAAGCTACAGTTTCTCCTCAACTCCTGCCTCTCAATTGGTTGAGAACGGTCAGCTGACATTGTCATATTGTCTCTCACCGAGCCAAGCCTCGGCTATAACACTCGGGTTTGTGCGTCTTAACAGGAGATTGGAAATTAATAATATTGAATCCTCAAAGTAGCCCACGTTCAGTTAGAGAGGCAGAAAGTCGAGAAAAAAAGAAGACCTTGGAGAAAGGTGTGGTTGGTTGACACAGACGGGGAAGGAGATTTACTGAGAAGGGGATTGAAAAGAGACCGATAAAGAAGTGGGGAGAGTTGGTGAGAGGGTTACAGGCAAGGTATGAATTCTTATTTCGCAAACCCGTCGCTCTCCTGCCATTTATCCGGTGGTCAAGATGTTTTGCCTAACGTACCCCTAAACTCCACCACCTATGACACAGTCAGACATTTTTCGTCGTACGGCGCTGCTGTGACCCAGAATCGGATATATGCACCTTTCTACTCTCCTCAAGACAATGTCGTCTTTGGCTCTGGCAGGGCACAGTATGAATATGGATCAAACGTGTTTCTTCAAGACAAGGACGTGCTTCCCAGCTGTCGGCAAACAAACATGGGACTCAATACACAAAGCCACATTGCTCAAGAGTACAGTTTGGATCAAGGAAGAGGAGGCGCGCAGGATCAGAAAAGCAACATACCGATCTACCCGTGGATGCAGCGAATGAACTCACACAGCGGTGAGTTTTACTACGACAAATAAATTAAGGAAATGGGCCAGTTTTACGATATGTCTTACCAAGAGAGTAAGTTACTTTTTATGGCCCCATAAAACATTACTGTATCCCCTCGACCTGTAGATGGGCCTTTACATGAGCAAACAAACAGCTTTCATTTTAAGAAAGATATAGTAACCTAATCATTAGCGTGGTGTAGAGAGAATACATAATGATCTTTTCATTATTTGAGATAATAAAGCGAATATGTCCCCTGAGACACGATTCGTCTTTAAGTTAAAATGTGTTTATTTTTCTTTGTGGATTTAGAATACAATTATGATTCCAACAGTGATGTAGCCTATAACTTACGTTCGAAGTGTTAATAGACCCCAGACAGATAGATGCATGTTTGTTTTTTCGCTTTATGCTAAACGGGATTTCGTCCTATACATAAGATTAAATTAGTCACTTCACTTTGTATCTCAGCAGGAGTTGGCTACGGGACAGACAGACGCAGAGGACGTCAAATATACTCGCGCTATCAAACACTTGAGCTGGAGAAGGAGTTTCATTTCAACCGCTACCTGACCCGGCGCAGACGCATTGAAATCGCCAATGCGCTCTGTTTGACGGAACGGCAGATCAAAATCTGGTTTCAGAACCGACGCATGAAATGGAAGAAAGAGAGCAACCTGACGTCCACGGTGACTGGAAGTGAACAGACAGCAGCCTCTCCAGAGGAGGACCGCGATGGCGCAGTGGAAGAAGAGAAGGACGAGGACAAGAAGAAAGAATAAAGAAGAAAAAAAAGAATACAAAGGGAAACAAGCACCTGATGACCATTCAAACCCAACATAACTACCTAAAAAAATATCTATATGGACTTGTGAGCGACTTCATTGCATGATTGCTACCCCGCAGCTCTCCCAATTATAGCCCATGTTGACCACCTTGTTGAGCCTTAGAAATCCAAATTATGTTAGCCACAGTATGGCCCCTGACATTTGGAGTGCGGATTTTTTATTTAATTTTTTATTGCAATGTCACACATGTATTGTGCAAATAAAAATAAGTATTACTTTTTACGATATTTCCCATGCCAGTAAAATGTATGTATTTATCCCCCCACACACCTCGTCCATCACTGTGAACTCTTTGATCACCTCACCAAATACAGTTTTGGTCAGACTTAACTCAGTATTGCACATTCCACGTATGGAGAGGAGAAAGCGGACAAATGATTTGATCTCAGTAGAAATAGTACTTGAATCCTATGCAGAAAAGTGTCCTACATTAACATGAAAGTTGCACGGACAGTTAACAAACACAACCACACACGCACACACACTTGAAATGCCTGTATATAATCAAAGTAACAACAAATCATGTATATCATGTGAAGTCTTATGTGCATTTAGCTGCTTTGATAGACGCTTATCCCCCCACCTTCTGTTTTTTAATCATTTCATTCGATAGGCTTTCCTTGTGAGATACATTTGTACACCAGTAATTCTTCACCTTTGTTTGGGAGTTACGAATTCATGTTTTGTCATAATTGTGTATCATGGAATAAAATATTTGTAAAACTTTCACACTCGTATTGTGTTCTTGGGAGAAATGCACTTTCTGACACGACTCAGACGACCAAAGAGGTCTCCTAAAATACGCACTTAAAATATGCACGTGTAGACGTGTCATAGGCTACATTTAAATTTTAATCATAACCTTTATGGTCAGAAAAGTCTGTAAAGGAAAATGGGTAAGAAACAGGCTAATGAAATGAGTTTGAAGCAAATTTCGGCCACTTCAATATTACAAATACAACTTTTAGATGGGTAACATAGTTGCACGGGAATGAATGTCATCTTCGTAGCTGTATTAATATAACACACGCTCCAACGACATTCAAGTTTCAATATGCGTAAATATATTTTAACCAAGTGACCACTTTGAATTATTATTATTATTATTATTATTATTATTATTATTATTATTATTATTATTATTATTATTATTATTATTATTATTATTATTATTATTATTATTATTATTATTATTATTATTAGTGTTGGTGGATTCTCAGTGTGTTGGGGGCAGAGAGCTGTGGCCGGTCCTGTCCCATACCAGACACCAGATGACGCTCTTGTCTTACCGTCCTGCCCTTTTTCGCGCTAACGATCTCTGCCTGGTCCTCAACAACCAACAGCTCAAAGTTTACCGGACACGTTTCTCCCATTCATCAATATCCCCATTGAGTATCAAAGCCAATTTATGACTGGCCAACATGTGCACGTGATCCCATACAAATACCCCATATTTGGGCAGCGCACGTCGGATCAAGAATTTAAAAAAAAAGATACCAAAGCCTACTCCACCTATAAATCCTGGATTATTTTTTTATGGAAGACAGCACCGAATTATCTAAAAGCTGCTACAAAGAAACGCAATGATCAACATAAACAAGGGAATAACCGAAACATACAACTCCCGGCTCTCTGTAGTTTGAAAATAAAGTCGTTGAAAATGAGCTCTTATGTTGGCGGTTCCAATCTCAGGCAAACAAGCGAGACAACTTCTCCTAACACCATGTTTTGTTTCGATCTATCTGGGCGCCAGTCCAGCCGATTTGAGGGTGTTAATGTGAACGGGATATTCACTTGTCCCGTCCCTACGACCTCTGTTGAACGGGAGGAGATGCAAACTAGCCTGCGTGGCAACACGGATACTCCTCTCCCTTCAGGACCACAGCTAACCATGGTCTCCAGTAGCTCGTCCATGGACACAAGCGGGCTCAGTTACGGTAGCAGCACGCTGCTGGGACTAGGGGCGGACAGTGACCCGGAGCGGAGCGCAAAATCCGGCGGAAACCATAGCCAGGAGGGCGAGATACACGCGGAGAGCACACAGGCGGTCAAACGAAACGCAAAAGTTGCCCAGCGTCAGGACAGTGAGCAGCCGCCACAGATTTATCCATGGATGACAAAACTGCACATGAGCCACGGTAAAGTTTGCCTATTTTCTAGAGTGCGACTAAGATGCTTTCTCTTATTCCCTTATCCCCTCTTTACGCTGCTACACTTTTTTTTCGCCCGTTCCAGTTTCCCTCTTGAGTTTTATAGGCCAAACGCAGGAAATAATAAAAACTGGCGGTCATAAATTTTATGACAAAGGCATCCATTGCTCGTAAACCTGCTCTGTTACGGTGAAGAGGTGATCTGTGGGGTGATTTATGGCGGTATAATTGGATAAGAGAACACAACTGTGATAAAACTATGAAATAATATTTACAAATTCAGATCTTAGCATTAGTTTCCTCTCGTTTTTTCTTTAATTTTATTTTTTTTGCCTTGCTTTGCTAATAGCCCCCTCAAGCTACATGGTTACCATGATCAGACCCTATGTGTGGGAGAAGCTTTAGCCTTAAATTGAACTCTGGGAAACACCAATGCCCTGACCCAATCATGAACTTTTCACCTCGAAAATATTTGAATAGGCGTGCTCCTTCTCCGTGCCTCCAAGCCACTGGTTGACTATTTAGCCTGCAGATGGACAGTACATTTGCTGAAAAGAGAGAGTACGTCTGTTTTGTGTTCCTTCATATGCAAACATCCAGGAGCACAGAGCAGACATGTTAAGCAAAAATATCTTCCAGTCCAATTTCAGAGGCCTGTTGCTCTATTTAGCACGCATGTGCGCAAGGAAGTGTACATAGTCAAGTATATCTGGAAAACGTCAATTTCAATTTTCAAATCCCACTTCTTTAGGTTGTTTGTACACATCTGTTTTTCCTCCCACCATATTGTCCTTACTGTGCAGCGCTATTAGGCAGAGACCAGTGTGTACAGGGAGGCCAGCACATTAATCCCGTTTTACATATTACACTTATAGGTTAATTTTCTTAAGTAATAGTCTCATGTGTTTTTACTATAGCCTATTTTAATGTGAAAAGATGTAAAGGGCCTCCCTCCTTTAGACTGGGCGTATTTATTGGATCTAGTTAACCGTCCTTATCCGCCTGAAATACATTTTTATTATGTGAATCCCCATTTAGAAAATATTTAAAAAATAAAATAAATAAACTAGGTTATTTTTTTTACTGGTTCATATGAAGATATTTTATCTTTTAAATTGGGGGCAATGGGACATACATCAGTAGATTTTTGCTTGTAATGCTTGTTTTTATGGAGAATTTTTTTTGTTTTGTTTAATGTCATAATATTATTAGCCTATCATTCCATTTATTTACCACTATAATGCTAACTGATTTTAATACCACTTCAGAAACGGAGGGTAAGCGGTCCAGGACCAGTTACACCCGCTACCAGACACTGGAGCTGGAGAAAGAGTTTCACTTCAACCGGTACCTGAGCCGCCGCAGGCGCGTAGAGATCGCCCACACCCTGTGTCTAAACGAGAGGCAGATCAAAATCTGGTTCCAGAACAGACGAATGAAGTGGAAGAAGGACTCAAAGATCAAAGTGAAGGAGTAAAAAAGAAAGAAAGAAAAAAAAGTGCACCAGTGAACACAGCACGTTTTCAGCCCCTCACTGCACAGTGCTGGAGTGCCGCCTGACCTCCGGATGAACTGCAAGGAGCAATGACATCATGACACCGCTCTGTGCGCTTCATCACCAATTATGTGTCACTTGCTGCAGTTTGGGACCTAATGTATTGAATATCACTCACTTTGATCAATCGGTTTACATTTCTAAATTAATTTGCTGCCCATGCGATGATAACCTCACTTTACTGCACGAAGGGGACACGAGGTTGAGGGGAGCTGGGTCCTTCACGCTGCGAGGCCTTGGTCTGCAGTGCACTGAAAAGGCTGCACAACGCTACTCATAATCTATGTTTTTCATTAGGCTAAAAGTAGTGGTGGCGGGGTGATGGCCTGCATCACTTCCCACTCTACATCATCGTCATGTGATAAAAGTTAAGGTCAATCCCACAAATAAAGATATAAGTATTTCTGACTGCTTAGGAAATCCTATGGTCCTGTTTATTTAATAGCTTCTCATCAGTAAAAAAAAAATTACTTGTCCACCTCTTTCCTTTTCTTTTGCAATTAACCCTCTAACATGTGGCTGTGCAAACAAGTTTGGACGTGTGTTCAGTGAGATAATGTCTTTGTGAGTGGATTTCTGTCAAGGCATCGTCCATGTTGTCATATCTTTGTGGATCAAAATCCTTATGTATAACTCAGCAAATGTGTGTGATGATATTTGTGATGTGCAATGAAGCCACGTCCCTCACCCCTTGTAAATATTGGATGACCATTTACTCACGGATTGGAATAACTGATAGGTGGTTTAATTGTTTATTCTAACCAATAAAGTCTGATCATTACAATCAAGGAACATTGTCTATTACATACATTTTGTTTGCACATGCCTGTTTCAGATGTCTTGGGTTAGTATAAGACTCACACAGCTGGCCTATAACTAATAGCAGTTGTCATATAACTCAATTGAAGAAAACTACATTTGAAATGGAAATTTATAGCTTTTTGTTTTGTTTTGTTTTGTCCTACTGAACGCGTTTTTTGCTCCGTCTCGGATTCCCCCAGAATTCCTTTGACTGACAAACGCTGCTCTGAAGTTTAAGGGCCCTCATAAAACTTTATTGCCCCTTTTCCACCACTCCACCACAGTCAGACTGGGTTTCCTGTTTTGTCAGGAAAGGAAGGGGACACTCCATAGCCTGTGATAACACGCGCCCACAACACAAGGTGGATGCAAAACCTTGCTTTCCTGTGGCCGCAGACTGACGCGCCATCACTGTCGAGGCCATATGGCAGCTTTATGATATCGCCCTGCTCTTTAATCCTGCCATCATTACCCCGTAGTTAAAACAACACTATCTAGTCGCATAGAGCACATAAAAGTACGCCGAGTGCCGGTTGTCTGTACTCAGCAGCTTTTGTAGAAGTAGCAGAGTGACGAAGACAGTGTAGACCAAGGATATGAGGTAAATCATCTAATGCACTATACTAAAATAAAAGAAAAATCAACTCACCTCTCAAACTAATAGCTTCCTATTCAACTTCCTTTACGGTTATGAGAACCGGTCAGCACATCGTCCACTTTCTCTGCGCTCTGTTGGACCTAACCTACTTGGACAATGTATTCAATCGCCTTTTCTAAGTCTTTCTTTTAGGGTATTTTAAAGTTTACAAGGTTACATATGCCAATTGCCTCTAGAAGGGCCTGTGAATGGTGCATAGGGAGCACGTGGTGTCATTTAAGTGGGTTTTATGGCCTGGAAGAGCTGACAAACCTTCGATATATACACATCATATATAATCTTAACTGTCCAGAATCGCAGCTGCTGGCTTCCCCTTATCTGAGGAAGAAAGGGCTTTGTGGCAGTGAGGATGCAGTACCTTTCTCCGGACTGTGTAGTCGGGCGGTGCGGAGCACTCAGAGCTGCTGCAGTAAGTTGCTTTTAACTTTGCCTCCAGGCCTGCAACTGTGCCGTATTTTCACCGTGAGTGAATATTGTTTATCTTTAATATTATAGTGTGACTTTGAATGCATGGCTGTGTAAACGACTCACGCCAAATTGAATGGTATTCATTTATAGTTGATATGTGTTTCATAATTGTAGAACAATGGCGTTTTTAAGATATGTCGGATAATGTTCCTTTTGAGACATTTTCAATTATATTTTGGTGTTGCATGTAAAGTCCGAAAGAGAGTCTACGTAAATGCCGCTCATGGTTGGATTTTAAATTTTTCAGCTTTACACTTATATTTGTTACATTATTTTATTTTAGGAAATAATTGCAAAATCGGCACGTTTGGATGCCTCTCAACAGGTTTGAGGCATAGTGGCATTCCATGTGATTCAACAGTGTGTTTGTTTGTTTTTCTTTGCACTATATTTGCTGTTTGTAAAAGAGTGGAACAAATATTTGAAGGCTAGGTGACTGAGGAAATTTAAAAGTCAGCCAGAACTATATAAAAAGCAAAAAAAAAACTGGCGTCTAGCTTCATCACTCTATCCCCCCGCCCTCTCACTCCGTCTTTTCTTTCTCATACACGCATTGCCCCTCTCACTCTTACACACATACCTGTATTAGCTCGTGAAGTAACCTTTGATTGTTTAAGTAAAGTCTCTTGAATGTGCAACTGAAGCAATGTGTTGAAAAATAAAGTGTGACTTTTGTCCTGCGTGGTGCTGAAATGTCCGTTAGGTTAAGCTATTGCACCATGCATAAAAAAAGCCATACAACACAAAACCTCCTGATTAAAATGCTTCATCTCACTGTTTCACCTTGACATAAAGTTAGTGTTTGTGCTCGTGAGTTCCTGTTGTTTGAGGGTCACGTCTGGGCCAGGAAGACAGGTTTGATTAAAAGGCATTGTAATTATTGCACCGTCCAAGCTCCCGGCCTGTGAAAAACACAGTGTGGATGTGAGCTGGGGGCTAGCATGTTCTGCAAAAATGAATTTTTTTGTGCAGTAGAGGAATGCTCATTTTTCATCCCCATACCCTTTCTAACTTGTCCTCTTTGCAGGGGCAGATATTACTGAATTGATCAGTGTGGAGACTGATGGGGCAATGTGTTCTCTTAAGCTCGATAGTGTTAGCTGCTGCTCTATAGGGTATATGATTTAATTGCTCATATGTCTTAGAAATTAGGTCAGCCTAGAAACAAGTATTTTCTTAATCAATGCGTGGAATTGCTAATGGCTCATTTTAATAAGGTCTTCTGTGTGGGTGAGTGTAGCTCAGCACGGTGCAGCAGGGGTGTGCATGCTGGCTGTGATGCAGCATTAACTGCATTAACATAACTTAATGTCAAACTGTGTGACGGCTTGTTTTTATTTTTAAAAGTCATAGTTACTTTTTCAGTGTGCAGGTTTGGATTCACATATGCAGGATGATCAATCGTACACTTCCAATAGGGGGCACTGTGTAACACGCTCCTCTGTTGGTGAGACACTGAAGGGGCCAATGTGACCATAAGGGCTCCTTTTTAACCAGGTCGTTTTATTTTATTTTGTCCTGTTTTTGTGGGCAGTTCTCATCTTTACCACAATCAGAATAAATTATCATCATACACTCACAATCTTAAATAATTTAAAAAATAGTACATTTTCATCCAAAAACAATCTATAAAAATTACCATCTAATTAAAAAATATATATAAACAATTTCCACGTGTGATATGACATCTTCATAGAGCTTAGGATATTTATTTCTATTTTATATAATAGATAGTATTTTATTCATAGTAGTTTCCAGTTATTGCACCTTTTGGAGTCAATTGTACCAAAAAGTAATCTACTTTGGGGGCAAAGACCCTCCAGCTCAAACAGTGTTATATCGCTACAGTAAAAGTGAAACAATGTAAACATCCGTTTTCTCCGCCATGTCCTGTGCTGTTGCATTTATTTTCTTTGACCTGTGGAGCTGACACCGTCATCATTCAATCCGCAGAGGTCATTTCCGGGTGAACACAGACTTCCCTTTGTCTGAGCCCGAATAAGAATCATAAGGTCCCGTTACATCGTTTTCGATCACAAACGGAATTTGTTTGCAATGTGAAGACAGTCGTGATTTTTTATAATTCAGCATCGCTGAGGTCCGGGGGATTTTTATTCATAGGATACTTGCCCAAGGAAATGCTTGTAAATTTAGTTTTTACTGTCTGAAAATTACCGTCCCTAAATGTCTGTCCTCGGTACCAGTTGTGCAGGAGGCCACACATGGCAGAGCTTTTCTAGGGCAGCCTGCCTTCAATTAGGCTGGATAACGGACGAGATCAGAGGCCGAGGGACAGACTAAAAGATCATTAAGATGAAATAATATCGCAACATATCGAAACGGTTCGTTTCTGTGTTTTCTGAACGTTGACAGATTTACTGCAGGAAACTTGTAGATAGGATATTTAGAAAGAAAGAAATATCTACTGCATCTCCATTATTTTATATCATTTGTTGCTCATATTTGTATTCGATACAATTGATTTATTTATTAGCATTAGTTATTAGTTTTATGATGCAGTGACAGTTTTGATTTGAGCAAAAACGAAATATGGCTAACAGTTCATCCACTCATTTCTACACCTTATATAGGCCACGTCAGATGTATGTGACTTTCCAAATATTTGCTCAATTAATTCAATCAATTAGTGAAAGATCCATTGATTAATGTAGTGGTTTAATATGTCTGTTTTTAAAAACGTAAACATTAATTCGACAATTTCTAGATTATCTCAACGGTTTTCATTTCCCAGTTTGGCTACAATATTATTTTTTATATAAATGTATCATTTTATTTTGCTGAAAAGTGGACTATTCCTGATCTAATTTGTGCTTTTCTTCTATTTTCAGGCAGTTCTTCGTGTCAAAAAGAGTTGGACCTTCAATTTCTCAGTAAGTGTTATCCATCGCCCCACGCCTGTCCACCTGGCTTTAGTTAGGAGAGGTGACACTTCCACGAGCTTGTTATTCGGCTCCAGGCAAAACAGCTGGATACACTGACATCAGGAGCACTGATGCCTGAAATCTAACGATTTTTATTTAAAGTCTGGTGTTTTAACTGCGGTTTTGCAGTCCATATTTTTACTTCCACATAAATATATATATTTTTTAAATGTTTATATCAAACATTGATAGCTTAAATAAACCCGCCAACTTGACCTGTAGTGGCTGTCCTTCCGCCAAACTACTTGGATCTAATAGCATGAAAAAAGAGGCACTCTGGTTGCACAAGTGGATTTAACGTTGCAGTATTGGAGCATTGCTACATTGAACTACAAAGCAAACAAATAGTTTATTTGAGTCATCTAGCCTCCTCCGCTCCACTGGCTGCTGCATGCCCTTTTAGAGGGTCTTCATATCCAACTAGTCTCCAGTCTATCTACACTTAATTAAAACTTGTTTTATTTTTTATTTTAACTGGACCATCCAGCTTAACGTGATTACACCTGGGGAGAGTGTAAAAGCTATTATGTTAAGGGTTTGATTAAACGCGTATCGTAACCGTTGTCATCAGGGAGTGTAATATCTGTCTGCATCAGGTCAGGTGGTGCTGTACCACCACATTGAAAGAAAATAAAGAATTAAACAAGAACCAGGCATGGACAGAACAAAAACATCCACGCATAGTTTTTGTACAGATTTTTTTTTTTTTTTACATATAAACCATGTATGAACGGGCTTGTACTGCTCCTGTTTTGCAGGGAAAGGGGGAATGCGTTACAATTTCTCAAATGAACAAATGAAACATCAAATTAGTCCGCCTGAGGGCCTCATTTCTTGTACTTCTACATTATAACTAGTTATTGAACTAGGTGCGCGATCTGAAAGCCATTTGTGGGGAGAAGGAATTCATTGCTGTCTCTCCATCAATAATCCTTGGCAGTGAACTATTGGAAGCAGTCAAACGCTAGGGGTGAAACGCGGGTCAGGCTGTCTAACCAATATTAAAATGCGTCCGCCAGAGCGCACGAGGAGAGAGGGGGTTTGTGGTGTGTGTGTGTGTGTGTGTGTGTGTGTGTGTGTGTGTGTGTGTGTGTGTGTGTGTGTGTGTGTGTGTGTGTGTGTGTGTGTGTGTGTGTGTGTGTGTGTGTGTTTGTGAGTGCAGCTTACACTGGTTGAGGTGCATAACAGCCAGCATGAATTTAGGTGTGTTAGATGTTTTGTGGGGAACTAATTCCTCGTTGCTTCACTGTGTGTCGGTCTAGAATGCTTTGTTCTCCAATTAAGAACAATCTATTGAACTGATACGCAGAGCAGCACGCGGAGACGTATTTAGATTGAGATGTTTTTTGACAGTGTTTGAGCTCCCCCGTGCATTTCCACTGTAATCAATTCCATTGAGTCACAATCTGAGCATGTTTGCTGTTTTTAATAACCTTGGAACAGGTCACATGTCTGATAAAGGCATTTTTCATCCTAGGCTTTTCTCATTAGCTCCCAGAGTGGCAGGAAGAGAGGTTACCGAGCGGTCAGTATGGTAATAGCGAGCAGAAGAAATGGTGGGGAACAATAGAAACTTATTTTTCATCTGTGCTGTCACGCCGTCCCTTTGTATCCGCCGTGTTTGTGACTGAATATTCATATAGAAGCTACCTCAAAGGCAGAGGTTGAATGCTAAGAAAAGCGGACCCTCTTGTCCTTTGCACACGACGTGTTTGTGTGTGTGTGTGTGTGTGTGTGTGTGTGTGTGTGTGTGTGTGTGTGTGTGTGTGTGTGTGTGTGTGTGTGTGTGTGTGTGTGTGTGAGAGAGAGAGAGGGAGAGAGAGCGCGCAGGCTTTTTAGGAGAAACAAATATTTAAGTAGCATTTTTCTAGACACGTTCTCCTGCAACAGCATGTGCAATGTTTCTAGCCTACTCTATTGCAGCCTTAATATTTATTAAGACACTAGGCTACTCCCGAATACACATTACCAGTCAAATTTTAGACATGATAACATACTTTCGAATAGGTTTTGCCAGAGAGAGATCATATTTGCAGTTTCTTACCCAAAACCCTTTAGTTGTCTATATGTACCCTGTAGAACCGAATTTGTGTGAAATAGAAACAGTCGCAAATACGTCTCTACAGGAATACATGGGCAACTGAAATACCACGCCAGCCAATGGATTCTTCTGCCTCTGCACCTCCACCTGTCTCTCCTTCTCTGGCTTTTCCTAATATTGCTTAGGCCTACAATCATCCGTGTAACACACACACACACACACACACACACACACACACACACACACACACACACACACACACACACACACACACACACACACGGCCTATAACATCCATGCTCTAGCAATGCAATAACATTGACACAAAGTGTATTCATCGTCCAGACAGCCGTAGATTGTGTAGGTAGGCCACAGAGAGCAAACCCATGTGTGCAGTGTGCGGCTACTACCGTGTCAGACCCTGTAAAACACGTTAGGAAGCAGGGGTCGTTTAAAAGTGACTGATTTACGATTTTTATTGCTCTATAAAACGCCTCTAACATCCTCGCAAGGGGTAATAGAAATGTCGTACGAATTCTGTACTAACCGGACAGCCAGAAATTCCATTTGACGTCGCTTTTAACCATATTATGTAATTATTGCTATGGAAATAGTAGATACATCTTTTAACTTGCAATTTGGTGCTGTTCACCAATAGATTAACAGGCATTGCTTCGGTTTAGGCATACTGTCCCCTCAAGAGTGTATGGCTTTTATTAAACGTTTTTTTTAAACAAACATCATTGTAGGATTTGTTTCTGTTGATGACCCCACATAGCCTATATCATAACAGTAAAAAGACGAGTAGATGTAATCCTATAATGGGGATGTTGTTGGGAGGCTGCTAAGCTATGGGGGAGTTAACCTATCTCCTTGAACACAGCTGAGTCTGGGCTAAGAATGGGAAGCATATAGCACATGACAAGTTTATACAGCCAGGCAGGATCAGTTTACAATGTAACAGCAGACCTCCAGTACTGTGACTGACGGTTCAGCCATGATTAGCATGTAGCATTTGGAGGCTTCACTTTCCAATTGGCAGCAAGACTGAAGCACAATTGTCCATTTCTTATCATTTCAATTTGTATATTTTTGAAGTAGGTGGGACAAAGACGATTTAAAGATAAAGGCATATATAATATGGCAACTATGTTGTTTCGTTAGTCAGTTAGTTTATTTATTGTCACATACACAAATCACAGTGGAATTGTTATGTACCTGTATGGCTTGTAGTTCAACTTTATAAAGTGCAAAACTAAATTAATGATCGGGTGGTGGTGGGCTAAGTGACATTCTCAGTCTTGTTTAATACTCTGTTGGTCTAGAAATAAATTGCATTTATTTATGTGCATAGGCCTATATAGCAATGTTGCATTCTTCAAATTCTGTCCCAACATTTTCTGTCATAAACTGAGTTAATTTGATGTACTTACACTTAAATGTTCAATGTTTTCTGTAGGCCACAGCTATGGTCTTGCAAAACATTTGGACTTTTCAACGTTGTAAACACATGGTGAGATGGATAGACGGTTGTTGTTTTTCACAAAAAGACTTGATGGCAGCATTACAGAATTTCGTCTACAACCAGGACACCTTAAACTGGGCTGCCCTGCATGTGTGAGGACTCTTCAACTTAATTTTTAGAAAGTACAACTGCTCAATTAAATGCTTTTACTTTCTGGTCTGCAACAACCAAGTATAACTTAACTTCAGAGTGACACAATGTGACTCCTCTGCAGTTAAGTCAGCACATCCTAATGCTGGTGAGAGCCTCTGGTGTGTGAAATTATAATGGTCTCTTCCTTCTGCTGACTGGTCTGTGACATCATAATGACTGCTCTGCACTGTTGTCAGGGCTGTGTGACACCACAGCGCTGCTGTTTTATGATGGCGGCAGGTCTGTGGTGCTGTACAGTTAGTTTGGTGTCTGCTCTGTGGCATAAAAGGTTTTGTATTTCTCTATTCGGTGGTCTACAGTATTTCTCTGCTCATAATCCAGTGTTTTGTTGCGGACATCCAAGCTCTCATTATGGCTTTTGGAAGTATCTCCGGGAGGCTCTTGTTGAATAACTGTTGTATCTTCCAGATTTACGTTTTTAATTTAAGGTTAAAGGCATTTGTAAAAGGTTGTCTTGTCTTTTTTCTTTTATTGGTTTATAGTGTGGACAAAGACCACCTTGACTTGTTATCTTATTCAATTTCTTTTAAAGCACCTTTTCTGTCAGCTGAGTTTTGCTTATATGACATTCAAAAAGTGTACAGTCTTATACTATTCTTGCCTATTTTCAATTTAAAGTTGAAGGCTGTGCATTTTAAGGAATAACCTGGAAGAAAAAAAGGATAACATTTATAAAATAGACAAACATTTTGTATCCATGTCCACCTTTATGCCACGTTATACATTAACAGGCCTATTTTCAAACACCTCCAGAGCACCTCAGCACTCTATGGCATTTATATTCACCATAAACCTATTAAATATTATTGCTGAGATGTTTTTTTAAGGTGCATCATCAAAAGTGATGCGGCTCTAATGGTTAATATATTAATGGGCCGTAATCTGTTTTACAGCTGAAGTGCTGTTGGTAAAGACTGTGCCTTCATTAATTAGCAGATAACCTTTATATAACGCATGCAAGCTAACAACATGATTGGTTTGCTATTGTTGTACCATATCCTTGGCGAATCACCTATAGTTCCCTTTGAATAATTGAGACCAGTGGATTTTGCCTGTTTTATTTTTTCCTTGGTCAGCAACTATAGCTACTAGTTTTGTCCCCAAGATCAATTGCCTTGGTAACGCAACCAGAGAGGGAGAGAGGGAGGGAGGGAGGGAGAGAGAGAGAGAGAGAGAGAGAGAGAGAGAGAGAGAGAGAGATTTGTGCCCACAATGGCGACTGTAGGTATGCTAAATACCTCTGGTTCCTTATCCGGGAACTACCTCTCACCCTGCTATTGGGCCATTGGGTCACGTGGTAAAAGTAACTTTACAGGGCTGCTCGCAAGTAGGAGGGCTTTATGGAGCAGAAAAACGACAAAGCTAGAAAAATTATTTTGTACTCCAGAAATTAATGATCATGAGCTCGTATTTGATGGAGTCTAACTACATTGATCCGAAATTTCCTCCATGCGAGGAATATTCGCAAAATAACTACATCCCTGAGCATAGTCCAGAATATTACAGCCGCGCAAGGGACACTGGCTACCAGCATCACCACCAGGAGTTATATCCTCCGCGGGCGAGCTACCAAGAGCGCCAGTTTAACTGTGCAAGCATCCCTGAACCTGACACGCCAAGTGGACATGGAATACCCCAATCTGCACACCTGCTGACAGGGAAAGGGCAACCTGCTTCATGTGAAACCCCACAGTTGTCCATGTCCCCCGCCACCCCACCGGCCGCCACCTCCGCCTGCAACCAAGCCACCCCGGAGCATCCAAACAGCACAGCCTCCTCCAAGCAGCCCGTGGTGTACCCATGGATGAAGAAAATTCACGTCAGCACTGGTAGGCAACTTCTGTGTTTATGTTCCCTGCTCTCCTCATGCTGCTCTCTCCCTTTCCCTCCCTTTTATCAGTCCCTCTGACTCCCATCTCGTTGCCAGCCCCTGCTCCGATAGCAGGGAAGCCTTTGAAATGGCACAATTGAGGCGGATTTACGACTCGGCATTGGTAATTACACCCACCATAAATTTTATAGCCGAGGTATACTCAGGGCAGCCGTATCACCATGTGGCTTCTGCTGTTATGTATTGCGCGATAGACAGAGGGGGAGAAATGAATAAGAAGAAAAAATTGAGCTTTGTAATCTTGCATTAATAATTTAGCTCATAGTTGGATGTGAGTGTCCTCTCATTACGCTGAGAAGTTCTTAACTTCCCATTTAAATTTCTCAAACAGCTAAACATTCATAACCAATAAATCTTTCCAGCCATATCTCAGTTGCGGCCATTCTTGTTTACCCCTCCTTTCCTCCCTTCTCTGTCTTCCTTTCTCTCCACTTATCCCTTTTTCCAGTGAACTCGGCGTACAATGGGACGGAGACCAAGCGTTCTAGGACAGCATACACCCGGCAGCAAGTCTTAGAATTGGAGAAGGAATTCCACTATAACCGATATTTAACTCGGCGGAGGCGCATCGAGATTGCACACACCCTGGTTCTCTCCGAGCGACAGATTAAAATCTGGTTTCAAAACCGCAGGATGAAATGGAAAAAGGATCACAGGCTGCCGAACACCAAAGTGAGATCCTCTTCCTCCTCGTCCGGGTCCAACACAAGCTCAGCAGCCGGCGCTGTTGCCGCTGCCTCGGCCACTAACACTGGGGCCCCCGACGAACTCTCCGGAGCACAGCATGGCGAGGATATTACCAGGTTATAAAAAACCACGAACCAAGATTGGGGGTTGAAAAAGGACTTGTTATTTATAGAACAATTATATATTTTGTTTTGGTAGCTATCTTGTTCGGTTTCCTTTAAGTCCAAAGTTATATAAAATGCATGTTATATAGCATGGATTACTGCGAATACCGATGAATTATTTTTACGTGACACAGGGTTTAATTTATTTGAAGCTCAATTAAAATGATGTTTTTTATTAAAAAAAATGTTTTGAATGAAGGAAAAAAAATAGAAAAAAAATATACATTTTATCGAAATGTTATTGTGGGCAATTGCTTTTGCCCTGCTGCCCGAGGTGAAATGCACAATCTATTTATTTCAAGCAACACTGGAAGGAAATCAATATAATAATAGTTATTTTTGGTATAAAAAGGCTGGAACACACCATTGATCTTGAACTTGTTTGTTTTAGATTATACTAATGTGAGAATTACCTCGTGTATTTCAGAAACAGGACTTTGATTTACAATTTAGTTTTGTGGTGTTGATGTTGTGTTTAGACCGTTATAAAGCTGATTATTGTGAAATGCAATAAACGGAGTGTAGTGTATTTGTGCTAATCATATTGGTCAATAAAACAGTGCGTGTCTACTAGTTTTACACACGTTTTTGTTGAACTTCATATTTTGAGGCAAGAGTAGGTCTGTTATTCTTTTTGGCTACTCAGAAGGATCTCCCTCAAAAATGTGTTTATATTTTAACATTTCACGAGGGACACAAGAATCACTGTGTTTTCGAACTTTGAAAAACACTGTTTGCATCTTTGAAATTAGCAATGTGTACAGTGTGTGTGTGTGTGTGTGTGTGTGTGTGTGTGTGTGTGTGTGTGTGTGTTTGTGTGTGTGTTTGTGTGTGTGTGTCTGTGTGTCTGACTCATAATGGACTGCAGCTACTTTCTAAAATCTGAAAATGAAATAGTTTGTGCTATGCATTATATGCAACCTCATCAGTCTGAAGGGCATTCAATTAACGCTAAAGACAAGCCACTGAGGCCCTCCACTCCACTCCCCACTGCACCGCCTCTGCCACGAAGCTCTCATGTTCCCTTCGTCCTGACTGGAACACAAAGCTGCATGCGACTGAGTTAGAGGACATTTGCTCTTTGTTAGAGATTATAGATTGATGTGAAAAATATTCTTGTTCATTTTGTAACAAGTAGTAGTTGACCCTGCTTTTTTCCTATTGCGCACTGCGCCATTAGACTGCGTTTTACAATGCAAACAAATGAAATAAAATATAATAAAATAAATACAAATATTATTTTTTAATCAGGTCCTGAATTGCAGATAGATTCACACACCATGTGGCGTTCGTTAAATATCCCAGAGAGCAAGATGGTGATGAAGCATATAGCTGACCTTTGTTATCTGTGTCCTGGCGAAAGGGAGGGAGGCTGATAATCTCTGCTGTTTTTTGTTTTACCATTTCTCTCTTGACTTTTTGCTTGTGGGAACGCTTTGCCACGTTCACCTGCTGTCTCCCCAGTGGGCACTTTTGCCTCCTGAGTTTGCAGCAGCAGCAGCAGCAGGAGCAAAAAAAAAATACACTTTCAAAAACAGGCGCTCAATGCAACGTCATCGTTCGCTTTTCATCTGGCAGGAGGACCAAAGCACTGCAGGACTGTTTACGACTGAAGTAGACCTTCTGGATTCATAGGCTACAGCAATTTGACCAAATTTTCTCTATTTCTTTGCTTTCAGATTTTTTTTCTCTCACAAAGATGCATTCAATTTTTTTTTTTTTTTTTTTAAATGTATTGTATTATTTAGTTCTTTGTGGACAGATCTTTGATGAAGGATCTCAGTCGAACCATGACTTAAACCCAAAGACGCGCACGAATTTGATAGATTATTGAAATTGTGACATGAATAGGCCTTATAAAATGCCTGGCGTTGTGGGGGGGCAAGGGAGCACAAAAGGAAGAGGTATGCTCCATCATCAATCTTTCACTGCACAGCTTTGTGTTATGTTCTGGAAAAAAACAGCTCTGACAACGACCAGTTTTGATCCCACTAAATCTTCTGTACACGGCCGTATCATTTAAAATCATTCCCAAATGTGTGATTTTAAATGGATTCTTCTTTTCTTTTTTTTTAAATAAATCCCTTTTTACCGGACCAAAGCGATTCAAATTCTGCCTTCTGGACCTGGCTTTTAGAAAAAAACACTAGAATAGAGGTGGGAGACGGCGGTGAAAAATGAATCCAGAAGCCTTTATGTTGCCGGACAGATTAGAGAAATTAATGTGCTCGCCACAGTCACAGCATCCCACCAATCCCTTTCTCGGCGCTGTCGCCTCCACGTCGCGAGGCTGAAAAGCTACTTTATTGAAATTTGGGGGCGAAGTGGGAGAAGGCCGAGTTCACTTTGAGGACACATTTTCTGTCCCATTAGGCTCAGTTCAGTCTGGAGGGCCGACCTCTCCAACCCTGTGACCCGACTCACTCTCTATACGTGTACCTTCTGTGTGCACCCTCGCTGGTCCCCCTTGGCCTCGGCTTTCTTTGTGGATGTTTCTGCCCTGTGCCTGTAGAGAGACCTGCGGCGGGGCATACCTGAATGTGTTGCACCCTTTGTTTAATCAGAGTGACCCAGGACAGTGTTGAACTCTTGGACAGTCCTCATGCGTCCAGCAGGCCCAATTAGGAACCTCCGAAAATGCCCATTGTTGTGTTGCTGTTATTATTATAAAACGCTGAAATTGTCCGAAAAATAGTATTGAAATAAGCTAGAAGAGTTTAGAATTTCACATTTCCAGGGATCAATTACATTCTCCCTAAACAGCAGGCAGTAAAAATAGTAGCCTATATGCGGTCACGTGACTCAACTTGCCACAGGTCAGTCAAAAGTGACCTGCCAATTATAGCTGGGTGTTCTTGACAGTACTGGAACAGTTGGTCGTTGTGATTAGTTTTAAGGACAGGGACCTTCAAGCTTGTACTCACTTTCCACAGACACTAACTATTCCTTAAAACTTTTTCCCACATTTAAAATGCAAATATCCCGCAGAAAATTAATTACAAAACGTAACCTTTGCATCTTGCTATTGAGAAATTAGGTTTCCCTCCAAGAAGCTCCAACAAGTGTCTTATCATGCAACATTTAATGTGAGATATTGCAAATGAAAGTGATGTTATCAAGATAGTTTATGTTGCCATACATTCGTTATTGTTCTCTGTTCACTTTAATTTTCAAATCTAACTAACTATTTGTTGTTGGAGGCAGCCTTGAATATATTGTGACATTATTTATTTGGATACACCCGTTTGGTTTCTCCTGTGTGGCCAGCACCAACTATTCAGCGCTGTTGGAAGAATATTCGACTGCATTTTCAAGATAAACAGCTGACACCGAGAGCCCAACAATTAATCTCAGCGGCCACCGTGTGTGATGAACCAGCCTCTACCTCGTTTGTCTGAGGTTTACAGGTGTAGCTCAGATTACACCTTGGACAATGACAGCACGTCCGTTTTGTTTGAGCTCGTGTGAGTGAAGATGTATCCAAAGTAGAAACAGAGATAATACTTGAGGCCCAATTTGCATATATTTTCTTTCTTGGCTTTTCGTTGACTCGGCCAGGGGATTGAATCAACGCGTCCATATTAGGCCTGGTTGGATTCATTTAGAGAATAAACAGTGTGATTTCAAATAACTATTTAAACAAAAGCTCTTGTCGCTGCTCAGTCATAAATTGGCCTTGTCTCGCGTTTTCTTGTCAGACTTTGGGCCAATGCACAGTCTTCTCTTTACTTTCTTAATATTTACACAGATATTTTATAATCATAATATTTAAGGACACAAAAGGCACATTTTATACTTTACACGTTTACATTTTACACGATCTATTCAAGCAAATCATTTAATAAATCTTCTAACTTAAAAGTAGTCTTACCTGTCAGAAGATCAACATGAATAAATGTTTTCAGACTATCCGAGGGTAACACTTTACAATAAGGTACACAAAAAAAGAGTAGTTACCCTTTTTAAAAGGTAAATTTACCTAAATTTACCTTTAAGGGTAACTCTTTGTTACCTATCCGAGACTTAAACAGCTTAATCTTCAATCTTGTTTTTATGAATTGGAGCCATTCTTAAAGTTTAAAATAAACTCTTTAGATTTTAATTTTCCTCCAGCTATTTAGTTCCCATGTCCATTGTAGAGTGACTTGGAGAGGCGACACTTATAAAGCTCAGCACCTTGCAGGGATATGTTGTGTTTTATGTGTTTGAAATTCTGTCTTTAAATTCCTGGACACTTTCTCAGACCTAACTGGTTTCTTTTTTTCCTGACTTGAGACACACATGAGTTTCAGCTCACATTGCACCGCTGCAGGCTGCCTGTGATTTATGAGTAGGCCTACCTTACGCGAGAACTCTCTCTCTCTCTCTCTCTCTCTCTCTCTCTCTCTCTCTCTCTCTCTCTCTCTCTCTCTCTCTCTCTCTCTCTCTCTCTCTCTCGGAAGATATACAAACAGCAATGGAAATGTTTGAACGAGAGCAAATACGAAACAAAAATGACCAGCAGCCCTCCTGACTGCGGTGTGCTTACCTGCCTTTATTGTCAACACCGGGTTAAGTGCAAACGTTTACTTACTCTTTTCTTTTTTCCCCTCTCTCTCTCTCCTCTCCTCTCAGGTGAGTGTCTTCTTCAACCACTTTAGGTTTAGAATGAAAGGTCCGGCTCGGGGTATTGTTATGGTGTAGTGTGTTTAAACGGCAGCCGTGGCAGTTGCATAAAGGCTGAGAGTTGAAACAGGGGTCACGCTGCTATTTTCCAGGCTCCCTCGCATTGACCAGCAGTGGGTGTGTCATAAATCCGTAAATCTCTCTCCCATCCGTTCACTCAGGGGAGCAGATGCACCATGTCTTGTGTGTGTGTGTGTGTGTGTGTGTGTGTGTGTGTGTGTGTGTGTGTGTGTGTGTGTGTAGGCCTACGCGATAGAGGGAGAGTTAAATTGATTTACATAAAGCTAGTTTTTAAAACTCCATCAGACATGTTAAAGTGATTAACTGTCAGTGCATGGGTAAAGCAAAGCAGCTTGGATCAACACTCGGATATCTCTGCACACTTTAACATCATATCACACAGGACATGATGGCCATGGGTAAACTTGACAGTAATACTTTATGTCATCATAACACACATTCATTCGCTTATAGTTGATGCATCGTTAAGGACCTTAGAAATGACTCGTAATTCTCTCTCAGTTCAAGGTGTCACAGAAGGCCCAGACAGACACTGGATTGACTTATGATTAAGTTATTCACTTTTAAGTGGAGACGCATTGGGTCTGATCCCCGAAAATTCTTCTTCGCTGTACTTGTGCGTGGCCACCAGTTGCATTTCTACTGCAGTCGCCTGAGGCTACTTTCAGTACCATAAGGACAGCTGCTCCAGCATTAAGAGTCTTACATATTAATATATAATATGCAACAGATCGTGGCATGTTAAAGGCAAAGTAATGTGTAATCTGAATGTAAGAACAACAGGGTCAAAACTTTTGATAAAATAATTATTAAATATCTAATATATATATATATATATATATATATATATATATATATATATATATATATATATATATGGGTTTGTATATATATGGTTTGTTTATAATAAAACATGCTTATACAATTTAATTCTTATGAGTTGTGAAACAGACAAAATTAGAGCTTTAATAGTTAATACAAATTTAAGTTTTGAACGCTAGTATAGGCTACATCCGATTTCACAGGAATAATATTTGAAAAATATGTTTTCGGCTTATGCTGCTGCATATTTCATTTTAAGGCTAGGCTATATGGTGGAAAACAAGATTTCTCCTTATACTTAGGGGGCAAAACCCCTTTTTCTTTTTTAAACAGACATGGAGCGTTGTAAAAGGTTGTTCACCAGAAATGATATCCAGGACCTTCTTGGATCCCAACCTGGGTGGACAACCTGGTCAACAAGCTGCTGGAAAGCTACAGGGGGCCGACAGAGCAAATCAGAATCACTGTTTAAGCGAATGGGGGTGGGCTAATAGGGAATTTTTTAAACCTATAGATATCATTATGAAACTTTGCAAGTTGATTACTGACATTAAAAAACATATCTGCAAAGCTCCAAAATCTAGATGTTGGACAAACGCAGAGTCAATTTGTTTTTAAATTTTGAAAACAAAACAAGTGTCCAACTGCCTGAAGCTTTTCCTAATCACAGTTCAAATTTGATCAATAACCCATAGAAAATGAATTTTTTACAGTTTTTTCCAAGGGACTGTCTAGCCGTTTCCTAAAATACCAGCTGGAGACTCCAAAAGGACACTTTTGGTCCATGGCACATGAAATGTAACTGTAAAAAAATTATTTTCTATGGGTTATTGATCTAATTTGAACTGTGATTAGGAAAGGCTTCAGGCAGTTGGACACTTGTTTTGTTTTCAAAATTTAAAAACAAATTGACTTTGTTTTCTTCCAACATCTAGATTCTGGGGCTTTGCAGATATGCAAATGTAAGCATCATTAGTAAGATATTGATGATTTTTCATATTTATTTAAACATTTTGGAAAATACTGTAATACAAAAAGTTGTTGTTTTAATGTCAGTAATCAACGGGCAAAGTTTCATAATGATATCTATAAGTTCAAAAAATTCCCCATTAGCCCATCCCCATTCACTTAAACAGTGGTTCTGATTTGCTATGTCGGCCCGCTGTAGCTTTCCAGCAGCTTGTTGACAAGGTTGTCCACCCAGGTTGTGATTGTGGAAGGTCCTAGATGTCATTTTTGGTGAACAACCTTTTACAACGCTCCATGTCCATAAAATCACTTTGCCCCCTGGGTATTAGTAAAAAGAAAAGAAAAAGAAAAGAAGTTATTTCCACATTTTACACTTTCAGTTGGTATTCATGGGTTCGGAGTGCAGGATTTATGTGTCTGTACTCTCCACCGACAGACCAGGATTTACAGTGGGCAATGCCACGAGCAAGGCCCAAATGAATACTCTATGTTAATGCACATGCTTATGCAAAAGTCAGGACTTGTTTGGGAAATTGACAATGTGTGTCTTTTCCTCACTTATGAAGTGCAGTCTGCAAACTCTAGTCCTTTCATTTCACTCTGCATTGTTTACAGCAATATAGGGCACCGGGCCCATAAATCTTCTCCGTGCTCTGCCAAGACAGCGCCATTTGTATGCACCGTTTTAACCGACAGCATCCTCTGCCCATTAACGTCTCTCTCTCTCTCTCTCTCTCTCTCTCTCTCTCTCTCTCTCTCTCTCTCTCTCTCTCCTCTTATCTGCCCAGCTCTGTCCCCTGGAAATACATTAACTGATCTGTGCATTCGTTGAGCTCTGAAAAAATAATTATGTTTTTTTAATGTAAGGAATAGCCTATATAATCTATAGAAAAAAGAAAATCTAGGCTAAATGTAAGAAACGTTTTGCATTCTGCAGATCCTCTTGCGTGTGTGCAGTTGCAGATATTCCCCGGTATAGGCTACCCTTTTTTCTCTGTAAGTTATTGGTATGAAAAATTAAAGTTTATCGACGATTTTCCTCGGTTGTTTGTGTCAGCAGGCGATAGAGCGCAGAAGGTAAGGAGGAATTGTAAAAGGGTTGACACCCAGAGCGACCGGCGCGCTTTTGTGTGTGAGAGAAAAATGATTTATTGCCACCGTGGCGGTTCAAACAGAGTTCACGGAGAATTGTGGTGGAGGCGCGGAGGAGCTAAATTATGGTATAGCTGAGCTAGTATATCATAGATTCTATCTCCAATTCAGAGAGTGTGTTCAAGGGTGTGAGGCAAAGAACACAAAACGAATTTAATTACTTTACCTCATTTCAGTCAGTGCTGATGTAGGCTATGCTGCCTAATTCTCCTGTTTAATAATAACAATAATAATAGCTTAATAATAATAATGTCATTAAAAACAGGGGCATAATTATAATTATTGTTGTTGTTGGTTGTCATTATTATATTAGTAGGCCTATTATGCGTAATTAGTCAATTTTGGTTTAAAACTAGATTCAGGCAGATGTCATTTAATGTCTATTTACTTAGTTGTGTTGGTCTACATTCATACTGTGCCTATAATAACTGAAGAGACATATAGCTCTATAATAGGGTGAACGGATTAAACCTGTCCGTGTCCACAGTAAAATTAAAAGAAGGTCTTCAAGCTTAATATTTTCCGTTTTTATACAGTTTCAAATTGTACCAATACGCCTGTAGCAGGCTATGTGTACGTCCTTGATCTGAACTGAAGGGATACTCAAAACTAAAATATTTAATTTATTTGGAGAAAAGAAAATCCAAGGACGTGACTCTACTGTGAAGGTTCAGGTGAAACCTCAGTGATGGTGGCAGCAGGGGTAAAATGGAAAAGGGGGAAGGCTCCTCTTCTTCCAGCTATGCAACCCTGAGTGCATAATCCATCACCGCTGTGAGACATCTAAAGAGGGGTTTCTCTCGACAGCTTTGTTGTAGTGAAACAGCAGAAGGAACTTATATCTAAAGCCTGGTTCAACTAAGATTGATTCTGGCACAGAATATGCTAATATGATAGCCTGCAGAAGCCACTCGTGTTGGGGGAGATGCTTTTGGGTGCACTATTTAAAATCTTCTGAAAGCTTAATTTTTCTAGTTATTTATTCACTTTGCATATATTTGTGCTTTGTTTGAATTAACATACAGTGTTTTATGAGATTTTTTTGCTCTTCAAAGTGTAACTCAGTTAGGCCACACACTTGAGCTTTTTAGCCCAAATAATTTCGCCTAAAATATTTATTATGGGTTTTTTAAAATGAAGTTGTAAAATTCATATTTTATTTAAGTGCTTCGCTCCTTCATAACTTTATTTGTAGGCTACGTCCCGGTGTCTTAAAAGCTCCAGTGTGAAAGCAAACAGGCGCACATTGGGGCTGTATCGGATACTGAACATCTCTCCCTTTTACTCTTTGTCCATCCAGCCGCGCAGCAGGGGGGTTTACCATCAAACGTGTCCACAGCAGCGTTTGACTGTTGCCTCACAGAGCCAGGGACACTTGATACTGTACAGTGATGCCTGATTAGTGCAAGTGCAAAGAATCGTCCCATAGAAAAATATTCTCTAATGATTGCCTCCTTTGTCTTTGTGTGGCAATGACTGTCAAGCCTTTGTTTGACCACTCCCAGTGAATCCCATTAAGCAAAAGCTACACTTGCACTCCGACAGTTAGAAGCACATGCTGCTATAGCCTAAGCCCGCCGATTTATAGGCTAATGGGGACTTGAATTAGTTGAAAACTAAGTTAGGCTATCCAAAATATTCGGACTGATTTATTTGACAAAACGCACCCTTATGCAGAACGTCAAAGAGAATGCTATAGAAATACGGGATAAAACATTTTATCATTTATGTGAGAAAAATACCCCGGAACACAATTTATTATTAGCCTCTGCATTTTACATGTATTTAAAAAAAATAGCTCCAGCAAATTAATGAGTTGCGGTCGATACATTGTTGATATCCTGTATATTAGCCTATTCCAGCTCCTCGTGTTGTAGGTTACCCGATGTAAAATAAAATAAAACCTACCATATAAAGTTCAGGTTGTGCAGTTGCAAGCTGGCGGCCCCGTCTAATAAACGCATCCTGCAAAAAGATTTACAATATTACAAGAAATCAACGCTCGGTTTCTCAACGAGAGTTCCTCACCACCCATTGTATTTCTGTCTGATTATCTCTCCCTCTCTCTGCCATTTTCTCTCTCTCTCCGTAAACACATCTCCTTCCTCTTTCGCTCACACCCATTACACAGTTGATGGCGTCTATAGTCATATTCCATTATGTGATTTTTTGTTTTTAATCATCCCTAGGTAAACAAAAGCTGGCCGCTCTTAGAAATGTCTGAGGGAATATCGCAGGAGCTTCTTCGAGCGCCCCAAGTTGCCAGTGTATTACTTTGCAACTCCAGAGCTCTGTCATTGGAGGACGGCCACACGTGACTACGGCACCCTTCTGGTAAATATTATTCAAATGCTCCACATGGTTACTCCAAGTGCCCTTCCCGGCATTCTTTACATCAGGTTAATTGTATTCCTATATTAGACAGACAGAAGTTGTAGTCAGGGGCTTCCTGCTTTAATTTGAGACAGTTTAATGAGCTGGTTCCATGGACCCCCAACAGTCTGACCTCCCGCTGCAGCTGCACGGCAACAGTTTAGCCCAGAGCTTTGGACAAGTGCCAATTCTGGGATACAGTGAAGGAGGACGTGGGGATGGAGGAGGCCGAGAAATCGAACTTAATCAGAAAAACATGACCTCTTCCTCTGCTCGTTTCAGTTCTGGGTTGAACCCTGGTGACCCGTTTCGCTGCCCACCAGAGCCTCGGCTTCACTGCCGTGCCAAGGGCAAGCTGGACATGAAGAGCAGGAGCTGCAGTCTACTCACCATCTGCCGCTCAGGAGTCATTTTCCCATGGATGAATCCACGCACAACTGACTCTGAACAATCTGGTAACTCTTTTTTTTATTATCTCTTTACTTTTGTTTTTAAAGTCAGAGCTGAGTGCACGGTTGTTGACAATCTGCATTAAGTGCTCTGATGGGGTGAATCCATGTATCCAAATTGAATGGGCTCTTCCATAATTTTTGCATTGGTTGTTTACTTTAATCCCTTTATAGTTTTTAGGACTTGACAACACATGAACAAACTCAGAAAGCACAGGTCTCACTAGTCTTCCAGTACCTGTAGGCAAACTAAGGTAGTTTAAAACAGTTTTTGAACCAGATTCATTCAGTTTATAAACAAAGTCCAGTCAGTCAAATGGATTGTGAGATCTGTCCTAATATGTAGGTATGAAAGTTTTGAGTACGTATCTCTCCATATCAAAAGTAAAGAAGAGGGATACAATAATAACAATGTGTTTAATATATACATTTGATTTTTTATTGGTATTTTCTACAGAAATGGATAAAAATCCCCTTGACACTAGGAACAGGTAAAGCATATAATGAGGCGGCTACAGTCTCCCAGTCTGCCTGTGTTGTTAAGCAGAGCACTTTTCTCCCTGAGGTCACTCCAGGCCTAATTAAGTATCCATTAACCCCTACATGTTATGTTGTTATCAACAGAGCCCTGGTATCGCTCATATACATGTCAAATGGAATCTTTAATGGTGGTTATTTTCAGTGGTGGTCCCGAGGTACCTTTTAAGTGACTGAGATGGGGATTTGACAGGTCTGCTTCCGTGTGGAGCTGTGATTAATGTGGCCTGTCAGACAGCCGTAGTGGCGTCAGATGTTTCCCCCAGACTGTTTCTTAGGGAGGTTACTTTCCCCGAACACATGACACTGTAGACAGTCTTGTGCAGTGTCTCGGGCATGAGTGAATACGCGGGAAGAGCTGAGGGCCCTACTGTGTCCCAGGTTGATGGGCTGAGGATTAACATGGCCCTTCCACTTCCACTTTAAGAAAATCCTTCTGCGGAGGTTATATTGCATTTCCAGACACATAATTGGCACTCGCTTTTAACATCCTCTCTCTTCTTTATGTGCTTCCTTTTGCATCAGTCAGCGGCAGTGTCAGGAGGGAGAGAACGGCTTTCACCAACAGCCAGCTGCTGGAGCTGGAGAAGGAGTTCCACTTTTGCCCTTACCTGTGTCCACCTCGGAGGCAGGAGATGGCCGCCGGGCTGCAGCTCACCAATCGGCAGGTCAAGATCTGGTTTCAGAACCGCAGGATGAGGCACAAGAAGGAGCACAAGTACGCCAAGGTGGGAGGTCCATCCCAGGGCTTTCCCTGCGACATCTCCCCCAATCTGAGCTCATGTGCTGCAGGCCTCAAGAAGTTTACTGGTGCACATGTGTTTAGAACTTCCTCCTCTTCCTCCTATCAGCTGCCCTTCATGGATGACGCCGCCTTTTCCCCCACTCTCTTTAACTGTCCCGGTGAAACCAGCAGTGGTCAGTGTATTCACCCTGTAGACCTGCCCCATCTCAGCTCCTTTCTGCCATCTGTTGCAAACAGTCCACCGCCCTCCTGTACGGGTGTAGATAGTCATCACCATGCTGGCATTTCAAACTGGCCCTAGGGCCCCATAATGGCTGTCTCTCCTGTGCTCATCAAAATCTCAATGATACATCCACTTTGACTCACTCATGAAAGACTGGAGGAGGATGTCAGATTAGCAACCACGGGTGTTGAAATCCCCTTAACATACCCATTCCAGAGTCATGAAACATTTTAATTAAACTATGTGAACATATCTTAATTAAAGGCGAGCTACAGCGATTACATTTTCAATTTCTAAGGCACGGTTACTGAAGACTACATGTGTCTTTCGAACTTGCTAATATTGTAAGAACACGGCATGTACAAGACATTTGAGCAATGGATAATTACATTTCGTTTACTGTAATTTTGCGGCTGTTACATTTGTATTGTTGTTGCATGTTTAATGCATATAGAAATCATACTATGAGTGAGTTTTCTATTTTCCCCTGTTGTCAGATAATAGCTAGGTCGTTGTCATATTTTCTATGTGTCACATTAGGCCTCTTTTTCATTATGTCCATCAAATAGCAGGTCATTTGTGTAAAATGTTTAAACTGTGAAATGGGCAGAATAATGTTCATATTGAATGATGTTATATTTTTGTTAAAGCCATTAAAGGATACGGCAAGTCTTTGATACTGTTTCTTGATTAATTGAGATGTCATATACTGTACATGCGTAATAAATGCATTTGGGAAAACTGTAGCTCTTGCAATGTTTACCCTATTTGTGGCTGATTAGAATTACATTTTTTTTCCAGCGGTATGTCATGATTAAGGGTTCCTGGACCGGATCTGGAATGGAAAAAAATTTGAAATATTCTGTAATCACAATAAGGCATGCTTTAGATTCATCGAAAACTAATATAGTATTGTGCATTCAAGTTGCACAATCTTGCCACATAAGCCTCTCCCTCCCTCTTGCCTCCGAGTTCCCCACCATTAATCACTGAGACAAGGCAGTGTTTCCAGCACAAGCTCCGAACCCACTGGGCACCCTGACAAGATCTCTTGCCTCCTCCTTCCCAACCCTTGTCTTTTCAATAGCCAAATTGTAATGCTGCAAGTTGGGGCTGGCCTCCCTCTCAGGGGGCATGTTACTTGTGTAGCTTAGAAGCCTTCCAGCAGCCCATAGGCCGCAACAAGCCAATGATGTTCAATCACTTATGACAACATGTTATCTTAAAGAACAATTCTGAGAGTAATTGCGTTTTTCTAACAGGAACAACTGCTATTATGACATGTGGATTCTCACATGTAAACAATGTCATGGAAAAAAGTTATTTTCCTATACTGCTTTTTTCTGATCTCTAAATGTTGACGTGCTAAGCTAAATTATGCTCACAGGGAATTCTGGGCTCATTTGACAGAAGTGGGTCACAGGTTCTCTTGGGTCTGACATGAGTAGTCTTCAAGGATAGACAGCAACTTTCAGGTTGAATAAGTGAACCTCCTCTCACACTTTTGAGTGAGCCGTATAGTATCAATTTTCCTAATGAAACTGCAAGCATCAGTTTCTCTGACACGCTGACAGCTTTATATCAGTGGCCTTACTGTAAATGAGCTGTCACAGATGGGTACTGAAAGCCTTGAAATGGCGGAGGTAACAAGGAAGCTGATCCTCTAGTGGTCCATGGATAGCATGATTTCCTACTACTCATTTATTAGCTAATCAGTCTGTGGATTCTATGTGATTTGATAAACATTTGACACCATTTGAGCAGGACTCGTTAGGTATCAGGGGAGCTATATAGCAGCCATAACTCTCTTGGAATTTTGAATAAAACGGAATAAGGATTTTACACTACATCTGTATCAAAGAGGTGGTGACAGCTGGGTAATTTAAGAGAAAGGTAATAAAGGCAAGAGAGAGAAAGAGACAAAGCAAGAAAAAGTTCTCCCCTTCAAATAAGTTTGCTTACACAGGGACAGAAATAGAGGGGGTTGTTAAAGAAGAAGAAGAAGAAGGAGCAGACAGTGTTGGATTCCTGAGATTCTTGCACATGTCGGGTGATTTATGGCGTTAATGGTGCTGAGGCTCAATAGGACCTTTACCTCTGGTTCCTCACCACATTCTCCTTTGAGACACTAAAAGCCAGGAGGATCCACACACTGGAGTGCAGTAATTCTGTTGATAGGGTCAAGGGGGATCCCCAAGGGGTCAAGGAAAGCCCCCCTCCCAAAGGGCCCCACTGCAAGGGGAAACAGTACAACATTAAGTTAGCCAGTTGTTCTCACCCTGCATCACTCCTAGTTAGCGACTGAAGTCATTATTTCCTTTTTTACTCTCTACCCTTCTGTCCATTTCGCCATCTGTTTTCAGGGCGAGGATCTGTTAAAAAGAACCAAAATCCCTCCATGTTTTTCTTTTTAATTCCAGGCTTAGATCAGACTGGAGCGTTGCATTAAGTGGATCTTTGAAGTGATAAATGAAAGCAGCCGTGGTGCCATGAAACCAGCTTTGGTTACGGTCCATCATTAATTTCTACATTTTTTTGCGTTATGTCCTTTACAGTGACTGATGTACCACTGTCTCCTTTGCAGCTGTTGTGAAACTGATTTTGGGTTGAGACTTGAAAAATGCTCTATGCATCAAGACTCTTCTTAAGCTGCCATGAAGAAAAAAAGGCTGCCAAGTCCTGAACAGAGACTGGCTGCTTTCAGTGTCTTAAAAAGCAATTGGGCCTTAAACTAAAGCCTTAAACTAAAGCTTCTGGTCTCTGCTGGAATCTTCTGTTATGATCTGGTAATTCCATTCATTATATGGGGATCACCATCAGAGGAAATAAGTGATAATAATTATAATACATGTCTAAGTGACAGCCTGTGCTCTTGTGTTTGTGTTTATTCTCTGATTGGTTAGTGAGCTGAAACAGAGGCTCCTAAACCAATCTAAGTCCCCTTAAACCCTCAAAGCCTCTTAGCCCCATTTAGGATCCCTTTCTCTTACTGATGCTATAGTACCTATAGTTTGTTTGCCCTGGCCTTAATTGTCTGTTTTTCTTTTTAACATCTTGCACCACAATCCATACATGCAGTTATTTACACCAACAAACATTTTATAAACCTGGATTAATACACTCTAAAAGCCTGAACAATCTATCGATACTGTGGCCCTATTAAGTCATCGATTTATATACAATTTATTTATTTATCAATAGGATCAGAGCACAAGAAGAGCCAGATCCTCCCCTCCATTGCATAGTGATTAAGGAATTACCCTCACAGCGTGTTAGGTACTAGCTTGCAAATAAGTACTACACAACAGAATCTAACCTCTAACCATAAAACAGCATCTTGTGGAAAAATGTGTGTCAAAACTCAATCAATCAATTATGAACTTCAACACATTCAGAAGGATCCATCACAAGACAAAACCAAATGGAAACCCAACTTTGCATGCATTTGCTGATCTGTTAAACATGTTGGTACCAAAACATAATTGTTGAGGTTGCGTTTGAGGTTATATTGTCATATTGTCAACATAGATGTTACTTGCAAAATGATATAGAATGTAGAATAACAATACAACAACAAAAAACACTGCAGAGCAGCATATATTTATGTTGAATTTGTTGCTTATGATGTAGATTGATAAGAAAAATATTTTGAAGATTTCATCTATTGTATTGGGCATACTTAATTTCTACATTAAAGGTATTACTTTTGATGTAGAAATATTATAATATTTATTTATTATTTATTTTGTATAGAAAATAAAAAAAAAAATATATATATAGGGGATAACGGGGTAATCTGAGGCATCGGGTAATGTGAGCCACCCCGTGTATCTAGGCAACGGAAAACATTTGTGGTCATGTGAGATATATGTTTTCAAGCCCCATTCATTTCCCCTTGGCCCTGAAAGAGAGGACCTCATGGTGCTGTGGTAAGCATGTTTTTTTCACCAAAATAGGTATTTTGCATGTAAAAGTAAATTTTCTTGCTGTCAACTAAAACATATTTTAATGTAATATTACATAACATATGTTTTATTTTAATGTCATACACATTGTAGAAAAGCCATCATGCCAAGGAAATACACCAGGAAGACGACCTGGGGCAACCACACGAAAAGAGCACCTTCTCATCTTTCCCTGTAACCTTCAGGGCTGGAATGTAGAGTAGGCCTAGTTGTAGAGTATGACAGGCTGATGTTACAATCCAGTTGGGTCTTCTCCTGTGTTCTGAGTCCCAGGCTGTTCTCGCTGGTTCTGATTTTGCTATGCTTTGACCCCCAGACACAAGCTGGCTCTAAGGGTCCTGTGTTCTGACCCCCAGACTGTGTTCTAATCTAACTGGTTCTATCTTTCATTTGAATCTTATTAAAACCTTTTGAATTATAATATGTTGTATTTGATTTTGTTCAGAGTTACTTTCAAGTGTTTAGAAAATTTGCTTTGCTTAATTGACCAAACCCCATCATTCTTTTACTAGTCCGACATTAGTTCTGGAATGTGTGGCTAGCTTTCAGGATTCTAACTGTTACAATATGTGTTGTTATGGTAGTTTCAGAGTGGAAAAAGTAAGTGGATCAGTTTACCCCACAGCTGGGGTAAAGTGAGCCACATGACAACTTTTTTTTTAAAACAATCATATTTTCACTGCCCTTTGTCTTGAAAAAATGCTGCTAATGCCCATTTCTAGGAAACATCCTGAATTTATGGGAAATGGGTACATTTGAGTGATAAATCATTTTAGCTCTCTTAGAGAGGAGCAAATGTAAAAAGTGGCTAAAATTACCCCATTCTCCCCTATATTTATGGGCAATATAATTACTACTTTTTGTGTACATATTATGTTAATGTATAGGTCACATGACTGTATATGAGGAAAACCAGAAGACAACCTGAGACACCAACCCGAAGGTGAATAAAGGACAATGCACCGGACAAGAGTGAGGCAATGTGTTTTATTTTGAATAGACTTGTATTAAAACTTACACTGGTCTGTGCATTACTTAGATCTGGAAGTTAGAAAGTATGATGCAGATACTGAATTGTGACATATAGGTTAAAACACACACAAAACTCCACATTATTCTAAATAAGTTCATCTCCTGCAAGACAGTTTGAATATGATATGAACTGAATAAATCCTTTAGATTTTTGAATTTCTGGTACTGAGTGTTTTTCTCTCATTTTTGGCCCTTATGGGCCCCACTGCAATACACAATTACAATATAACTTTGATGAACAAGATAAAGAAGATTATGATCTAGTAAGGACACATTTCATGTTTTCCTTATAAATGATTATGTTTGAGAACTGAATGATGCAAGTAATAGAAATAAAACCATAGCAAAGTGTGACTGGTATGTGCAATACTATGCTCCATTATTGATCAAAAACACAGAACTTTTATGCCAGGCCTTTAGGGTTTTTGTTCTCTTTATGACCTGTTAACCTTCGCAGCCTTTCCCTCCACAGTAGTTATAGCTGCCCACCAGTCTCTCCTGCTGCTTGTTGCTCAAGATGATTGTTAAGTATCACTTTCCCGTGTCACCTTTATGGCTTTTATTTATTTGTCTGCTCCTTCGTGTGGAACAGAGCCCGAGCATTACTCAGGTAGATGGATTATAACTCAACTGCTACGACTCATCAATCTTGGAAATTTGACTTCCTCAATCTCATACAACTGTTACTGTCATATTACAGCACGGTGTTATCAAGATCAATGACATTTTAAATGCTTCCCAGTTAAGGATGATCGGTGACAATAAAAAGGTAAGTTGGGTGATGAAACTGTCTCAGCTGGGGTGAGCAGTGAGCACTACTGTGTGTGCACACTATGAGAGAAACACTTGCTGGGGCTCCCTTTTCCCTCTGAAGAGCCACGGTTAAATGAATGAACTTGTAATCACAACAGTCCCCCTGCTAAATGTCGCATGTTGACCATTATCGATCACTCAAGAAGTATTTAACTGCCAATGGCTTTATCACACAGAATGTAATCAATGCACACTTCCTTTAGGTTGTTCTCCTGAGAGCTGTGTGGGAATATTTCACAGAGTACAAGAGGACATAAAGACAATGACTTCAGCAGCATGAGGGTACTTGGGGAAATATATCAGAATATTGATGTTTGGATATTGCAAATATCCAGTCTATGTTGTTGTTCCCGTCATATCTCCAAAACCAGACTCAAAATAGGTTTTGACAGACTTTGCAGCACTACACCTTCAAAATCCCACATAAGTCTCTCATTTAGGTCAAATTGGCTTATATTTGGCTTTTTGACAAACACGCATCCCTCAGAATGTTCATGTGTGTGTGTGTGTGTGTGTGTGTGAGAGTAATTTCCATATTTCGTCAAATCCTTCACATGTGGGTTTTAAAAATTAAAATTAAAGAACAAAATCCAAAAAAGAAAACGAGACATGGAGGTGTTTTTTGTTTGTTTAGCTTATCTTGGTTATTGCAATTTGTACACATAAAGCAACAAAACACCAGGGATACAACATTGAAAGATTGATGTCTACATTTTATTGACTGCATGTATATCCCTTGTTGAACCTAAATTGTTTCTGACACAGCAATATTACAACAATATAACCAACAGTGGTCCAGTCATTGCAAACTCAAGCTGTGCAGACAAAGGTTGGACTCAACCAGATAACACTATTTGAAATTCCACTGGAGCTCCAAAGATGCTAAATATGTCACCCTGAACTTTGGGGAAATGTGTATACAATGTTGCCATCTAAACATCCAGAATATTTCCATTTGATTAAATATGCAGCCATAAAATTCTCGTTGTGTCTTGGATTTGAATATTTTACTCAGTGTAGTGTAACGATCATATTGCTTTGATGAAGAGTAGGATAAACCTGACACATTATGTGATACAGACAGACACTGTGAAATAAGATGATTTTCACAACCTTAAGCCACCGAATAGAAATAAAAGACAATAAACTAATACTTTTGATATTGTAAATATCCCAAACCTTTTTTTAATTAAGTGTTTAACTTTCAAACCCATACAAGTTTGACAATTTTCTTTTTATGTCTGCAGGAAAAATCCTCCCAGAACCTCAACAGACGATTAGTGCTTTATTAATACGGTGTCATTTTCCTATCAGCATTTTGCTATTAACCGTGATTAGCATGCACAGTAGACTACTGATCTGCATTGTGAGCAAGCAGGGGATGTTAAAGCAAAAGAAAACAATTAAAACCATTCCTCCCTTTCCCTGCAGCGAAAACAATGCAGTATGGAGGAGAATATTACAGTGTGCTGCAATGATGAACATTTCCTCCTGTTTCATGTTTAACCCTGCTCATTTCCCACAGTAAGAACTCCGGAAACACACAAGTGTGCACAGCAGCTTGGGGGGAGCATGACTGATGGCGTGTTGTCATGATGCTTGGGATTCTGCCGACTCGAAGCCTCTTGGCTCGCTGGAGCTGTGAAGCGCTGCAGCACATACTACAGGCTATTGTTGAAAAGTCCCGGTATTAGCAATGTATTGCTTCATTGTCACACTGTTGAGCCTGTACAGAATGCGGTTATTTGCAGTGTCCCTGGCCATTTCAACAGCGGCCATTCAACAAAAAAGCAAGGACAATTATTAGCATTTCACACAGTAAGTGGATGGATGATTTGTTTTTGTTTTTGTTTCCAAAATGTTCAATTCCCTGGATTGTGTGTGGGCTGGGTATACACACTAAGCTAAACCTAAGTTCTGACATAACTATTTTTCAAAAATGTCAATATTTGAAAATCCTAGACATGCTCTATCAATCACATAGATAGCCATCCTTCAACCAGTCAATTTGCCAGACTTGAATATCTGTGTCTGCTTGTGCCTCAGTCTGTGCCCTGACCCCCTTGCTCTCCTTTTCACTGCTTTGCTTCTCTCTTTGTCCTTCTGCAACACGTCACAGCTCTATCACGATGCCACATTGATGAGCCTGAGCTCCATAAACATGGCATAGACGGCTGTCATCTTGCCCCTGCTGGAACTGCATTAACGGCAGTGACCTCTCTGGCTGGTGGTGACAGTCGTCTGTCAGCGTTGGGTAATTCTCAGTCTTGTGAGGGTCAAGAGCTGACACATAATGAAGCCTGACAGTGTTGTAGGGGCTAGACAACGGTCCGATGTCAGCAGCGGCCGTAGCATGGTGTCAATAGCGACAGGATGAGGGTTCAATTCGAAACCGCAGAGGTAATCCGAGCACAGACTGCGCTGATCCCAGGGCCTATTGACACACATCAGAGCATGGAGGAAAAACAAATTAGCATCAGTCAATATCTTCTCCCACGTCGTGCCTCCTGACACAGCCACCCAAGTGCTGCCATGTTTGCTTCACCTCTAGTCAAGACAATAGGGACAATAGTGATCCTGATGCTAAAATGTCTGCACTGGGCTCTTAAGTTTGAAGGGAATGTCTTTGGTTTGAGGGGAATCATATTCAGAGATTTGTATAAATCCATTTCTTCAGCCATCTTATGCAGAATTTGTGGTTTAGGGGATACAAGCTGTCCAGAGGAGGGAGCCTCAGCTAAACATCAGTTGTATTTTTCTTTTTTCTTAGGTTTTATGTGATAATATAACTTCTGTTGCATAAAGATGCTGGGTGGTTGATGTGGAACAACACTTTAAATATGCTAATCAAGCATATGGCACTTTGAGGTACAACCACTGCATTGCTGTTCTTGTCCAACAAGATAAAAAAAACGGTTACTTGGTTTTTGAAAATAATTTGAATATGTCCGAGGGCTGCTGCATTTAAAAAAAAATAAAAAACAATAATTTGCATGCAGGAGAGCAGAGATTGCGCGCACCTGTTTTTTCTTTTCTTTTTCTTCTTCTTCTTCTTCCTTCTCTTCCTCTTTCCCCTCCCTGCAACCCCTCTCCCCCTCCCTCTGCTGAAAGCCATTACAGAAATACAATTTCTAATACCTCCGCACAGGTCTTCGATCGACTGCAAACAAATTTATATTCAGGCGGTAAACAGAAAGCTGCAGAGATTTATTTATTGAGTGTGGAGGAGAGAAACAAGCTAGCGCGTGAACCCTGAGTAACCTCCGAGCTGACATGAAGATGGATCAGTGCACCCTGCAAATGCATGGAGAGAAGGGATATATTGCACTCAGTCATTCAGCACATCGCTGCCTGTAGAATCCCATTAACTCCCACAGCTGGGCCCATATTTCTGTGTTGTAGAAATGCAGTTTAAAGTTGTTCATTACGCTGAATTATTTTGTAATTACTGCAGACTGAAAAGGCATAAGGATTGTTGTTCAAATAAAAGGATAAAACCAGTAACAGATAGTTTAAATCTGATCTCATCTTACGTCTGCTAGATTTGTGCTGCTCCCTGACACTCAAACATCAATAACCTGATAATAAAAATTATAATGCAATAATACCAATGGCCTGCATGTCATGACTTTCAATCCACGTATTTAATGTGTTAATCATTATTTGTTTTTTTCCATTGACTGAACAAACAGTGACAGGCAAATTAAATAAGTCTTCAAAATAATTAAACATGGTAATTTAATTTCAACATCATGCATGTCTGCACTGATAGTTTGTACAGCAACTTAGCCATGTGACACATGACTGAAGCTCAAATTTCAAAATAAAACAAAAGATAATTATTAAAGTTTCATGTTTCTTGTGGGATTTCTTGGATGTATACATGGATCCATCCTTAATCTATAGATTTGAATCCAAACCAGGCCCGGTTCTAGACAGTTAGATTAGGGTGGGCCTGTAGAAATTTTAGGTGGGCACACTGGGCAGAGAGGCCGAAGATGCGAGCGTGCGCAGAGCACATTTACTGTGAATTGTGTAGAACACAATATGCAAATAAACTTTGAGTGTTGCTGTGTGGAAGATTTGATTCTTGCATGATTTTTTTCCCAAATGTTTATGAATAACATATAATATACATTATATACAACATAATGTCTCTTTTTTTATCGCAATATTAACTGTAGGCAGCCTGAGCTGATTGAAGAGAAAGCTTTGGGACTGGGCAACCTGGATGGTGGTAGTCCAGAACTATATACTATACACTTTCCACACACTTCCACTATTGCCTCCGATGTCCAGATGGGTGAAAATAGTAGCCAGCCGAGGGCACGACCCTGCTAGGGAGGTCCGGGGGTATGCCCCCCCGAGAGATTTCTTTTTACCTTTTTAAAGTGAAATGCATGAATCTGGTGCACTTTGAGAGGAAAATTAAGAGGCTAAATCTGAGGAATTTTGTGTGACACTGGGTCAGATGAATTAGAAGCTATTGAAGATGGATTTTCCATAGAAATATAAATTTGAAATAAAATATTATGCAGGGTCCTCTGGGATGGGCTTGGTGCTCTTTTTCTTTTACGGGACATATTTTTCTGTAATATAATGAATTCATTTAAATGCAGTGAGAGGAACGAAGCAGAAGAACTCTGTTGTCCAGTTATCTTTTTTTCCACAGACAAGGCTGAAATAGGCTATAGACTATACACAGTGCATTTGCAACTGAGGGCAGCCCCATTTTCAAATATTTTTAAATAATCTCAATACACACTGTGCATGCCATGGATTTGAACGTGACGTGATCAGTTAACCTCGGATTACCTCCCAGATGAACTGATTCAATTATTAAGCTATTAACTATCCACCAAAACATTGTATTCCTTTTATTGTATGATAATTTACATTTACATAATATGATGTTGATATCAAACAAACAAACTAAAAAAATTAAAAAATTAAAATTAAATTGGGGGGCCCCCCTGGCAGTCGGGACCCTAAGCAACCGCTCATTTCACTTATGCCTCGGGCCGGCTCTGCTGACCAGTGACCACTATAAGCGGGTGGGTAACTTGGAGGCAGGCTGTCCTGCCCACCCAATAATACAATTAGAAGCAATTCATGGTAGTATTAATTGTCTGAATTTTATTGGACATTTTCTTAGATAGCGAATGAACAGGTCCGTCCGATAGTGGGTCTGGACTTCCACCTTGATTGGGTGGGCACAGCCCACATTTGAGGGGGCACGGACCACCCTGGCCCCTGGCTACCGCCGGCCCTGATCCAAACTATCCCTGGGCATGGAGATTAAATATTAAGATTTGTCGCTGACATTGGCACCTCAGAATTGAATTACTAACTCTATTAATTCCCCTTATTAAAATGAATGCAAGCGATGTGTATTTTAAAATAGGTCACCAAACTCTAGAAGCCAGAGAGAGAGAGAGAAAAAAAGCTTGTGTACTTGACATTTTTACTTCTGTATACTGGAGGTGAAAATATGGGCAGCTGGCTGAGTTTTTGTATATACTGTTGCACCATAACACAAGCCAGCTGTTCTGTTTAAGTTTTTCTTTGGGCTATGTAAACCTAACAGTCCTGGACTTGCATTGTATGTACTCATCGGTGCATGTAGTTTGGCTTTTGTTGGTTTTTATCACTGGACTTAAGATGTCACTGTTACACATGCTTGAAAATATTCACATGGTGACTCTTTCCCCATAAACACACATATCTATTGAAAATAAGAGTTTTTTCTTCTTTTCTTTTCTTTATAAAGCTTGAAACAAATACCCTCCATTTTGTTGTGGGGGAACCAGCTAATCCAGCCAGGGAACTGATTTAACCTGAGTTGAACATGTTCTCTCTGTCAGTTTCACCGTTTTGATCTCTACTCAGAGCCATTTTTGTATTTGTTCAGGCTAATTACAAATCTGCTGCAACTGAACTTCTAAATGCCAGCTGTCACGACCTCTGAACCCATTAAGTGTGTCTTTCACATGACCTAAGCCCTTTGCTAAAGAGGGCCTCGGTTTTCAAGAAGCCCTCAGACATTTACATAATCCATTAGCTGCATCAATGTGGGTCTATATTATGCAAATGTAGCTTTGGGGAAAATGAGTTGTCATTATTGTGGTGAAAAATAATCAAAATAGGATGATTTGACCCAAAAAATATTTATCTTAAGAACTCTCTAAAAATAGCCTTAGAAACGTGCCTGACTTCATGGCGTAGCCTACCTTTCTGCATCGGTGAGAGGCCCATGAAGGCCCTCAGTGTCGGGAGGTGACACACTTCCTCGCTGTTTTTAGGGATGTTTGAGGCAGTGTTTGCTATGGCCTGCGCGGTGCCACTCTTTAGTGACGTCATTAAAATGTTGACCTGGAGTGAGTTTCTCAACTTGCTCGCTGGCTTAATCAGTGCTGTCCTCTGTGATGACAGAGATGTCCGGCCATTGGCTGAGACCAGGGGGGCCACGTCATCTCCATCAATCAGAGACCGCTGTTTTCTCCTCTGAGAAATGTCCCCATGGCCGTCCAGCCGCCTGACCATGCGTTACGGGATGCAAGAGAGGCCGGGCGTGAAGAGAGACCCCGTCCAATGATTATGCAGGGGGGAGAGGTGATAATGACTTCCTATCAAGAGTTAACGGCCGAAGGGGAGAGTAGCCCTCTGTTCACGGGCTGCTGCCGAGCAAAAGAGGTCATAAACCTGGACCTGGATGGGAGGACGCATCCTGAACTCTGCAGTCGTGGCGAGCAGGGGGGACTGGGGCTGGAAGTTGCCCCGGGATTTAACAGTCCTCGGTACTTAACTCTCCACAACAGTTTGACTCCGTGCACCTCTTTGGACAGCCCTCCTCCCCCTCCTCCGCCTTGTGAGTCTCTCGAGGACTTCTCGGCACCGGCCTGCCCCCACTCGTCCCGTGTCCCCTGGCGGTGCAGGGGGCAGGGCTCTCCAGGACGTGGATACTGCGTGTCAAGCAACAACGGAACGCCACAATACGGTTTTGGGTCACTAGCCGAGCGAATTCAAAATATCTCTCCGATCGGCCCAGAGATCCGCTTTGCCGTGGGGAACTCAACCAGCTCGGACTGCGACGCAGCTGATATGGATGTAAACAGTCAAACTTTTGAGTGGATGAGAGTGAAGAGGAGTCAGCACCGGGCGGGTAAGTTTTTTTTGTCAAGGGGAAACGAGAGCACGAGAGGAGGGATAGGCCTATAGCCTAATAGCGGTAACCATGTAACCCAACATTTATTCAGTAGCCTATTAAATAAATATCTCTTTTTTTAAAACTGCGTCCCATTTATGGTTCTGAAAAGTTTGGTCGAAGTTTTCTCTTTAAGCTAAAAATAAACAAATAAATAGCTGACTTGTTTCGCACGTCACCATTTTCTTTGTCACCAACAAATCGAAGTTTAATACAAATAATAATAATAACATCCCCACTTTTTAGAGCAGATCGAAACGTTTTGAAAGGCAGTTCTAGCTGTTTTATGTTTCGACGCCACATTTGAATATGCACATGAGGACACGGATTGTATTTCCTTAACGTTACATGTTAATGTTAAAAGTCTGTTTTGCTCCACCTACTGTTGCAAACAGGATTTAGACTGTACACACAAGGAGGAGGAAGTACAGTAAGGGGCCTGCTTAGCCACAGTGTAGCATATATTCAAACCCGGAAAAGGATCAATTATTTACCCTTGCCCTTACTAACCAGTAGCTTTTGAATAATGCAACAGCCCACCGCCTGCCAAGAATTAGGCTACAGGAAGTTGAGTAAAACTTACTCTTGTGAGCTGGAGTGCACCCTGAGTATTGATTAGTTGTCTGTTTGTAATGAAAGCCCCTTGTGTATTGATTTCAGTTTGCAGCACCTTTACATGTGTCCACCTTTTTAACATAATTGCTGTCACAGATCATCATTTCCCTGACTGATGAGCTCTGGGCAGAGAGCCCACAGAAGAATACATACCCAGGTTTTTTTTTTAAATGTACAGACAGCCTGCTAATGTGAAAAATGCCTATCAATCCTCAATTCTATGTGATTTACAGTATCTTATATAGATCCTTCCTTTGATCAATAATGACAGTTGAGTGACTGACCACTGTCCTTGGGTTGGGTTTCATACATTTTACATGAATGAAGATTTACAACAGTGATGATCCAGTCCAGTCATTAGCACAGACTGTAGTGAAAGGCCTGAGCAACCAACACAAAACTGCTCCGTGTGATCTGATGCAGCATGGCACACACACACACACGCACACACAAACACACACACACACACACACACACACACACACACACAGACAAATCTAAATTCAGATACATGGTTATAAATGTGCATTCACACACCTTGATAACGATTTTTTTTCCTCCAAATTATTCTGCTGTAAGAGAAGCAAAGGGTGACACAGACATGTTTAATTTGCCATAAATATAGCAAAGTTGTAGGGGCAACAAACACACAACTACTTCTTGAAACTTTTGTTTACCCACTTCGGAACTAATATTATTGGGTAAACATTTCTCTGACTATGCCGCTGTGAGGAAGGTAAAAGGTGACAAAAGCACCTTTGACTAGTAGTCATTTTATTCATAAAATACATTACAGTAACATTAGCAAATCATCTGTGCACTTGAGAAAGTAATTTGCTCACACCCACACAAAGGCTTCTCCTCGCAGTATCTTTGTAACCCCTTTCTGTATCCCTCTGAAGGGGATCATCTGTAGGAGTTACTCATTAGTGCTACTGTGTAACTTGTAAAAGAGCCATTAGTGAGAGTATGCTTTCCTCTGGACGTTGTATTGGTTTTGGCACAAAAGAAAGTCCTGCGTGTTCCTCCATGTTTGGAAGGCCTCCACAGACCTGCAGTAACCTGATCTCCTGGCTCAGTGTATATACTCCCAGTGCGTCATTCTTCAATTATTCTTTGACAGCACCTGAATTACTGTGGGCTGGATGCCCAGATGACTGAGGCAATGTGTATCGATCTATCCCTTTTCTTCTTCCCCTCCTCTCCTTGGCTTGGGAGGCCCTTCCACTCCCTTTGCTGGCTGGCTATTTTTAAGCGTGCAAGTCATTCCTCAAATATTTAGTTTGATTCTTTCATGCCTTCTGGCTGGCATCAATTCTATTATCATTGCAGCCATTCATCAGAATGTGCATGCCATTTGCACTCTCGAAAAAGCTGAACTTGATAATTACGCACGGTTGCCCCTATATTGGCTCTTCATATTCAGTCCAGTAATTCTCATGCTGGCCTACCTTGACATTCATTTTCGTAAAACATAGACTCAACATTTATCCTATAACTGACCTTTCTGTCTGCTATGCTTTCCCAAGTGGTAAAGAGGCCTGTTAACCTTCCTCCCTGTGAATTGTGGTTGGAGAGATCACACTACACCTGGGCCCACTGATTCCATTATGGAGTAGCAGCACGTTTTCTCAGAGGCGAAGACCCACTGACAACTTGCCCACAATGTCAGCGGGGAAAAATCAAGATATAGCTGCAGTTCCTGTCATTCATTGCACATAAGCAGCACAGATGATACTTTAATGTGTGACCCAGAAACCTCAGAGGGGAAAAAAGTGGGGCATTTGTCATTAATGCAGTGTTTGGAGGGATTTGTAAACTTAAACTGTCATTGACACAGCAAGGCCTACAGGCAAATTATTAATGATTCTGATGAATGCAGTTAATGGACTGTAAACACTGGCAAGTTGTTTTAAATCGGCAAACATTTCTCTGACTACTTTTCTTCATATCTGCAATATGCAGCGGAACACTTTGTTTCACTATTCAGTGAACTTGTCAAGGATAAGCTTCAAACTCACCATCTTTACAATATCGATGTGGCACTTTGAAAATAGTTCATAGTCAGAGGTGTCAATTCAAAGCTCTTTTCGTTGTCCGAGCCGTAGTTTGTAATGTTGCTGCATGTGATTGCATTACGGTACAGGTGTTTCTATTTTAATATAACACTCTTCTCCATCCAGCTGTTTTGCAGCCCCCAAACATGTTGCAATGTATATTAATATATAAACTACGGCTAAAGTTGATACTTTAGTGAAATAGATATCTGATATACCGACAGAAAGATGGCTCCCAGGTGAAGGCTTTCAATCAAATAAGTGGCTCTGGGCCAATTCCTTCTAATCAGTTTATAGTTGTTTTCAATAATTTAATATTTGTTTAACCCCTATGAAACACGTATTCAACGTATGAAACAAACCTGTAATTGTGTATTCCATGTTATCACACACATTATATCTGATAGATCTAGTATTTTCTTATTTTTTTAATTCCTGAAGTTTTATTCAAAAGTTTTAGCTATAAATTATATTGGCCAAAGTTTATTATCTAAGATATATTTTTCCTTTTTCACCTCTTGAGTAATTTTTATTTCATGTCGTGGATGTTTTTATTGAGAGGGGTTTTGTGCTTCTTTTGTGGGTTACCTCATTGATCTTGCTGACGACTGTTCTAATGTCCTCTGTCCCCAGCCAGGATGCACATGACCTGTGGGTTCACTATTGTTGGCTCGGGCCTAGCTGGAAGCAGCAGCATCTGCCCGGATGGCCACGCCACGGTGAGCGGGGCCCCGAGGACCAGCTTCAGCACCAAGCAGCTGACCGAGCTGGAGAAGGAGTTTCACTTCAACAAGTACCTGACGCGGGCCAGGCGGGTGGAGGTCGCCGGCGCCCTGCAGCTCAGCGAGACGCAGGTGAAAGTTTGGTTTCAGAACAGACGCATGAAGCAGAAGAAATTACTGAGAGACGGGCTGCTCTCCGACCCGGGGCTCGCGGCACCGCACTCACACACTGACACTTTGGACACCTGCCCCTCTTCTCCTGCACGGTGCTCGCCCAAACACCTGAACTCCTGAGCCGCATTCAGGAGCTGCATAGCCCAATGCATTAGGCTACCCGGGCCGACTGCAGAGGTTTTGATTCCTGTTTGCATCGGTTTCACTCAGGCTTCACCTTTATTTGCTTACCACGATGGATGCTTATCGCAAGAAGTGCAATGGCAAGTTTCTTCATGCAAGAACGGCTCAAAACAATTTGTCATCCTCCCCGGCTTCAGACCGGCGCGCTGATTTGAATATTAAAATTCAAGTCATCATTCCATCGCGCTCCTATCTGCACAATGTAAACGACAAAACAAAATTATATTAATTGGCCATAGAAACTGTGGCAGACTATTTGTTTATTTAATTTGTACGATTTGTTCAGGAAATTGCTTAGGCTACTTGCTTATATTTTGCTACTCTGCAGGACACGTGTTTTTGTTCAAAACAACACAGAGTATTTATTTTCTATTTATAATTAATTTATTGAAGTTCTACATTAAAAAAAAGATTTTGACAAAGAAGGAAAGTATGCATTTTATTCAGTTTTAATAATTATCTTACAAAATCACACTGCATATTTTATTAATAAATTCCACCATTATGGATCTTTTTTTCTCTCTGTTTGATTCTGACCTTCCACATTAAATAAACAAAATAAATTAATAACAGATGCACCTACTGCAGACAATGGACAATCTTCAGCATTAACCTACTACGCGTTAGCAGATATTTATTAGGCTAATTTAGCAGAGCATCAATACGGTTTTACGTTGCATTATGTTGCTGGTTTTAAGGTTTTCGTTCTCCATCGTCTACGGATAGATCAAATTCCATAATTGGCACATAGATTTATTGAATGCTCGCATTGAGAGTATTGATCTGTTGTGATCCATCCTATTAGAGGCACAACTCTGGGAGCATTTGCATGCATCTGTAACTGCATGTTAATGGGACGTAGAAACATCACGATCGGGAGTTCTTGTGTCTTTTATTACTCAATATACATGCATTAGAAAATAATAATTTAGCTCGAAAACTCATGCTGGAGAGCAGACAATAAAACGCTGTCTGTGCTGTTTTGCACATGATCCAATAAAAATGCGAGGCCAAGGCACTTCTAGCTGCTAAATATTCCTTTCAGATCCCCATCTCATCTCATATAAAGTAAATGATTGTAAACTCGCTCCTTAAACATTGTTATGTTTCCGGTATTTCTGGGCGTTTTTGTCATGTTAATGTCTGTTCTAATATCAGGCTATGAGCCATTAGACGCATTAATCGTAGGGGATTTTTTTTTTTACATTTAGCTTTAAATTAGCGGTGTTTGCATTGCTGGTTAGCCTACTAGATCCAAAACGGATATTAATGACAACAAAGGAATTGAAGCAGCCGGTTGTTGTCGATTAGAAATACAAAGATAGACTCATAATGATTTAATCCGGTCCACCTTAAACCTTTATTAACAGGTGTCGTTGTGTAAATAAAACATATCACACTGCTAGTAATATAGCAATTAGGCAGGGGCAGGAGTGGACACGGAGGCTGCAAGGCCACGCAAATGTATGCAGTTACACCAGAGTTCACCCCTCACCTCTTGACCTTTGTCTTGCCTCGGGACAACGATAACCCGGTCAGCGGCTCACAGATACAAAGATGCACCATTCATTTGGGTGACCTCAAAGTCTGAGCTTTTTCTCTTTCGTTCTTTCGTTTACTCTTTTTCCCCCTCTCTCACAACTCTGAAAGCTTTTGTTCTGGTGGTGGTTCTCTACGTCCACACACAATAATATTTCATCAAGCTGAATAGAGCGGTGAGCAGGCCATATGATAATTGTTCATATTATAATTCCGTACCAGGCCACATTATGCATTTTCCCCTCCTTACACCTAGAGGTAACCTAATTTTTGCTCTATCTCTTATTTTAATAAGCCAAAAAATATGCTCCTTGCTCACTTTATAAACTGGATGGAGGAGTCTTTTCATCCAATAGGTTTTTGTATATAAACTACAGACCTATTTTTAATAGTAAAGTTGAAAAATTAAAGTTACTGTAGCATACTTAACACTTAATATGATTCCATGTCAGGGGCAGCATAAACACAATTTAGAACAACTATTCATTACAGCTTGCCCGATGCTTGAATATTTCATGCCTATCTGGTTGAATAATTTTAAAAGAATTTAGACATTAGTCCCCTCCAAACAATATCTTTTATGACGTTCATCTCAAAGCCAGGAGGGGATTCAAGTTCATCTTAAAGGTCTGCAGAGGAGCGAGTGACACTACAAACATTTAAAAGTTTTAATTGTAATTGATACAAATAGTTTAACGTGCGAGCCATGGACAAAAAAATGTGTTAAGCCCAATATATTTTCAATTTGCATTTAAACAAAGTACACACCATTAAGGGCCGGCTCTCTCTAAACAAAATAGTGCAAAGTGGAATGTTTAACAAAACCCTCCAATGTATGTCCTTTTTAATGCAAATGAGGGCACATTTTGAAGGTTATGGGGAAGAGGACAATGACGATGAAACAATGTCATGATGAAGCATTCGAAAAAAGGGGCCTGTAAAAAGGGTCTCACATGTCTAGTGTTTCTCCTGAGAAGTGTTGACCTTATTAGAAACTCTTTTATAATCTTGTGCAAATGTGTTACTGGTTTTTCATGAGCACAGTGGAGGCTTCCAGCAGGTGTGCACTCAGACCTTTGTTTTTCTTTTTTTCCCAAACTTCACCACAGTTTCTTCTGTATGATAGATTCACTTTGAAATGCACAACTATTTGAAATAGTAGCAGGAGAAAATATGAGAAAGGAAAAAACTTGATGTGAATCATAGGGATGAGGTGAAGGTGAAAAGGAGAGCTGATTTATTTTGGGTGAACTATAACTTTAATTTCATCCCGTGGCAGCTTCAGCATTTGCCTCTCAATTGATGAAAGGCAAACCGCATTGTTTGTTCAGACCTGACATTTAGTTTTGAAAGCGTTTGAGTGTGACTGCTCTGATGAATTTGTGCTCTTCTGTAATTCCTTCCTCAACATGTACGGTCGGTTCACGAGACTGACAGCTGTGTTGTGCTTATACACAAGTGAACACATGGGCAATGGATGGGAAATAGAAGCAAAATAAGTCAAGCTCAAAATGTATTGCTGCCACAGGTCGCAACAGTCGTGACATTGACCAAGTTTTCTTCACCTTTATTTTTCTTCTCCCCTTTCCTTTACAGCAATACTTTCTCATAATGTAATTCACACTAAAATCTTCTTTATTTAAGTCATTAATTTAAAGAAATAAAAAATATATTTATAATAAGGTACTATAGCTCAAACATTATTTGTAACCTGCTACATTTTTTAATAAAAAACTTTCAACTGAGATATTCAACAGGAACCAGTCATGTATTAGTTCACAATGAATGAGGCAATAGACATTCTTTTTGTTCTGTAAATAAGCTGATGTGGGCATATGTTGCAGTTCTCCTGAGGAGCGCTGTGTGGCATGAGCAATGAGAGAACATATGCGGCTTATAGAATATAATACATTGGGATTTTTTTTTAAATGAACACATATAAGTGTGTTCCCCCTGAGCTCATTCTAATTAATGATAAGTTGACCTAAAATTAACTTAATGCATAATATGCATGTTATATCCCCACCGGTGCTCAGGGGAATGAAATTAATTGATCAAGTTAAGCTCTTTCTAACTCTATGTGAAGCACTAATAGATATCTCAGTTGTTGATGTAATTGCAGATCATTTGAATGTTTTCCTCCCCTGCACCTTTTCTGCTCGTCTGATTTTACTGTTTTTCTTTATTTGCAAAGACTTTCACGCACTATTAGTCTTTTTGATCAGGGCCATTCACACATTTGACTACCAAACAATTTGTACATCAAGAAAGTTGAAATGAAGTGCACCTGTTTTTTTTGTGTGTGTGCCTATACATATTTGGATGCCCTGTGTATAATTACACAAATATGTGTTTTGTTTCCTAGGTGCTACTAATAATGCGCTCAAAGAGATACAAAGCACCTATTTGAATAATTGTCCACTGGCACGCGCATACACGCACACGCATACGAAATCCATACATAACACATTCTGACAGAGCTCCACCGAGCAACATGCGCACCAATCCAGTCCTTGCCTCTCCTCTCCTGCTCCACTCCGGGGAGCAGATGTTTGGGGACAGCTTACAGCCTCAGCGAATTTCTGTGTACAAAGCAAACAGCAGCACTCAGCACTTCTGGCTGCAAAGGGAAATCTGCTCTTGAAAGGGAGGGGGGGCTTTGAGTCAATGTAAGGTATCATGAGGGTGGGTGGGGGGGTGAGATGGGGTGCATGCAGAGGTGAAACTGTGTCAAGGTTGTGAGTGCATAGGAATATTCCCTGTTTCCAGAGACATCTGGTGCAGTGTGTGGGAGCAGTGCGGGACAGCGTCATGTACAGCACATACAGTATCTCCCCGTGGCATCATGCAGCATCAGTAAAAGCAGCCAAGGTGGCCCTGCTACATATCTGATTGTGTGGAGTCTCTCTGACCTCTCCCATGTAGCTCTGTCTACTCACTAGTTAGGATTTGCCCTTTCAAAAGTTGCAGACAAGCATAAAGTGAGGGGGAAAACAAGGGAATGAGCCTTTACAGAGTTTGCTGATACTGCATCTGAGACTGAGCTATAACCTAGGACCAGCTATGCTAATGATGCCATTGATATAATCCAGTGATTTAATGGCACTGGTCCTGTGGTGGCATGCTGGGTGCGCTCTCTTCAGTTTGTGTTCTGGGGAAAATTGCAAAAGCATATTTTTTTAATCACTAAAAATATCCCCATCTGCCTGACCAAATGTTTGTGATTTATTTTTTGTGATCCTATGAAATGTGAGTGTAAAATATGGAAAGTCTTCAATAAAAACATGTTTTTCACTATTTTTTCTTTCAAATCTTTTTACAGTGAGTGCAGCTCATGCTCAGCAAGAAAGTGAACACGGTCGTACAAACAGGCTCAAACACACACACGCACACACTCTAACACACACAAACACACACACACACACACACACACACACTTTCATGTCAAAACATGGGTAAGAACACATATTTTGACCTCTAATCATTGTATTATAATCCCTAAACAAACCACCATAAATGAGCCCTGCGATGCTTATTTGTCTGAACTAAGGCAACCCCCTCCTTCTCTGCCCCTGGGGTGAGGTTGCCATAGTGACAGATTCATAGACATATGGAGAGAGAGGAGAAGGGGAGCCGGGTTGAAGGGGTGGGGCTGCAGGGGTGAGGTGGAGGAGTTGAGGCAGAGGAGAAGGGGATGGGTACCAGTTTCAGGACAGTGGCGCTCTGTCTTTCAGATGTCTCTTTGTGTTTAATCTGTCAATCAGCCATCCGTGTCAGTCTGTGCTCAGTGAGGGAGCAGTTCATGAACTTTTCTCAATCAAGTCTCTGTCAGGCGCCATCTTGGCTGTATTTCATGAAGGGGAAGGATTGATTCTCGTGTCGGCTTCACAGCCCAAAAAACACAGTGTGTGCAAAGGTGCCACAGGCAAACAATCCAGTATGAATGTGAATTATTAAATTGTATTGGACGGCTGTGTTCACATATTTCAATCTCTTGCTGCATTTTGTTGTTTAAACTAATGACCAATCGGCATTAAATAATACAGATGTTTCTGCTCCTTACAAATTAAATTCAGATGATGTAAAATATGATGTAATCAACCTCGACAGCTTGACAATGGATGGGGAGAAAGGGAGAGAGGGAAAGGAGGAGAGTGAGAGTCGAAAAGCAGGAGGAGGAGGGGGGGGGGCTGAAGCGGCCATCAGCACTGGCCTTGCTGCTATAAAAACACGTTTTTTTCCATCAGCCGTTTTATGCAAAAGAGGAAGACCAGGTGCTCAATCAAGCCTCACGCCTACTGTATTATTTTTCATCTTTACCCCTCCCAGTGTTTGCCTGCACAACAAACCCTTCTGTGTGCCATCCCTCTACCATCTTGCCATTCCTCTCCTCTTCTTCGCTCTCTCCTTGTCATCCGTCTTCTCTCCGCTGCCTGCTCTCCAACTGATATGAGAGAGTGACCCTTGGGCCCTCAGGGGTCAAGTGATACAAGGTCATTGGCAGGTCATCTCTGCTGACTGGCTGACCTCTAAAAGGACTTCTGGAAGGAGCCAATCAGGTCTTGCTCCTTCCTCCCTAAGGCGGGTCCCCCTCCCAAACTCATCAGCAGCATGTCACATGACCAAGGCGAGGCGTCAGAGGGAGGATGATTAATGATGCTTTTAGTACCTGTTTAGAATGAAGCTGTCCACACCGCACTGTAATTACCCACTCCCAGGCGGCAGCTGCCCAACATAATTGCTTTTTGTTTGTTGACCTGGTTTATTGAGGAAAAAGAAGGCTTTGACTGGGTAAGATGGTGCTGTGTACTGTATACAGAGGTGAGGATGTATGTTTGTTCAAAATTTGGGTGGCAGTTTGTGTCTAATATCCATGTAAGATACACCACCAGCCACAGACCTCTTGTGCAAGGTTATGTATCCCACTGGAATACACTAGCATTCAACAACGTGCACCGTTAAGAAGGGGTGTGTTATGTCATGCATAATTTATGTCAACATCTCAAAAGCATGTGCACTGTGTTGCTCTGAAAATTCAAAACTTAAGTTCAGAAGGTCAATGGAAATACCTCACCTAGAGATCCCCCACGGTCCCACCCCTCCTTCTTTGGCTACATGCCAAAGGCAAATATGAAAATTTCAGTACCTGCGGCGCATGCCACGAGGACAGTGACAATGAAACCCAGATAAACAGCCCCTCGTTTGACCTATGGAGAGCATAAATTTACCGTCCATAAATCCTTGAGCGTTTCAGCTCCGTTTGGCGCATTTACCGTGGGTCTCTACCCAGACAGAGAGAGGCAAGTGTCGGGTATCAGTGCTGCTATATGAGCAGCTTTCATCCTGCTCTTGGTTCTCACATAACTCAGACCTGCAGCCTTTATCACCGCCTCATAAATAACTAGGCTATCGCCTGATAATGTCCGCTTAATGCTTAGTCAATAAAGCCCACAGTTAGAGGGGCCTTTTTTAGCCTCTCTCCTGTACATAAATATAAACAGTGCAGTAGATTGATGTGATGGGCAGGCTCCTTTTACACTGGGACAAAAAGAGGCAGCGTGTGGGCCTAGAAGCTGAAGGTGGGCTGTGGGGCTGCAGGTGTTTAGAGGAGATAGTGGGCTGTAATGAGGGGGCTGCAAAAGAAGGGCTGAATGGATAGCCTTGACTGATCACCTGTGAAAGGCACATACACTCACAAATGATGGCACACAGATGCACAAAGGCGCAGGCACACGCAGTCACACTCATTCCCACACCCACACACACACTAATGCCATCATTAGTTAACCCATTGGTGTCGATGCCTGGTGCACAAGAAGCTCCTCCTCCCTATTTGAAGGGCATTAGAGCATTATGATAAAGAGACTCCCAAATGAATTGCTTTGTATCTTGTTAACAACTTTCTTTTAATCTATTGACACGTTTAGAAAACCAACCACATGCTTCCACAGAATTATATCCAGCAATGTATACGTTTCATTGTCTTGTGCAGAGTGCAGGGACAGTTATCGACCATTTGCACCAGTCATTAGACCATCCAATTCCAGTGTGGCGCCAGGGGCAGCTGTAGTCAGTGCGATGGCTGGAATGGGATCAGACTGAGCCCTGGGGAGACAGAAGAGACTGACAGGGATGTTGCTGGGTTGAACGAGGGGGCTGATTGTGATCCATGAGTTAGTCAGTGCCGCAGCACCTGGGCTTGGAGCAGCAGCTGGGAGAGATGGGTAGGGTGAACAGACTGGGATAAAAATGAGAGGGATGATCCAATCAGCTTATATTGTCATAGGGGAGAGTGGCCTAAATTGTGCCGGTGGGGAAGTTGTGCCACCCCTTGTTTCTAGAAAACCGTGGAAGAAATTGGAAATTTTACCACATATTTAAGAAGAGCCATCCATTTAACTCATCCTGTAAAGAAGGGAGACACAAGGAATAAGATATAAGCAAATTGTTTTGCCTTTCAAAGTAAAATTTCCGTGATTAAGGTTTTTTGTTTATTGTGTCTGAACAATTATAGACAAGTTTGAAAACATTTGACACATGTTTTAGTGCTTTAGTATGCTACACTTTGAGTCTATACAGTTAGCCCGATGTCAGCCCTAAACTGCTGCATCATGCTTATTATCCAAAATTCTGGGGTTGGGGTGATTTGTGCCAAAGGGCCTAGGTGAGTTATAAGTAAGTAAGTAAGTAAAATGGATTTATAAAAGCACATTTATGACAGTTTGCACTATCCAAAGTGCTGTACATAGTGCATTCAGTAGGTGAACAATGAAGGTAAAATAACAATAACAAAAATAAAAGACATAAAGCCCATACATCCACATATAAACAAAGATAGTGCAGAGGTAAGATAGTTAATGGGAGGAAAAGCCAGGGTGTACATATGGGTTTTGAGCTTTGATTCAAAGGCAGAAATGGAGGGGGAATCACATTTGTCAGGTGGCAGTTGGTTCCACAAGCACGGAGCAACTAGTGCAAAGTACATTTCTGAGAGTTGTGCCAGTGCATGGCTGTATACGCTGGTCACCAAAAAGAAAGTGATTGTCTACAGTAGCTCAGAAGAGACTGACATCTCCATTCCACTTAACGACACCACTGACAAGAGTTCAGATGGCCAGAAAGATGATGATGGTGACTTTGTCATTGTGAGCTTTGCGGGCAAAACCACCTAGATCTGCCAGGCCTTGTTTAAGAAAATTGACCTTCAATCTTTGTAAAATAATTACTTTATTTACTTTAAATAAACCTTAAATAAGTAATTGTCTTATGGATTAGTCTTGCATTACAGTTTATGAGATATATATCAATGGCACAATTTACCCCATGGTATTCTCTCTTGTGGCACAACTTACACCACACCGGGGGCAAGTTGTGCCACAAGACAACTTTTTTTCCGAAAGCTATATTTCTTAAACAGTTTATTCCAGATCCAAAGTTTTTATTGCCAGGGATGCACAACATCCTGAAATATATGTACATATTTGAGTTGGAGACATAACTGTCAAGGCCTCACTTTAAAATCACCTTGAGTAAAAAGTGGCACAACTTAGGCCACTCTCCCCTACTTGGTGGAATGCACTTGCTGGTGTTTGTTGGTATAAGAATTCTTACTTAGACCCACACATTTTTTTTAGGCCAGGTTCTGGTGATTTAACAAATAGGGCAAGCCAGGAAATCCAGACCAATATCTTGAACGATAGAGGGTCTGGCCATGGGATTAACTGTTAAATTACACTTTTGGTGTAGTCGGTCGGCAAAACAGAACATTCCTCTTACTCGCTAATGAAAGATTTGAGTGCAGTCTTCCGACTCGTAAAGGGTCAAGGCCAAATCCGTCTGGACCTCAAACAACATATCCACAGTCATCTCTGTTGTTTACTATCACGGCGTCGGCGGCGCATGCACAGCACTGTCGTCATCCGGTTACGTCCGCCCCAAGTGCCCATATCAGAAAGAACGATTTGATTGGTAGTTTAGGATTTCTTGACATATTTAATGAGCTTCAATGGAGAGTGTCCAGATCAACAGGCACAGCAAAATGTATTTGCCAGCGGGAAGTCTGGATTTCCAGGCTAAAATAGGGCAGAAATGCCAATGCTGCTAATTTACCCCTGTCTTTCAAATCGTGTTCTGAAATCATGTGGTGAGATTTGTTTTCTCTTTGACCCGTTTCCACCTGGCATTAACATGTGGTTTTTGTGATCCGATCACATGAATACAGCTCTAACTACAAGTGAGAACACTCTCAAGACGCATTGAGATCGGATCACAAAAACCACATTCGGAGGTGGTTTACGTCGCTTGTGTCCGATGTGTTCGCATTAATTTGGTAGTGGAAACACGAATGTGGTTTGTGTCCACATTAGGGACCTCCTACTCAACTGCTGCCCCCTGCCTGGGCGGAAATACGTTGAAAATGCATCACTGGCGTTCATGCAGCTTTTATAGAAGCCTCATGAACGAGTTTCAAATGACAAGCTTACTCCTCTGTTTTCATTTCACTGCGTAAATCTGAAAACACGGAAATCGTTGCTATTGACTGGAGAGCTGCAAGGTAACGACTTCCTGTTCTTATCTGCTTAAGAATAAAAGTCAACTCGCGTTTGGGTAGTAACAGGCTTTTAATGTGAAGGCGCACAGGAAATATTCTGTTCGCATACAGTATATTAACTTCATACAGAAAGCCGCCCGTGTAGCCTACTGGTGGTGGTGACAAGAGTGTAGCAGACGTTAGAAAAGCCGCCCGGCAAACACACATCTTTCACCAGCCAAAGAGGCGTAATAACTTACTCGCCTAAGAGTTTTTACTTTTATATACTATCTATGATATTTCCCGCATTTTGGCAAGGAGGCGCGAAGCAGTGTTGTGCATCGCGTCTCCTTGTCTAAATGAGACAGTAGCATATCTCGTCAACCTAGACTGGTAATTATCTTCGCATGTAATGCATTTTAATAGCAAATGCGATTAAAACTGTGGCACTGTACAGCCCTGTATTGGCGCTTTTCCACCGCACATGTAGCTCGACTCGACTCACCTCGACTCGACTCAACTTGGTTTGGTAGCAGCACGGGTCGTTTTCCACCGCAAATAGTACCTGCTGAACGTGGGCGGGGTCGTCGTAAGGGGCTGAAAGCCTACTCCGGAGCAAAGTAGCAAAGCAGAAATTACGAGCAGTTGTTGCACTATTAACTGAACCAACCGCCAAAACACGGATGAAAAATGTTTAAGAAATACCCCCCTTGTATCTGTTTGCTAAAAGAAGTAGAAGAATATTGCTACGGGCCATTAAAAGGGATGGTTGTTGTCCCGATGTGTGACTCTGCCACACAGTCAGCTGTAGGGATGCGTCACGTACATCCCTATGCACGTAAACACGGGCATGATAAAGTTGACTGTTTAGTGCTTGTTTCAGGATACGTGTTTTCAAATGCAAGCCGTGTCTCAGCCTGAATATTTTATTGAGGTAATCAGTTCAGTCCGAGGCTAATGTAATCGCTCGCTATCATGTCTGTCCCAGCTGGCTACTATTTAGCCTAGCTGCTAGCTGCCCTACATGTCTCCTCTCGTATGTAAGTAACTTCCCCAACAACGAACACTGGGTGAGCTTAGCGAATATATGGAAAATAAATTCGGATCTGTGATGCAAATCAAATGAAAGAGAGCCAGAGAAGGCTGCACGCGGCGTAAATACACTCAAAAGTCCCGGAGAGTTGGGGAGAATAAACAACAGAATGAAGCCGGTAGTCTCTGGCCACTGATTGGCCAGACAATAGTCTCTGGCCAATCAGTGGCCGGCCGTCTGCCGACGTCACCTTTTAGCATCGGCTCAGCTCGCTTGGACCCTAGAGCGAGGCGATACCAAAAAAGCAGCCGCTACGTGGTACCAGGTACCATGAAATTGCGGTGGAAAAGCCAAAAATGCGAGTCGAGTCGAGTCGAGTCGAGCTGATACCATGCGGTGGAAAAGCGCCATATGTTTACTTGTTTGAACCCCACCGGTTAAAACCCGCAATGCAAACGGAAATGATGAACGTGTTGATTTAAATACAGCGCGGGTAAATGGAATCCGATCACAAGTAGACAATACAAGTGGGAACACACGGACTGAGAGCTGTCCACTTGTAACCAGATTCAAAAAGTCAGATGTTAATGCCAGGTGGAAACAGGGTCTTTGACAAGAGCTTTCATTATTGCCAAATAAACATAATGGATCTATTAAAGGAGACCTTTGTGTCACTACATTATGGCTAAGCTTGCCAAAATCACGTTGGCTGAAGAACCCTAACAGATCACTTCCAGCTAAATTCCAATATAGGCGTATGTAATTTGCAAAGAAGTCTAGAATAAAATAAAGCTTGATAAATTAAAATGGAAAAAATTCCTGGGACATTTTACTGTCACTCTTATTATTATGCTTTAATAATGTTCTGATGTTTGATCATGTAACATATTATAAGATAACAATGGTAATAGTATTCACAAAGACCAACATTGGCAAGCAATTATTAGTGAGAAGTTTAACCTCAAAGCAAGGCATTTGTGGCATAAATCCAAAGCGCAACAAAGAGGAGTCAAATAGTGAGATTATCATTTTGTACCGAGGATTTGGCAGATGAAGCAGGCCAATATGCAGTTTCAACTTTCATTGAGAGTTAAAAGGACCATAAAAGTGTGTAAAGTGACTCACCAAATCCACAACAGATGTGAGAACTCTACAGGTGAATAGGCTAAAAAGTTTTATCTTAGTTTATCATATTTATTAATATATGTATGCTGGGATCTTGTGCTATCAAACAGAATATATCTTTATGGCAAATGAAAAATCTCTCTCTAACTAAATGCACAACAAAGCCTCTAGGAATGACTCTATAATTCATAATAATGCATCACATGTAACACCATGTAATAGAAATTAATGACTGACCACCCAACCTTGAAGTAGCTGGAAGGACTATTTCCTCACTGAGAAGCTAGTTGCTCTCAGCGTATAGCCCACCTCTTAATATGCTAGAGAGTTAGCATCGGTACAACAGCTTTTTTCAACAGAATGCAAAGAGATGGGATTATAACAGATTTGTTTTCCAGACTGTGGGTAATTAATACAATAAAATGTTGGGTGTACTTAATCGATTATACCCAGCGCTTCTGTAAATGCATTCTACCGTAGACCTCATTTATCAGTATTTGCCCTAGTGAATAGCATTTGAAAATCTTGAAAAAAGAGCTATTTTTAAATCACTGAATCTGCAACACGTAAACACTCAATATTATTTACCTTTTTAAGAAACTTAAAAGGCTTTTGGGTTTATCAAACATTGTTGTGCTTGATTTTTAGCTCCCCAAGGACATGCACACTCTGACTAAAACTACAGAAACATTCCATGTGCCTGAAGGCAAAGAAGAAGTTTGGTTAAACAAAACCCTGCGAAATCACTGATTTTATCTCTGGCAGTAGCTAATTGCTGAACTACCATAGGAGGAGGAGGACTGAAAGGGTGAGGTTGGGCAGGGGCCAGGTTATGTAGGAAGGTGAGCTGGAAAGTGCCCACGAACTAGTGGAGGCCCTGCTCCAAATGCTCTGACAAATGAATCTACAGGGTAATGGAGACCGAACTATTGCAAAATTAGAAGAGACATTAACTGGGGTATCAATAAATAAACCTCTAATTAGGAAAAAAAAAGCAGAGTGGAGCAGGCGCAGCAGGACAGGGGGAGAATATCTATGGCACTCTCACATCTGTATGCAGGCACAGCTTTCTGGTGAGGGGCCGGCCCTCACGGGGGCTTCACCGATGGTTATTGGCTCACCAATCCATTCCCGACCCGCCCTGGCGGAGTGCGTGCCCACTCTTTGACTGTGCAGTGAACCCAGCGCACCCTCCCCCTCTGTCCAAACCTCCATCCGAGTGCAGTTTCTCCACCTCTCCTTCTCTAACCAGCTTATCTGCACAGTGCCCTGAGTCTGCCGCTGTGCTCTGTGACTTCACCATGATTGATTGTGGTGGGGGTCCTCCAATCCCTCGTGAGAGAGAAAATGGAGGAGGGAAAACAGGAGAGAGGGGAATGGGCAAAGCAGAGACGCCTGGAGAGAGAGAGAGTTAGAGAGCCTGTGATGGGTACAATGCGTATGGACCTGTCTGCAGATGTGTCCGACTCCATCATTTGGTATAGAGAATGCTCATGTAAAATGTGTTTGATAAGACAAAAAATACAGTCTGTGCAGGCCCTGAGTCAACATGCAGGTATGTGTGCAGTTATAATGTGTAAGGATGAGTTAGATGTCTGGCCAGCAGGGGCGATGAAGAGGTGCAACCTAGGTGTTGGTGGAGGCTGGTTGGGTGGAGGGGTGCGTGGCGCTGACCGCTCTCTGTCTCTCCCCCTCTGTTCCCTGGAGGGTAATAAAGACTGATGACTGTGATGCTGTGCCATCCGGCTCCACAGTCTCCACTGCACAACCATTTGCGCCATCATTTATCCCGCTCCCCCTTCCCCGCTCTAATTCTGCTTTAATAACCGCCAGCTCCATTCATCAGGGTATTGACGGGCATGACAGGCGGTGCGGCACACACTAACTCCCTGCCCTTTACTCGCTCACAGCCGGGGTCAGCGCGAGGTCACACAGTCAATAATCACAACACACCTCACTGTCACCTTGGAGCGACTGCATGCCCTGCATATCTATCCTCACGGACGACCAAAGCTCCAGGTTGACTTTGCTGCTTAGTACCCAGCATCGTGCACATTTGTTCCGGTCTAAAGAGCCATGGGCAGAGTTAGAGCATCACCACAGGAGACATGCAGAGCAGAGGAAGTGTTGATGTTGCTCCACTGGTGATCCAAATATCTGAACATGGACTCTGGTCCATTAAACTGAAACTCTCCTACAATGTCAAAAAGACGTTCTGCATTTAAGTGTGTATAGTTTCCTCACTTTAAGAGTATGTCTGCCACACACAACAACGTATTTACACTTTGCTCTCCCACTTTTGCTATCAAGAGGAAGGCTTTGGGAGGGGAGGGGGCTACAGTCATTTGTTACAGGTGTAGCCTATTGCCTCCCTCTCCTTGGGCATTCACCTCTTCATATGCAAAACATGTCCTGCTGTCCTCCAACTCCAGCACAGTTTGCTGCTGTGACACATTTTTTCTTCATTTCAGCTTGACAGTGACATTTATGTTCATTTGCTCTGTGCAATTGCGAGGCATCTGGAGAGGCTGTTTCCCTTTTTCTCCCTCCCTCCTCCCTTACCTCTTCCATTTTTTCTCTCCTGACAAAAATATTAATGCAGATTTGCATGCCACAGTGACTAAGCCCTTGATGAACAGTTGGATTTTTGGGAACACACAGAGGAAAAACACCTCAGCAATTATACATGGCAAGAAGACTGAGGAGTGGGACACCGTGCGTGGTAACTCAGAACATAGCCAGGATCGGTGGCACTGGGAACCTGCAACAGTCCATGAATCTTGTGATGCTGCTGAGTGTGTTGGTGCTGGGAGTTGTATTGCACTGGGGAGCTGAACATGCCGCACACTGCTTTGCTCTGGGCCAGGTGGCACCCACCCTTCTCCCTCAATGGTCACATTCCGCGGGCTTTTGCACAATCCACAGTCCCTTTCCTGACCCCTCTGCTCCAACATGCAGACACGCAAACAATACAGAGGGACAAAAAATATATAAAAGAATAAGCAACAAATGGCATTTTTGTATTCACCGTATACAATTTGTACCTTCAAATTCGCACATGTGTACACACACACACACACACACACACACACACACACACACACACACACACGCACACACACGCACACTTCCTAACCCCTGCCACAGCCCAGCCTCACCTATGCTGGCCAAGCAGCAGCAGCAGCCAAGGGTGTGGGTGCTGAGGGCTCTAATCCGCGGTGCAGGTCCCATCGGCAAGGATCATTGACCTAATTAATAACGTGGCACAGAGAGGGATGGCAGTCATTAAGGAGCCGTGGATGTGTGTGTGTTGAGATGCTGTAGGCTTCTGCATGGGAGTTTGCATGTGTGTGTGTGTGTGTGTGTGTGTGTGTGTGTGTGTGTGTGTGTGTGTGTGTGTGTGTGTGTGGAAGGGCGGGAGGTTGTAGGGAGGGGGCACTGCAGACACAGGCTCACTCCGGCATGCAACCCATTGATTCATCATTCACGGAGGCCAAGCAAACATGAAAGCACACCATTATGCAGCCAGACACACATGCACAAATGAAAACACACTGACGGCATGGGTATAAATGCATGTACCCAACACACACACGATACATAGTATCATTAACTGTAGTGAAACTTGAAATAGACTCTGTTGAATTTGGGTAAGGGTCAGCCAGAGTGCAGCTGTGCAGGAGTTCCCTATCCCCTCTGTATCAATGATGTCAACTCGGTGTGTTACTCCAGTTAGACCACACTGCAACTCAGACACAGACGCAACAGCACAGTGCTCCATGGGGCTCTGTATAAAACTCTACTGCACCATCGGAGCCTATCATTTCCAGTCTGCAGCCATATGTTAGGAGGCGCTGTTTACATCGCCAATATTTACTGTAGGCTAGGGGACCAGAAGGCTAAGAGCACTTAGTTGTGTGAGGCAGCCCAATAGCTCAGCCTGGGCTAATGAAAGGAAACAACAGGAGCAATTAGCAGTGTAAACAAACAGCTCGCTGAGGCCCCAGTCTCCAGCCTCCCTCCTGACAGCGAAGGGACTGGCAGCCTGGAGTAGGAGGTAATTGGGGGAGCTAGGAGCCAAGGCAAAATCAATGACAACGCATGCACAGACATAGCGCGATCACTCACCACCCTACGCCACAGCCCCGGGGGACTACAACGTATTGTAGCAGCTTTGACCCTGCCCGGCTGACACTCACCTATGGAATTGCTGCTTTACTGTACGTCAGTGGTGTTGAAACATTCACAGTCACATTAATTCCAACATGTGGACAACAAGACTCAAACACAAACACACAGGCTCTAATACTGACAGCTGACACGCATAACAGGCATGGCACTTTGACCACTGGCCATACAGTGGCCTCCCTCTCAGTCTAATTGATCTCATTTTGGTGCCATTTATGTGTCTGCCTGTACACTAATGTCTCCTACTCACTCACTCATTGGGAAGCGTCGGCGTCTACAGTGCGACCATGTGGCTGCCGCCTGCAGACAGCCGTGGCCATGTTTGTCTCTTGCCTCTCCCTGAGTGGAGGTGCAGGGCAGAGGGGCATCACTAATGCAGGAGGCTGGCCGGGACTTCCACTCTGCAGCAGGCACATTCTGCTGCTCCTGCTGTCTGAGTGCCGGCCAAGACAATAATCAGCCAGAGAGACTTTTCCTGCAGAGTTTTACAAAAAGTCTCCTATACATCCTTCATGGGGTGGTTTTCCCAAGTTTCATATGAATCAGGACTTGTTGGCGCCTGTCTTGGGCAATAGGATGTCAAAATTTCAAGAGAGTACATACTAGTAGTAGAAGTATTCAATCCATAAACTTTGAAAAAGAGCTAATACAATCAATGGTCAATACAAGAAATGCTCCATTACAAGTTAATTTCCTGCATTCAAAATCCTCAAGTAAAAAGTATTGTCCTTAAAGGGATAGTCCAGTATTTTTGAAGTGGGGTTGTATGGGTTACTTAGGCATAGTTAGTGTGTTACCTTATGGAGATAGGTGTCATCACAGTCATTTTATGGAATTTGAGGGAGGCGTCACTGTAGCAGAAGTCAGCCTTGTATTGTTGCTGAGGGGGCCAGAAGAAAAACAGTTTTCCTATACATATATAAATGCTAACCTAAAACCTAAATAGGGGAGAGTGCGGTGAGTTGTGCCACTTTTTACTCAAAGTGACTTTAAAGTGAGGCCTTGACAGTAATGTCCCCAACTAAAATATGTACATATATTTCAGGATGGGGTGCATCCCTGGCAACAATAACTTTGGATCTGAAATAAACTGTTTAAGAAATATAGCTTTCAGAAAAAAAAGGTGTCTTGTGGCACAACTTGCGGGGTGTGGGGTAAGTTGTGCCTTAAACAAGGCCTAGCAGATCTAGGTGGTTTTACCTACAAAGCTCAAAATGACAAAGTCACCACCATCATCTTTCTGGCCCTCTCTCATCAGTGGTGTCCTTGAGTGTAATGGAGATGTCAGTCTCTTCTGAGCTACTGTAGACAATCACTTTCTTTTTGGTGACCAGCGTATACAGCCATGCCACTGGCACAACTCTCAGAAATTTCGCAGTAGGCTGCTCCGTGCTTGTGGAACAAACTGCCACCTGACATAGGTGATTCCCCCTCCATTTCCGCCTTTAAATCAAGGTTCAAAACCCATCTGTACACCCTGGCTTTTCCTCCCCATTAACTATCTTACCTCTGCACTACTATCTTTGTTTATATGTGGATGTCTTGGTTTTATGTCTTATTTCAATTTTGTTATTGTTATTTTACCTTCATTTTTTACCTACTGAATGCACTATGTGCAGGACTATGGACAGTGCGAACTGTTATAAATGTGCTTTTATAAATACATTTATAAATAAATTTTACTAACTTACTTACTTACCCAGGCCCTTTGGCACAAATCACCCCAACCCCAGCATTTTGGATAATTAGCATGATGCAGCAGTTTATGGCTTACATCGTGCAACTGTATAGACTCAAAGTGTAGCATACTAAAGCACTAAAACGTGTCAAATGTTTTCAAACGTGTCTATAATTGTTCAGACACAATAATTAAAAAACCTTGACAGTAGAAATTTTACTTTGAAAGGCAAAGTAGCTTAAATGTGCTTATATCTTATTCCATGTGTCTCCCTTCTTCACAGGATGAGACAAATGGATGGCTCCTCAAAAATATGTGGTCACATTTCCAATTTCTTCTATGGTTTTCTAAAAACAAGGGGTGGCACTACTTTCCCGCTGGCATAACTCACCCCACTCTCCCCCATATGTTCAATTGGACGCTAAACTGAGATTTTTTTCACAGATTTAGTTTGCCGCCAGACAGCTTTATTTTTTTGTTTTCTTGTGTCTCTTCAGTAATCTGCAGTAGCTCTGAGTCGAGAATGGAATCGAGAAAAATAAAGGGCTGTCTGGAGGCAGCTTAAGATGTGGAAAAACTCAGTTTAACTAAAATTGAACGGATATTTAGGATTTAGGTTAGCATTTATATACTGTATGTGGAGAAAAAACTATTTGCTTCTGGCCACTTTTGCAACAATACAAGGCTGGATTCTGCTACAGCGAAGTATCCCCCAAACTCCTTATAATGACTGCGCTGACTGCCATCTAAACTAAACACATTTTCTGTGATGACTTTTAAAGTATCACATTTGTATTGTCATTATTCCAGAGCTACACTCAGTGATGGTAGGATTCAGGACATCCCGGACTATGAAGCAAAGTGATTGACTCAAAACTGTAGTTCAAAAGGGATTCCACGTGAATGTTGATCTCACAGTGAAGCTTTATCTGGATATAAGAGACTTAAACCATCATTTATGATTAAAAAAATTGTCGGGGGGGGGCACTTCATTCATCACCTACTTCCGCAACATTTCTGATTTAGTGGTCAAATAGATGGATATTACCTCTATTAGTCCTCATTATGACTGTAAATCCCGCAATACTGTTAGGTCGGCTCGGTAGGGATTATGGACCATTACAAGCAAAGTGGAGACGGAGACAGATATACCTTCTCCAGATACAGGGCAAAGTGGAGGGGCAGGAAAGAGGAATATGACCGGGCTCCATAGAGCTATATGCTTAGGGTGTAAGACGTTCCCATTTAGCTACACTTAACAGCATCCTCCATAACAACATCTCTAGCTTGCTGGATGATGCCCGCCCACACACACACACACACACAAAATCACAGCTTGCCCTCCAAATACCAGTGCATTACTGTCCTGGCGCTCATTGACACATTGAGCTGCCACTCACCACGAAGATGGATGCGCCTCCTGGGACGATTCCTAACCTCCTCCATTGACTCATTTGTTTTGCTGATCTAACTACCTTTGAACACAATGCTGAGGTGTGTGTGTGGGGGGGAGGGGGGCTTTTCTGTGTGCATTATTTTTGTGCCAAACAGTGACAACCGTTCCCACTCCCATGTCATTGGTAAAACACCCTTGTGGGGACTACTAAAAGTCTGCACAGAATTAGAAAGCCCACAACCAATCCTTACTTCCTCTAACTTTAAAATTCAAGTGATGCTCTCCCTCATGAGAGGTAACGCAAATAAGTCCTGTTGCTCATTCATGCACATTTTGCTCGGAGCTCCTTGATTAAAAACATGTAAATGACTGGTCTATAAGATACCATCTTCCTTCAGCATTGCATTAACCTAAAAAAGGCTTTGAAATTTGCATTTTCAATTTAATTTGAGGAGATGCTCAAAGAATCTCCAGCCACCAGTCTCTATTTCCAACTCACACCTCCAAAACATCCTTATCTCCTATCAGTCTCCCTTTGGAGTGTATCACGATCATGGACTAACACACACATTTCGGCAGACATTCATTACACACTCCCAGCCATGTCAATAGTCGCTGGGCTGAGCAGGCTCATAATGAATTTGAAGAGTTGCACACCTATAGCAAAGTCATTTACTTTATCAGTCTGATAAAAGGAAGTGATAAGATAGTGACTCTGCACTGTAAGAGTATCAGCCTCCCTCCGCTATTCATCTCACCAAGATCTACAAATAGCAAAGCTCATCCCTCAAGGCGGCCGCACTGAGACTTTATCTATAGAATTTAAAGAAGGGCTAATATCTCATAAGGATGTGTGCTTATGAAAATCATAATTTCCATATCATTATCAGCCTGGATATCTGACTGCCATACTAAAAGGCTCCACTGGCCTCTCTGTATTTACTCTGCTTCTGCTTCAGGAAATGCTGGGAGAATACAGGTGCAAATATGATTTAGGCCTATTCCTCTTATGAAGTTGACCCCCTGTAATTGACACAGACACACTGGCAATTTGATTAGCTGCTGCTTGAGGGCATTTGACCAGAGCAACATCCTAGTCTGTTTCATGTACATAGCTCCACCTATTGGTGAAAAGATGGAACAGCAACCAGAGCTGAATCAGGCTGGGTTGCTGTGACTCACATTGGGTTTGGATTTAAGCCACTGGGCCAAATCCAAGAATACTTAACAAGCCAGGCCACTGCCATTCCACACACCTAAACCAATTAATGATACAAAATCATCTCTGCAGGAGCAATACAGTACAAAATCCTTTTAAAAAATATTTAATGTATTTTTTAATTATATTAAATGTTTGAAAAATGAAGCGTGTGAAAACGCTTCATTTTCAAACAATAAATATAATTATTTCAAAATATTTTCTATATTTCCTCTTTATCACGCTTCTCCAGTCCATGTAGATTTTTGCTTGAGTGTATGCATGTATGTTTGTGTGAGTAAGAACACCCATGCAATGATTTGCATGAAGATTTGGGTGTGCGGTTGAGCACACGTGTGTGTTCCTGGCCAGCCTGTGTGTGAGCGAGGGTGTGAGTGCCACTAAAAGCAGTTCATCTCGTTATTACAAAGAGAACTGATAAGAGCCTCTTGAAACACTTGAGATAAGCTTTTTGCCTCGAGTGCACTGACATTGTCGCCAAACATGTAAAGCGTAGGAATGAACACACACACACACACACACACACACACACACACACACACACGTTTAAATAGTACTACCATTCACAGCAACCAAAATGGAATGTGCTCAATGGCAAAACAGTGTCACAAGAAGTGAAAATTACTGTACATCGATTCATCAAGATACGTCCTTAAAGCTGTCAAACATCAAAGGCCTCTCTGATCACAGCTCATTCTTGAGACACCAATAGCCTCATTTATCATATTTGTTTGAGCAATGAGAGACAGAGTGGGGCAATACTAGAAAGAGAGAGGAAGAGAGACGCACTGAGAGTAAAAGTCAGAAAAAGAAAAGGAAGTGAATGTGTAAAGGAACGAAAATTTAATACAGTTGAATACACAAAGCAATAGAAAGATGAACAGAAAACACGTTAAAAGCAACTGTGGATAAAAAGAGTTGTATAGAAGAGTTGTGGTTAAAAAAGTAGTAGTAGTGAGAAATATGAGAGATAATTAATAACAAGCAGCAACTGAGTTTCTTATTGCTTCTGTTTGTAGTGGTACGCCACCTGGACTGAGCCCTAACCCCTAAGGCTTTTCAAGCTAAGCATGCTGGTTCAGAGCTTCACACACCTGCATGCACCAAAAATGTGCACCAAACACTAACCCCACCCACCCCCATCCTTAGTATTATTTTTATTACCTGCATCGCTCACTCTCACCTTTGTTTGACCTCTTGAGACATCTAGTCTCTCACTCACTTTAGTCCGGATTTATTATCATTTATCATTTTATTAACACGGGAAACATTTTGAGGGGAGATAGTATCGCTAATTTCTGTCCAAATAATGCTTGTAAGAGGCCATCTTTAAAGTTTATGCGGCTTGTGATCAAATGGTTTTTATATATCCCCAGGCTCTTGTATTCTCCAAATTGCTTCAATAAATAACTTGTAAGTCTAATTATGCAGCAATTAATTGCAGCCAACATGGTATGCCCATCAATCTTGCAACTTGAAAAAGTATTTTACAGCACAGCCTGGCAGTCCAAATAAGAAATTTGATTAGATTTTGCGAGCACGTATGGGACTGTGCGTGCGTGTGTGTGTGTGTGTGTGTGTGTGTGTGTGTGTGTGTGTGTGTGAGTGTGTGTGTGTGTGTGTGTGTGTGTGTGTGTGTGTGTGTGTGTGTGTGTGTTTGTGTGTGTGTGTGTGTGTGTGTGTGTGTGTGTGCCAGTTTGTCATTATGTGTGCATGTGAGTGTGACTGTGTGTGTGAACATGTGCGAGGTTGCAGCCAGATCACAGAAGCGAGACTCCATCCCGGCAGCTCTCTGCAGTCTGCTCTCTCTGCCGTCTCGTCCAGTTGCTATGGCAGCAGCAGTGAAGGCTGTATCCATGGCCAAAGGAGGAAGCTGGCATCCCCCAATAACAGACCTTCCACCCCTCCTCTCTCCCCGTCTCCCTCCGCCAGGCTCCTGACCCGCTGGTGAACCTGCCTGGGGGTCGGAGGTCAATGGCTCAGAGCTGCCGAGTGACAGTGAGGGATGATGAGGGAGAAAATGAGAAAGAGAGGAGTTACACCACACAGATGGGGAGGAGAGATGAGAAAATGAAAAGATGAGACCAAATTTGATTACGATCAAGAGGTGGGGGTGGGGGGTGCGGGTGGCCATTCGGCCTTTTTAGAAAATGGCTGCTGTTTTGCACGGGGTCCTTAAAATGGAGGTGGAACGCTGATTGTGTTGCCTTTTTTTGTTCGGTAATGGTATATCTGTTATTGGGTGTTTTTGCTTTTTGTGCGTAAGGGTATGTGCTGACAAGGGAAGGGGAGCAGTTTGGAGTGGGGGGAAGGGGGGTAAGGGGGATTCTCACTTACACTTTTTGTTGATTGATTCTGTGTTGGGGCCACAGGAGAACGTGTCTAGCTTCCTGGCTATGTACAAGACCCGTCTAGGGAGAGTAAAGGTATGTGCGAAAGAAGCTATCTGTGTGTTTAGTATGTAGTCAAGGGGGTTGATATGGTTGGGGGGGGGGGGGGGTCAAGTGAGTTGACCCTTGACCTCTCTGCCTCTCACAGGTTAGACGGTCTGAGGCTAGCTCAGAACACAACTTCCTCACCTTGAAGACTTTTGTGCTTGCATACCTAGGGGCCTTTAAATGTATGCAGTTGTTCATTAGCATTTGAGAGGGACAATTTGCCAATGCAGAGGTTTGACATCTTACTAAACATTTTTGCTTAAAGATGAAATGTGGCTTTAATTTAGTTGAGTTCACCAGTACATATATGTGTTAGAATTATTTTAAAATACTTTGCCATTACAGTGTGCATAGGCTTTCACAACTGGTTAAAAGTATTTAACAGACTGATCAAGAAAGGTAGTGTGCAGCCAGGAAGAAGAGGTAGAGGAGATGACCCCCCCCCCCCCCCTCCTCCCTGTAGACACAAGCCATCGACACATGCAATGTAACAAGCTGTGATAATATAATATCATTAACCCTGCTGCCGATATGAACCTGGAACTCACCCACTACTGGGTTTCACTGGAGAGCACAGTGGCTCCTTTGAATACTGTGAGGATAACAGTACCCCCTAGTGGATAATGTTTCCAACTGCACCATGTAACTCCTGGGTATGAGTGAATGTCAACAGCCAGCCATATAATCAATCTCCATCCATAACACTCTGTGGTCCATACAGTAGCTGTGGAAGAGGCACTAGAACACTCAGCCTTTTCCAACTGATACAAGCAATATGTCAGTGCTATCAGACGTAACTATGTCATTTTTGTCCGTCTTTTTCATTATTATTGGCTGGTGAAGAGTTCATGAGCCATACAGTTAGGACTGTTAACCATAGACCCGCACAGTAGCTGAGAGGGCAAAGGGAGCATGTTTGCTTTCCACAGACACACATACAGACAGACGGACGGACAGACGTACACACAGACATACAGACAGACTGACAGACACACACACACACACACACACACACACACACACACACACTATCAGGGCGCTATGCAGACACATCACGCAGTTCCTCTTTCTGCTGCATTCTTTATCTAGTTTTTTCTGCATGCTCTCCAGATGTCGTGTCCTCTTCGTCACCCCGTTCCTCCGCTCCGCTCGGTTCCCCCGCCCGGAGACTTGTCACAGCCCCTAACCGCATCAGGAGCACTGCTAGATTGGATATACTTGATCTGTCCATCCATCAATGGAGAGAGGGAGAGGGAGAGAGAAAAAAATAAAAAAATAAAGAAATGGTTGTCTATCTGTGAAGAGTGAGATAGAAATGCAAGGAGAAGGAAATGAATTGGGGTGGGGTTGTCATTTGCAAGCATAAACAAAAAAAAGGGAAGAACAGGCATATTCAGAAACATATAAAAAATTGTATTCTAACACAACACGTGCACATGCTCCTGTAAGTTTTACAAGCTAAGTGACAACGTACTTCTGTGGCAAAGAGGACCGGTTGGCAGATCTGTTACCCCCAAATGTTGTGCACACTCCTCCCTTAAAAGTGAAAGACACTTTCAGACTTCATCTGTGTGTCCCTCATCATCCGTCTCGCGCTGTAGGTTTAGCTGGTGATGCTGAATCACCTCTCCAACCCAACCCCACCCCAACCCCCACCTTCGTCTTCCATTCTGTGAACTGAATGAGCTGGAACATGTGTGTTATGGCCCCTGTAAAATGTGTTACAATGTGGGCACACATAGTGGGAACCTCTAGGAGCTGTGCTAACACTTGGCCTCCGGGCATTTTCATCTGCAGGTGTTCCAGTCTGGCAAGATTATTTTCTGTTGCAGACCATATTAATCAAGCACGGTCTGAATCTGCGCAGAATGAGTTGATGTCTGACATATTTTATTTTTAAGTTGATGATTTATTACAATGTTTTATAGTGTTATGTGATTATAGACTACAGGGTTTACACAGTTGATTCCAACAATCACCAGAACAATCATTTTGGAGATGCTACAGTGTCATCTTTAAGAGTAAGGTTTCAAATGGATGCCATTCTTTTCTTCACCTGTCAAATAAACATCTGACTGACAATAAAATCAGAGTACTAGTCCTGCCATTTTTACTTGTGGTATTGGTTCTAATAGCTACAGACAGCATACTGTCATCTATTTGTTCGATGTTGAATGTATAGTATAAGAAGGGTTCAATCTAAGGTTGCCCTAACACTCCATCATTTTATCTTGTGATATTCATCTATGTCCGCACCTCTATTTTTTCCATACATTTCCAGGTGATGCGGTATCACCAGCACATCTGTACACCTCCTCCTTCTCCCTCGTCTCCATCTTGCTCTCCTTATTCATTCAATCTCCTTCCCTCTCCCTCTGTTTTTCCTCCCACCTGCCCTCTCCTATCTTTCCTTCCATTTTCACACTGACTCCCCCCCACGCCTCTCTCTCCCTCCATCCCTTTCTCTCTGTCCCCTCTCCTCTCCTCTCTCCCTCTCTCCACTGTGCTCTGATGAATTACCTTCCCCTCCCGGTGAACTCGACCGATAATCCTGGGGAAGCAGTAAAAGATCATCGATCAGCCCTGCAGACAGGCCCACAAGCCACAGCACAGGAACAACACGCTAACAACAAGCCTCTGCACTTGGCTCTCACTGTATGTAGATATGTGGACATATGCACAAGTATTCATGTGTGTGTGCTTGAGCACTTGTTTGTGGGCAATACATGCAAAAGTGTACATACATTTGCACACCTAATGCATGCAGTTGATATGCAGGATTGTCCAACATGGGGCAGGAGATGGTCTTGTGTTAGTATGTTTGTTAGTATGTTAATTCACACATGTGAGCCATGCACAATACATAAGTTATCGGGAGCTGCTGGTATCATGTGCTATGTTTAGCTGCATGTGTCACCGGCATGCTTAGCATACATTAAAGAGTTCCCTCTGTGCTCGTCCTGCTTCCTCATGTGATCCGCCCCCTGCTGTGTGTCATCCACTTGGAATGTGTGTATGTGCTAACGTGCATGTGCATATGTGTTGTGTGTAGGTGTTTGCCTCTTCGGTGTGTATACTTGTCAGCATGTGTGTTTAGTATTTGTATATGTATGCAGCACACACAGAGGCCATAAATCATCTGGCATTCTCCAGGCCCATCCTGAAGGAGAAGGGTAGAGAATGCACATGATCTTGGGCAAAGCTTGATGGCTATGAAATTGACCAATTGATTGATTGAAACAATTAATTTTGTGCCGTGCCTTTATGGCTGAGAAGCCAAGCGATCATTAGTTTGCAACAACCAAGGGAAGACAGCTGGATTGTTTTATAATTTCCACTGAAACATAGCAAAGGACTAGCTGCTGCTACTTCAGGCTTTGGATAATGATAAGCTACCAGTTATTGGTTTAAGTGATATGACATGATATGATAGCTTGGGCTGTGCAAAGTCATGTATGAAGTCCATTCATCTTTATCCTCCATTTTGCACACAAAAATAGATCAAAGAACGAGGCAGCCAATGGTCATTATTGTATCCCCTTAAATATGACAAATGGAGCACCGCTTCTACTGTATTAAATCTCATTCTTTTCATGCCATATTACAACGCACTGCTGTTCGCCAGTGTGGATGGAGCTTGACCATAAAAAGCTAGTTCCTTGGAAAATAAATCTCCACACTTTGACAATGGTGAACTGCTTTTTATTGAGGAGGATCACCATTCATACTTTATCTCCCTTTTTATTTTGGAACTGTTTGTGAGCTGTCCTTCAATGCCTTTCTCTATGCTGCCTTTGTTCCTAATGTACTGGCAAGGCAGACTTCATTTAGCCCTGTATGCGGCAAACACATTTATATCCTATTTTTATTTTTCCTATTTCATTTTGCCGTGATACACCACAGCACAGCCACCAAAGCGGAAAATAAAGTCCCCATCAGGCTTGAAGCCATGTGCTCTTTGTGGGCAATGTGACACCTTGTGGTCAATGTAGAGCACCACAGCTCCAGCTGAAATCTCCTACACACATGGAGGACTAGATGACTGTAAAATACAACTTGTTCCCATTAGATGACTAGCCTGCAATTATCAGCAATTTTGAATGGAAAGAATGAACCCAATGCAGAACAAGAGCAAGGCACGCACACCACCCTGGAAACCTCAAAGGACACCTGCAACAGGTATCTGAGGTATTTTGCAAGTATGAGAAGGTGTTTCGGGCCATGATTCTTCCAATACTTGGAGAATGACTTAATGTGAGGGCGTGTGTGACGGTACGTGTGTCCCTGTGTGTTTTCCTGACAGCAAAACGCCACCACGGACATTGACAGATGACGGGGGAATGTTCAATTGCAGGTTGTTGCGTCCTGCTGTCATTGGGCTCATCTGTCACAGGGCAAGGCTAGCTGGGAGGCAGGAGGAGGCAGGAGGAAGGGGCGTCACTCCTCCCATAGATGATGATCACACCAGGGCTCCTGCCAAGCAGGCTGCTGGCCCTGTCTTGCTCCTGTGGTCCTTTGGAATTCTTCTCCTTCGCAGTCAGTTCCAGGGCAATACTATTACAGCTTCATCAAATCAGAGAGGGATTTTCCAACTTGAATACACTACACATCTCTGTGTCCTTATCACTTTCTTTTGGCCACTGTGTTGTGTTGACTGCGCTGGATCTTTGTTGAGATTAATTTGGCTGCCGGGAGGCTCATTTGGCTGGATGATGGGACATTTCTCACTACAAATGTCACGCACAGATACTCTGTTTCAGTGAGGAGTCAATACAGAGCCCATGCAGGAACATAACTATTCTGACCTGCTTTCTCTTTCTCTCCCCACATGTTTGTCCTGAGTGCACTGCATAACCTTGCTTTTGTCTTTCTCACCAAACCATACTTCCCCACCCTTCCTTTCTCCTTTGTTTCTTCTTCCTGTGTAGAATCTGTTGTTGTCATACTGACACAAGGCGGCATTTTTACATGTGCACCCTCTACTGTCAAGGTTGAGAAGTGTCTCTGTTGTTACATGAGAAAAGATACAAACAGGAAGGCCAATTACAGCCCAGCAGTCATCTATCTGTCAACCATTTGACAGGAACATAGCAAAGCCAAATATATGACCCCCCCATAAATCACAGCATCTCACTCTAACTAGCCTGTCTGGCGTGAGTAATTAGTAGTATCTAGCAGAAGCATTTATCCATCCCAAAATACCATTAGATCCTTTTACTTTTGATTTTCAGTCACTTTTCTCCAAAATCCACACACTCAAATAGCCAAATGTTCCTGAAAATAATATGCGTAAAACTGATTTAGGAGGCACTCAGGAAATCGATCATGCAACTTAATCGTTTAATGTTTAAGGAAGGGCCTTATGATTTGTGGATGTTGAAACAGAGTTCATATTCCACATTTAAAGATTAAAAAGGGGACCTTGTATTTTCATAGTGAGCCCTAACCGCCTTGTACCCCCTTGCAGCATTCCCACCCTGAGAGCCCCATTGCTATTGCAGATGCTTTATGACGGGCAATTTAGCTTCAGCTGCTATCTGAGCCATCTCAGGAATGGACGCGCTTAGAATCAAGTGCAATAAAGCGGGAGAGGGAAGCAGGGAAAGAAGAAGGGGGGAAGAGAGAAAATAAAGAGAGACAACAAGCTCGTCTGGACAGACCCTTTTGGACAAAAGGTTTGGGGGTAGGGTCTCCTGTGGACAACACACACACAACACACACACACACACACACACACACACACACACACACACACACACACACACACACACACACACACACAAACACACACACACACAGGTATCCCAGGCACTCGGCTAGACAGGGGAGAGGCATACTTGTTTTCACAAGGCCAAGCCTGTCTTTGTATATTTAATCACACATGCTACCTTTTTCTGTATTTACATAATATGCATAGAGCTTTTTTTTTGGTATATACATTTTCTTTCTGTGTGTGTGTGCATGTGCATAGCGCGTGTAGCATTTGGTACTCCACACCGGCTAGGCTTTGTTGAGTCTGCTGAGCTGCAGGAAATCTCCCGAGACGGGAAGACAGATTTACACCCTTCCCCCTGAGAGGGCTTTACAGCCTAGGACCCAGCAGACCAATGGAGGGGCCATGAGCGCCAAGTGAAGAGCAGGGTTATGAGGCAGAGGCGGAGAGGAGAGGAAAGAAGGGAAGGATAAAGGGAGAGAGCAAGGATGAAATATGGCAGAGATTGGGATTCGGGGGAAAAACTGTGATATCAATGGAATGCAATATGGCGGCTATTTGCTTGCCGCCCTTTGCCTCGACTCACATACAATCTCTCTTTTATACTTTGTGTCACTGGCTCTCAATTTATCCCTACTGCTACTACACAAACGCGCGCACACACGCATGCACACACGCATACAGTAAAGCACACGCACGCGCGCGCACACACACACACACACACACACACACACACACACACACACACACACACACACACACAACACACACGTACAATGAGAGAAGGACATAAATCTGCTAGATAGTGCTGCTGGGATAGACACCCAAGACAAGCCTATGCTGTGTTTGGAGAGAATGCAGATGTACCTGCCTCCAGCACATCATCCTCTGTCCCTTTTCTTATCCCTCCTTCTCCTCCTCTCTGCCCTTTCATTCTATCCTCTCCATCTCTCTCCAGAGCTTTCTGTCTCATGTTCTTAACCCCTTTCAACCTTAACTCGGCTCATCTCTCCTCCACTCTCCACTCCCTTTTTTCCTTTGGTCACACTTTAAGGACTTATACTCTCCCACTTTGGGGGTGGGGGGGGGGGGACAAAACGCTGCTAGCCAAGGCTGAGCTGGAGGAATGGACAATAGACGAACAGAAGGGCAGATATGGATGCAAGGGGATAATGGTAACAAATACAGGGTCTATGCAACCTGTTTGGTGCTGTTCATATGTCTGAGAGCCATTATACATCATCCAGTGACAGGTCTAACTACCTGCTGAGCGATACCTGATGTCCTCCGATGGGCTACATTCACACCTATCCACATCTACATGATATGTCTGGGATAGAGACAGACAGGGACGTCACAAAGGTAACAGGAAATGTCTTGGGTAGGTTTCATGTTTGCCCGTCATGTAAAATTGTGACGGAAGGTGTGGGTATTGAAGGGATCTATAAAAAGCCTCTTTGTTAGTCAGACTGTAACTATAGCTAATGTTTCAACCCATCTGTAGAAGCCAAGATGGCCTTCGGACAAAACAGACCTACAATCAAATACACACTCCCCCACGTTCACAACAAAGACAAAGCAACACCTATACCTTAAAATTATCACAGCTGGACTTCTCCCTGCAAAAAAACAACAACACAGGGCCTCAAACACAGGCACACACGCGTAAACACACACTGTCCAAACAGACATGGCCTGTATAACCTGATTTACAGCAAAGTAAACGGTTTAAGCTGCATCTCACTCCAACACCTAAACACCTGACAGGATTTCTCATAAATAAGGCTGGCCAGAGACTCCCACATAATTTACACCTTGGCTATCTCCAAAGCTAACATGTAACAGGTCTGCACTATATATTTCACCACCCCGAGCTCACCACTCACTGGAAAGAATACACGCACAAAAGTAAGTCCAGAAGAAGGGGGCGGGGGAACTTCAAAAGCATTAGGGAACATTCTGGATTTTGGGGATGTTGTGTGGGGATGGAAGCTTTCTGGGTGTGTGTGTGTGTGTGTGTGTGTGTGTGTGTGTGTGTGTGTGTGTGTGTGTGTGTGTGTGTGTGTGTGTGTGTGTGTGTGTGTGTGTGTGTGCGTGTGTGTGTGTGTGTGTTTGTGTGTGTGTGTGTGTGTGTGAGCATGCATGTGATGTGAATGACCCTGGCTTGGGGCGTAGCCTAGTCTAGCCTAGCCACAGCCCAGCTCAGATCAAGGGCCACAGTCAGGAGTTCCACTTCTCTATCTGCCATAAATCGCCCTGCCTTTGTCTGTTCTCTCTTTCACTGGCTGAAACTTATCCTCTTCCATTAAGAGTGATAGATCAGCACCTCTCAGGGCATATGAGACTCTGAGGTTACAGGTCCTTGCAAAAAAAAATTGTACTTTATCCTGCAAATGTGAGAGAAATCTACACAAAGGCATACATCCACACACGCTCCTACATAAAATATGCATCGTGAGGCATGAAATACATTTCACGTAGAGTAGAAGAAAAATAAATTGAGTTGTTTAAAGGTAAAATAAATCCAAAGCAACTGATATGCTTCTCCAATGCAATGGTCATTCTTTCTAGAATGGGTGAGAACAGTGTGTGTTTCTTTTTAATCATGTTAGTTGCAGCTCAATGGTTTACAATTGTCAGGTACTTCCCTTTGACTTAACAACATCTTTGCTCCCTCTGGTGGCCGCTCCCTGTCATATTCACTTGCTATGTTTACCAAGTTACAACAAACTGTGTTCACTCGTCTTAATCCAAAATAATTGTGAGTTTACTGCGATACATTTCGGTGTCAAATTATGGCCTAAATAACACATTTATTGCATTAACGATTAAAAAAACTAAAGAAGGTAATACTTTGTGTTCATTGTAATTAACCTTTTTTAAATTAAAATGTCATGCACATGCATTATACCACCATAAAAAGACAATACAAACCAATAGATTTTTTTTTTAAGTTTAAAAAAAAAATTACAGCAGACAACTTGGCTGTAAGTATAAGGTTGTTTTCCCCACAGCATGCCAGAGATAGTAGTTTGGCAAGAGATGTTACAAAACTTCTTCACATGTTCCAACAACGGTCTCAGATCAGCAGCTGTGAAGTGTGTTTGGGTGTGTGTGTGTGTGTGTGTGTGTGTGTGTGTGTGTGTGTGTGTGTGTGTGTGTGTGTGTGTGTGTGTGTGTGTGTGTGTGTGTGTGTGTGTGTGTGTGTGTGTGTGTGTGTTACATCAACAGTGCACCAGTGACACGCCAAATGTGTTCGGTTATATTTGTGTGACTTTCACAATGAGGGTTATTAAACAGATAAATTTGCTTTAATCATCATTGCATAGTCTATTTAAAATTTCAAAAAAAGACTTACTCTTAATGTTATAATACACACAATGAATTGAGGAGCCGGGGTTGTATCTTCAGGCCTGCTGCTGGAGGCTCCCTGAGTGATGTTGCCCTCAGGTGGTGAGAGTAGGAAACAGCAGTGGTGACTGTGAAGTCCATCAGCCGGCTGAAAGATTCACTACTGATTCTTTCATCTGCTCGCCTCTATAGTACCCTATTCGTGCTTGAATGAATCGTGTTTTTGATTTAGGTTTGGGTGCGTGTGTGTCTTGCTGAGTTGTGGATTGCTGCGCATGCGCGGTGATCGCAAGAGCGTTGGCCTTTGTCTAGGAATCCTGGCTTCGTGCGCTTGCGCGTTGCTCCGCCGCACGGCGGAGGCACATAAAGCTTGGTAAATTGCACCAGTGCAATAAAATGGCAATAAAATGACAACAACAGTGCATTAATCCATCAACAGGGAGCGCTGAAGGTACTGTAAAGAGCTCTGGCTGGAGTCTGGAATGATTTCTAGGGTTTATCAGCTCAGCTGCTGTAGCGCCCATTCAGCATGCCAGGGGGCAGTAAGGAGCTGGGGAGGGGCCCCTCCCCTCCCCTTCCATTCCCCGTCGACTAGAGTCATATTAATATCAGGCAGGTAAGAAACTAATAAAAAGATGCAGCAATTTCATATTGAATAGTCCAGCTTCTTTTAATTAGGTGGCAGAATTAATAAAAATTAAGGAGTGGAGCTTTGAACTGGCAGTGGTTGGTGGAAATCCCCAGCTATCTGCCTCTAATAATGTAGCCTTATTTTGAGCCGTGTTTTCCATGAAATGTTCTCAAAAGGATCCAAAGCTCAACTGCTGCATTGGTGCAACCCCTCCAGCGTGTATGCAGCCTCCCCTCCGGCTCCCCGTGGCTCCTGGAGAAAGAGTGCTTTATTCAGGAGCACGTGGATTTATGTACGGGAACCAGAAGCAGCAGGTGATGGAAACTGCTGGCCCAGTGTGTTGGCTGTGGCCAGGGGTTCTGGCAAGGTAGTAAGTGGACCCAGTTGGTCACACTGTCATTTCCTGTTTCTCTAGCCTTTTACTCTCATTTTACCGTTCTTTATCCCAGCCTGCCTTCATCCATGCCTTCATCTACTGCTCCCAACTTCCTGCCAGAATCACTTCCTCCAATAGGAAACAGATGAGTTGCTCAGAGTCTGAGGTGGCCGCCCTCTGCCCTTCCCATCATCAAGGCACCACATCTGACATACATTTTCACATATAGTTGGGGCTAAAATGTGTCTTTTTAAAATGTAATTTTGAAGTAATGATCAAGGGTTATTTTTTCTTGGCCTATGATCGAACCGCTACACCAAGCTTTATTTTTTAAAACAAAACAGTTTTTGTTGCCTATGATGTAACTCAGGTTACCCAGTTCTCCTCAGGTTAAACCTTGGATCCTCAAGCACCATGCAGTTGCCTGGCTTACCACTGACAACGTGTCTTTGATTTTGCGCATGCCTCTCAGTGCACTTCACCACTGCCATGACAACACATTTCAGAACACACACACAGGATAACCTTTTTAAAGAGATTCTGTGGTGTAAACATTTAGACCTCCTCTCCCCAGATGAAACCACCAGCCGGTGTGCCGTGAGCTATTCCACAGAAACAGCCTTCTAAGCTGAACCAGGTGTGTACATGCCAAAGAGGAGAGGTCAAAAGTGGAAACACATGATCCACTCTTTCTTCTCAGTCTTACTTTTACTCTTATAATTGCTGCCTGATAAAAAAAATATAAAACATAAGTATATAAAATAGACTATTAAAGCCTCTAAAAATGCTCATGTAATGTGCATTTTGGGTCAAGATGAACAGATCCTAACCAGGCAGCACCAGTTAGAAGTGGGTTAAAAGAGAGGGGGAATTAAACAAGTCAGGTAAAGTGGAGGACAGACAACAGAGTGCAGGGCGGGTGGAAGTAGGAGGCGTATATGTTGTGAAAAAGACATCTGTTTGGTCTGCTCTGCTTCCGAGATTCTCTCACGTTTGCTGGACCCCTGCCACATTGCCCTTCCTAGGTTTATTTCTGTCCAGCAGTTGAGATGAAGTAGGCTACTCGATGTTTAGACATGAGCTGTTTGGATGAATTGGCTCGTATGTGTCACAGATCCTTAAGTAAAGCCCTGTATCACTCCCGGGCCCTAAGAAGTATGACACCTAAGGCACGTTATATTTCACAAAGATTCAACCATAGATCAGCACAAAGACCATCTTCCTCTATTCCACTAAGTTTTATTACAAATGTGTTTACTGCTTATTAGTGTAATGGACTAGACTGTGAGCACTTGAATGTGTTTAATGTATGTATATATATATATATATATCCTGTGGGCTTCGAGAGATGACGGGGTTCTTACAAGGATGGCGGTTGTAATATTGAATTATAAAACCTATTGAAGAAACCTGTCAAGAGCCCCTTTATTCTGCTGGAGTAACGCCTTCTTTTATGTGTTAGATTTGTTATGCAACTAGGCTTTATAAAGTATTTATCAGCGTTTTATAAGCCACTAAAATGATAGTCATTCCAGGAGCCACCTCCAGCAGTAGGCCAGCCCACGTTGTTGAAAGCTCCATAGTCTGAGGCCTGGCAGTGTTCTACGTTCCGCCAGAACTGATTCCTTGTGGATCAGTTAATATGGACTCCTGTTGAAATAAATACCACCACAGAAAATCCCAGGGATTCCATGGCCTCTCTGAACTCTAATACTCAATGGAAATAGGAAGGTCTGAAACCTTATGTTCATTTGACTTCCTATGATTAAAATATAAGATGTGCTGAGTTCTGCAGACAGATGTGACACCCCTCCCCCTTTAGGAAAGAAGCTGTTACAGCTGGACTCTTCTCGATGGCTTATAATCCTTGTATATTGGACCTCAAGCGTATAATTCCTCACATACATGTACAGTGTAACATTAGAAAGTGTATGGCGCTGTATTAAGGCGATGGCGGGCTCTGGCTGGGAGCAGAGGCAGGGGAATGTTGTGTTCAGCGTCAGGTCATAGACTGTCAGGGCAGAAAGCCAGCCTCTGTACGTGTCTGCTCTGAATGTTAGTGGATTAACGCTCGCCACACATACAGCCAGGTTGGGAAACTGGAGATGACTTTTAACGTGAAAGGCTACCAATAAGTCGGCATCATAAATTCAGGGACACATGCTGTCTGTAGCTGTGTAGCAGTCAGGCGTGTTTCCTCCGCGAGGCCAGGGCTGAGGGACTGTGTGATGGAGAATGGGGGAGCAGGTGGGCCCTGCATTGGCTGACCTTGCCTCTCAAGCCCCACAAGATATGATCAGAATATGCTGGCAGCTGTGGCCTTGCCTAAATAACCCCTAAGGTCTCATGTACAGCAGGTACGCCAATGCAGTTTTGCACCTACTGAGATCTGTGCTAGTCTTACTGTCACCTCACCCTCACTCTCTTTAGAGCTTTTCACAGTCTGTTTACAGTGTTTTAAACTCAGACCCTGCTGATTTTGCATTTCCCACCGCAAGAGCGGCCCATTCTGCTACATAATTTTTCTCTTAATTGCTTTCAGAGAGTAACTTAGGCTTGTCTAATGTGAATTTCCACATGGCAAAGAGAGCTACAGTTGTAGTGCTCAGGCACAGTGCAGCGACGGCCCCAATCACTGTGTGTTATTTAGCAGCAGGGGACAATGAACTAATCTCACAGGCGAGCATATAGCCCCAATTTAAAATCAATCATGATGCGTACGGCTTGCTGTAAATAAGAGCCAGGTTGGAAGTGCACAGTTGTTGTCTGCCTGCGTGGGGGGTCATTTTCTATCTGCTGATGGATTCACAGCACATTTCACTGCAACGTTTCCCACACATTTTGACACTAATACACCCCATATTTCTTTATCATTTTGCTGCTGCACTGCAAGTAATTAGGTATAATTATGTCAGTGGATGATTTCTAGCCAACTATTGAAGAACTGATGACTTACAAGCAGTCATTAGCAGCAGCCTGGTTTTAAATACTTGACAGAGAAACAAGTGACACATGCAGGAACAGGAAAGTTATGGTGTTGGAAATTGTAATCTAGTTATTTTACTCTAGTGAATAAAACACTGCGCATTGGTTTCCTATGATTTTCTGTCTCCAACCAGCGAGGACTTACTTAATGCCTTCAATCCTTTCTGCTCCCTCTCCTCTCTGCAAATTAATTTATGGTCTAATTACAGGACATGCCTCCAGATATGAAGGAACACAAATCACTAGTCCTTACCAGATGGCAGAAAAACGGCACAGGATAATTGGAAATCTAGAAATGGATCAATATTTAGAAGCCCAAGGTTACACAAAGTATGACAATACTATTAACATGGAAATATGATGCATTACATCCACAGGCAAATTGGCTTCTGCTGTGCTTTTTGATGGTGAATGAGTACTGTCTAGAATGCCTCTTGTTCTGGTCTCTACAACACAAAGATACCATCCTAGCTTTGAATTATCCCGTACACCCCTAGATAATTAACAAAAGTACTGTGGCAGTCTCATGAACATACCCACATCCACATGTACACACTTGCATACTGTTGGCCAGTGATGTCTGGATCAGGTCTTCACATCTCCTCTTTCAACCAAAGGTAGCATGGAAGCTCAGAGCCACACCATGGCACAGACTACACTCTGGCCCACCCCACCCGTCTCTAGCATTTACCTCTGGCCTGTTAAAAATGATATCAGCTCATGGAGGGCAAGCATTAGCATTTGCATTTTATTGGAAGCACAGAGATTTAGAGAAGAGGATATATCAGCTCTGAGCAGACAGAATTAGTTAACAATGCATTACCTGCCTTTTATGGCAGCTATAACTCTTTTTCCTGGTGGGGAGAGGAGATGAAGGGAGGAGAAGGGGGATGAAGGGGAGACTCAGCCAACAGAGGGTTGGTGGTGAGCGTCGTTGCACATCCGAGTGGGCATTTAGAACCAAGAAGCTATGTCTATGGTGCTTTACTGCACATTAAGTGCGATATCCACCCAAATTAGAGCATCACATCGCAATCAGCTTCACACAGATCAGTGCACTGTGTGAATGGATGATGCGCCAGTCATCACCGTAGCCCTTTGCCTGCAACAAGGAAATGGAGACACAGCTGTTGGGCAGCTGTGCCTACATGACACCACCACAGGTGAGAAAAGGCCACATCAAATTACATTGGCCTTTGTTATACTCATGACTCACAACACTTAGAGAAATGTTTAACATTATCTGTGAGACACCAACCGAAAATAACAAATCTGCTTTTCTTCCATTTGCAGGATAATCATGCATTGTGGCATGAGTTTGCGCTGTCTGTGTGAGTGCCTTTTCTTTTTTTTTTTTTCTTTTTTTTAGTGGTATCCTTGAACAGGCTGGGTAACACTGATGAGGCCCACTGCAGCAGTGCCTTCCCTCGCCACAGCTCCCCAGACACTCATTGGGTGTAATGTGCTGCAAGACGACCCACCTTTGCTATGGGCAGCACCCTGTGGATCTCATTTGCACTAGAAGTTACTTGTACAGTAGGGACTATGTTTGAAGTGCAGGCAGGCTTCTGCAAATAAATAAATAAATAAATAAATAAATAAATAAATAAATGTACAGGAAAACAATATCTATATTTTAAAACATGATCCCAGATGAGACGAGGAACATACTTTGTGACAAAAAAAATAGCATTATAATTTCAAATAAAGAAAATACAACAAGTTACATATAAATTGTATTAAATTATTAATTTGGTATAAGTTTAAACTATCAAATAATTATTCAATGCCATGTCCAACATCACATGAGTGCATCCTGAAAAGTCAACATTTCTAAGCTACGCAGGGCACAGACAGTTCCTTAGTGATTCTGCCACACATACAGTATACACTCCTTTCAAGCACAGGGCTCAAATCCGATTTTCCTCGTTAAGATTTTTAGCTTGGATGACGCTTCACTCTACATGCCCGTTGACCATAGAACTGCGTCTACATCTGTATTTGCCACACACATCACAGGCACAGCTCCCATGAGTGCTACTGTGGATTTCCCAACCAAACCTACTGGCCTGACCTGGGTTTGTCAGCAGACAGCTCCAGGCTCCATAAAACAGCCTGCTGCTCGTTCCCTTTGCCCAGCTTAATGGTCCCATGGGCTGGAAATTTACTAGTGACCTTTGCATTCCATTTGGAGTGTAAAAGCCTTTTTGCTAGGAAAATTCCATCACTTTAGACGTAGCTGAGCAGCACTTTGTGTGTGTGTGTGTGTGTGTGCGCGCATGTCACGAATCACTATAGAAGGCAACAAGAAAAAGAGGGTGATGAGAGAAGAACAAGGATTAGACTCAACCTCCACTGCAGTTTATTTTGGATTTTGAAGCAATTCCCCATAGCAGAGACACTATTCTTAATGACTAACTAATCCTTTTATAATAAACAATTTTCTGGTTCTGATATCACATCTTTATAAAATGGGGGCTCATCCTACTTTTGCATAAATCTATAGAGGAAATGGGTTGGTGTACTTGTTCCCTCCCAGTCATATTCCTTGTGTTACTCTCACATTGAGAAAAAAATGGTTTCCTCAAACATATTGTTGTGAGTAATTGGTTCGTCATTTAAGCTTGATGTGCTTACACAGATTGATTTTTGTTATGACTGCATCATTATGTCAACTGTAAATGGGGTGGCCTGAGGCTTTAAGGCTACAATCATGTATGAACAAAATGTGACCTTTGGTGCATGTCATGTCTTTTTTTTTCACCATCTCCTAATTTCTTTGGATAATTAACTCTATCTGATCAAAGAATAAAAAATGCCGGACATAAAAAGGGAAGCATATTTCTTCATTAGACACATTTCAGCTTGACATATGCTGTGTCTGGTCTACCTTGAAATGAAACAACAGAATCAAAATAAACTTAGTTGAAACACTGCATGCTTCACTGCACAACATGAGTTTGTGGAACTACAGGGGGGGGTTCTGCACATCTTGAGAAAAACTTGCAGTGGCACTGGTGAGCAACTTCCAAGAGTTTGTACTGAGAATGAAAGTAAAAATAGGAGTTATGGTTTGTTCATCTTTGTTGTTTAACAGCACCACCTGCTGGGTAAAAACAGACAATGCAACTGAAACATTTTCTGCAACTAAGAACGCGGATAAAATAAGTCTCATTATTAAAAACCTACATTCACACAGTTGTGACTTTTGTTTTTAATTATTCTTAAAGATGTTTTTTTGGCATCTTTATGCTTTATTGATAGTGTAGAGACAGAGTTGAAATGGGGCAGAGAGGGGAGTGACATGCAGAGAACGACCATGGACTGGAATCGAACCCGGGTCCGCTGCTGGCCGAGGCCCATGGGGGGGACACTCTACCAACTGAGCTAAGGGCACCCCCTTTGTTTTTAATTATTCCCTAAGAATGTAGTTATTTTTCCACCCTGATATCAGGAAAGGTGCTGATGTTACGCTTTGATATAATTTACTGTTGTATAATTACTCATTTCATCCAATACAATTATTGAGTGGTTGACATTTTTAACTTAAATTAATCCTTGGGCATTAATCTAAATTAAAGTAATTTATTTTTTCATCATCAATTCCATTCACATCGCTACAACAAAATCCAACTGACAGCAGTTTTAACATTGAAAATGTTTAATAAAGGGTGCCACTGTACACATATTTGTAACATTTAGTCGACACAAGAAATAATCTAGTTTAAAAAAAATTCTGCATCGGCAAAAACTGGGGACAAAACTCATAAGTCTGAAAGGAAAGAAATATTTTAATGAAAGAGAATTACAATCGAAATAATAATCTAACTGATATTATGGTACATGATTAATGTCCTGATTGTATGAAAGGGGAGAAAGTTAAAAAGAATGCCAATTATAGTTGTAAAATTAAGAATAAACAGACAGAGGAACTCAGTCTGTATACACTACACATTTGGTCCTAAGGGTCCATGTTGGAGTACAGCAAACTACAAAACTGGTATCCTTCTTGTGTAAAGGAATTGACCTCAGATTGCCAGAAAAAAATGTAATACTTATATCCAAGAACAATCAAATTACTCATCACAATGGGACTTTTACCACCTTACGCTGTTTAAAGAAAAATCTATAAAAGTATCACTAACAAGATCAATAACACCATTAACTGCAGGGTCATCATCACAGAGATTGTTAACGCAGACCAAAAGATGTTTAATCTTTTAGCCACAAGGTGGCACACCCCAATGACTGTTTATGAATGCTGGTATCATTTCCTGTGGATACAGTTAAGATTGTCCTGTTAACATAACTGGTCCAAAGATAACACTGCAGTTAAAAAATTAAAAAATAATTCTTTTGTCATTTAAAGTACTGGTGATAGAGTAAAGAAATTCATAAAAACACCACAAGCTTCACATGTTAAAACTTGGAAATAAGGAGACAAACATGATAAATTTGAGACTTCTCTGGGTCTCAAGACAGCTTTCTGATATCTAATCGTCGGCCATCGATGCAAAATACCTGACTGACAACTGAATCAAACATAATGCGTTAAGACATATAAAAAGAAGGTAAAGAATACAAAGACAGAACAGCAGAAACCCTCCCCAGTAGCATATCACCGATGTCCACTACAGCTTCTCTTTCAGTCTGATGGATGCTTCTCAGCAGTCTGGGCCTTTGTGCTCCGATGGTGCATGGATGGCGATAACAAGACAGTATCCGCTTGTTTATGTGTCATTGTTGTATGTGAGATGGTAAAGATGGGAGTTTGGGTGTGAAAAATGTCTGACTTAAGGTTGTCCCTGCAGTGGAGGAGGGTTCCGTTTCCTCCAGAGGTGAAGCACTCATGCAGTAACAGCCTCCTTCTCTTTCTTGTCACTGTCTTCATGCCAGGTAAGACGTTCCTCATAGAAGGCTATGACAATCTGCGGGCACTTATGATTAGCCTCCTTGGCAAGCACGAGATCTGCCTCTTCGGAGTCTTTCCTGTATGAAATAAAGACCGAAGTTTGTCTTTAATACAAGTTCAGAACTGCAACACAAGCAAAAACGTTGGATCTATCTGGAGGTCATCTGTTGTACTTGCAACCTCCGATAACTGCACAAATGCACTTTGACTCGGACGTATTGACTGTATAAAGGTCAGAAGGCAGTTCTTACCCGTGCAAAGCTTTCTCTTTGTGTTGTGATCCGCCATTGTGACACAGATGTTATGAGTATAAAAAGAGTCTAATGTTACAGCAGTCGACTGCCCAGGCATGCCTGCCGCATTCAAATTGTACACGGAAAAAATCAGACACTTCAGACACGGCACCAAAGTGTGCAAAATTAACTTTCATCAATTTTGAAAATGTGGGATCTTGGTCCATGTCTTATAGAAACCATATACTTTTTACTTATTTTGTATGTATCTTTTATAAACAAAACAGATGTATAAGAAGGCAAAGAGGTCAGAACTCAGTACTACTAAGTCTGGAGCTCCCATGTCCTGAGTACAAGGGAATGCATCGCTGCAGAGCGGGAGAGTCGGCACAGACACTCTGATAGTATTACTGGGCATAGCAGCAGATAGAGCCGCTTTCATTAGTGGGCCATATGCTCAATTGCCATTGTTTTAAAAACACAGCCAGGTTTTTTATTTTTTACAATATAAGACTGAAATGGAATTGTTTAACAAGTCAGTATCTTTAAACCATGATTCAAACAAAAATAATTGTTTCAGTCTACATTTAAATCCCCAAACTGAAAATGATAAAGCTCTGCTTTGGGAGCCATTTCTTAAGCAGGAGAGGTGGTTTCGAAATGATTTTTTTTAATAAATTTGACATTTTGTTTTTTTAATAAAAAAGTAAGATATTTAAACACCAAATCACAGTCAATTCTTTCTAAATTATACAGTTGCTCCATTTAAATAAATAAAACGATAAGGAGCTTGTGCATCTGCTTATGGTCTGGCCAGGGCACCTTTTTATATGCCAATAGATTTTCCCCCTGTTAAATAAAGAAGCTGTTGCCCCATTTTGAGCCAGCAAACACCCTAGAATGGAACTTGACCATACATGAGTGACGAGGTACTACGCATATCAATCCAGCTAATGTGTAATGACATAAACTTTTATGGTGTGGTTTACTGTTTGTATATGAATGGACAGCTAGGCTATTAGTGCTGCTAATGGTTAATTTGTCACTAGCAATCTGGCATTTTGAGAGCCGTTTGAAAGAATCATGCCATTACAAGTTGCACTTGTAATAGCACTTTTAGCAGCCACTCCAGAGACATTCAGTAGAGCAGTAGGATGATATAACTAATTATGACCAGTAAACACAGTTTTACTTTCGCTGCCTGTTTGTACGTTATGTTTTCACAGATAATGAACACAAATCATTAAAGTGAGGGTCTTACAGGTAAAACAGGAGACTAATGTTAATGTATAGGGGTGGTGAAAAAAAAATCGAATTCATGAAAAAATCGCAATTCCCATCTCCTGCAATTTTAAATCAATTCACAATTTGCCAAAATAGATTTAAAATATGTATCTTGCTGCCGCCGGTAATGTTGACTTGCCTTAAAATGACATGCATTACAAGCTTAACATTAAAATACACTTAAATTAACAATAAGACATGGACTTCATTTTATTTCATGCCATGATTTGCCACAACGCTTCCTAGCACAGAGTGGACTGGAGTATATCCTGAAATACCCTTTCAAACTAAATCTGATTTTGAATAGGGAATTGTGACCCCGAGAATCGGAATGGAATCATGCGATTCCAAAAGATTCACAGCCTTACTAATGTAGGTTGATATAGGAGTTTAGTGTGTGTTTGAGGGAGTGCGACGAGCAGACACAAAGCAAGGGGATGAATATATTTCTCATAATTGTAGGTAAGATGTAGCCTGGTGCTACCAGACCATCGTACTTCATTTCATTTGTACAGAAGGTCTGGCAGTGCTGTAATTGGCAAACGTTCACTCATGGAGGCGGGTGTCTGTTAAAGTTTAAAACTATTGGATCTGCCCAGTGCCACTCTGGATTAGCCAACCAATCGCATAACGTTTGGTCGTCACGTGTGTCATGAGCCGGCTTCTGGCAACTGAAACTGGAGCACGACTTCGACGTCATCGTTCTCAGCCACTCGCTCTGTTCGCTGATTGGACCGGCTGTCGAATCTCCGGCAAAACTGGGAAATGGGCTGTACACCCAGACTGACTACTGAAGGGAAAATAAAATTTGTCCGGAAGTAGGCGGGCGGGCGGAGCCAGGCTAGGTAAGATGTATTCAGGAAAGACATCAGTAACAATTTTAAACCAAAAAAATATATATGACGAAAACCATGAAACGGCAAACGGCAAACACATGACAAAAGTCAATGGTCACCTTAGGAACCTGTGCATGAAAGAAGATAATTTCTAATGACACTATTATTTAAAGATTAAGTTCAAAATAAACAATAAAAAAATCCTACCATTTCATTAGAAACATTAAGTCTCCACAAGAGTCAGTTGCTCCAATGATCTTCTCTGGCTCAAGTCCTCTCTCAAAGCCACGTGCAACTAGAATGTCGTCCTGAAAGACAGATGAAAAATTGGTTTTCTAAATATATTTATAATTTAAAAATAATGTACCACCAACTGCAAGACTAGACCAATTGTTTATATAAATAAGCAAATAAATGCATGGCCCACAATGTGTCTGCTGTTTGCAATCATATCAACATGAAAAATAAAATAATTATTACTTCCCTATACTAAAATCAATTAAGTATATGGAAAATGATTGCAGCACAAAGCTGGAAAAAGGTGTTAACCTCTCAAATGCTTTTTATCTTTAAATTAGACCACATACACTGCAAGCTTTGAATGCCGTTTTATTTAAAATGTATCCTATGTATTTCATTATGTATGATGAACATTAACTAACAAGCATTCAAGTACTGCATACAAATATATTGAACACATAAAAATACAGCACCAATATATCACGCACCTCCTTTTTTTTTTTTGTCTTGCTTCCACCTTCCTCATCATCATTATCATCATCATCATCCGAGCTTCTCTTCTTGGAGGTACTGGAGTCTTTGGTGCGCCCCAAAGGACCTGCGCTTGTTTTGCTGGCCCCGCCGCTAGGTGTGGAGCTCCCACCACTGGTGCTGCTACTGCTGCTTTTCTTGTAGGTCTTCATGAACGCTGAAATAAGCTCAGGGCAGTCCAGATTCTTCTCTGGTTCCCACGTGTTGTGCTTTCTGAGGAAGATCACAGTGCTGTGTCTCAGTACCACCAGCATCAATATATTGAAATCAATGTCATCAGTTCAAACTTTATATAATTTGTGATGTTCAAAACGTTATGTTCTTATGTGTTGTTTTTGGGTCTTTAAAGCAACATTACTGTTTCTGAATGTTGTATCTGAATCAAAAGGGCAATGAATGCCTGCTTGCCAAATACATATCCACATTATCGTTAATGAGCAGTGTCCCAGGTTGTTGCTTTGTGGAAACTTCATAAAATACACCCAAAACTATAATCATATGTGTATAAAAATACTATATACACTCACTGGCCACTTTATTAGGTACAGTGGTTCATTTTCTTGTTAGCACATATAACTTATCAGCCCTTATCACATGGCAGCAACTCAATGCATTTAGGCATGTAGACCTGGACGGGACACCTTATTGAAGTTAAAACCGAGCAACAGAATGGGGAAGAAAGGGGTTTTAAGTGACTTTGAACATGGCAATGTTGATGGTGCCAGAAGGGCTGGTCTGAGTATTTCAGAAACTGCTGATCTACTGGGATTTTCACTTCAAACCATCTCTAGGGTTTACAGAGAATGGCCCAAAAAAGAAAAAGTATCCAGTGAGCGGCATTTGGGTGGACTAAAATGCCTTGTTGAAGTCAGAGGTCAGTGGAGGATGGGCATACTGGTTCAAGGTGATAGAAAGGCAACAGTAACTCAAATAACCACTGGTTACAACCAGGGTATGTAGAATACCATCTCTGACTGCAAAACACGACCAACCTTGAAGCAGATGGGCTACAGCAACAGAAGACCCCACCGGGTACCACTCCTGTCAGCTAAGAACAGGAAACTGAGGCTACAATTCACACAGGCTCACCAAAATTGGACAATAACATATTGGAAAAGTATTGCCTGGTCTGATGAGTCTCGATTTCAATTGTGAAAGTCAGATGGTAGGGTCAGAATTTGGCGTAAACAACATGAAAGTATGGATCCATCCTGCCGTGCACCATCAACCATGCCACGTTAAAAGTCACTTAAAACCCCTTTCTTCCCCATTCTGATGCTCGGTTTGACTTCAGCATGTTGTCTTGACCACGTCTACATGACTAAATACATTGAGTTGCAGCCATGGGATTGGAAGATTAGCTTTTTGTTTTTATAAGCAATTGAACAGGTGTACCCAATAAAGTGGCCGGTGAGTGCAATAACAACTGTAGCCCAATGTTGTTTTAAGTCTGCAGTAGGTGCAAGTACTTGCAGTAGCTTGATGGCAAGATTACAACTTACTCTGAGTATCCTTTCCACTTCAGGAAGAACTCAACTCTGCCTTTCACCACCCTCCTGTCCAGCACCTTCTCCACAACATATTCCTCCTCCTCAGAGGATGAAGAGTCATCATCGCGAGACTTTTTGCCCATAGCCGAGTTTGTTGCTGTATACTACTCTGTCGCAGGTCAATGGCCCTTACCTGTGAAAGAAAACGACAGAGAAGCTAACGTTAAAAAGAAAATATGGAAAACTACCAAAGCTGTTGCCGATTTGGTCGTCTAAATACTGTTAAGCACAACGCATGCAGTTATAAACTAAACGTTAACGTTGAAGAAATACTATCATCAACGAAAACACAATTTCATTCTGGTTTCTCTAATTCGCAACAGGCACAACAAAAAGAAAAAAGCATAGCTAAGTGGCAGGCTAAAAAACAGACAGTAAACGTCCTTTAACTTACATACTTTAAAAGGTTTGATAATTTTACCAGAAAACGGAATATATACACATAGCAACGAAATTAATTTTCCTTTATTTATCCTCGAAAGACCAATTGAGGGGCGACCCTCTTTTACAATGACGTCGAGTCAGAAATAAATGCTGTGTTTGCTAGCTTATGCTAATTGCTAAGCAATGGCCATGAAAGGCAAACAAGTAGCTTGCAAGCTAACGCTTCAGCAAGCTAACACTAGCTGTCTTTGACACACATACGAACGCTAATGTCGAGCGACACTTGGTAGCATCACTTCGATACGTTTAATAATCCTTACCCTTTGGACTTGTGGACCGCCGATTTCGACCAGTTACCCTGTGCGATAGCGCGTGTCTTTCTTAGATTTATGTGTGTAAGTGAGGCCAACCCAGTTGCTACTTTAGCTTCTAGCCTGGATCACATAAAAGCTTGTGCGTAAAAAGCGCGCGCTAAAGGTGCACAATAAATGCACCCGCCCCGTTGGTCAGCTGATGACCTATATTTGCCCAACGAATGCTCCTACTATGATGACAACATACATTTCATTCTTATGTATTGCATTAAATCTGAATTGTTTGTCTCAATCGAATACACATATTACATATAATCGTATGTGCCGGTGAATGGTATATTCTCGTTTCACAGTCAAAAATCATAATCTTATGGAAATGGCGATGTATCGCCGTAATATCCTATTTTTCGAGCCTTCTGTCATTGTCTTAATGGTACTAATCCTGTGGTAAATGTAAATATACAGATCCGATGGTTACAGTATGGACATATAGGGTTACACGCACAAAAAAGGCTATATTTTAGAAATAAACATCGCCTCCCATTTAATATCCAAAGACAGTTGTTTGTGATAGTGACACACACCTATTGACATGTTATTGGCTGTTAATGGTGACTGATCTAATTTGGCCCAATCAATTTGCACGGGATGCTGACGACAGACTGCAGCGGGAACAACTGCCCAATGGCTGCGAGGAATAGGCGGATCCTTTGCTATTTATTCTGCAGTAGAGTATAGTGCTGGAGTTGTCTGACGCAGATCCCCTCCCTCCGGTCAGTTTACAAGGAGTAACCGAGCATTTGGCATCAACATGTCCAAAGACGTGAGTATTACAATCGAATGAAAGCTTTTCAGTCGTTTTCCGTATACATTTGGCGTTTTAGAAATTATATTGTCCCGAAGCCGTACTGAATTAGCAAAGCTCAGCGGCGCATCGTGTTCACCATAGCAGCAGCAGCTATCAAGGATTGTAAAGCCGCCATTTTATAGCAGCTGGGCCGCATGGCCTTTTGTTCCAGCCGACCTCTATGTTCGAAATTCACGACTTCTAATTCTAATCTGTGATGTGATGTTGTTGTATAGTAGATGCCAAAACGAAAAAAACATGCGTTGGCACAAACGCGTCAAGGATGCATACTCCTGAGGCTAAACAAATTCAACATAGTATGCTAACGTTAATGGCGGCTGTGTCTCCCTCATCCACCCTGTCCCGATGTTTGATATGTGACGCAGGATTTGTTAATCATTTATTTGCAAGCTGTTGCTGCGAGTGGTTTATTGCCAACAATATTACCGAAATTACAGCAAGTACTGATTTTAAATACTGTGTTTTGGATCTTTTATGCAAGTGTCTTTCTTGATCCATTGTGTAGGTCCCACGTGAGCCGGAGCAGCTTCGAAAGCTGTTCATTGGAGGGTTGAGCTTCGAGACCACAGACGAAAGCTTGCGGGCTCATTTTGAGCAATGGGGGAGCCTTACAGATTGTGTGGTAAGTGGTTTTTTTTTTTTTTTTTTTTTTTTGCAAAAACGCATTCATTTGGCTGGCATTGTAACAATTGAAAGTTTGACTTGTGGTTTACATTTGCGATTATTGTTTCCTCCACTTTTAGGTCATGAGGGATCCCAACACCAAAAGATCCAGGGGTTTTGGTTTTGTTACATACTCATCAGTTGATGAGGTTGATGCTGCCATGACTGCCCGCCCCCACAAGGTTGATGGAAGAGTTGTTGAACCCAAACGAGCCGTCTCTAGAGAGGTATGATGAATTATTTATTTTTATAAATATTTGACAACCTGCCGTGTGTGAGAATTTGTGACAAGTGTGGCTAAAGTAATCAAACTTATGTGCTCACAGGACTCAAACAGACCAGGGGCACACGTTACAGTGAAGAAGATATTTGTTGGAGGCATTAAGGAAGATACAGAGGAGTCACATCTTCGAGATTACTTTGAACAGTTTGGCAAAATTGAGGTCATTGACATCATGACGGATCGCAATACTGGAAAGAAAAGGGGCTTTGCCTTTGTGACCTTTGATGACCACGATTCCGTTGACAGGATTGTCAGTGAGTACGAATGTAGTCTGTTTCAGTTTGTTGTTTCAATATAGAACTAATTGTCTTGACTGGCTGCTTAAAATATTTTCCATCCCACAGTCCAGAAATACCACACAATCAACTCTCACAACTGTGAGGTGAGGAAGGCCCTCACCAGACAGGAAATGCAGACTGAAGGAATGGGTATGAGAGGAGGTACGCTTAACTTATGCTAAAAAAACTAATATGAAACGACCGTTTCATATTGGACCAATCAATCCACTTGGCTAATGGTTGTTTTGCATTAGGTCGCAGCAGCAGCGGCGGTGGTGGTAGGCCCTACGAGTACGACAGAGGCTTCAACCAGGGTAAGGAATCTCATTAAATATATTATTGGAGTGTTTTTATTTCTCAATCAAATGTTTTAGCTGACTTTTTTTTTTTTTTTTTTTTTCCCCCTCTTCTTTTCTCAGGAGGTGGTGGTGGTGGCGGCGGAAGGGGAGGCGGTCGTTATGGAGATGGCCCGTACAATTACAATGGAGGTGACGGCGGCGGTAAGAATGCAATTTTTGCGGCTCAATTTTTTTTATTATTATTCAACAGTGTACTCAAAATATAATGTGTTTTGTAGGCTATGGCAGTGGGCCTGGTGGATATAATAATGGTGGCAACCGGGGCTATAACCAAGGAGGTTACAACCAGGGCGGAGGAGGAGCAGGTGGCGGTGGCTATGGAGGAAACGGTTATGACAGCAATGGCTATGGTAAGTGTCTTTAGCCCTTTCCTACCCAACCATACCATTCTGTGCTTGAGAAGTGGTTTTAAGTTGTTTTGATGTTATTATTTTATCGCAGGTAATTGTGGTGGTGGTGGTGGTGGCGGCGGAAATAACTACAACAACATGGGCCACTACGACCCCCAGGCTTCTAACTTTGGGCCCATGAAGAACAACTTTGGCAGTAGCAGCAGCAGCGGTGGTGGTGGTGGAAGCGGCGGCGGCCGTAGCTTCGGTAAGACAGAGACATCGGATACAAGGAAGTTTACTGTCCATCTATGGCTCATGGCTTCTATAAACCAACCTTGTTTTGCCTTCAGGTGGCGGTTATGGAGGTGGATCAAACACCGGCGGTGGATATGGCCGTCCAGGACGATTTTAAAGTGGTGAGGAATTGAATGCATGGCCGAACTATGTTTTTGTACCATAAAACCAGTTTGTAGATGCAGGGACTCGTTAAGTGTAGATGACTAATTCAGTAAATTAAAAAAATTCACTCGATCTCAGGTCATACAAAGTCAGTGCACAGTTAACAATGTTGTTCCATATTGTTCAACAGGACTGAGTACTTAGGAGAGGAGAGCAAGGAGAGGAGAGCAAGGAGAGGAGAGCAAGCGAAGTGACAGGGCAGCTGCAGGTGTACCTCCTAAATCTGCTCAGCCAAACAGTTGTGGCAGGTTACAGCTGCTGCAAGAAGAGATGTACATTAGATAAATCATGGAGGGTCTTCATTTAAACGTCTTGTGCTTTTTTGTTTTGATTTTTTTTCATGTGTTTCTGGGAAGCAAGCATTCCAATGAGGTTTTATGTAGATTTTTCTTTTAAGTCTGGTTTTTATTTGTATCTGCACCCAATCAAGCTGAAATAAAACATCATTCAGTTTTTTTTTAAAAAGTCGTGGTAGCTTCTTCAGTGGTTTGTGAAAGGGATACTGCACAAGTGGGGGTGAGGGACACATTTTGCAACATGTAAGGAGTCTGAAAAGGCCCATTCCCCTGAGATGCGAGGAAGGCTCTGTACTAGTCACAACATGCTACATAAGTATGCATTAATGGTACTGCTGGAGGAATGAGAAGTGGTGTACAAATACATTCAACATAAAGAGCCCCATCACTTGGGACAGACTCTACCCTGAGTTCTGCAAAGATCATCTGGAGGATGCTAGCTTACATGCAAAGTCTTTGAGGCTAGCCATGGAAGCCAGCTGAGGGAGAGAAGTAGCAAAGCCATCGCCAGGATCATTGAAGCAGGGGAGAGTGAGAACAGAAGCCTGAGGCTAGCAGGCAGCAGCTACGAAAAGGCTTATATGCTGTCTGTAGGTAAGACCAGACTTCTCAACTACTGATAGTATGTCTTGATTTTGTCATGTAGCTGGTAGAGTGAGTTTTGAAGCCCAGTAATGATGTAACAAATAGTGCAAACAAGTCTTATGACTTTCACCAATTCTGACTGGTAAACCCTCGTAAATGTGCATAAGGTCCTTAACATTGCATGCAGTGAATAACAGTGTTTTTTCTGGTTGCATTTTACTTATTTGGCTTTTCTGCTTTCTAGGAAACACCGAACATGAACTCCAAAAACCTGACATCATTTCAGTGACAATGGCTAAATCGGGTAAAAAAAAAAAAAAAAAAAAAATCAGAATCCTTGCACATCATTTACCCAAGTTGTGTTTATTAACTTGATTCTGTTTTCACAGGTTTGGTGAACAGTCATGCTGCTTTTGAAGACTTTACCTTTTATACCCAAGACTGCTGGGCAGTTTCTTACTTTTTTTTAAAATAAAGTATTTTTTTAATAAAACAATTGGTTTGGATTCATTCTATTCAAATGGAATTAAGAGTGTACATGATCAGCGAGTTTCACATGAGGGTTAAGTCATAGCCACATTAAATGTTAAACTTTTACTTAATGTATTCAGTCAAGTAAACCTTGTGTAGAAGTGTGACATGAGAATATCCGTGGTGCTTTAGCTTTGCTCTCTATCGTGCATAGTTGTGTGAGGTACCAAATAGGTTTTACCATCAGGTGTCTGTTGTAGGGAATATTCGTCTATTGAGTATGGATGTCCATCTTCATCTCTTATGTGAGAAAATACTTCTGAGTAGAGTTCTGCCAGGCGACATTTGATAAAAGCCAAATTTCGCTTAAACTCAAGCCTTTCCTGTGACAGGTGCTCTCTTTGGGCCTGTAGTTGGTTCAGTTCTATGTCAAGGTGAACTATGCCATCAAGCTTTCTTTTCCTGCAGTTCTGAGCTGCCACCTTGTTCTTCCCCCGCCGTCTTATGTCCCTGACCAGTGCTAGTTGAGTATCGGTCAGAGTATACTGTGTCAGGAGCTCATTGAAGTCATCCACGGGCAGATTGATGATCTTATCCATGGGGAAGGGGATCTTCAAAGCCATGGCCCGCCTCTCATCTCTGCTCAAAGAAGCAGCAGTGGAGACACTTCCTTGTGGTTTGTTATATGTGTTATGCTGTGAGCTCCCTCTGCTGGACACTCCAGAGGTATTGTACATGTTGCTCAGGGCATTGGTCTGACCTTGCTGTTTTACTGACCAGGGAGTCAGAGCATTGTGCTGTGCATGAGATAAAATGGGCTGGGTTGAAAAATAAGATGGATTTGCACCTGAGTGTAAATATGAGCGTGCTTGATTGTGGTAGTTCATTGAGTAATTGATGTGTGCTCCGCTGGCGTGCTCACTCATGCTGTCTGGTTCACCATCACTGTATGTCCTGCATACATCTGCACTCTGGTAACCAGGTGCACCACCAACTGGATTATCTGGGGATGCCAAAGGTGGACTAGAACCAAGAGACAGACCTGAATCCGACTCCAGATCATCACCTGAGCGAGCGTGTGAAATGTCTCCCTGAGCAGTCCACAGCATGTGCTGACCATGAGAGAGACAGGCGTTGGCCCTCCTGTGCCCTTGACTGGGTCCTGACATGTTCATCGCCGGTTCCCTTGGAACCATGAGTGTGGGTTGTGTGTGAGAAGAGACGGGGAGCACCCTCTGATTGTGCTGAGATCCAGGGTGGCCGTACATTGCCTCTGCGTTGCCACCTAGTCGACAGACGGGCACCTCGTCAGAGTAACATCCACCATAAGTGTCAACAGTGCTAAGTTCACAAGCAGCAGAGGGTGGCTCCGAATGGGACTGAGCCATCCCGTACCCTCCCATGGGGACCATGGGCTCCAAGCTTTGGTACTGTGTTGTTTCATAGGAGCCTTCGCCGGGGTCTTCAAACTGTGGTTACAAAAAAACAGTTTGCCCAGTTATGACATATTCATGTCACATCAACAGTAATATAGTGATGGAGGCAATGACTATATTTACTAAACTTAATTACAAGACTGACTTAATTACTGGAAAAGTGTATTTTCACAATTCAACTGGCTCCCTACAGGACAGTTTTCCCCCACTTCAGCATGCCACCCATAGCCTATGAAGGGGTCTCAGATGTGATCAGGTTTCACCTGGAAACAGATGGCTATTGTGTGGTGCAGGGGGGCCGCTAGCAACATACAGCACTTGCCCCCTCACAATCTCTTCATCCTGCCATTACTCAAATGCGCCATTGTTGCCTTCCTCAGCTGACTGTGCTATTTAACAGTTAGCATCAGATGTAAATGTATAAAAAAAATATGTATATATTCCACTTGAATGATACAAAAAATATTGAGCAATTCCAAATAAATATTTAATTTACCAACCACAGATTAACTGTTCATTCATACTACTAATAATATCAATGTAATTTATATAGTATAATTTAAAATACAACGAAATCTCAAGGTGCTTCCAAAAAAAAAAGAGCAACAGTAAAAGCAAAATAATCAAACTAAGACTAATCAAAATGCACAGAAATACGACTATAAAGGGAGAAGCATTGATTGCAAGGGACTATTGGTTAAAGGGAAGGCAGACTGGACCATTTTGACATCTTAAAAACCATGGATAAAATTGCCTATTCATATTCGCTGAGGTTGCTAGAGGTCTTGGTTAGTTTGAACAGTTTAGGGAGCGTCAGCATGCATGTGTTAAAGAAAGGAGCATATCTGGGAGAAGGCCAATCATAATATACCACTTTGCAATACAAATAGTTTTTTACAGTGCTCTCTGTCAGTGCGTTTCCATGGCACAACTAGATTGGATTATCACATATATCGAACAAGACACTCGAACGGACCGTGTCACTTGTCTGAGTATACATGGCCTTTCAGAAATCGGATAAATGTCCAATGCATGGCTGTCTCCACTATGCTAGGTGGCGCTGTAGCCCTTTCAACCATGCTTTCAACAAGTGGTTTTAGAGCCACGTCCGGTTCCCTTCCGTCAATAACCCATGGTGTAGCCTATCACGCGCAGGCACACAAGCACAGAACGAGAAGTCCGATATGCGATATCCGATCCCTGTATACATGCAGAGAGAAAGCCGACAATGAACGAATTATCTAGGTGTTCTTATCCGACTTCTCTTGTCCGTTATTGTGCCGATTTGTGTCCGAAGTAGATCGGATAAAGGTGTTTACATGCAGTTTAAAAGTCCTGTTGAGGTCTTATTCGTTTAGTTATCCGATTATGAGTCTGCATGTAAACGCACTGTGTGTGTCAGTCAGTGCGTTTACATGCAGACTCATAATCGGATAACTAAACGAATAAGACCTCAACAGGACTTTTAAACTGCATGTAAACACCTTTATCCGATCTACTTCGGACTCAAATCGGCACAATAACGGACAAGAAAAGTCGGATAAGAACACCTAGATAATTTGTTCATTGTCGGCTTTCTCTCTGCATGTATACAGGGATCGGATATCGCATATCGGACTTCTCGTTCTGTGCTTGTGTGCCTGCGCGTGATAGGCTACACCATAGAGCTGTTAAGCGGAAGTGGCGGAATTAAGGGGCATGGGACCTCTCGACTGAAAAAAAATGAATGGGAGTCTATGGAAAGTAATCTACTATTTTCTGGTCCCAGTCATTAAATGCCTTGGATTACATATATGTTTTGTATGGGTCTAAATGATTATTTTTCATGTGAAGAGTTTGACGGTATGTTGTATGATTATTCGTCTAACGGCTTTTGAAAAAATGTTACGAGAACAACTACAAGTCTTGTCGCCTATGTGACGTCACCTCAACACATTCCCTCCACTTCTCGACTGACAGTGCTAATGCTAATGGCTGGCGTGGACAACGCCAACAATCTCCCCACTCGAGAAATTGAAACTCTCCACATGTCCACTTGTGTAGTGGTTTTCGCCATGCTGAAGACTTTTGTCTTGTCATTGAAAGAAGGCGGTAAAGTGCATTAAAGACACAGCCATGTTTCTGAGCTAAGCGGGTGCGATTGGTGGTGACGTATATCATAAGTGTCAAGAGCAGCGAAGAGCTGTAGTCCACAAAAGCGCTCTGCACAAAACCTGACCGTATCCAGCTTCTACTCGCTAAATTGTTCCATTCTTTGCACGAAAAAATACCATCTAAATCCATACAAAACATATGTGTAATCGAAGGCATTTCATGACTGGGACCAGAAAATAATACATTTCTTTCCATTGACTAATAATAATAATAATTAATAATTAATAATTGCTTGGATTTATATAGCGCCTTTCATGATACTCAAAGCGCTTTACAGGGTTCCAGACAATTCGTTCACACACAGTCATACCGGTGGTGGTAAACTACCATAGTAGCCACAGCTGCCCTGGGGCAGACTGACAGAAGCGAGGCTGCCATTCAGCGCCATCGGCCCCTCCGACCACCACCTCAAACATACAGCAGTCATACACATTCACACGAGGCAAGGTGGGTGAAGTGTCTTGCCCAGGGACACAACGACCATGACACAAGTGGCCGGGCTGGGATCGAACCGCCAACCCTACAATCATTGGCCAACCAGCTTAACCACCTGAGCCACAGTCGCCCCACGTTGTAATTTTTCGAGGCGAGAGGTCCCATGTCCCGGAAGTAAGTCACTTCCGCTTAACAGCTCTATTGACGGAAGGCAACCGGACGTGGCTCTAAAACCACTTGTTGAAAGCATGGTTGAAAGGGCTACAGCGCCACCTAGCATAGTGGAGACAGCCATGCATCGGACATTTATCCGATTTCTGAAAGGCCATGTATACTCAGACAAGTGACACGGTCCGTTCGAGTGTCTTGTTCGATATATGTGATAATCCAATCTAGTTGTGCCATGGAAACGCACTGACTGTTATAGTAGTTACCTGCAGCTCTGTGATGGCCATCAGCTCCTGCCAAGCCACATCCATCTCGGTGTCCTGAGGAGCTCCATGAGACCTGGCTCCAGGGAAATTAGTTGACATGGACAATCCCCTACACAGCCTTCCGGGATTGGTTAATAGCTTGTAATACAAAATTAAAAAAGTCGTAAATTAATTAACTAAAACAACTCATTTAAAAGCGCGTTTTAGGGTTGGTAATGTATTGTTGTGCCTGTTTTTCAAGTTCTTAGATATAGGCTACCTACCTCACTGGTCCTCCTCAGTGGGAGAACATAATTGGCCGTTGAACACATTCAGGACAGAGTCTTCAACCTGGTGGGGACACAGAGCTGCCTGCAAGTTAGCACCTGCCTCACCTTTTAAACTTTGATACACCATTAAGATGAAATAGAGACAACACTTTTAGTCAGCCTAAGTATCTGTGAACCGTCAAGTCATACCAGGCCTTTAATATTGCTTATGCATACGGTACATTAGCTGTGGACCTGTCAGTGCTAAATAACTATCTGGGTGCTATGTATGCTCTTTTGGAACACACAAAGGTTCAGTTGAGTTGACTCCTCCCATCAGCTGCCACGGGGTGCAGCTATGCCGACCCCTGATAAGACAATCTGCGGGAAAACAGCATGCTCTACAAGACAGACTGAGGCCTGATGTCTGTGATGGAAAATTTGGTGCAAGGCTATGACAGCAGAAATCTTAATAACTCTTTTGGCTAAGCTTTGACTCTAAGCATTATTTTTTTAGCTTTACATCTGGAACTTGTGTTTCAGAATTTTTCATTAAAAGGCTCTGTAAAAGTTTTCAAAACACATATGAAACAATGGCTCATACAACAACAACAAATATGTTTCTACATACGTGTTCGGCAATATACTGCACATTTGCACACATTCTTGCCCTCTACGTGGAACAGTCCCTTCAAAGAATATGTCATTCATAAGCCTGTGTTGATTTAATAAATATTTTTGAACAAGCTGGAGTCCATCAACAATAAATGCAAAAAATGTATGTCAAGTGGCAGCCTGAAACTTCTTCACTATAACGCATAAAACTGCTTTCTTGTTGTGATAGGACCTACAGTAGGTGGATAAAGTAAAGTTATCTTAATTATTTAAACATTTTAAAGTAAAATTAAATACATCTCAAAATAAGGCTTTCTGTGTCACCCTGAAGTGTTTGCAAAATGTTACATAATTCAATATGAAACATATTTTATGTCTGTTGTTATCAATTGTGTTTCCTCTTTTTCATTTTAAGATTTTTATTACGTCTAATATCTTCACATTGACTTTCAAAATGAACTGTGTGTATTGAATTTGTTATAGTGTCTTATAATTCCATTTGTCTGTGTGAGGCTATATGCTATTGCCCGCCATACGTGTTGGGATGATTAAGGTTTCTCAAATGGGGTTAACACTATTATATCCTTCCATAACCGCTGTTGTGTTAGGGCTGTTTCCTTAACCGTAAAGAAACATAATTCACTGTCGACACTCAACTTTATTCACTGGTTCAGTCAGTAAACCAATGATATGGTTTGACTTACAGATGACAAAACTGTAAGTCAAATAAATAAAGTTGGCATAATGTTCTAATGAAATCTCATTTGTGAGACTCTATTTGTTAACATACAAAGGAAATCTATAATATTGTTTATACTGTATTCTTTATAACTTGAATGAAGCTGGAAGTTTTAGCAATGTCCTATGTCCTAATTTCCTAGTTTACTTTTACATCTTCTTAAATACAATCTGCGATACAGACTTCATTGCAATATAAAAAGGAAAGATTTGACAAATTAGTATGAGGCTGATTTGAATGAACATACCTGAACAACATTCCCTGCCTCTTCAACAGGTGATGAGTAAAAAAAGAAAAAAAAGGGAAAAGAAAGCCTTCAGTCCTGGTGTTAAGAAAAAATTTGAAAAAAGCTTTTCTGTTCCCTTCCACAATTGTCACTTACTAACAGATCTCAAAAAAGCAAAACACACGAGGCCACTTGCCCCTATCTCTTATTCAACTGTCTGTCTCTCTCTGCTCAGCTGCACACACAGCCACCGGCATAAATGGGATGGCTCTGTGCAGACAAACGTAATCTTCCTGTAAAGCACCCACACCACTTTTTTTTACACAATTGTATTCTTAATAGCACACTTGCACCCCAACCCCTGAATTTCCCTTTTGCCCACAAAGCAAACCACAAACCAACAGTCTGGCCATCATTCTGTCAGTCCACGCTGAATTAGGTAGATGTTTACAAATTGGAGAAAACAAACCTGAAAACAATTTTGATTCTCACTATGCAATGACACAACACATAAAACCATCCAAAAAAGAACAATTGAAAGCGTTTGAAAACTAGTCAGATGGATGCCTCTGTCCTGTCTGAAACCTACAAGAATTGTGTCCTTTTAAAATACTCCCAAACAAAAGGTACGAGGAGTGTGATGTGGAGCACCTGGAGTCATTGCATTGCATTGAGGGCCTTGTTGAAGCAGGGGTGGGTTGGAGGCATGATTGGGACTTAGTTTAGCAGGGATGGAATGTACACCCTCCGACAGGTAAGAAAGACTACATTGTTCCTCTATCTGGCAGAGCAACCGCCGAGGGAGAGAGAGGATCAGGGGGAGAATAGAGGGGAGCGTGTCTTACATAGAAAGTGACCATTAAAATCCCTCACAAAAAAAATCCCCTCATTGCCCTGATGTGAAGCATTGTGAGCAGGGAATTAACAAAAGCTATGTGTACTGCTCTGTTGTGCAACATCTATCACACAATTACTGAGAATAGAGATGGTGCATGTTCATTGCTCCGTAGACAAATGCATATTTATCCTGATGCACTGTGATGGATTACAGTCTGTCACTGTGTCAATCATGATTTTGGAACTAATCTGCATCACATGAAATATTCAAGACTGTTCATGCTCCGTAAAAGACCCCCTACTGTTTACATGGAGTACAACATGGTGGATGGATTTCATTTTATGAAGTGTATGAAGATAACAGAAATCATTAATTGACAAACTGAACTATGCCTCATATTTTGTGGCTAAACATGTCACAACCCTATAGAATATTTAAAATAATACCAGCAAAGTCTTCATAAAATAACAACATTCAAATGCTTATTTGTAAGTAAGTAAGTCAATTTCGTGAATTGTACACAAGGCACATTGAAAAATGTAGAATCACTTACATACAAGGGACCCCGGTTCCATGTTATGAAAAGAGAAAAAAAGACTGCAGTCATTTGCAAATAAAACAGCTGTAATGCAAGACGTGCATTCAAATTAACACTGAATTTAATGGAATTTATTTTTCTTAGAAATGCATAGCCAATCAAAATAATTTATCGAAAATATTCATCATTTAAAAGGTGATCTTTCCTCAGCTTAATGTGATACTTATAACAGCAAATGGCTTCTCAAGTGAGGAAATGTATATAAAAAAACATAAATAAATGTAAAGGCAGGTTGGATATTTGTGTAGTGGGTAAACACTAATGTAACTAATTCCTAGAAGCTTCCTTTGCACTTCACATATAATCAATAAAGCAACTTATAGAGTCTTTAACAATCGGATTTTAATTATCCAAGAACAAGGTATGTAGATAAACAGGTTTGTGGAACTTTATTTTAAAAGAAAACCAATTCTGAATTAAAATTGAAAATATATTTTTAAGTGGAATCACATATACATTTTAGGGCTTTTAATAAACAAACATATTTGATAAAGATTTTCATTAGGACACTGTAAATTCAAAAATAATCATCAGTTTTGTTTGGCCCGTTACAATATCCCATTGCGCTGAGACGTAAATCTTGGTGTTTTCTCTGTCATTGTTCAAAGATGGAAAAAGTAGGTGGCTGACAGAGTCAAGAAAGGTGAATGTCTACCAGGAATCAAAGAAGGGACTTCCCAACCCAACTTCCTAGCACCCAGCCCCTGACTCAACCACTGCTACAGCATGCCAAACAGCAACCTGTTATTACTGCAACCACAGTGGTTTTCAATCTGGACACAGTTCCCAGATCAACGCCCACGTTCCCTGTTTGTGTTTGTTTGCTTCAATTAGTCTTTGACATCTCTGCTTTCCAGCTTACCTGAACCTCTCAGGGCGGTTGTCAGCCTTTTTTCTTATTGTGCACCTCAGTGCTATGAACTCTATTTAAAAAATAAACCAGACATGTCGGCCGGGAACTGCCCACTTTTGACTGGCTTAGGCTGAAATTCCCTTAATGACCATCGTGTCAATGTTGACAATGTGTTTCTCCATGTTTTGTTCCACACCTCCTCTGTGTATCATGTTGTTTCCATGGCATTTCATTTGTTAATTAAAGATGGAGGAATGTGGCATCTTTGGTTTTGTCTTAACGTCCAGAAAGACGTATCAGACACGAGAGGAAAAACCTCCTCACTACTAAACAAAATGGATGTGTGCCTTGGGTTGTGGTATCAGAAAGGGAATATTTTTGGAGTCGGCTTCTGGGAAGGAGGAAGAAAATAGAGAGGGCAGATAGAGTATTATTATTTTTTACAACTTGATCTGAATCTTGAAGGAAATGCTACTAATTTTTCTGTTAAAATGTGATTTCTTACTTCTTCTAATTTAACTAATATGTAAAACTGGTTATCATGATATGCACCGTTACACAACTGTAAGGGTGTGAGTTTGATGCACATATGGCATGAAGATGATAAACCATTTTACATATTGGTCTTCATGTGTCATGGACACTATTGAAGATGCACATTCAAATGAGAAGGACGCAAAACAATCTCTTGCATACAATTGTCCTCAGAGATGTAGAACGAGATGGGATTCAGAGAATACCTTTCCATTGTTGTTTTCTTAAAATGAGTGTCATGATGGTCAACACATTATCACAACCTCAAACAGATCAAATGAGGAACCTGAACATGCGGCATCATTCCTCTGAATGTCTCAATAAGGCCTGCGCTTATCTCAAGATGCTTAGATTAAAATGTTTCGTAACAAGAGTATTGCATTTCTCAAGTACTTTCTGATACGTTTTATTTTTGCAGCTTGATTTTTTGTATTCACACATTCATGTATTATAAAACTGGTGTTGGAAAATAGAAATGATAAAGAAGGAAATAAAACAAAAATATGTTTTTCTTTCTTTGACTTGTCTACATACATAGGCAATTGTAAACATGTGTGTGTAACACTGAATATCAAGGCTGGATGGTATTACAGACACAGAGAGGGAAGGTAAGGAAAGGAGGATGTTGGTTGGCGGAAGCTCTGCTAAATGCTGATAAAAGTCTCACTTGGTTCTTAGGAAGGGAACTGCTAACTGCTGTGGTTACTGGCATAAGCTGAAGAGAGGGAAGCAGCATGCAAGTTCAGTACTTCATTATTTCTGTCTATTGCTATGTTGTCAATATCCTATATTTTCTTATAGTTTTCTTTGTGAGCAATAGACATAACTTACGGTAAAAATCAACTGAACTCGAACAGGAGATATAAGAGACAGGGACTTCAGATGAAAATGAGCCTGTATGGCTAAATCTGGCACTTTTACATGATGGACTCATGGTGCTCATGTTGATTAATGTCCCATTCTTAAAAAGATAAAAATAATAATAATATATATTAGTCTCTTGAGGAATGGTTTCCTCACATCATGTTTGATGAGTAGGGAAAGTGTAAGCGCATACATTTTTAGACTATTATTTAAAAAGAAAACAGTAGTGGCTACATTTTTTAAGGAATTTCATATTTAGCATGGCATACCTTTTGTATGCTCATTTATCCTAAATGTTGATTTATCATTTAACTTTCTGTCATCACCATCTCTCTCCTATTTAGTTGCAGTTGAAATGTAATGTATTTGTATTATTTGATTGTGTACTCCAGTGGTGAAAGAATATCCTCACTTAAGTAAAAGTAGTAGCACTACAGTACACAAATAGCCAACTCTGTTCCAAGTAGAAGTTCTGCACTTAAAAACTCCAAAGACATAATAATCATGTCATATTCATCATCACTGTGAAGGGTTCATCATAAGTTTCAGTTAGCCTACACGCAAAGGTATTAATGTGTTCGATGTCTAAAATTAGATGGCAAAATAGTATCTGAGAACCTTTTTAACCTGTTACCTGGAGCGGGTTGAAGCTGCATACTGTTTCTTCGTTAACCAGGGTCATTTTTGAAATCTTAGTGGCTGATTTGTGTAAACATGGTGCAGTATTGCGACATTTCATGGTTGCCCGCAGGGCTGTTATGAATTCATTTCAAAATAGTTTGTATCTTTTTACAATACAGTTTTTGCAACTAGGCCTTTATGAAAGCTGTAGGCCTCCACCATTTGCATCACACTGAACATATTCCTGTAGGATAGTATTTGAAACTCAGTCTGAAAAAATTACTTACAGTAAGGCCGACCAGTGATGTCATTCATGGAGTTAGATAGAGGGAAATCCCCACCAGGCTTGGTTTCCAAATGCTTCCCAGAAGTGGGAACTAAGATAATTGGGGTTGGTTAAATGTAGGAGGATCCCGAAAAAAGATGTTGATGAGTACGAGTAAACTAAACTGGCCTGTAAATTAGATAGTTTTCAATACCATACAGTCCTATAAAAGCAGCACATCATCATTAGCCTACTCATAATGATGATTTTTTTAAGCTACAGTAGGCTAAGCCACATAGGCCTACCTATTTTGATTCCAATAGGCTACTAATTTTAATTCTAACATGGCCTATTTAATTTAATGAATGCATTCAAATAGTTTTAATGAACTTTTGATTATGTTATTATTATGCTACTGCAACAATAAAACTATATTTGGTGGAGGAATAAGGTACGTATCATATATATCTGACCCTCAATCATTAACCTGCATGCCTAACTCAAAATATGCAGAAGAGTCCCTATACCCACCATCGCTGAGCCTACATAGATCTGTGTGAATTATTAAACATACGCCTATCACCTTTATATTTTACTAGTTTGATAAATGAATCCAGTAATGGGATAGTTTTAATGTTACTAGGCTTTATTAATTGTAGCAGAAGATAGGGTATGATAACATAGTAAATAAAGTGGAGAAAAACCTAGAGCGACATTATAGTCTATCAAGTTGCAACTCTACATAGGCCTACTTAAGGGGAAAATGTGTAAGACATGCCGGTAGGTCCGGGTGTACTTCATGCTGATCTATATGGGTTCACTTTTAGCAAATTAAACGTATTTTCAGCCCTGGCGTTGCGCCCATACACTCAACAAAAATATAAACGCAACACTTTTGTTTTTGCTCCCATTTTTCATGAGATGGACTTAAAGATCTAAAATTCATTCCAGATACACAATTGTACCATTTCTCTCAAACATTGTTCACAAATCTGTCTAAATGTGTGATAGTGAGCACTTCTGCTTTGCTGAGATAATCCATCCCACCTCACAGGTGTGCCACATCAAGATGCTGATCTGACATCATGATTAGTGCACAGGTGTGCCTTAGACTGTCCACAATAAAAGGCCACCCTGAAATGTGCAGTTTTGTCTCACAGCAAAATGCCACAGATGCCACAAGCATTGAGGGAGCGTGCAATTGGCATGCTGACAGCAGGAATGTCAACCAGATCTGTTGCTCGTGCATTGAATGTTCATTTCTCCACCATAAGCCGTCTCCAGCAACTTCGCACAGCCATTGAAGAGGAGTGGAACAACATTCCACAGGCCACAATTGACAATCTGATAAACTCTATGCGAAGAAGATGTGTTGCACTGCATGAGGCAAATGGTGGTCACACCAGATACTGACTGGTTCTGAGTCCCCAGACCCCCAATAAAGCAAAAAAATGCACATTTCAGAGTGGCCTTTTATTGTGGACAGTCTAAGGCACACCTGTGCACTAATCATGATGTCAGATCAGCATCTTGATGTGGCACACCTGTGAGGTGGGATGGATTATCTCAGCAAAGCAGACGTGCTCCCTATCACACATTTAGACAGATTTGTGAACAATGTTTGAGAGAAACGGTACAATTGTGTATCTGGAATGAATTTTAGATCTTTAAGTCCATCTCATGAAAAATGGGAGCAAAAACAAAAGTGTTGCGTTTATATTTTTGTTGAGTGTATAAAGAAAGGTCGTGCCCTGTAGTGTAGTGATCTTTGCCCCGTACGCACAACGCAGCAGCTACGTCAGCCAATGGGAACGAGCCCAATTTGCTATACGTATTACGTAGTAGGATATCCTAGCTTGCTACTACTAGCTAGTTTGCTAACAAGAAGGAAGATGGATTCTCCCATACTGGTAATGTTAGCGAATGTATTTACTTGACACAGTGTATATTTAAGCTTTCCGTTATCACTGTCTCACGCGACAGTATGTCTAGAATTGTTTCTCCAAGCGCTGAGAAAAAAAGGTGATTTGGATATCGAGTTAACTCGACTTGGACGTAACTAACGCAAACGGGTTGACTGTGTTAGCTAACCTGCTAGCTTCACATAAGTTAGCGTTGTGTGTGTTTGTTGGTGATGTGGAAGTTCCATGTCTTCCCTTTAAACACGCGAAAAGGCTATTGTTGCACGTACCGTCGCATTGGTGACATCTGGTCGGTTTGCGATTGTTTAATCGACCCCGTGTTGTTAGAGCCGCCCTGTCAGTTTGTTGTTACCAGTTCATTTGATCGACTTTTCATTTCAACGGGGTTTCTGATCCTTCTAAAGTCTCAAAAGGCATTGCATTCATTTATCTCAATATAACGCTTTAATTGGGTTTAAAATGTATTAAACCAACATTTCAAAATTCTGAGAAATGCTAAGACATGAGGAGTAGAGTTGTATCAACTATTTTGACTTTCATGCAAAATTGTCCCCCAACCTAATGTAGCTTAATTGATGTAAATGTTCTATAACGTTTTGGTAATTGTAAAATTAGTCTTACATTAAATTAAATTCAGAGTAGCAACAAAAAACATTAAAATCTAATTTACCTTAAGCTGTCGGAAGTTGAAACCCTGTTCAAAATGTGATTGATATTGATAAGTGCTTTATGTTTTAACAGGAACCATCCCTGTATACTGTCAAAGCAGTTCTCATCCTGGACAACGACGGAGACAGGCTTTATGCTAAGGTATGAATATTGTACAGCACATTTACCCTCAAACTTAATTTAAACATTTCAAAGGATAAGCCTGGCAATTGTCTATATTTTCTATTTCCAACAAATCCATTGTCAAACCTCCCATTGTTGTCTGAAAATGATTGAAAACACATTGAAGAGCCACACTAATGCACTGGATAACATGTTCTGTAACTAACTATTATTGACACTGATGTAGTTTATTTATGCAGCCTAGTCAATTCCAAAACACTGTTTGTTGTAAAACAGAATAATATTTGCTGAACAAATGCCCAGGAAATTATTTTATCTTTTTAAAATGTACGCTATATGTCTATTATCTGTTTTTAAAAGATGTATTTGAGTGCAACAGACAGCTTGGGGAAGTCAGAAATTGCTCAAAGAGTCTAAAGCTTTTTTGGTTTTGTCATTTGTATTGGATTTATTGACTTGACTGGAAATGTTGACTGACCAGCATTATCTTTTATTTAAAAAACAACAACTATATAAAGCATGCTTTGCTATGTGTTATCAGATTTACATATCAACTTATTAACTTCCTCACTTTAAATTCATTTACAGTATTATGACGATACATACCCGACAGTGAAGGAGCAGAAGGCATTCGAGAAGAACATTTTCAACAAAACACACAGGACAGACAGTAAGATATGTTAACCACATGAAAGACGTTTTCCCGTCTCAGTACATGTCTAATATACTATATATACTATATGCATGGTTGACTTTTGTTTGTCCTTAGGTGAAATAGCATTACTCGAGGGCCTCACTGTTGTCTACAAGAGCAACATAGACCTCTTCTTTTATGTGATTGGAAGTTCCCATGAAAATGAGGTAAGCCTAAATTCAGGATTTTGTATTCAATCATTATAAAGCAAGAGTTGTAAACCCAACTATTGAGCAATGAGTACAATCCCACAAACATAAATCTACAGAAAGTTTTAGTAATCCCATCCTGTCCCCTATAACTATGGTGTAAAAGAAACAAAGCATTGATAGTGACCCCTGTGTAATATGATGATTATTATATATATTCTTATTTTTATTTCAAAGCACGTCCAGGCCAACTCAATGTCAAAGTGAATTGTGTGTGGCCCGCTGTCATAAGTAATCTTGCATTGGCATTTTAACCAATTTAAAGTTAAAGTAGCATAACATACTGCTGCTGCTTTGTTTCTTTCGTTCCAATTTAGGATAATTTTTAACTTATATACATATATTCATATGAAAAAATAAATATAGGAGCCATCGATTTTCTGTCTGAGGAAAATTTCTCAACAACAGAATGACCTAAGCTCAGCTAATGTATACTCTTTTGAGCTGTTCAACAGTGTTGCCTCCATTCAGATTTTTTAAAGACTATTTGGGATATCAACAATGTGGCATACAGTTGGTATAAAAAAATAAATGTGTGTCCATGTAAACCAATTTGTTTCGGATTTTACAAACTATTTGTTTTTATATAAAACAAAAGTGTTATACATTGTAAAATGGGTTGTTCTTGAAACATTGTGAGTTAGTTTTTAATAACCTTACAGACAGTTTGGTTTGGGTTGAAAATAGATGAAACTATGTGCCAAAAACATATGTTGTGAACACAAGCTTTTAGACACACTGTTATTTGTTAAAGATTTTTTCCATATGATGTGTGCTCATTATGCGTGAGCAGATTTAAACACATTTTTTTATTCTCAACAGCTTATGCTTATGGCTGTTCTAAATTGCCTTTTTGATTCGCTCAGTCAGATGTTGAGGTACGTCTTGGCAGCTGTTATCAATCCTACAAAACATCAATTCTACTTTTATTTTTTGACAAATCCTTTTCTGATGTCTACAAAGTTAAGCTTGACAAGAACATTTTTTCGTTTCTATGTAGAAAAAATGTTGAGAGGAGAGCTTTGCTGGAGAATATGGAGGGGCTCTTCCTGGCTGTGGATGAAATAGTAGATGGAGGGTACGTAAGAATTGAATGGCTTAAAACCTTTGAAGCTAAACCATCTCTTTTGAAAATGTACACCTTTTTAGTGCCGCATTTTCACCCTGGCATTACAATTTGTTGGTCTGACTCTTTGCTGCCTCCTGCAGGGTGATTCTTGAGAGTGACCCACAACAAGTTGTGCACCGTGTGGCACTCCGGGTAAGCTCCTCTCCTCTACTCTACCCTTCTGTACTCTCAGAAATGTTTAACATGCTTTGATATTGGTTGTGTCACCTATAAAAAAACACAATTGTTCCTGTAGGGGGATGACGTGCCTTTGACGGAGCAGACAGTCACCCAGGTGAGTAAAATATGCCTTGCTCCTCTCTCGACTATAAAGTTTAAAAGCCCCATTAGTTTATTGACTGTTAAAAGTCATTACATCAGAACCTAAGAATACAAGGGCACTGTTACAGCATGGTTGTCCTTTACTCCTACTTTCACTCACCTTTTACATTGTCATACATTGCATTGTATTCTATGCATGTACATTGCATTGTCTCCTATGCATGGCCGTGTACATGATTACCAATTATTAGTGTTAAGGTGGTAGTTAGCCAACGGTGGGTCCTGTGTCTTAGATATTTCATGAGTCTGCCTATGTGTGAGCTCCTCTTGATTAATGTTGTCATTTATGAGGCCTGAGATTGGCTACCGCCAGCCCTCCTCTGGCCGTGATTAATGGCGCTCCCAAATCCCCATACTTTATGGTTATGATTCAGCTTTCATTCAATGAATTAAGATGATTAATTATTTCTTGCATATTTCTCTTAATTTACATTAGTCGTTCACCCTTCTTTGTCCTGTTTTTTATTTTATTTTTCTAACAATCAAATGGACATTTTCATCGATCTTGCCTTAAACCTCCTCAACAAGATGCCACCACTCGATCTTTTTCATTTTTTCTTAAAGGGTTTATCTGGTTCTGCAGTCGTTCTTATCTGGATGATACAGTTCAAGTTTTGTTTTAAGAGTGCTCTTCTTGGTCAAACCCTGGATTTTTTTACACAGGTCCTTCAGTCTGCCAAAGAACAGATCAAGTGGTCGCTCTTACGATAGTCATCCATGCAACAGTCGACCAGTGAGCCGATGTTCAGCCCAGTCGTCATGGCACTGAACCACAAACTCCTTTTCCTTTGAGTTCTACTCCTTCAATCAAAGCTGTGAGGAGTGCCACTGGCTGATCCAGTCACACTCCCAGGACTACTGCTCCACAAAGTTTATTTTCCAATTAGTTGTTTTCTTTTTGCACAGGCTTGCATTGTATAACATAATCAAGATGAGGTTAACATACTATGTACATTCCATTACCAGGACTGGCCTGTATTGTTTTCCATTACAGTACCTAGGTGTTCATTAAATCAGTGTATCTATCTGTAAAGCATTGATAAACCTCATCATACCCTGTAGCAACATTCCACGTGTCTCCTTGAACAATAATTTTATCCTGTTGGACAGCACCCTGTTGTCTCTTTCAGATTACTGTACTTTGAGTATTGAGGCACTATCTCCATTTAAATCACATGAATATTGTTTTCTAAGTGTACTACAATAAGAACAACTACAACTGTAGTTATACCACTGATAGCAAAAGTATGCTTTGAATATATTTTGTCCAGTGATCATCCGTCATCAGATACTTTGAATAAATGTTTAAGAATGATGTGTCTTAGACTGCCCGCTTTGTTAAAAATTATAATTACTCTTTTCAGCATTGGTTTTAGGAATGTTACACACACCGTAATAATTATGAGCTTTAGATTAAAGATTTCATAGTATAAGGATGGTTTGTCATACATTTTACATCTGTGAAAATGTGCACCCCTTTAAGAGTTGGTGTTTCCCTATTTCAGAGATGCCATGCTGTGTGTGCTCTTTGTTCTTCAAGACCTCAAGCGCTGGAGACACTAGAGCAAGGGCTCCATCTCCTGGTGTCTGCAGCAAAGTGCGAGGCAAAGGTACATAACGCTGTTTAGAGGATAAGGTAGAGACAGGAGGAGACTCATTCATGCGGCTATGATCGGGAGCTTTCACTGGACTGTGTCACTGTGACATGCAGATCAGTTTTATGGAGTCGCACTTGATTCATTTTCTTCTCGGTGGACAGCATGAATTGTGTTCTTCAGTGTGTGCACCCCCCACCTTCAGACACTAACCTCGTACACTCATTGTAATGCAAATGAAGGGTATACTCCGGAGAGGGACGGATTTGAGAGCAGGCACTATATCATGTCCGTTCCTGATGCATATTAAGGAAGAAGAAATTATCTACCTGCATTCTTCCAGCAAGGTATCCACATATGTTTCATGCTCATCACTGCTGATTTATGTTTGTCGTGCAAAAAGCAGATCCAACCTTGTCTAATGGGAACCACATAAGGTAGCGGGTCTTGTTATGGATCATGCCTGCCCCCTTCTTGCTCTTAACATGATACCACCTTCTATTGTACTTGGCAATGCAGCAACATGTACAGTATGTTGGCCAAAGTAAAAAGTCACTGAGCTACTGTTTGCAGCATTTTCACAAATTGGTAAATATGAGCAGTTATTTTCTTTTGTCAAAGTAAGTTATTTGACTTGAACATCAGAGTGAGTGGCAGATGCAGTGAATGCTCTTGTTGTAGAGATGTCTGTGGTCTAAAGCAGTTTGTGGAAAGGAACACACACGAGTGGTAATGTTGGAATGCAGAAGGTAAATTAGAGCATTTCAACACTTTATTTTCCCAACACAGGAAATTTTAAACCTCTTCCAGTGTCAAACCATCAGTTAAAGCTTGTGGTTATACCACCCTCACTCAAATATGTGCCTTTTATGGGAGCTGCGTATCTCAATCTCAAACATGTGGGAAAGAAAACAACGGAAAGAAATCCAGTTGTGGTATTCTGAAGCACTTAAAGGAAAACAACAACAGAGAAGACTGTTGATAGTGAATAATGTCTAGAGCATTTCTGTCAAAAGGAAAATGTTAGTTATTCTGGTCCAAATGATTTAATGTATTCACCTCGATTGACAAAAATAGAAGTACATATTTTAGGTCAAATCATTTATAAATGTATCAACGCCTACAACAACACCAACAACAAAAAAGCTAATAAATCAGTTACCAGTTTTCACACAGCACCTGATACAAAACATGTGATTGCGTCAGTGTGCATGCAAGTAGTTTGATGTTTTCACATAACAGAGATGGAGTGTAGTCAATTAAACTGTTATTGGATCTGACCCGCAGACCTATTGTCTTGGCTTAGCTCCAGTTTGATTCAGCCGCCTTGAGTCTGTCTTTTTATGGCTACAGAGATAGGATGAATGCAGGCAATTTTGATGCTACTTGCTAAGTGTTCTACTGGAGAAAGAGCAGTCGGGAAGGAAAAGATAACCATTATAAATGGACTCCATTATCGTACCAGTTTACTGTTTTCACGCCAGTTTGCTGGTATAATGAGGACAGCTTCTGTCTCAGTGTTTGATTTCAGTGAGGGGAAATGGGGGAGACTATGAAAGGTTAAAGAGGACAATGTTAGCAAAAGTAGACAGCAGTAAATGTGATTAGATGAGATCTGATGGAGGGCAGTGCAGAAAATACAAAGGGTTAAAAGAACAGATCCCAACCCAAGGTGCCTGTTCAGACCAGTGCTTTTCTTCTCGATTGCCCTGTAGCACCATCGGGGGCGTGGTGACTTGCTTTCATCCTCTAATTACAGTTGCACCATCATAAAAAAGCTGCCTGGTAATTTATATTAATTATATAGTCATGAGTAGAACAGTTTGAAACGCCGTGGCTTGACATGCTGTACATAACATGCAGTAAAATTGTCAGAGACATGTGGGCTACAGCCTTGTAATTGATCGATATAAAGTGAAAGATTCGCTCACATTCTCGTGTGTGTGTGTGTGTGAGAGAGAGAGAGAGAGAGAGAGAGTGGACTTTGTGTATTAGAGTCAATAAATTATCATCATCTGTAAGCTTACAGAGTCTTTATGTCAAAGTCAATGGGCTTGAGCACCCATCCAATGGCTTGCACTGCTAAAGAGAAACAACGCCGGGGGTGACAATGACAGCATGTTGGATTCAGTACAGTAAACATATTAAAGGAAGTGCCATTATATTGTCTAAGCAGGACAAAGGCCAAGACCCACATGATGTTTAAAGACTTAGTGAATTAAAATTAACAAGGCTATTTTACCTAGACGGCTTTCACACTTCCACTTGATACATTATGCTAAGATTTAACATAATGATATGAATGTCATAAAAACGACAGAATTCCAAAAATTATATAATTCCTTTGATTGTTTATTGTTAAGCTGTTTTCAAAATAAACTTATTCACCATCCAAACCAAATCTGCAGAATCATTGTTAACACAGCGTTTTTAAAGTAGGTCATTAAATGCTTCTGAAAGTGCATGTGGATGTGTGTGTATGCACGCGTGTATGCAGAAAGGTAGAGGTATGGGCCCAGGCTTGCTCCCTTTGCCTCAGCAGCATATCAGCAGCCCAACATGTTTTATGGCCCAAGTTGCCCTCTCTGGGTCTGTTTATAGATACCCATAGAAGCGAGAATCATGACCACTCCAGGAAAAGCCAGCCAAAAACAACACCTCCACCATTGCACTCTTGCCTGCGTTTACCATAACTCAACACACTGTTTATGTTTCTGTGGAAAAAAAGTAGTCATAGTAATGACATACTATGACTGTAAATTCTGATGCTAATGTTTAATTTTTTTGTTGTTGATGTAAGATAAAAATGTCACCACAAATGTGGCTGGTTTATTGGTTGTCATTACAGGTCGAGGTGAAAAAATTGTGGGCTTTGCTAAGAGAAAGCTTTTTCCTTTAGGGTTGGAATAGAATTGCCTTTGCATGAGCAGATAGCTGTAAGATTTATTACATGAACATTTTCAAGTTTCATAGGATAATGAAAGTTCACCGCCAAGGGCATTGTTAATCGAGGAAATATTCTACCTGATGTGTTTTCCCTCTGCTGTTTTCCCCACAGTTTTCTTGTGCCGCCCGTGCAGTGCATTACTCTTTATGGAAAGCACGCTTTAGAAGACTGATAGTGAAGGCATTCTGAAAACTTGTGAAAATACTCTGGTCAAAGCTGGTACTCGTTAGATGCAGCAGCCACCATGTTTTGTTACTTTGTGGTTAGATAGCAAAACAAAATCTTTAAGCTTAATTGCTTGGGATTGCTGTGCCACAGGGGCAACTCCATTATGTGAAGCTGTGCACATCTGGTTAGAGGATAGGCTCGGCTGGACCTTTCCTGTAATCTGGAGGGTGGCGTGTAGTCTGACGCCTGCTGCTGCTACTGGTGGGGCTATGTCATGGCACAGTTAGAGGTTACTGGGTGACTGCCGTTGTCAAACAGTCAACACTAGGTTTTGGTGTACTAGCAATGATGCAGAAGAGCAGTAAAGAAGGGCCATCAGTCATTTTCCCTGTAGTCAACTTCTTCATACACAGCCATGCAGGCCGTAAAGCTTTACGAGTGTTTCTGCTGGTGTTATTCAACTACCACTGCATCCTGCGGGGAAAATTATAGGCAGTTTCTCCATCTTTTCTAGCCACGTTTAGTCTTGTTTTTGCTCAAAATGAATCTCCCCCTCCACTCTTCTACCTCAGTAAGTGTGTAATGTATTTTCCTGCAGCAGAGCCAAAGAATGTAAAGAAAAGCATTTTTCTGTTGCATAGCTCTGAACCCTCGGTTCCTTCCCTCCTCCCCGTGCCATCTACTCTTTCTCACTTTCTCCCCTCCCTCCCCGCGGATTCCCCAACCACACCACAACACCGTTAACAGACGCGACCCTGACAGATTTACTGCCATCGTCTTTCCATTGGCCGCCAGCGTGACAGCTGAGATTTAATGCCGCCCTCTCATTGGCCGAGGCTCGACAGGTAAATTTATGGGTGCACTGTGATTTGATGCCTCCTGCCTTTGAAGTGAGTTACAGCTCTGTCGCTTATAGGACACAGAAACGGTGTCAGGTTGCAATCGTAAAATCTTATCCCTGAAGGGGGTGGTGCTGGAGTATAATAGTCCTGACGTCATAACGGGAGAAAATACCTTTTTGGGAGCACATAGGAAAGCCAGAAAAATGTGGCACTAGAAAAAAATACAATGTGTTTATCCAAAAATACTTTGAGTAGTTCACTAAAATATTCTGTTTGTGTAAAAGAGAGAAAAATTGAGAATATATCTGCAAGCAACCAGTCAAATGTAACGTCTGATTCTAGACTCTTGTACCTGCATGGGAATGTGCATTTGTCTTCCTTCTTATCAATGCCTTATTGTGATCTGCAGGTTTTTGTGTGACTCGGGTCAAAAGATCCTCAAATGTCTTGTGTCAATCAAACATATATCACATAACTGATCAACAGAGGCAAATTCACTCTGGTATCTTGACTACTGTATCTGCTCACTGCAACCCCCTAGCATTCGTGCAATGCCATCATCCGTCTGCAGCCTATCTCTTCATCAGCCTGACAGACTATCCTGACAAGATCAAGAAGAGTGAGAATGTGGCCCTGAAACAGCCTTGACCAGTGGAAATCTCCCAAGGTTGCCCCTTCCCTGTCTATCAACCCCATGTGAATTCACACACCATTTCCCTTGGATATTGAATCCCTCTCTATAACTTTTCAGTTCACACTTGATAGTTCACTTGCTCAATTGGAAAATTGTCAGAAAAAACAAAGAGACAGAGGAAAGCCCTGGACTTTCCTTGTCAAGAGGGATTGCATAATTTCATAGGAGACCTTCTCATGAACTTGATAATGTGGGGTTACACAGCCTGCCCTCTGACAACGTGCCATGTAAGAGAAAGAAAACAGGTTTTTATGTCTTAAAGAGACATGAAAACCCTTTTGAACTCAATAGAATGATGGATAGTCTGGCGGTGTGCAAGAAGAGGCTGAGACAAAAAATACTTGGGTAGTTAACCATTTCAGTGTGTGCTTTTCTGTAGAATCATGCTGCATTTGTGAGCTTTTGTCCTTTCTCTGCTGTTAGTAGTTTCTCTCTCATATATAATATTGTCAAAAGGAAATTGTTAGCAGAGCTTCTTTTATCAAATTTAAATTAGCAGTTTAGAGGTAATGAAAAAACCTTTGGTGACAATTGATATCAAAGAAACTCATACGAGAAAATAAATGTAGGAGTTTCTTTCACCTCTTCTATATTTGGTAAATGAGTTTCTGTTTCTGGTGTATATAACATACAGGTTGTGGCTTTCCAAGATAAATATGTGTACCCACAGTGCAGTGAGAATCCAGCACCTCTGAAGCCAAAATCCGTGCTATATTCTCTTTGTGGCTCTGGGTGGTTGTTCCCTGGACAAACATCTCAGTCCAAACGTGTCCCAACAAGCTGTAGATTAATAGGGTGGCGTAAGGCCAAGGCATGTTAATGTATCTGTCGAGGCCAAACGCACCTCTGTTGGAAAGTGATTTTTACACAGCTCGGCGCCCTCCTATTCTGTCAAAGGGGATGTGGATGACTCTGTGTTGCCAAATAAATCTCAGCAACAAGGTCATGCACAACTGAACTTGATCTTTGTAAATATTTCTGCATGCTGCAGACCCTTAGCAAAGGTGTACATGGTAGGAATCACTCACAAAGGCCAACCCTTGTGCCTCTTCCTTTCGCTCTCCTTTCTTTGTGAGGGCTATGTATTACTCCCTTTTTTTTAGAGAGAGACTGAGGATTTGGTCATAAATTGAATTGTCCAGTGTAGTGTTGCAAATCAGAAATTTAAGTTGTGTAATAGGTCATTTTCTCAGCAACATTATACTTGCCACAGTAGGAAAAGCACAGGTTTCACCAAAAACTCTAACAATGGCTCTGTTCTGTTCCAGTGTCCCAGTAAGCTGTGACAGTGTGCCGGCATTAGGGCGCAACAAAGTAGTGAGATAAATAATTGCATTTTTTCTGATGTTGTGATAGCGATCTGTCAAGCTTCAGTAGAGAGAAAGAGAGAGACCCATGCAGCTTGCGACTAAAACACTGAAGCATGGTCCATTGATTTAGTCAGGCTATATTCTCACGTGGTAAATATGTGTAGGCAAATAGGTATTTTGCATTCAGCGACTCTACAACTGAAAGTAATCCTTTACGAAAGTTATGGGTGAGACTTAGATAAAGCTTGGTTGTCCTGCTTAACTATACAAATCGGTTGTAGTGACATAATTTTACGCTCATTCTCAACTTTTTACCTACATTCTGGACACCATTAAGGGAGGACAACTTAACTGAATTATGTAACTTTAATCCAGCAATTCTCTGACACTCATGTTCTTTGGATAGGAAGTTAATTTAGGTGTTTTTTACCTTATGGTGCATTCATGAGCGGTTATAGCCTCATGTAGAGTAACAACAGTCGCAAACGACTCTGACATAGTAGTATTTTTACTAGGCTGTGCTATTGCATCACTACTGTCACTTGACACATTTTGTCAAGTGCTCAGGCTGTTTTTCAGCACCAGTAATGTAACATTTTCCTTGGGTTTCATGTGTTAGTTTTTGGTGGCCGTATACACAGTTTCCTTGGGCCACTTCTGATTGGTGAGCATGACTGTCACATAAGGAGGAGAGCATGCATTTGTAAAAAAAAATAAAAATAAACTGGGTAAGACACTGCACAATGTAGATCCTAAATAACAGCCTCTGCGATTTGCTTGTCAAATTGTATTGCCTTACCCAGCACGCACCACGTCAGTCTCTACACCCGTGCTTTTCCTACTGTCTGCCTTTAAAAACCATTGGTCACGTATTCAGAGAATTTCAGTCAAGCCTATACCCTTTTCAGTAACTCTGCTTCCCCCGTTACCTCTAACCTCTAATCTCTCTTCCAGGCTTCACATTCTGTATTAAGCCTAATTGCAAAACGTTAACTTTGAAAATTTAGGTCGTAAATTGTCACTTGAAAGGAGATTAATTTTCATGTATGAATATTTATTGTTTGAACGCAAGTAGGCCGAACTTTACTTTTCCCTTGTTACCAGCGAGACAGGTGATGGTTTGTGCTTTTTCTTCTCCTCCGTGTTATATTTTGAGTACTGGGAATGATAAGCAGGGGCTAATTTATCTTGTTGAGTTACACTAATTAGAAAAGCAGAGGCAGACTTCTAGACACAGGACAATTTGAAGCATGTTATGATAGAACATTCCCCATCAGGGTTGTTTTGTGAGGTAGGTGGCATGCAGGTAGCCCAGCGGTAACTTACATGCGTTTACTGGTTTATAGTAACAGTAATCGTTATAGTGTGGCAGCCTAGTGACACTGTGTACATATCAACTTTGTGTACACTTTGGAGGCCATTTTGTCCATCTCAGATTTGTGTAAAATGGCAGCCGTTTGCTAAGACCCTTCACTAGACCCAGCTAGTTTTAGATTTCATATCACCAAAAGTTTTCATACTGGTGTAGGATGCCTTTTGGTTTTAAGGCAGGCCAGAATTCAGCTTCATACATAATTTATTTCTGAATAATAGCCGCCAGTATTATAGAATATTGCAATATTTGGTGATCATTAATTATTAATGCATTCACACCTTCACTGCTCATTGTTTGACAAGAACTTTAGATTCATGGCCAATTGTTTTATGTAATATCAAGTAATTATCAAGCAAGTGCTTTAAGTCAGATTGACGTTATTAACATTTACGCTGACACAGTTGGGTTAACATGAAAATGCATGTAAAATGACACCGACAGGCTCACAGTTGACACATTTCATTCCAGATTTGCACTTGAGCCATTTCTTTATGCTTCTGATTTTAATTTAGAGAAAAAAACAGACTTTGTGTCCTCCTGAATGACCATGTCTTGATTGCAGTGAACACACAGTCTGTGTGTGAGGATGTGTTCACTGAGCTGTCCAGGAAAACGGGAGTAACCTGGACAGAGGAATTTAAATTTTAATGATAAGCAGCACCACCAGCACGCTGACGGCCATGGAACACCCCAGACAGCTTAAATATCACCGCTAATTAACACAGAGAGGTGGGCTGTCGCAGGCATGATGGATGCTGGAGAGAGAGGGGGGTGCAGATCGCTGCTTTCAACCAACCATCCATTCCTTTATTAATCAAAGCCTGAGATGAAAAGGCTCTCCCACAACTCGGGGAGAGGGAGATAGCAGGCGCTATTGTTGGGAGGGTTTCAATCATCCGCCGTGAGCCTGTGATTTATTTGATCAGGGGCCATCCAAACATTTGTAGGAGAGAGAATGTTTCTGCAGCTGAACGCTTGTATTTGTAAACCTCGGAACGACCCATATGTTTACAGAGCCACAGTATCTACAGTCAGCTGAGACTTACTGGTTGTTGATGAAAGTTCTGTTCTGAAAGGAACTATTTTTTGTTAATCCTTTTGACAGAGGAGATGTTTTTCAGATGAGCATGAGGAGAGTTGGCTATCAGAGTTTCCTTAAACAGAGCTCTCCTCTTGGATAGAGTGAACCAGACAGAGCACAAGGCGGTATAGGAGTGCTGCCTGGACAGAATCCATGATCAGTCTGTCTCACAGAGATGATTTTGAACTTAGATGATTTCAGCACTTTGTGTATGAAGATGGAGTGTTACCCCCCTCTCTGGTCTCCATCCCATCTACCGCACTTAAGAAGGTCCATTGTTAAGTGCCGGGGGCCTGTGGGTGCTGTAAATCAGGCTGCAGAGGGGAGGGGATGTCTCCCATGGGGGAAAGTGCACACTCCCAGCAGCCTTCAGGCTGATCTCATCCTGCCTAGCCTAATGCTTTAATTAAGGAACTGGTCAATAGCAAAGAGAAAGGTGCTAAAGGGTATGATCTGCACTGTTAACATACGACTAATGTGGCAATACCCATGCAGGTGGAATGACGGGGCAAAGTGCTTGCAGAAATTCTTCCCTCAGCTGTGAAGAATGTGGGTAGTAGCTATAACCACAATGGCTGTTATGACTGTTTGATTACCCCGTTTGACTATAATACTTCTTAACAGCAACATTTATAACAAATCATATTTATTTGCTCAGGACTGACTGATGTGTATATTCTTAGCATGTTCTGTAATTAAACTGGATTTGCAAACTCATATGTGACCATTTGTGAGCTTGACTGCTTTTACCTGAATTGTTACATTTCTTTGCAAGTTTCCAAGTAGTGGAATGCAACAATAAATCTGGGTCATATATTTCCAGCCAGCTCCAGAACCAGCGATTGTTTCATGGAGGAGGTGTATTGATCATCTGTTCTCTCTGCTTTTACAATTAGCTAAAAAAAAAGACTTTGGAAATCACAGAGCTGATCTCTTTGCACAGTGAAAGTACCATCTGTTTGTGACTTTGTCATAAGGAAGGCTCCTGTGAACAGACAGTAACTTAGTATACACCTCCCTCTTGTGGTACAGACAGTGCTTTGTATAAACCTACTGAAGTGACAAAACTGTATTGCTGTGTGCAGTTGGGCTAGTTGATGAATTGATGGTGAGATCTTTTGACAGTTTTCATTAGTCATTCATTCAGGTGTGTAGTCTGAGAGGGACTCAGTTACTCAATTTGTGACTTGGATAATCATCAACCAAAACTTGTGTATACATTACAATATGATGTTTGACTGTAGCTTAATTGTCTTCAGGCCAAACATTTTGTGTTCAAGCCAAATGCAAGAGTACACAAGGGTCGATTCCCCTTTTGGCAGCGATCTCACTGCTTCTGTTTCCTGCACCTGCATTTAGGTGTGTAGAAACGATATCCTGCCATTTAGTACATATTTAAAACAACAAAATTTTATTCACCATCATAGACAGTGAATACTCTCTTATTTGTTGATTCCATGCCATATACATTTTTCTTCTGTATTTTTAAAACCAGAGCAGTGTGATCATTTCTAATTACAAACTATCTGGAAAAAAGCATATTTTGAAGCACATCTTAATTACGTTGCCATTTGGTCACGGGTGCCATCTGCTGACGCAATTGTTGCATTACATTCTTCCTAGTCTGGAAGGGTACATATTGTCCCGTTTAAAGACAAGTACGTATTTAAATTGTTTTTATTTTGTGTCGACTGGGACTCAGTCAAAGACGACTTAAAATTCTCCTTGCTTTCTACAAAACAAATGAAAAAGAGAAATCCGGATCCTTAAGAAAAATCTCATTACAACCAGTGATGCAGAAAATGGGAACAACATGCACTTGTTTAAAAAGTGTAACAGCTTTATTGAGACTTGGGGCCCTAAAACTCCATTACAAACTCCATACTACAGTATGATTGGCTGAGTCTAAATTGATTTTATTTCACCCCTGAAATGACAAAAAAAGGTGGGGCTTACATTTGTAAAAAATCTCTTTACCAAAACAAAATGTATAGATCCTCCAACAAACGCATGCAAAAAACAAACTTAAAAAATATGCTGACCAATTTTGGTTGCTATTCTTAAAAGGGCAAAAGTTGCAGCTTTTACTTCACTCCTAAAAGAAAGTTGACGAGGACTTGCCATTGGCTTTTCAGTTGTCATAAGAAATCATCGGACTATGGATTATAACTTTGTAAATACTTTGATTTTCTGGAGTGTAGGTCCCACACACACTATTTTCTACCCCTAATACAATTTTAATATATATTAACTTCATAAAAAGTAGACAAGTCAGTGATGGGCCCAATCTCCTTTGACATAATCTAAAGGTTTGACAGCAACAGAAGTACCAATCTACAATACAATCCTCTACAATTGAGCTAACATCTTATCTCCAGTGTTTACAGTCTGATTCAATCGTACAGAACATTTCATGATGTATCATCTACAAAACACCATGTGGACCTTGTATTCCCCTGCCCACTGTATATACAATTCGTCACCTTCACTGAAGATGCTCAAGGTTAAACTAGGGAGATGAAATGATGTGGCACTGTATTCAGATGACATTCAGTCCGGTCAAGACAGAGGTGAGCTCTCAAAATCTATGGATGAGCCAAATCTGACTCAAGGGTTTGAGTTGTTTTGGGAAGTTTTCACAAACACTAAATGAAAAACCTAGTGGACAGGCTTCACAGACTGATCTACTCTTAGGAACTTTTAAAACCTCAGGATTTGACCAAGCCTCACTTACTAAAATTATTTTTAAAAAGACATCTTTCAATATATGAATGAGGAGTTTGGAAAAAATAAGACTGATAGTGGCTTCTAGGAACTGAGAGACAGTAAATACACTTGATTCATATTGGGGGCTTATTACAGAAGCAATGTCGGAAACACCTTACTTTTTGCAAACTAACCGTTGGTTCCTACATCCAGTTAAAGTTTTTTTTTTTTTTAAAACTCACTTACTTCTTCCAAACCTTGTCTTCTACTGTCAACTTTCTAATCTATAAGTCAAGACAAACCCCCTTTAAAACAAGGTAAAAAAGTGAACATGTGAGCCATCAGTCGCTACACAGCTAAACGGATACCAAGATTACAATTCGGGGGCATCTAGTTATCCTTTAGTGTTTTTTCAACCTGTTTCAACACATTGCAAACAGGGTTTCCTTCCTGCGTAATTTTATAGCTGCACAGATAGAGATTAATTATTATAAGGACTATTATTTATTAAATTAGATCCTTTTAAGACTTGTGCGTTGTAAAAAATATGCGAAATAAAAACAGATTACTCTTTTTCCATTTTACTCTGTAATAAGCCCCTTTCATGTATATTAACAATCAACGTATATTAACAATCATTTCAGGTGTGAAACACACACACACACACAACACCCTTGGTTTTGTATCGTTGGCTAATTACTGCCTCAAGGCAGGTCTGCTGGGATCTTTCGCTCATGAGCAGTAGCTGGTTCACGATAGTAGCATAAACACAAAATGAGTAGGACTTGAACACTAAAATGCAACAGGGTTCAGTTTGTGTGTCCGTAAGTGAACCGTCCATATGTAGTAGAGGGCAGCACTGTGGTTGCTTGCCGGCCAACAGGACATTTAAGATGTGCTGCACGATACAATGACAGAAAATGCAGTCAAAAATACTTGCAATCTTTCTCTTCCAAAAAAATACCTGCAACCTTTCAGGCAAAAGGAGAAGTGTGCGTTTTTCATTCGGTTATTGCCATATGACCATGAATTAGTACATCCCCTTTTGAGATTAAAAAAAAAAGTACAAAAATCCACTATCACGCTCTATAACTGAGCTGGCGAGAGCAAACTAAAGTTCGGTTGGGTTTAAGCTAGGCTGTTCTCAGGTTACAGTACTGTTAAGCTCCAATGTATGACGTTACTGAGCTGCAGACTGCAGTTGTCTGTCAGGCCTCTGTGGGAGGCTGAGGGTCAGACAGTTAGGCGGTTGTTAGAAGGCTGTAGCGGGCTCCAGGCAGCTGGATGGGTGTCCTGTGAGTACTGGTTTTCCTCCTTGGTCATCCCAACTGTACATAGCCGCCGGTGTCTCAGCAGCCTGTCTGTCCGCGAGAAGTTCTGGAGTCGGGCAAGGAAAAGATGTTTGTTTCACAGCTAATACTGATTACTCTGTTTAATTACGTAAGATCCTGACTAATATGCAGGATACCCAAAGCACAAGTTAATCTTAGGAGCCATTCTGAAACAATGGCTAACTAACCTGATTGCAGCGATCACACTGATATGGCTTCTCGCCGCTGTGCACCCTCTTGTGCCTGTCCAGGTGGTAACGCTGAATGAACCGCATATCACACGCGTCGCACGCAAATGGCTTTTCTCCTGGGAAATCAACAGGTGGATCATATATCCGTATTTGTAAGAACACATTTCACTACATTCAGGCATGCAAGAGACTTTTAAAAATGTCCTTTAAATGCATCTCTTTTTAAAGAGTCCAAAGCCAAAGAACATCATAATAACATTACATGGACGACTGCAGGAAAAAAACATTCACAAAGACAAGAGTATGGAGAGTCAATTAAAACAACTCCATGTGTCCAATTTACAATTAAAACCATTTAGTCCAAACAGTTCGGAGCCTCAGAAGGATGGATGCTTCCAGAGGTTGACTAGATGTATAGTGGCCTCATCTCTCATTAGACCACCCTGTTAAGAAATGAGCTGTGTGTCCCGCACCTGTATGTGTAAGTATATGTCGCTTGAGGTGGTAGCTACTCCGGAAGGCTCCGTAGCAGTGGTCACAGATGAAGTTCTTCTGGATCCTCAAGGAGCTGTCATCATCATCATCCATATCCATCGGTGGAAGTATAGGCTAACAACAATAACAAAGTTAGCTGACACTGAACATCAAGAGTGGATCTTTGCACGTATACTCACTGAGTACTCAGTAGTGCAGCTAGGGAAACAATCCTCACCTCCACTTTCTCTTTAATTTTGTTGGATGACCCAGATTTTTTGTGCTTCTTCTTGGGTTGCATATTCTGGTTTGCCTGCATGTCCTTTCCATCCATCAATCTTGATGAGTGATAATCCCCGTCTTTTCGGATCAGCTTTTGGGAAAGAAGGAACGTTGGTAGAAATGCAATTTAGTATAATGCAGTAATATAAAATATGTCTTCATTGGAGTAGTTTCAGTTATTTTTGCAGAAAAATACTGTACATTAGTTATATCTTCAAACAGCTACATCTAGTATATCGGCTAAAACAGCTACATCTTATTGTGTAACTAACCGCTTAATAAATATTTGTACAGTGCCTATGAATGCGTACTAGCGTTAAGATAATACAATCAGATAATATATAACATTAAAAATACACAAATGTTTCCTTTTGAGTCCTCCATTGTTTAAACTTATCCGTTTTTATGTTGAGTTAAGCTCAATTTTACTGCTTTGAAATCTGTCTGCTTCTTAAAACTTAAAATGTTTGAATTAAACTTTTAGATATGAGTGAGCCTGTCCAGTGTTATCTCTCTTACCAGGGGAGGACAGCTCCCAGCTGAAGGATGGCCCATGTGGCTGTGGTGGGCTTGTCCATGGTGAACCTGGTGTCCATGGTGGTTGTGGCTGTTCTGCGACTGGCTTTGGTGGCTCTCGGGGCTGGCTCTGTGCCCTTGACCCAAGGGGGACATCATCCTCTTTTGGCTGGGGATGTTGTTGGCTTGCATCAGGGCCATGCTGGACAGCACCGCCTCGCAGCCCAGCAACCCAGCCTGGCGACACAAACAGCACGTCAGAGCAGAAAGAGGGGGCCACAGGACTCCTCACAGAGAAGTGGAGTCGATGGGGAGTAGAGGGACTTGAGTAATGTGGGTTAACAGAGAAATGCATGGGCGTCGGGGTTGAGAATACACACTAAAACCATGATGGTGATTCTGGAGATGAAGAGACTTCCACTGACCCATTTCATATGGTCTCGAACAGAGTTGTTGGAATGGTGTGTCATCGCCGTGGTTTGAATGCGTGTGTGTTTGGGGGAACAGAGGGGGGGCTTCACTCAGGATGAGGGGGAAACAGAAGAGACCACACCCACACAAATCATCAGGGGCCAAAAGCCTGAAAGTAGAGGCACGTCAACAGAGGGCTAACACTTTGTACATGCTGGAATCGGAAGCTGGAAAACCAGACCAATGTATCCAGAGTTCACAAATCACCTAATGTACTGGATATATGACCAGACATTTAGGAGGTCCAGCATGACTATGTGAAGTTAACCAGGCAAGAAAGCCCCAATGGTTTGGTGCATGCCACGTTTCCATGGGTGACAGAAAACACAACAGTCAGATAGAGAAATATAATGACACCCAATGGGAGTAATGTAAACAGAAAAATAAATAATACATTCTGCGTAGGTATGTATGACACATTACTCAAACAAATACCTCATATGTGAGGTGCTATGAAATGTATAAAAGACAAATATTGAGTTGATAAATTGTTATAGGCATCGTAAAATGAAATACTGGCAATGTGACACTTCCTATGTTTCCAAATGACTGGAAGCTTTTTCTCTCTCCCTAATATAACTGTGTAAGGTTTTTGCCCAATTCATGTGTTAATAGCACAAATCAAAACAAGGAATCATTGGGGGTCCAATAGATCAATAGCCAGTCAATCACTACAGTGAACTGGATATCAGGCAATGACATATGGCACTGAGGAACATTTGTACTCATTGAGTGTGATGCAAAGCGCTGCATGACCACAAACCTATTTTCATGGAATGAATAGGCATAGTGTTACAATAACTAATAAATTGCATTAAAAAAAACACATTTATGTGTTACCCTTTCTCTTGTTCTCCAAATTTGCTCATTCTGAAGAGAAACATGTAATGCCATTACTTCCACTCATTAACAGTTTGGGCATTCAGTGCGGAGGAAAGATTTTAAATATATTATAAAATACTTTATTTTGTTTACTAGCTACTGAGAACATTGCTTAATTCATCATTCTGTATTTGGGATAGTAGTTGTACTGCTCTAGGTGACTGATTGAAGAAATTGTGTTAAATGTAGGCTATAAATAACAAAGGAAGTTGTGTAAGCTGTTAAACTTACACATTGTACAATACATTGTACATATGACTAATCTTTGGAGGTTAAGCGCTGAGTTTCCATATTTTATTTTTTTTTAATTTGACAATAAAAATATCTGTTATCTCAACTATAGACAAAACATCATCCCTTGGTAAACAATCGCTGCTTAATATTATTATCACAAGGGGGAGAAATATAGCAACAAAACTAAAAAATCATGCTGTGGTCACGTTTGATACAATCACACAAATAACCTGTAAAAAAGGTTATTGAATTACAATTTACGATGCACAACTCCTAAATGTCAGTAAGAGACAATTGTGATTATTTCATGTGTTGTTTACTTCAAATGCAAATGAAAATGTATAGCAGATAAATAATGATCCAGTGCGCTTACCTCGTACACAAACACTGCCGTTCACCACTTTAGTGAAATGTGTTTGCTTTCATTTATTATTATTATAATTATCTCTAAGTTAAAAATCGCATGGTCTCATCGTTTGTAAGCAAGCCGGTTAGGGATATTGTAAGAGCAAGAAGGGATGCATTTCAGCACTATTGAGCTAGCTAGCGACTTGTCCCAAAAACGTTGTATTCCCTCCTGGAAAACGTAGCTTTTTATTCACCAATCGGTAGGACGGTTCGGTGCATATAGAAAACATATTAATAGCAGTGAGGTAATAAATGAAACAGAAAAGGCTAACGTGCTAGCTTAGCCAGTAGCTGGGGGTTTGGGACAACTCTTGTATGATTGAACCCCCACCCCCCGCCCCAGCCAACACAACAACAGCCAGGCAGGGCGTGCGGACTCAGCGCCGAGCACAAAATTACACCTCCCTAAGCGGCTGCAGCTGGAAGAAAGAGCCACGTGGCGGATTGTAAAACGTACAAAGAGCCGAGAGGGAAACGTGCCACAAAACCGACTGCTTACCTTTCGACTTTGAGAGTTTTGTTAGATTATTATTTCTTGTCGCACTTCCAATTTTTCCTCAGTTTACTAACACTGACAGGAAACGCCACCGGAAATGCTCACACGGGATAGCAGCGATTGGTCAGGCGTACTGTCACGTGACCGAAGCTGAATGACCCACATTCGCGGCCATAATAGTGAGGGAGAGTCGGCGGCTTCAAGGATGTCAACAGCAACTGTTGTTAGGATTTATTGGACATTAACCCTTCCATGCTCCTTTAAAATAATCACACTTTTACACCTAAGCAAATTTTTGTGCGCATAAGAAAAAAGCCTAAAAATTAAATAAATTATTGTTTTTATAAAAAGAAAATTACATGTTATTTTAGACCAGCATCCAGAACTAACCATACATATCAAATATTAATGATTTAAAAAAAATTAACCCTTTAATTGACATGAGTTGACATTGAAAACCTCCTTTTTTTGGTTTAAAATATGCAAAATATGATTTATTTTCAAAAAAGTTATGTAAACTGGACTATTTATGGTTTGGTTATTGCAGGCTAGTGTGTGTGAAATATTATCAGCAACATTTATTTATATGCATTTTCTATATTTATGCAGGGTCACTTTTCATAAAATAATCACACTTTCACACCTAAGCACATTTATGTGCGCATAAGAAATAAGCCTATAAAAATGAAATAAATTATTGTTTTTATAAAAAAAACACATTTTATTTTAGACCAGCATCAGAACTAACCATATATATCAAATATTAAATGTATTTTTTTAATTAACCCTGTAATTGACATGATTTGACATGCGAAAAACCGTTTTTATGCTTTTAAATATGCAAAATATGATTTATTTTCCAAAAACGTTATGTAAACTGGACTATTTGTGGTTTGGTTATTGAAGGCTAGGATGTGTGAGATATTAGCAGCAACATTTATTTATATGCATTTTCTATTTTTTTTGCAGTGTCACTTTTCATAAAATAATCACACTTTCACACCTAAGCACATTTATGTGCACATAAGAAACCAGCCAATAAAAATGAAATCATTACAATTTTTTTTTAATTATTTTACATTTTATTTAACCAGCATCAGAACTCATCACACATATCAAATATAAATGATTTTCTTTTTTAAATGAACCCTTTTAACAACAAAAATACAACAAATGAACACCAAATTAGCCTACCTTAGGCCTCACATTCAAAGCAAGAGCTGCAAACAGCTGTGTAGTGTTCTTTTCACACAAACTTCCCACAAGACTTGCAGCTGCAGCTTGCAACTTTGCGGTGCAAGCAGAGCGCATACTGCCCTCGGTCGGCGGGTTAGCCGCTTGGACCTGCTTGGCTTGTGGTGGGGTTACCTGCCCGAGCCCCTCGAACCAGGCTGGCGGCCCATGGTGCACGTGGGATGCTCTGTCTTCGGGACATCTGTGGGGCTACCAAGCTCTTCCCCAGCTCCACAAGGAAAAGCCTCCGCTTGTGCGATTTCCTCTGGTGCCATGCTTGATCGATAGCCGTCCACGTGATGTAAGCGTTCAGCGCACTGATGTCCAGAATGTTGAAGAACAGTGCCAAGGGCCACCGCCTGGTCGCTCTCCGGCAGCTGTATGCCGCGATCATCTGCAAAAAGGGACAAGAGACAATGGAGACACTTTTGTAAAAATATAATACAATAACCTTTATTTTATGTCATGAGCCACTGAGGTTTCCTCATGCACACTGGCGATGACAATTACAAGGATAACGTATAGTACGCAAAGAAGACAAAGAAGTAAAATAGGTTAAAAAAAGAAAAGAAAACACAGTCAAATAGATCTAAAAAAATATATGAACTACTATAATTTGTACATACCTTGTCCATTGTGTCGACTCTTCCTTTGCAGCGGTTTTAGTCCAGAATGATCTGCAGCTTTTTCTTCTGTCCGCTGCTGAGCAGAAGAACGTTTTTGCCCCGCTTTGGGACGTGCAACACCAAAGTGTGCATCTGTGTAGAAGCAAACAGCCAGCTTTCTCTGGAGCAGCTCCTCTGCTAGCCCATATTAGGAAAAAAAGTTGTTGCAGACTGTCCCCCCTAGCCCCCCTGTAAAACCGCCCCTGTCGCAAGTCCTCCGTCTGCTCCACCATGACCCTCCGTCACTGCTTCTGGCTCACCAGCTCGGCCGGTGTAGACTGACACCCTCCATGCATATGCTGTTTTCAAAACGCAAGTCAACCACACATTCAAACCGTATCTGCCCGGCTTCTTAGGCATAGACCTACTGCCGGAACTAGCAGAGTCCGCTCCTTATCCCCCCTCTCCGTATCGTAGTCCGATGCTAGATCGGGCTCCTCGGGCTCTTGGTCTGTGTCCATTAGTATTACCCGCGCTTCCTCGGTATTATATCGTGTCGCCATGATACCAGGTACGAAATGAGAAGCTTTTCTCTTCTCTACGAATGTAGAGAGGAGCATTGTGCACCTATCTAAACAAATTCTGCGTCTATTTTGATTATCACGGCGGCAGTAACTTTCATGTTCCGGAAAAGGACCTGAGTTTCATTTATTTCAAAGTTATGCAAGGGACAGGGGTAGATGTCTGTTTTAAGTATTTTATAACAAAAACAATGGTGGTGCTTTGAACTTTGCATAAACAAATGCACATGAATGGAATGGTATGGAAAAAGGCGATTTGAAAGCCACCTGCGCTTCAACGCATTCGCTCATACGGTAATGAAGTGTGTAGGCTGAAGGCGCGCGCGTGCACATACACAAACTTTGACGTGCATTCATCCCCACACACACCTAATCGCACACCAAAACAAGAATAATGCCTTATAATTTGTATAACGAGAGTAGGAGAGGCATAGGCCGTGTCTGAACTGCCATACTAGCGTCCTACATCCTCATGCATACTCTCTACTCAAAGATCGATTGTGTATGCGAGCTGCGTCTAAACGTTCTCAGTTGAAGTATACTCAAGCAATGAAGAATTTCTTCTTCTTCTTATAAGATTCAGGCAGTTTAGACACTGTTAAGCTTATAACCGCCCTCTACAGGTTAGATATTGAACTAGACTTTTACAGTCCTGTGTTCATCATCTGTGTTTTAGACCTCTTGTTTTATAATAATGATGTTTTGAGGCGGAGGATCCCTCCGACGCTCTCTGTCCGGCTCATCAGCACTCAGCTGTCTGTCAGCTGGACGAGCCGCGGTGTGTGGAACAGCGATCTGTTCTAATCTCTCTCCACTATCAGACTCACAACACTCATTTCACTTAGTGACTCTAATGTTGTTAGGTATTTATCTTCATCTCTTATCTATTGTAAGAGTGCATGAATGACTGCACGTACAGTTGTCAGATCACGGAACCCCAAACAATGTTGTTGCCTAGCAACTTGCTCGAAAATATTTAATTTTCCTGGGCGGGTAGAATTGACCCAGTGCATTGTGGGGCGGTTGAGTAGGAAAAGTATACAATCGATTCATACCCAAAATCTTCCCGGAAGTTAGTACTCATCCGGGAATTTCTCACATACCCAAACTCGCATACCCAACCGTCACATACTCAAATTGAAGTCAAAATGAGTATGAGTAGGACGTTAGTATGGCAGTTCAGACACGGCCATAGAGCTGTTAAGCGGAAGTATCTTACTTCCGGGGCATGGGACCTATCGGCTCGAAAAATTACAACGGTAGTCAATGGAAAGAAATTTATTATTTTCTGGTCCCAGTCATGAAATGCCTTCGATTACACATATGTTTTGTATGGATTTAGATGGTATTTTTTCGTGCAAAGAATGGAACAATTTAGCGAGTAGAAGCTGGATACGGTCAGGTTTTGTGCAGAGCGCTTTTGTGGACTACAGCTCTTCGCTGCTCTTGACACTTATGATATACGTCACCACCACTGGCACCTGCTTAGCTCAGAAACATGGCTGTGTCTTTAATGCACTTTACCGCCTTCTTTCAATGACAAGACAAAAGTCTTCAGTGTGGCGAAAATCACTACACAAGTGGACATGTGGAGTTTCAATTTCTCGAGTGGGGAGATTGTTGGCGTTGTCCACGCCACCCATTAGCATTAGCATTAGCACTGTCAGTCGAGAAGTGGAGGGAATGTGTTGAGGTGACGTCACAGAGGCGACAAGACTTGTAGTTGTTCTCGTAACATTTTTTCAAAAGCCGTTAGACGAATAATCATACAACATACCGTCAAACTCTTCACATGAAAAATTATCATTTAGACCCATACAAAACATATATGTAATCCAAGGCATTTAATGACTGGGACCAGAAAATAGTAGATTACTTTCCATAGACTCCCATTCATTTTTTTCAGCCGATAGGTCCCATGCAGGCCCCCAGGATTGTGCCTTCTCCGAGCAGCCAGCATGGACTAGTGGCCAACCCATTGGTACTGCATGCTGTGAATGGGAGCTTATTTTCCTATGAGCCCAGAGGCAGATTTCCCCCGTCCACACAATACAAGCGGCGAACAAGATTGTGTCTCCGCAAATTTTTTCTGGATATCAATCATAGGCTCATACCTATCTTTAGACCATTTACTAATAAAACTGAATTTTTTTCATTTCAAAACGCCACCTCAAGCGTTTTATTAGCCCAACGGCTTTTATCGGCTTTCAGTTGGTTTTCGAGGGAGGAGGCATGGGTCCATGGTGCCGCTACGTCATACAAAAAGGCGTGCCTGGCTCACATGAGAGCAGTATGGCCGCTTCCTTGTTGCTTTTTTGCGCCAATGAGCAGCTTTCATAGGAATGAATGGGCGCCATGTTTCAATATGGTGTCCATTTCTTTATATGTCCATGGTCCCATGCCCCGTAATTCCGCCACTTCCGCTTAACAGCTCTATAGAGTGCGAGCGCCCAATTTCGCAAAAAAATGTTTTTTTCTCCATTTGCCACATATAGTAAAAATGACATCATCTCCAAGGAAATCCCTCGGAGCACACACTTAAAGCCCCAGGCCTCAAATGAAGTGGAGAAATGAGACATTGCATGCTTGTTATTCAAGCAGGATCACAATTTGTGATTTCAAAGGATTTGAAAGGGTTTCAATGGGACACACTTTTGTGCTTAGGTGTGAGTAATTGCTAGCCTGGTCCAACCAGACCAAGTAGGCGGGCGGGCGGAGCCAGGCTAAGTAATTGCAGTAGGGGTGTTTAAAAAAGGCAGAACATAAAGTATACATGAAAAAAATTGAGAACACCCAAAAATGCACAAACTGGCCAAATTATTAACAATATAAGCAACAAATGAAAAATATATGCTAGAAATTATAATCCCAAAACACATAAATGTGTCTAGGTGTGATCGAAGGTTAAATCGTTTAAAAAAATAAAAAATAAAAAAGATTCCAAACTTGAACATTGTTCCCCTAGAATCTGTTGTTTTCCTTTCCTTAGTTAATGAAGATGTTGGGGTTTCAGACAATAAATGAAGCATTTGAAGCCATCATCTTGGTCACTTGAATGTTTAAATCACAGGACAAAAAGTTGTTTAATTCACAGGACAAAAAAACATCAGTAACCCTTTACAATAAGGGTACATTAATTAACTGTAAGTTAATGCTTAATGATGTTTATTGTTAGTTGATGCTTATCAAGCATTCTTTGACTTGCAATGCTTAGTTAGCTTATTAGGGGTAAGTTGATGTTTGGTTAAGCATTAGCTATGCTTAGTTAACTAATGCTTAGTTCAGCATTAACTAAGCATAGCTGTTGGCTAATGCCTAGAAAGTGCTTATGAAGCATTAACTTAGCAGTTATTCATGGTTAGTAAATGCTTAGTTAAGCATTAACTAAGCATTAACTAACAGTTAATTAAGGTACCCTTATTGTAAAGTGTTAGCAAAACACATTTAAAACAAAGGCCACAAATCACGTTATAATAATTCAAATTAATTTAAACATTTAATCCCAAAACAATGAAGGCATTCTTCTTGTTTATTAATAAATTATTCATATTCATTATAGATTTCAGAGTTCACTGTATCTCGTTAAATATTGACAGCTGTCAAAATTCAGCAACTCTCATCTTTCAATTAATACAGTGAGGTTATTGGATTATAATGTGTGACATTGGCAGGCTTTGTGCACAAATTCACATTCTAGATAGACAAGGATTACACAGTTTATAACTTGTCTTTTTGTTCACAGATCATTTCCCAGTCTTTGGATCTCATCAAGAAAGAAGTCCATGTCTTTCTGGGAAACCAACGGAGAGAAAACAACGACGCGGAAAAAGTTGACCTTGTTTCCTAAAGGTTGGTAGCCCACCATCATAGTGCCTTGTTTCATCATGCGTTCCTTGATGACTGGAGCAATCTATTAATAATGTGAGAAAAGAAGAAAAAAAGTTAACTGAGATACAGAAGTGCTCATTCATGTTTTTTTTAAACGTTTTTAAAAGTACCTCAAATCATTTAGAAGTGGAATCTGAGTGTGTGTGTGTGTGTGTGTGTGTGTGTGTGTGTGTGTAACAGGAGAGAATAATTTGTTATTAACTCACTTTTGCCAGTCTGTCCTGGTAATCTGCACTCCCTTCCTTCCCCCTCATGCTTGGTGGTACGAACCAGAAGCACACGTTCACAAACTCTGGCTGTTTTAGAGACAGAAAAAGACAAAAAAAAAAAATCCATATTGTGCAGGGGGATAAAACAAATTTAGCATTCTCAGTTGGCTTGCGATATTTACTCACGTCGCGCAAAAGTTGAAACCCTTCTCTTTTCTTCATCTGCTCCACCAGATACCTGCAGGAGAGTGGTTAGGTTTTCACTTTATATTGGCCTGGATGGATCATAATTCAGCTAAAATTTGTTAAAAATCTAAATGTTGGTAAAAAAAAACATTGGTAAATGTGAGGGTTGGCTGTCATAAGTAGCCATGTTAAAGCAGGGCTATTATATTCCACCTCTTAAACATAAGATCACTTTAAATTTACTCCATGACTTGTCCTACTTCAAGCTAATTTTGTGCCAAATGCTTTATTTACCTCACATGGTGAAAAGCTTTGTCTACACGCTCTTCCAAGCCAATAGAGCCAACAGCTTTCCACATCAGCCACAGCTTGAGACAGTCAACCTTGCGGCTGCACTGAACCGACTTATCCCCGACGTCCAGATTCACATCATAGAATTTGTCTTGCTGGAAGAGGTATGTGGCGTTGGCGCTGTGGCACTGCTTCAGCAAGTTCTAAAGACAGGGAGACAGAGTTAATGATGGTCAGAGATCGAAAAAAAAGAAAGAAAAGTAAACTACTTTTTGAGCAACATTTTGATGTGTGTTATTCTGTAGCCTCAAACTTTGAAACCGAACCGTGGTATCCTGTAGCAGCAACACAGAACACTGCAGGCCAGCCACTAGCATCTTGTGTGGATTCCAGGCTACAGAATTTGCTCTTCAGGCACACACACACACAGACACACACAGTCACACACAGACACACACACACACACACACACACAATAAAGTGTCTGTATCTTCTATCTGCCAGGTTGTGTCACTATACTGATGTTCAGGCAAAATATTGCTTATCTCCTGATAAAATATTAATACCTGTCAACGCCATTCATCAGATGTCTGTGTTGCTTGGAAAAGAGCACGCTCCCTCCCCAGGCAGCCTGAAAACAAAGAACAATACCTGCAAAACTCTGCATGCTCTCCATTTTTAACAAGTACAACTGAAGTTACAGACGTTGATTTTATCTTCGGCTGGAGGACTCACGTCTATGTGCATCCACAGCTTGTGTTTCTCACAGACTTCAGCTATGCGGGCCAGTGGGTCAAACGCACCCTGCACTGTGGTCCCTGCCATGCAGTTTACAAAGAATGGCACTGCACCCTGGTAGAAACAAACTAAGAGTGAACACAGGTTTCTTGCACTTAAACAAAATGCTCTATTTTTCGTGATGTGTCATACCTTGTGGATAATCACTGTTAAAACCAACATCAAACTGACCATAAAACTACAACATGTTCTATCAGATATATCGGAGTACCTACTTGAGATTTTGCCAGCTTTATTTTTTCTTCTAGGTCCTCTGGAATCATACGACCTCTGAAGTGCATGAAAGAGCATAGAAAAATTAGTTATCTGGTTGACTGTATGGAATGTTGAGATTCAAAATGAATAAGGGCGGTGACTTATAATTATTCTCACAATATTTCGTTTGGAAAAATTTTTTGACTATAAAATGTCAGAAAATAGTGGAATAATACCCCAGGCCTATTCCACGACCCCAAGTCTTCAAATAGCTTGTTTTATCCAGACAACAGTCCAAACCCCACAGATATTGAATTTATAATTATATAAAATAGAGAAAAGCAACAAATCCTCACATTTGATGAGCTGGAACCAGTGTTTTGGCATTTTTGCTTGATAAACGACTTAATCAACTCATTGATTCTGAAAATTGATGGGACTCATTTAATAATCATTTGTATCTCTTTCAATGAATAATACATTACCCATCATCCACATCTGCCAAGAAGATATTGCCCGTCCCGATGCCCAAGAAGGCAGCCCCTTTCCTCACAGAGTAATGGCTCTGGATAAAACCACAAGGAATGCATCTTCTTCAATCACATTTACTGAGCGACAACACAGACACAGACCTCTAAAGTGCCATCATCTCTCACATATGCAATGTGTTTGACCGCCATTCCTGACCTCTGGAGACGTGAAAATGGCGAGTCGCGGGAGACCCCACAGCCCCTGGCTCTTGACCTGTGGAAAGAGTCGGTAGCGTGCGAGGTTCATGGCGTACATGTTAGAGGTGGAGCCCCCAGGGCAGAAAAGGCCATCGCCTTCTTTCCAGCCAACCAGCTGCCGCAAGCCTCTCAGGACCTCGGCCTCCATCAGCACAAATACTGGGGCCACCTCGTAGGTGAAGCTGCAATCCACACACACACACACACAATGTAGGATTTTCTTTGAGGTTGTATTTCATACTGTAGCACATCACTGCACACATTTTATACAAACAAATATGACCACAGAGTTGAATAAGTAGCAAGAGTAAAGAGTAAATTAAGTGGATTGTTTCTCAAGAACTGTGCATAAGTATAATTGTGAGGCACTTTTACCAGGAGTATTTAACTTTTCTGCCCTTTAATACTTTAATCCGACCGAAAGTCCATTCATTCCTATGTGATTCTCCGTAATGTCCGTTTTTCCTCCGAAACTCCTCCCCCCCGTAATATTTTTGTCTGGTATGTTCATTATATATGTTAAAATAATTTAACTTTTAAAGGCTCTAATATGCTCCAATTAAGTGCGTAAATAGAGACGTACGTTTACAATGTTATATCCGTCACTGCCCGCATACTTCCATGCGTCCTTTATGTTTGCTGGGGTATGTGATTTCTGATTGGTCAAAATTAACATGAGCGGTACGCTTTGACCAATCAGAGCGAGGCTCCGATTCTAATAATAAAATAAAATAAAAATCCGATTCCCTGTTCTTATTGGCTGTTGGGACTGTCCATTCACTTTGGCACCGACGTTGTTGGTGTAGAGCGTGTCAGGGAAGGACCAAAGAGAACAAGTCGAGCGGTTGAGATATTTGAATTCAAATCTCTATTCCATCTGCTATTTTCTCCCTAAATTCTCCACCCCAGCTTTAAGCAAATCAACCACTTGTGGGCAGCAGCGCCGCTCAGAGTCAATAGTTACTCAAATAGGGAGAAGAAGAGTCAAACGGTGAATACAATTTTATATATTATCTATGGAATTATCGATTTTGCTGTCGTTTTGCTGGCATTCCTTCCCCGTGTGATCTCCGCTCATGCTGCTCTGTTTGAGTTATCTGTCCCTGTGCCTCGGCCGTCTAACATCATAGATAGATGTGTATGTAATCTCGTACCAACGCACACAAACCTCTCCTCAAAAGTGAAGCCATTTTCTAAAGTATTATTTGTGTTTAGTTTCTGTTTTTAAACGTATGTACAGTCTGGTTAAATGTGAAAGTGAACTGTTGGCTATGCGCCCCCCGCGATTTTCGGTGATACTGCTCCGTTCTGTCCGTTTGGTACGCATCCGCAAACTTGCAGGATACGTGCAGAAATACGGACAAAATGTACGCAGAGTACGGACAGAAGGCTCCGTCCGTATCCGTATGCATATCTAATGTAGAGCATAAATGAGCCTTTACTGTAGCTTCAGATTGTTTTGCAAAAAACATCTAATACAAAGATGCATTGTTACAGGTAAAACATGCCAATGGTATTGGTAATACTTACCAACACCATGCTTTTTACATATGTATATAATACAAATAATTATCCATTTAAAAAAAATATATATACTAATGTGACACTTTTTTTTACTACATTTTTTAATGCAAGACCTCTATAACATAATATTACAGAGTAGTCAGTGCTACTTTTCCTCAAGAACAAGATAAATTTAATAGTTCTTCCATCGCTTTCACAGACTACTTATTTTGTAGAATGATGTGCTTTAGTTATATGTTAGTCGTGTTGATTCTTACAGGTTAGTGTTGAGAGCCTCTGTTAGGAACCGTCCAGCCAACGCATGATAGTCCACGCCACCAAACTGCTGATTAAAAAAACGTGGGTGACCTGAAAAAAAAAGTCCCATCATGAAAAAAAGGGGTCAATCTATTTTTAAATGTCTCGTCTGTTTCCGGCTTGTCTTACTTGTCTTGACGCTGTACCTGGCAACGTCTTTTACTCTCTGCAGGAGCCTTTGTGGCGGCTCCCCGGCGGCCCTCAGCTCTAGGTCCAGCAGCATAGCCAGCTCCTCTGGCTCTTTCCACTCACAAACCTGCCACAAGCAAAACATGCGTTTCGGTCAAAGCTCTCACTCAAATCTGCCACAACCATTATTTTTGGGCTCCACACGAGACCTTTTCTTTGACGTCCGTGCCCTTGCAGAGCACCTCCTCCATGATAATCTTGAAGGCTTCATTCAAGAAGAGCTGGCCCTCTGAGTGGTCGATGAGAGGCTCATTCATGTCATGGAGATTAGCTTGTTCCTTTCCCTGCTCATTTGCTGTTGTTACAGTTCAATGCATGAAAAAGCAAACTTCCCAAAGTTAAGAGTTATGAGTTATAACCTAGAAAAAACATGCATAGCACTCCGTACTTACATGTGAATGGATTAAGGTTTGCCATTTTCAAGCTTTTGAAAAGTTGGTGAATCTTAATGCCGTGATCTGGTTGTGCTCTCAGGGCAAGCAGCAGAATATGGTGACAAGCAAGGGCACAGTCTAGCACAAGACGAGTGGGAGGGAGTCAACCTTTGTCACGGACCTAGTAAATGAATGGCGTCTGTGTCAGGGAAAAAATCAGAGGAAACAATAGAGATTATAATTAATGATATAAAAAGAAAAAAAGTTAATGGTCTTATCTAATCACACAAATCTCACGTGAATTTCTTGTGAACAACCTAAGGTACTGTTCGTTAAATTAAATGATTTATTTGGATCACAACCTGTTTTTCAAGAATATCATATTAAATTGTTACAGTACTTCTCAGATAAAATGTTTTGAGGCAGCAACTGTTGGATAAGTAGTTAATGCAGTGTGACATGGAAAATAGGCACTGGTTGTCTACCCTCCTTTGCATGACAACGAGAATCGCTATCGCAACAGACTGTCACAAATGGCTTGTTACACACCATGATGTAAGGTCCATCTAATCTAAAAGACCAACGTATGCAGATCAACAGGAAACAGGTCAGCGTAATACCAACATTGCAAACCACAAAATTGCCTCAAGGGGCTTCACAATCTGTTTAGCATAATGACACTTTCTATCCTTACACCCTCATTCTAACGGCCTCTGCACACATCCTACCTCTACTGCGCGTCTACCTCGCGTCTGCGTCTGACTTTTTGTCACTGACCGTGTAATCAACCTAGAGCGGGCACACATCCAACCTCAGACGCACTGCTGATGCGTGTCTGAGGCACGTCTGCAGCGACGCTCCCCTTTACCTCAGGAGGCTCGCCTATTTTTTTCTGAGAGCCGCGCGTCTCTCTGCTTTAACTGATAGAGAAATACTCTGCTGAGAGTCATATTGACTTCATACCGGCAGCTTTCGCTGTAGTTTCACCATTTCCTGGTGTGTCCCTTTCAAAATAAAACTTCCAACAAGAAAAAAAAAAAAAAAAAGGGCAATGGGGCGCACGGATTACTGTCCAAACTCAATATTAGACTCAATATAAATCATATGCATCATAAATTACACGAAAGAACTTCATTTTTAATGGGAATTATGTACTGTACTATTATGTATTATTACACTATGTAGAAAGATAGGGCTTTTAGAAGCAGCGCTGCAGCAGCAGCTGCTGAGACATTCCGTGTGTGTCCGAGAAAAGTCAGAGAGACGCAGCAGTAAGGTAAGGCGACGCGCTCCAGAGGTAGACGCAGGATGTGTGCAGAGGCCGTAAGTTTCTTGTCCGAAGGAAATTTTATTTTCTCCCACAAGCTGAAAATGTTCAGAAAAGTTGAGAGAAATTATTTTATCCTCCAAATATAATGCCTAAGTTTATTTACATTTATTTATTTATTTACAATTGAAATCAGCACTGCTGAGTTCCCACCCCCCAACTCTACTTGAATAATATAGACACACACAACCAAAAGAAATACTCTTTTCAAAGACATTTCTTATAACACAACTTTTATATTGTTGCAATTAAAGTCATAAAAAGCTAGTACAAGGTGATCATTGTCCCTGAACAACAGGCTTCTTGCTCAATGGTAGTAAAGGTTACTGTAGGGTATTGCCATAAAGTCTTCAAATCTTGCTTTTCCCCCAGTATGAAATGAGAGTCTCTTCTAAATGGGTTTCAGTATCAGCAGGTACTGGAAAGTGAAGACCTCAGTCAGTCTCTAACAAAAAGTCAATGCTTTCAGGCATCCAGTCATCCTGACTGAGCAGCGAGTGCAGGAGAGCAGCAGTGGCCTTCTCCCTCTGGCGGGTACGCCAGTAACGCAGCATGGCAAACACTCGCTCCACTTGAACTGAATGGTCCTCTTCAATCTGTTCCAGCTTCACAGAGGGGACGTCCAGAGCCAGTCTGCCAATCTCCCTCCAAGATTTGCCTATAGAGCGAGCCACGGTCATCAGCTGCTTCTCCGTCACCAAGCCTGCAGTGCCTGTACAACAAGACAGTGTCAGTTAAAGCAGGAGATGGTCGCTGGTGTTAAGGTGAATAACTTTGAGTGTAGTAGTGTGTGATCCACCGTTGTCACTGGTCTTTTTGAATGGAATTGCCACTTGTAAATCAGGAGTAGATTTTCTCTTTCTTTGTGTTTCTTCATTTCCTGGTGAATATAGGGAAATGTGATTTTATGTTAAACAAAATATCGGACAATTCTTAATATTGACAATGCTGAAAGTGCTAAGCACACCTTTGTCCTACCTGAAGCCAGTGAGTTGACTTTCAGATCCTTCATAAAGTGAAGCATGGGAAAGGTTTTCTGCAGGTCCTGGTCTCCCAGCAGTTGAAGCAGACCCTGTGCTGCTTCAGGCCCCCTCTGGATGATATGATCCAGCATGTCTGTAACCTTCTCACTAGGAACGCGGCAAGCTTTCACCTGCTGGTAGCCTTGAGGAGACAGAAGGCCGCGAGAGTCCGCATGCTGCAGGACAAAGTCGGCGTCGCCACTAAGTATTTCTATTAGCTTGGCCTTCTGGCTTCTGAGTAGCTGGATTTCTGCTGCCGGTTCCTCAGCCATGACTGAAGCATCACTTATGGCAGCTCCAGAAAAAAAACTAAAGGGACGATGAATTCTTTAAATGCAAGGTAAGCATGGATCAAATCTGTAATAAGATTCACAAACCTTAGTATGAAATACATTGCGACAGTTCAGCCTAACTCTGTCCTTTTTAGTCCCCGACAGTGTGCTTCTTTAATTAAAAATTAAACCTATACCGTCTTTGATTACAGGATATTATTGATAGTTGATTAAACATAAAACTTAATAATATTCTATCACTTATTTGAGTCAACACTTTCAGGGCCACTGTTGCAAGTCCATCCAGTGATTAGTTATAGCAATAAGCAATACTACATGATTATTACAGCTATCAAATAATAAGTTGAGGTAGCTACTTCAGGCTTACTACCCAATAGGCCTATTAAAATAAGTTAAAGTTGCTGTAAAACATAGCCTAACTTCTGCCAAAATCTATACAATTATCTTGATGGGGTTTCATTGATTAGGCCAGGAAGATTGTCATGTGTGGAAAAAATACAATGGGCCTTTAACCGATACGACAGCAAGTAAACAATGACAAATATAGCGCTAAGATGGGCCAATTTAATTGAAGACAGTACGTTCAAACGTGACTTACTTTTTAAATTCATTGTTTCTTTCTTTTTTTTACAGTGAAACTAGCCTACGCTACAACGACCTATGACTAATGTGCTTCCCTGTTTCCTGCACTCTGCACGCGCAGCATCTGTGTGTCTGTCGTCCAGTTCCAGATACCCACAAACTACTATCTCGACGTACGGCTTAATCTAACACACTCCATGTTTTCCCATAAGACACTTTCCATTTTAGTATAACAGCTGAAGTGACGGGAACACAAACAAACAACACTTTTTTTTTTTTTGCAGAGAGACGGAAATCATTTCCATGTGTTTACATGGCTTGTCTCCATAGACAGTGGCTGTGTTCGGAACGCCATACTAGCGTCCTACATCCTACATACTCACCATCTATACTGCATACTCTCTAGTCAAAGATCGATTGTGTATGCGAGGTGCGTCGAAACGTTATCAGTTGAAGTATACTCAAGCAATGAAGAATTTATTCTTCTTCTTGTAAGATTCAGGCAGTTTAGACGCTGTTTAGCGTATAACCGCCCTCTACAGGTTAGATATTGAACTAGATTTTTACAGTCCTGTGTTCATCATCTGTGTTTTAGACCCCTTGTTTAATAATTATGTTTTGAGGCGGAGGATCCCTCCAACGGCTCAGCACTCAGCTGTCTGTGAGTTGAGCTGGACGAGCCGCGGTGTGTGGAACAGAACAGCGATCTGTTCTGATCTCTCTCCACTATCAGACTCACATCACTCATTTCACTTAGTAACTCTAATGTTGTTAGGTATTTATCTTCATCTCTTATCTATTGTAAGAGTTTATGAATGACTGCACGTACAGCTGTCAGATCGCGGACCCCAAATAATGTCGTTGCCTAGCAACTTGCTCGAAAATATTTCATTTTCCTGGGCGGGTAGAAGTGACCCAGTGCATTGTGGGGCGGTTGAGTGGGAAAAGTATACAATCGATTCATACCCAAAATCTTCCCGGAAGTTAGTACTCATCTGGGAATTTCTCGCATACCCAAACTCGCATACCCAACCGTCACATACTCAAATTGAAGTCAAAATGAGTATGAGTAGGACGTTAGTATGGCGTTCCGAACACAGCCAGAATTGCTTGTTTGACTCACCTACTTCTTTCTTTGCTTTGCTCCACTTTGCTCCCGCTGTTTTATTCTTCTGCGTCTTTGCAAGAGACAGACTGTGAAAGTATTTGTTAGCCCAGTTATGTGTGCTGCCGCCTAGTGGCTTGGTGGTTTAACTATAGTTAACTGCAATGGCTACTTTATATACAGGCTGTGGGAGTTTGGTGACACTTGGTGGGATTAATTACACATTGCACTTTGTAGTGAGATAAGTACATGGGATCTTCAATAAAATAATCACAATAATACTATGTTTTAATTAAGATGAGATACGACTTTATCGAAGCGGGTAATTTATATGTTACAGCATATAGACGGACTGAGACGTAAGGTAAAGAACTACTTAAAAATATATGTATTTATATGTGTAATATAGACTATAAGTAAATTGTACAAATATTTGAGCGAAACAAGCTCAGTAGTCTGGGGTAAAGCTGGCAGTCACAAAGTGTAACTATATAGGCCTACTGTATATGAAGTATATTGGTGTAGATATGAATAATACTAATGATATTCATGATAAAATTATACAACGTATGTAGTGTAAGTAATTCAAATGCAACTCTATATGCAATAATATTGTAGGCCTGCTTTTCATGTTTATATACTAGAAACACTATATATTAAAGGTGAAGTGAGCGATATATTTATGTTAAAGGTGAAGTAAGCGGTTTATTTGTGTTAATATATGTGTTATATCACTCCATATTCCTACAGCAATCACTTCAACAGAGTGCGGACGTCATATCACAGGTCTCCAAGTCATTCTGATTTGCAGTAATAGCCATATTAAAATGTTGTAGTATCCCGATTTTTTATCGAATCAGGAGAGAGAACGCTACAAACCGTTATTCGTCTCACTCATATATACAATATACATTCCATGGTCTCACTGCCGGTGCACGCCAGAGCAACAGATGGGTGAATGTGTATGCGCCTACAATGGCGGAGCAGGTAAAAATCCTTCCCAATGTCTGTTTTGATGGTTTTTATCATGCTTTATCCGGTTATATCACACTTATGGATCTGAGATGATGCTAGATAACTTGCTGCTTGAAGACCGCAATGCATTAATGTGGTGACGTAGGGACGAGCGAGGGGACTGCTAACTGCAGTAACTGACAGGAAGTTAGCTAAAAGAACCATTCCGCTTACAGCACCTTTAATGTGTTAAATCGCTCTATATTTATACAGTGATCAAATATAGTGTGCACGTTTCATAACTTCGATCTCTCAGTCACCCTCTCTGCATGTAATCGGCAAATAAACTTTTCTGGGATCCCGAAACTGGTATCCAATCAGATGAGAGAACGCTACAAACCGGCGTGTCGCACCGCCTGATTGTGTTTAGCTGCTCGATTTAAGCAATGCATCTAAGGGTTCATTTACTTTTGCACATACAAAAGTTGGCAAATAATTTGTTTTATTTTAGTCTTTTGACTACACAATCGATTTCCGGAAAAATAAAATGTTGATATTGATAAACACATATCTGTTATAAAAATTAATTAATAATGGTTAAACTAGATAAAATTTCAAAAGGCTCAAGGGGTTCACATACTTTCAAGCAGCACTGTATCTGTCTGTCTGTCTTTAAGATAATAATAGTGTCTACATTTCACTGTCGTTGTTAATTATTTAAATAGTTTAACAGCAAACTTGTTATGATCCTGCTTGGGCCTCAAGTCCTTGTGTTGTTTTTCCCTTTTACCCTTGTCTATGTGCTGGTCTATTGCAGTGTTGGAGTCAGGTGTGCTGGAGTCAATTACCAGCTTTCACAGCTGCCATCAATCATCAATCAACTGCTCTTTATATACCCGGCCCTACCTGCCAGACACTGCCAGATTGTAGATTCTGTTTCCACACAGTCAGTCCTTTCTCTAAGCTAACCTTTTTGCAGCTCCGCTTTTTGCATTTTTCCTGGCTAACTCCTGTCTTTTCTGCCACAGCTCTCCCGGCCTGACTCCAGCCACCAGCTCCAGCCCTCGCCCGCCAGCACTTCCTCCCAGACCCCTCTGCCTGCCTGCTCTAGCCTGCTCACACTCAGCTCCCTGGACTTGCCCCGTTGCTCTCTCCCTGGAGCCCCATGACAGCCAGCTCCCCTCCCCCCCGGATCACGGTCCTAACCCCCTGCTGGTTATTTCCAAAATAAATCTTCTTTAAACTGTTACTGTCTCCGCGCCTGTGTCCTCCTGATCCAGCCGTTACAAAACTAAGCGGCTTCTCCGCCTGAGTGCGTTTCTCAAAACAAGAAGCTCAAACATTAATGTCGACATTGAGAAATGTGTTGTCTGTGGTACTGGAACACTCTAAACATGGGAAAAAATTTATCTGATTGTTTTGTTTGAGCAGAAAAGATACCTGCATGAATACCACATTGAAAATGTGTGTGTTTGTGTGTGTGTTGACAGGTATATGCAATGCAGTGTGAATGATGGGGATATAAAGTGCATGTGAGAGGGTTTAGTGCATCATTTCAGAGGAGAGGCCTCGGAATGTTCCCGGACGACAATTATCAGCATTCACCGTTCACACGTCTGCTTAGCCTGTTTACTCGGCTTCAGCTCTGGGAAATGACAAATCAATATCTTATTCCTGGACATATATTTACTTTGTGTGAGAGGAAAAGCCTCTCGAGCCCATTTCATCCACACACAGTATACACTCACAGTCACTGTGTGTATTAGCTGTCTGAATAAATCAATTTTTTCCCCATCTGCGTACAGTGGGTGGAAGAAAGAGAACTGTCATTTCCTCTCATTATTTATTCTCCTTACAGGTGGGACTGATGTACAAGAGCAGAATGCACAATTCATCCAATTTTATGCACTTCTAACAACTTTATTATGCTATAAATTGACAATATCGTCATACCTGATCTCAATAAAGACACGATAAAGATAAAGATGGTGAAAAAGTTGAAATGCACTGATCTACTCATCTGAGGAAAATATGCACATGTTGACACTCAATGAGGTTTCAACTGCAACTGTAATGCAGCTGTGAAATGTGCACTTGGCCATTATTCATTATAACACAACACAAGTAGAGTATATTGGAACATGAAAATTAACTTACTTTGCCGCTGATCGAGCACGACCCCTCTCATACTCTTGTGCTTTTAAGCCCCATCACGCTCTGTCAAGTGGTAAACTCCATTTATATGTGCACTGTATAGTAGTGGTGGTATAATAGCTCGGACGCTCCACAGTGCTGATGGAGAATAATGCAGTTTTCCTTTTGAGTGGCTCCGACTCCATTCTACAGACCTCTGCACCTGGAAAATTGGGATTTTGTAGATGACGGTGTGTGTGTGTGTGTGTGTGTGTTTATTTATGCACGTATACAATTCAAAAGTGCGCCAGTGCAGCAGCTTATCCCCTCCATGCCTTTACAGATAAATTAGATTTACACGCAAAGGGAGAAAATGGAGTTGGGTCTAATTTTTTTTTTTAAATTGCTTTTAAAAGGCTCTCATTAGTAAGGACTTTTATGTGCACATAAAAGGCACAACATGTACACAAACTCCTTTATAAGCAGTGGTAAAATCCTTGATAAAAGAGACCTTCTCATTTGAATAGGCATCCAAATGGCAAATTGCAAGCTCCTGTCTGTTAGACAGTCTTTCCTTGAAGCTTAGGCTTCAGCCCACATTTAAAGGGATTCAGCTCTGCATACAACTCCCATCTCAGAACTGGTATAATGTTATGTGTTGCTTCCATCTTTAAAGGCCTACTTCACCGGTTGGAATATGAAGGTGTATTGAACTCGGAGATCCTATTTAGTATAAATGTGCAAAAAAAAATGAAATCGGATCATCTTAGCCTGAGAAAAGGCAGAAAGAGTGTTTTATGGTCTCACTAACCCTACCTTTTCCTTACTGTGACATCACAGTAAGGGTTAGAATTAACAGGACAGCTGGGCCAAGGGAAGACTAAGGGAAGACTGAGGGAAGAAAAACCTCATTCATTATATTATAATAGTTATTTTATAATGATAGAACGCTGGTTCCGTATGGGTGAAGTATTCCTTTAAGTTTCATCTTAAGGTTTCTGTGTATAGACTCTGAAGCAACAGTGATTCCCGCCCCTCCTTGTACAATGTATAGTTTATATTTGTCATAGCTGACTGTAGTTCAGCTGGGCCTGGGCTTCACACATGGGGGGCCTTTGAGACATAACCCCACCTCTCAGGGTGGAAGGAGCAGCAGCAAGGGGACAGCCATGCATTTGAGTGACTCTGACATGTCTGTTTGTTTAACATGCATTATATATGAAAGACCAGAGTGAGGGAGGAAAGAGCATGGGAACAGAGCAGGGCAGCAGAACAGAGCAAAAGAGAGAGAGAGCAAGAGAGAGAGAGACTTCTGAAGAGACAGACTACAGGGAGAGAGAGGGCAAAATAAGGCAATTATTCACAGTAGAGTGGGCACATATAGATGGAAAGCTTCAGTGTCATTCAAAAAAAAATATCTAGAATGATAAGGAGAAGAATAAGAGCACAGTGCTGAGAAGCAAAAAAGGAGAATAAGAGATGTCACCTAGGCTCTACTGAGCGCCTATGTAATGCCATCAGAGATGATAATAGCCTTATACTTCCAGAGGAAAGAGGGGTGTAATATGGTATAGCCACAATATGGTCATCCATTATCATTCAGTATGTCATATACATTCTCTCAGATTAAATATACATGAAGCTGTTGTTCATTATGGGAAGGGGAGACAGCTTGAGGAGAACGTATAGGTTGAGCCCGTAATGTAATTGACGGATCCATTAACGCTGATAGAAGTTTAAATAATTTAAATGTGTGTGTGTGTGTGTGTGTGTGTGTGTGTGTGTGTGTGTTTGTGTGTGTGTGTGTTTGCATGCTCTTCAGCATCCCTACTTTAAAGAGGATAGTGAAGAATGGCAAACACAAAGGTATATTTCCATCCTTTACGTCTAATGAATGGAAAAGACAGTGAGTCTGATTGACAGAGCAGACACATTCACAAATACAATACTGAATCAAAGCGAAAGAGGAGCTGCCTGGAAGATGGATAAGTGCAGGAGAAAGAGAGACTCTCTGTGTGTGTCTGTATGTGTGTTTGTGTGTGTGTGTGTGTGTGTGTGTGTGTGTGTGTGTGTGTGTGTTTGTGTGTGTCTGTGTGAGTTTTAGTGGGTATGAGGTAAGCCGGAGACTGAGATCATCCCAGTTGAAGTCACTGGACCCAGGGAGAGGCAGGTGTCAGCTGATGCCAGCATGTCGTACCTTCTGTAATTCAATGAAGTCACCACTCAGTGTTCTGTCAAGTCGGGTCACATCAACTTTATTTATATAGCCACATATCACTAGATCATAAATTTGCCCTATGCAACACGCTCTATCTTTTGACCCTTGAGAAGCTCTTTCATCATGACAAATCCCTTTACCAGGGGAAATGTGCACCCTCACATATAGGACAAAGTGAAGGAAAGAGGTGTAAAGAGGCAAATTGACGTGTGTCCACTGCAGTGTGAGCCGACCTCTAGAGGGAGCTCTTATCATTCTAAAGTGGCATTTGAACGCTCTCAGCTGGCTTCCTCCCTCAGCTCACCATTTAAGCTTAACCTTTTGTTGAATTTCAGCCATTCAGCCCCAACAAGGTATCTGCTTTTGGCACATGAGGCAACAAAAGGTCCCTCTGGCTTAAAAAGGGCGAGCCAGATTTCCACAGCTCCCGAAAGAAACCCCCCAGCACAATGGACCCACACTGAGCTTGCTGCCTTTGGGGATTGATCTGGACTGCCCCAAACTCAGGGACCTCTGTGTAAGGAGCAGTATGACTTTGTAATGTTTTCTCAGGACATCGCATCTAAAATATCGATCCAAGCGAGGGGCCCACTGTTAACCACCGTGACACTGAGTGAACATCAGCTAACACCTGCTAATGCATTTAGGGTCCTTGTGGATTTACAGCAACATGAACAATATTGACCACACTGGACTGAGTTAAACTTACAGGTGGGAACTGGCCAGGGATATATCAGTTTAGAACAGTCCATGATTATCATTATTTTTACTTTAATACCAGATTTCACCTCTCCTTCAGGCAACTCATGTGTTGGAGGTGGTGCTATCTATATAAGTGTGAACATAGATTAGAGGAGTGTGGTATTGTGCATTTACACTTGTAGATGAGCTAGCTGAAAAGCTGCATGCTACTTTCCTTCTGATTAATGATGAGGTCGGATACAGAGCGCAAATACATCAGTTTTTCCTGTTACATACTGTACTAAAACACCTGCATGTGCGTTTACTGCATAAAGCAGTTATTCATACCAATACCACTTTTTTATTTGTTGAACTTTTTTGGAGTACTAATAAAAACCTATATGTATGCAATAAGTGAAACAGATAACAGAAATGAATTCTTATTGAATCAACTGCCTGCATGGCTTTTTTCATTGCTATATTTTCCTCTTGTTCTATCAAGTGAGGGATCATAGTTTTATAAGGCTTAAGTTATTGTCAGCGCTCATCACCATCTGAGAAAATACGACAAGCTTTATCGATCTGATCAATGCAGGAAGTGCTGTGCAAAATCAAATCCCGTGCTATTGGTTTCCTTCCGATCGTAAAAATAATAGGACTGAGCAAATTGGCTTTCATTCCTTCCAGTCAGGTTCCTCACTGCGCCATTACCTGCAGAGACTCATTTCTGTTGCACTTACTACATCCTAATAACCTTATTAGTGCTGGAAAACAGTGAAATCGGACCACGTTAAATAAGTCCACTGAATATATAGTGGGTGTCTTTCTTCCTTATGCCCTTTAACATAATCCTGCTCTACATAAGTTGATTAAAGCAGCAGGAGACTGGGTAAACACTTTAAGTGATTTACGTACGTGTGAGTGTGTATGTGTGAAAGTGTTCATACGCCAAAGCGTCGAGGTTGTGTCTACGTCTCTGTGATTTAAAGTGTTTGTGTCAGCCGTCACTCACTCCTTCTGTGTGTTCCACTGCATGTCGGCGTGAATATTTGTATTTGTGCTTGGGTGTTGGTGTGTGTGTGTGTAGTAATTGGTGGTAGTTCGGATATGGCAGTGATTCACATTTGAGTGTTGCATCACACCCGACATCCCCAGCGGGAGAAAGTCTCTTTACTGATTCAATTGAAAGCAGCTTTGCTTGAAAGCCTCAGAAAAAAAGAGCTGGGTTTAAGTTTAAAAAAAAAAATCGCAATGATATATTATTTCTGATTAAATATCAAGTATTTTATTCATGTCTCCCTTTTCAATTTACATTTCTATCATAGTTTGACCAACAAGGATTTTTGAAGGCTGATGCTGATGCAGTTATTTTTGGACTAAATTGTTCTCAGAATAAATTAAACAATAAAGTTTCTTCATTGGGGTTCGTTTTTTTAAGCCAAGTCCTAATCTCTCTTTGGGTTGGTGTCACCTACAGTATTCAATGCCAAGGGAACTAATTACATTCATATGTGAAGAATTTTTTGAAGATAAGGAAAGCAAATGAGGGGAAACTCAGCTGTTCAGTGGTATGCTTTTCAGTTACTGAGTTTGAATAGCCTGGACCTTTCTGGGTTTGCTTGTCTTTCACATGTTCACTCTAAAGTTTCCTTTGACATCGCAGATACATGTACAGTAGGTCAGGTGGAAATGGCTACGGTCATAGTGAGTGTTTGTTTGTGTGTCTATAGCTTAGTTATGGTAATCAGTCAAGAGAAGGGTCCCTTTTTTCTCACTGAGTCGATATGCTCCAGAAACTGAGCAATAAAGACAATAAATGAATGAACAAAAGAAAGATACATATCACCTGATTGATCACCTGGTCCTGACTGATATTAAAAGACAGAGAAAAAGGTATTGGACAAGGTCTTCCTTCATTATTCTGCAGCAGTTTCATTGGCATGTGTGGGTGAGCTTTCTCTGTATCCACCTTCACACATCTCTTTGTCTGCCTGCCATCCCAATAGATCTCCATGCAATAACCAGACAGTCACTTAGTGTCTGGCTGTGGCCTGCTAACCACAGATTGCACTATTCCTCCCTTGGCCACGGGAATGTAGTATTATGCAAGTGGCCTACCTCAGGTCATTAAGATGCCCTCACTCAGAAAAACTGGCACATCTGCGTGTGGTGATCAGCCCAGCCCTGTGGTTGGCGGAGGGATGATAACGGCACGCTAATTAAAAAGCCATTCATTGGAGTGAAAGGCCAATTAAAGGCCTAATATTTGATAAGGCTCTCAGTTCACTCGCAGCAAGCCCACTTGGGAAGCATTTATTAAAGTTTAATGGAGACTGTAATTAATATCCAGGTCGGATGAGTGTGCAACTGAACATCATTCATATTCACAGAGAGGGGGGAGAGACAGATATGTAACTCAGCATTTTGCTTTGCTAGGCTGCCGTGAACACAACAGCCTCTAGTACAGGTTTGTCATCAATATGAAGTGTTGCTGCTGTGGAGCATAATGGTTCCTTTTTCACAGACTGCAAAAGAAAAGAAAATCGTTTTCAGAAATATTCAGATTCCTTGTTGCAGTTCTTTTTACTAAAAATATATCAGCCAGTTAGATTGTTGTAATTGGCAGTTTTTTTCTCTGCATATTTCGTTCACAGTGATAAGCCATGGACATTGAGTATGTCTATAAATTAGCTTTGTATGTGTGTCTGTAGCGGTTTCTGAATTTATAGTATTTACTGACTACTGTGTATTTAGGCCATCAGACTGTTAAACCAGACTGACAATGTCACTTAGCCCACCACCCAATCATTGTTTTAATCTTGCACTTTATATAGTTGAATGACAGCCGGACTGGTTTACTAGAAGAATTTCACTACGCATTGCCCTGTGCAATTGTGTATGTGACAAATAAATAAATCTAATCTAATTTACTGACTATGTATACAGAACACAACGAGCATTGTGTGGTAGATATAATGTACATAGCATTATGTAATGATTTTAAGTTCAAAACCAAGTTTTAGATATCCTACAAAGCAACAAAGGAAAAATCTTCTTCTTGTGTTCTTATTCAGCGTTCTCATATATAAAAATTCTGTTTAATCATGCAATGAAAATTGAATATAGATTTTCTAGCTTGGGCCTATGCTCTTCTCCTCCAAATGTGTTTCAAGTCATGTTGATTAGAAAAATGTCCTTTCACCAGGACCAGGTATTGCACATGCAAGTTGGCACAAAAAACTCCTCATACATGTCTTCAACTACTTTCATGTTCACACAATAAATGAGTTTAATAGCTCTTTAAGCCTCTGTTTAAAATGTTCTGATTTGAAAACATTATACATACACTCAACCGAACTGCTCTAGAGTCTAAGCTCAACTCAACAGATTTGAGCTAATCCATAGTGAGTGCTCCTCTGACAAAGAAATACAGTACTGCCTCTAGCTCTAGCTCCTAACTGCAGGATTATATAATATATCCTGACCAGTCCATTGTAAATTGCAGAGAAGAGAAGATATTCGTCCTCTTAAAAAGGTGTCGTTTTTGGCTGTACAGTATAGCAGGAGGGCACTGTCCAATTATCCAGCCACGTCTACTTAGGCTAGTTTGATGCAACAGCTCAGTGTTTGCCAGGTTGGCACTTTTACATTCACACCTAGCGCAATTCCACTTCATTACGTGCACTCAATCTAGACAAGTTAAGTGGGGTTAAGAAAAGCGTTTGTGCATATTTTATACAGCAGTTGGTTCTGAGCGAGTGATTTGATTGGACGAGAGACCTTCTGAGCGTTCTGAAGGAGTGCTGATATTAGCGAACAACATCACTCGGGACTGTTCACCAAACAGCGATGAGCCGGAGCTTCACTTGTGTGTTATCTGTGTGTGTGTGACTCAGGTTGACTGTGGCGAGTCTCTCCCCTGTGAGAGGGCATCGCTGCCACACACAGACACACAGACAGAGACAGTGTGCGGTAGTCGCTCACACTCACGTTACTGAAGACAGCAATAGTGTGTGGAGATAAACTCAGGCTGCTGAATAATACGAGCGCAGCATAGCTTTAGCCTAGCCTAGCTTTCCCACCTCATTGTATAACGTTACTTCCCCCGGGCCGAAATACACTCATAAACTCTGGGAAATGAAGCGTGGGGGTTTGGATTGGGCAGCCAACTAGATTAAAATCCGCCGTTCCGTTTCTTTGGTGATTTTTACGGGACATCGGGGCGCCGTGGTTAATGTGACCAGAGTAAACAAAGCAAGACGAGCTCACTCGCGTAAAGTTGTTGCTTAGCAACGCGCTCCGCTCTGACTGCTGTTGTCGAACTATTTGTGTTGGCGGAAGCAAATACATTCTTAAATGATTAAAGATAACATTTTAAAGTTAACTTGTGAATTTCAGTTGTAAAACTGCTGTATAAAAGCAATAGCACACTCGAGGTCGCATGTTGTCGCTCTATATCAGCACTGCTGTGTTTCTCTTCTGATATAGAGCGACAACATGCTCCCTCTCCTGTGCTATTGCTTAAGTATCTGATGTCAAACAAAATGAATAAAAAACATGCCCTTCATCATGCCTGGTTGGCTGGGGGCTGGTAGCTGCAGCAATCACATGAAGTTTAATTTTTATAGTAAATCTATTTAATTCCTTTATTTTAGCTACTGCACTATTTTATGTCTTCAATTTAGTTCCACTCATGTGATTATTCTACACAGAGAAAAACCTTTTATGCAGTTGGAGGGAGTCTGAGATCTTTTTCACTGTAATTGTTGTGTTCTTGACAGTAAATAACCTTGAACTTGAACAGGAAGTATCTTAACAAAGCCCTGGTTTGAAACTATTATGTGTCAGTCCCATGCCTCAATGTGTGAATCTGTTGTTCTGTTGTGGGAACTGTCCTTGCTTATGTCCCTCGGAAACTGGCCTCTATTTATAAGTTGTTCTTTTCTAAAAACGGTGTCCTTTAGGTCATTTACGAGTTCCTCTGCCTCTCAACAAAAGCGGAAAGGCCAAGCTGAACTGTAGATAACATATTTCCCCCTAGAACAGGCCTCTTGGTCCCCTTTTCCTTTTACAAATAGCTTTGTTTGGGACTGCAGCTGCTGTGAGCCGAAACCATGTTGAAGAGTGATGATGGTTTTCTTTAATTTTCCTTTCATTGTGATGAGGTGTTTTGGCATCCCTTTTGACCTCGTTTACATCCTTTCCACAAGCTATTAGGAACTGTGTCTTCATGGCTGCTCTAATAGTTGAGACTAATGGGCATGGTTGCAGTGGAAGGCCATGTCAATAGCACTAAATATGCTAAAGCTAATGATCTATTGGATCGGCGGTAGGATAAAAGGTCATATAGCTAAAGGTTAAGGTGAGTAACAATTTAATGCCAGTGAACAGGGTTACAAAATTGATAGTGTTTCTACCCACAGCAAACTGTCAAGGGGTCAGTGTCAGCTGTTTACAGCAGCGAAGGGGAGGTAAGCCGATAATGCAGTGACCACACAAACATGCCAAATGAGCATTGTAATCAGATCTGGTTGTTAATCTACCCCCAATCTGTGCGTGATTTCGTCTGGTTAGAATGTGTGCATAATTGCATGTCTGTGTGTGTGTGTGTGTTTTGTGTCTGCATCAGGAGGAGGTGACAGGAGACACTAGCATTAACACAATGAATAATACACATGCCTCGCCCTATGTTATTTAAAGTCGCCATTTATTAAAAAGAGACAATGATCATGAGCTTTCACTTCCCCCTTTGCCTTCCTTTTGGTTGAATTCACTGTAGGTGTATCTCAATCGAGCGGCCGCAGCCTACGAAGGCTGCATTTGAAGACCGATTGCGTCATAGCAGCGCACAAAGGCTTGTTCCATTTGGAAGGCTCCTTCATATGCAGCCGAGAAATGCAGCCTTTGTTTCACGGTTTTGAAGGGTCCAACAGATGTATCCTTCGCGGCCCAACATATCCCAAGATTCATTGCGTTTTTTTCAGAGATGGCATAAAATAACATAAAAAATAACAAAACAGCAACGTATTGCTCCATCTTCTTAAAGGTCACATATTATGCTAAATGCACTTTTTAAATGTGTTCTAACATATCCATGGGTCCACGGTGTGCCTAGAGACTGCCAAAATATTAAAAAAAATAACAATCTCTCCTTTTCTCACCCTCCCCCTTTCTGAAACCCCCACCACTCCCCCCAATATACTCCAGTCAGAATTCTCCTCGTTTCTGACCTCACAAACTGGAAAGCCAGAAGCTTCCACTGTGCAGCCCACACCCCTATTTCTTATTGGTCCACGGCCCTGACAGACAGAGGGCGAGGCGTATCTGGCTTCGCTTCCGGACAGGGGGCGGGGGGAGATCAAAGATTGTATATTTACGAGGGGAGCTGCAGCTCTTTTAAAAAAAATAGGCCATTGTGAGATTAGCTGAACATCAGCATAGTACAATAAATTATCTGAAAGTTTAATTCAGCAAACAATTAAAGAAAAACGTATTAGGGACCACTAAGACCATATAATATGGTGTATAATAGAACCGAAAAGTGTATAATATGGGAGCTTTAACTTTTATCTTCCTTTCTTTTTTTCTTGTCTTTTCTTTTATTTCTTCTTGAACTTTTTTTTCTTTTCGTCTGGTAGGCAACTTTTTTTTCTTTTTTCCTCCGTTGACAAGGCTGTTTCCGTTGGCAGCAATCAGGGTTGCTAGGCAGCATAGGAGTGGCGAGTCATCACGCAAGGTAACGGCTTTTTACGCAAATGGGAAATGCTCGTAAACGGAGACCTGCGGAGACCGTCTCATTTAACAACGCTTGTTCGGCCTTCACAGGCTATGGCCTTCATAGACCGCGTCCTTAGAAGGATGCGGCCTCTCGAATGGGATACAGTCACAGTGTTCTTTGGCCTAGAGAGAGAGAGAGAGAGAAAGAGAGAGAGTGTTTGTGTGTGTATGTGTGAGTATTTAAATATGTATTTGGAGTTGCAGTCAGAAACTCTTACTAAAGCTGACATTGTTTCATTGAACTACACAAAAAGACAATTAGCTGATTTATTGCCTTTTATCGGTCAAATCTGGAAATGCCACTGTTTACTGTAATTCTGCAAACCACAGACTCAGCAGCAGCTAAGCAGAAAGAGTAATACATGTCTCCCTGTGAGGACCCTAGAGTAAATAGTGATCGTTTCAATAATGGATGTGTTTGTGTGAGTGTGTGTGTGTGTGTGTGTGTGTGTGTGTGTGTGTGTGTGTGTGGGTCTTCTTTATTAGTCAATAAAGTTCTCAGGCCTGTGCTTGGATGTAAATATATTGTTTTTTGTGGTCAGTTATTTGCACGTGCACTAGTGTGTGTTTATGTGTATGTGTGTGTGGCAGTATAAAAGCCACAATATCTAATAAATCAGTCACACATGGCGGACAAAGCCCTACATTAAAACTTCACAGTAGAGCAGCTACAGCGCTTAGATGGATCGTGGGGGTGAGGGGACTATTAAGGGATATAAACTATGAAAGGAAGGGAGGGCAGACGAGAGGAAATCAGCAGGAATCGGCTGTTGAATGGCGCTCAAATCAATACTAATAACCACACACAGAGAATGACTTCCTCTCATCCCTAATAACTCAGAAGAGGGGAGGAGGGGAGAGGTGGAAGCACACACTGAGAAGAGAGAGGTGAAAACATGGAGGCTGTTAGAGGCGGGCGGAGGATGGAAAAATTAGTGTGAATTTCCGTTATGCCATCTCTGTTGGTTCTCTCTTTTTCTGTTTATTAAGAGGGTAGCGTGAGAGGACTGCCATGTTTGAGGTGCCACTCTATCAATGCGCAAGCATGGTACCACCCATCTCCTCCTCCCACAGCCTTCACTTCGCTCACAGTGCTAGTCATATTTGGAGTATTAGAGAAGTGCGCCTGTGTGTGTGTATGTGTGTATCTGTCTGCGCATGTAGAGTGTTGGAGTGCAATACAATTTTCTGTGAATTGGATTGTTCTAAAAGCATCTCTCAATAAGAGGCCGCTGAATGCGTTTGCCCTAATGGCCTGCCATTTTATATTTCTTTAATGAAGTTACAGAAGAGGAGAGAATGGTCAACCCCGCCGTGCTCCTCCTTCACACACACATCGCTCTCCATTTTCTTTTCTAAGCTGAGGTGCAGACAAGAGCCGTGGCTAATTCTGTACCAGAAGTTGAAGCTGCACAACGCTTCCTCCGCACACTGCAGCACACAGGGAAGTTTTGTGTGTGTTTCTTTACCGTGTTTTTTTTGTATAGGCAAACCTAATAGCGTGTGCATGACTATGCCAGCTGAAACTAACATTATATCAAAGCATAGTTGTGTGATCCCAGCTTACCTAAGAGTGAGAATTCCATTTCCCCCAGGCCTTGCAGCTTTGGTGTAATTTCAACACCTTGCTCAAACTCAAACACATTCACGCTCCGCTGAGTTGAAATGTACCCCCTGTGAGAGACAGAGAGAGAGAATAAAGTGAAGGCTTGTCAGATGAGAAAACTATGCACACATGCATATATTTTAATGTTGCATGTTCACTGACAAGTGGAACAATGAATTCAGTTTCTTTTGACGCCAAATATGAGAGCCAAAGACAATAGATTGGTCCAAAGCACATGCTTATCACAGTATGTTGCCTGGTTGTTTGAAGAACGCCTTCAAATCATTTCCAATGAGGTGAGTGTGTGCGCTGGAAAGTGGACATGTTGTGATTCCCCAATGGCAGGGGGACTCATTTGTGCCGCTTCACAAAGCCATGAGCCAAGTTTTAGGACACAGCTTTCATAAGCTCAAGAGCAGGTCAACTTAAAGCCCTTCCTGGAATTTGCTTCCTAAATCTACTGCTAAGTCATATTGTTTGTAATATTTTTTTCAAGCATTACCTTGGTCGGTAATGACCCTTGGGTGTGAAAAAGCAAAAGAGATGGCATGAATCTTCACTTAAAAAGCAATATGTTACAGTTAACTGAAGTAATGTCTGTAGTTGTGTCTATTCTCCAGGCAATCTGCTCAAAAGGCACTATATTCTTGTCAGTTAAACCTCAATCTGAATTAAATATTTAGATGGTTTGAGGACTTGACAAAATTGGAAAAACACACTCTAATGACCCTGGACCAATTTTTTGTTTTACAATATATAACTTTGTAATGCTGAAATATGCAACAAAAAGAGATGTACTTAAAGGATTATTCCCCCGGTAGAAACATGAAAGTGTATTGAACTCTATGCTCCTATATAGTATAAATGTGCAAAAATTTTAGAAATCGGTTCATCCTAGCCTGAGAAAAGGCAAAAAGAGTGTTTTTATGGTCTCTCTGGCTATCTCTAGCTCTAAAGTCAGAAATCCTCCTACTACCACAATGCATTGCGCTCGCAGTCCTCATAGGCCCCGCCCACATTTCCCTTGTAGTCTCGTCTCGTCCATGAGAGGGGGCGTTTGGCCGTCATTTGACTCTGTTTCCGCACTGACTGGACTGATCTTGTGCCGCTAACTTTACACTAACGGACTGATTGCGAGCAACTGACTTCGCTGACTTCACAAGAGTTTGTCAGTCTGAATTATCACAGAACAGCAGAAAACAGAGAGCCGAAAAAAACCCTTACTGCAAATAAGGAGAGAGTGGAATGTTGTCAGAAAATTGGGCTACTGAATTGATTAATTTATTTTACAGATCGTTCTCGCAGTGCGTAACGTGACATTATAAAGCAATTAAAGGTTGAACTCTGATTTAAACAGTACACCATTTAGCCTAGTTGAATGATTATCCTACACTTAATAATCTGATTTAAGTCTGACACTGTCCCCTAATGAATAGCATAGCCTATGTGGAAACCACTGTAGTTTTGGGCCACATCAAAATTAATACAATTTTGATTTTGATTTAGGCTAATAGCCCTTTATTTGCATCTTATAAATACCATTAAAATAAATAGCCTAGATACAAAACCTGTAGTCTGTATTTTCCGGACAAATATGAATCTACTGTGAGAAGCTTAACCTGCGAGTCTGCAGCGATGTCCGAACTGTGACAGCTGTCACCTGTCACGTCCCAACTGTAATCGCTACTGATGAAAAGAAAGAAGCCTACAGTGAAATAATGTTGCAACCTGTGATTTTATAGAACGCTTCATTAAGAGCCAGTGTGTGTAGATCGCCAGGTAAAATCATTTGAGGTGAGAGTGGCGCTGCATAGGTCTAGGCTATTTTAAATTTTCTGCATCAATAACTATGCATGTGGCAAAAAGCCGCAGCGCGATGTTACAATTCACTCTAATGTAAGCCTTATGCCACGGCCACGTTTTGTTAATTTACTTACTGATCAATAAGTTTACTGATTTAACTAGTTTACTCAGTGAGAAGTATCGCTCAGACAATATAGTCAGGTCCGCGGGATTTCAAAATGTGTAGTTTCCTTAAAGGGCAGCGCTCTAAGAGCCGAATTTAAACTCAAACTCTGCAACAAAAACTGGTCTGGGCAGGTTAGCCGTGCAGCCTCTGTTACCACGGTGATCTAGCCAGGTAAAAAGAGAGCCACCTTTCGTGATACTGAAAATGCTGGCTTTAGACCGCTTTAGACTCAACAGACCTCGCTCAGCCCTTAATCTCGCTTCGTAGTATACCCCCCAGGTCTCGTCTGACTGATGAGAGTTGTTAAACAACTTCCAAATACAGTTGCGCGCGATACCTCGACAAATACAGACACTATTTAGATTCCACAATGAATGATTTTTTCAAAGTATGAGTTTCCGGTTTCACTGTAAAATGAAGGGAAGGAAACGCGCACTCAGCTAAGTTTGCTACAGTTTCAACATAGTTTTTCAAATGCCTGCAGCTAGGCTGCGCGCTATCAACAAAACTAGCCTAGCTTCAAACCGGAGGTCTCTGAAACTAAATATGCTGGGCAAGAAGAGGAAACTCTGGACGGGAGGACGTATGCGGACCGGGACCCTGTCCTACAGAGATACTAATGCACCACCTCCTGCAGAACGCACTCGCGTACAGGTAAGACTTTCAGCCTATTAGAATACATTTCTGTTCACACAGTATGCAATTATAGCTGCTGTCAGGGGGGGGGGATTGCTAAACTGTTTCAGAAACAAACTAATGTAACAACCGTTTGTGTGTTTGTAAAGCAACTAAAGAAAAAAGTTTTCATCCGCTATAATTTTCAGTGAGTGCTCAAAGCTAACGTTTCACTTATGGTCCTAACTGTTGTATTTTATGGTGAACTTATAGAATCCGATGGCTACACCCTCCATGTCAGCTTTGATAGTGGGGTTTAAAGTTGATCAATGGCTGTCTCCCACTCAACTGCAACCAGTGCCCACATCAAAGAGGCTGCAGTGAGCTTCACAGAGAGGATAACAGCCCCCTACATCAAATTCAGCAGCAATACTAATACTATGTCCTCACACCTCTAGACCTATTGTAAAATGTTTTGTTCATAGCTCATCCTTTATATCTTATCTTTATCATGTTCGTATATTGGACATTTTACTTTTAAGAATTGTCTCATCGTGTGTTACATGGTTTCTATAGCATTGATTTGCCACAAGATTTTGCTTTGTAAACAATAAAATATCTTATGTTGTTGTACCTTACCTTGGACTCCTGTTTACAGTACACCATGGACCTGTAAGGTCTACACCCATGTTCACCACTACAGACTTGTTGGTTGGAGGCTGAACAATAGTAACTGATTTTGATGCACAGATTACTGTATGTCATATTGTTTTTAATCTATGAGGTAAATGTTATAAAATCACAAGGATGCAAGGTAGGTTCATCATACTGACAGGTAGGCCTGTCGCGATAAGCAATAAATCAATTAATTGCACGATAAATTATAATGTGCGATAATTTTTTGCCGGACGCAATAAATTACATTTGCAGCTTGTTTGTTTTCCTTGTGTCTCTCTCTATCAAAGAGACTGGATGACAAGAGTTTTCACTCCGGTGTATCGGCCCTCTCGCTTTGTGTGTGAGAAAGAGCGAGACAGAGGAGAGAGAGAGAAGGGAGAGTCCGCGAGTGATTAGTCAAATGATCAACTGCGCGGATAACGTCAGCTAGGCTATACTTTCATCGTAGTGTCTCGCTGTAGTCACGTCTTTAACATGTTGGCGACTTTGCCGCTATATTTGCTGACTTTCCGCCATAGCGATAAGGCTGTTAAAGACCAGCGACACATCTAGCGACTTTTTCTTAACCACGCTCACGTGAGTAGAGTAGCAGCGGCTGGCGTATCCTCCTCACTGCTGCTGACAGGCAGCACTCACTCAATCGGGCAGCCCCAAGCAACCTGCAGCAGGCAGCAGACAGACAGCACCGTGCCGCCGGCAAGAGCTGCCAGTTTACGTTTGTACACGCAAATAGTTTTATAGGTCCACATTCAATAGGCCACTGCATATTTATAATAAAGCTAGCTTATAGTTGTATGCAGGGCTGTACGCTTATTTTTTTAGGTGGTAGCACTGGTGCTAGCAAGCAAAAAAATTCAGTAGCACAAAAATTAATTTGGTAGCACAAAAATCGAAAACTTGCATAACCCTAACCCTTGCATTTCACTGTAATTACCTTTGAGCCTGTCATCTTGGTCTCATTTGAGATTCTCAATTAATATTATATCCTAGTGTGTGCAGTAATAATTGTAGAAAAATTAATAGGGGTGTACTGATTGCAATTTAGACAAAATAATCTAACCTGCCAATTGCAATTTTTTGCTGATTCAGAATTATTTCTCCCCATAAAAATATAAAAATAATATCTATATCTATATATGTTTTTGTATCTAGGCCTACATATAATTATTATATTAATAATAATATTTTTTTTTTTTGAAAATGTCCTTCTGTTAATTAAAACCAAACTTTAAAACATTAAACTTAGCCTATTAAATAAAAAAGTATACATATTGGTACAATTTAGGATAAATTAAATAGGTTGTTGTGAATGTGTTGGGAGTTGTTCTTCAGTGGCTTATTTCAAACTTTGTTTTTAGACTAGGGCCTACTGTTGACTTTTCTCTGCAGCTGAATGAGTTGCCTTTCTATCTAGAGCACTGCAGGGCTGTGAAGCGCTAATTTCCTGTTCATACCGGCTTCAAAATAAAAGTCAACTCATGTTTGGCTAGTAACAGGCTTTTAACGTGAAGGCTCACAGGAAATGTTCTGTTTGCACACGCGCTAACTTAACTGCAGTAATGTGCCGTCTCCTTCCGGTTATTACCTTTGGTGAAGTTTTTATAAGCTAGAATCGCTGCTCGAGCACAGATCCCGAGGACACATGTTTCACCAGCCAAAGTGGAGGTGGACTCAATAACTTACTTGCCTAAGACTACATTTACCCCCATTTGGAGAGTGTTAATGTAGAGCCCTCTAAGCAGTGTTTTGCAGCGCTCTTCTGTGTTTCAAAGACAGCCTCTCCTCATTAGCAGCCTGTCGCACTAGTGCGAATGGACTTTTATTCATCATCGCACGTGATCAATTTCAGTAGCAAATGCGATCAAAACTGTCGCACTGTACAGCCCTGGTTGTATGGCAACAAAGAACATGTGTAAAGTGAGCTTGTACATTTGTGAATAGGCCTAGTAATTTTTTGTTAATTTAACTATCTGGTCAGCATTTTTTAATGATTTTGCCTCTTTCAGAATAGCATATTATGCAAATTAACTGATTATGTCATCTAGCTACTACTAGTTACTTTTGGGCCAATAACTATTTTCCTTACATTGGAGTCAGCAGTGATGGATGAAAAATCTGAGGGCTCCGATGAGAAGGGGTTGTGATGGTGATGCAAAATCAAAAACACAAAGAACTGTATGATCTGTAAAATCTGTTGTCAGTGTGGTCCAAAGCATGCTGGCAATACAATATCAACTCTAATATATTTAAAATTGGGAAAATGTGAATAGATGCATTCAAGGTCCATTTAATATGTGCCCCTAAATGTTCCTTAACATTTTGACTTAGGGGCGCCAGTGCAACTAGTAAAACGAGTTCGCCTGGTGCCCTGGTATTGATCTTTGAAAGGGTGTACTTGCATTATTATGCCAGTATCATTATATTAGTTGACAATGGTCTCAAAATGGCAATATTATCGCTTATCACAATAATTTTTGGGGCAATTAATCAGCCAGCAAAATTTGTTATCATGACAGGCCTACTGACAGGATCACAGGAAAAAACACAGATAAACCAGAAAAATAACTAAAAACTATACTATAAAATTAAGTACTTCCGGTCACATTTCTATATTGATAGCATAAAAAAACATTTGCTTATTTATTGAATACAGTAGCTCAGCATCTGAAGATTGTCCTCAACCTTTTTCCCCGGTAGAAATTTGTATTTCTCTAATAGTACTCCAGTTGAACAGCACTCCGGTTAGTAGACAAACCACATCAACCAACTTGAGTTCAAAGTTTTAATCGCAAAAATATGAACAACTATTTATAAAAGTAAAATGTGTAGTGTGTTGGTTCAGGTCATTCTGGTCACAGCTGCTCGATCTTGTTTCTTGATAGCCACGGTACTGCTCATCACGTGCATGGTCAGGTGCTGGGTCTCTCTCTCTTTGCATGATTCACGCAAGGAAACTGCATGAATCGGCGATATTGTCTATAAAACATTGAGCAAAACATTAGTAAGACAAGCTCATTTTAGCCTGCAGTAGCTCCCCCCCACACACACACACAGTCAGTCTGTGTCTCACTGCTGCAGCGCTGCTTTTACCAGCCTGTTACATGAGTTTTTCTTTGAAAATTCCCATTAATGAAGCGCTGTGTAGCTGCTCTGACCTGCTTACACAAGCGCCAGGGGAAAAAAGAAAGGCAGGCGCAAATGCAAGATGTGTGGCGGAGAATGAGTAAAAATAAAAACTTACTGTGTTGTGGTTGATGTCCGTCTCTCCCCGCGGCCTGTGGCTGGCGCCTCCAGTTCACCGTGTCAATACTGAAATATGTATCCAGGGTCCCTCTGTCCATAATTGCTGCAAAGCTACGGTGACGTTTCTAACAGTGAACGCCGGGAACACACCAGGCACAGCGGCTGGAGCAGCTGCTAGTGTAGCTACAGCTAGCTTCTCCTCTTCCTCTTTACGACTATCACCTCTCTTCCTCGCTGTAATCTGGTTTATACAGGTAGACACGAATGTCCGTTCACTGCAGTTAACATTAAAAATCCCCTTCAGGCGTTACAAATGGAAAATGTCCTTGTGCCATCATGGTCGGAGTTTCTCGGGAGTCGGCTTCTCTCTAAGCGGGGGAGAAACATGGCGGACGTTGTGTTTACATCTCGTCCGTGAGCTCCCCCCCCCCCTCATTCCTTATTGGTGGGCATAAAAATGTGCGGAACTAAAGGCCTGTAGTCCTCGGGCCCTCTGGCATGCAAACCACGTTTACAATGGATGACGCAAAATGCGTCATCCATTGTAAATGTGGGGTATGGAATATCAGGACAGCTGGGCCAAGGGAAGACTGAGTCAAGACAAACCTCTTTCCTTATATTATAATAGCCATTTTATAATGATGGAAAGCAGGTTCTGTATCGGTGAAGTAATCCTTTAAGAAGAGCGTCCCAGGTTTACTCAAAGGCATTGATGTGCAGCTAAACGTTTTCCTCTCATAGAAAATCTCAGAAACAGAAAAGCACCTGAACTATATGATTCAATATAGCTCAAACATGTTTTACTTCTTCAAGTCAAGTAATAAAGAATTGGATCAATCAGGATCCGGGCATGTGAGGATTCTTCATTGATTTATTCTGATGGATTACATTATTCTGAACATCTCACTGACACACATTTAGTTGTCATCAGTTTCACCTTCTTTAAGATACGTGATAATCAATAGTCTACCCTTACGATAGATTTTCTCCAGGGTTATCTTCAAATGGTGCATATATAGGTATATAGCTTATCAAACAACAATGATACATATTGCCATCGACCCATCCTAATAAATTATTCAATCGTGAGACCCATGCAGGCCATAGCCTACCTGCATATTTTACAGTCCCATATCTATTTATTCCTGTCGTTTCGGTCCCTCCATATCTCTCTAGTATCGACTTAACCGGAGATAAAGTATGGCTGCTATTGAGTGAAACAAGGTCTGGCCAAAATACTATTGACTTGGACAATAGGTATTCATCAAAGATCATCCCATAGGTAATGAAAGGTCTCCTGTGGATATCCAACACACAAACACATGCTTATGAATAGTGGTGAAAAAACAACCTCAAATTACCTTTATTTAAGCCTAGGTGAGAATGTATGGCTGATATGTATAAAGGTATAGGTTTTTAGTAGCCTATTGTAACTTATCCTATGCCATTATGATTATGATGAAGTTCAGTCAGTGTAGCCTATTTTAAGCAGTCAAATCACATGAACACATAACATCGATATTTTATTAAAATGTTTCACTTAAATAAAAGTAATAGGCCTACACCACTGTGAAAATACTCCACTACAATTACAAGTTCTGCATTAAATCACCTTATTTAAGTAAAAATATGTATCAGCAACATGTATCTAGAGTATAGGCTACTCATTATTGATAAAAAGGGTCCCTGTCAGTGTTTTACAATTGGCTATTATGATGATTTATATATATAATATTTTTTTTATTAATGTATGTGTTAAATGCTGTCTTCATTTTTTCACATTATATAGTGTTTGGATGTTTAATCTACAGCGATTCATTAGCCTCGTTCGACTTGGAGCCGTCTTGTAACGAATAATAGAGGCCAGCAGACAGACTTGTATGTTTTTGAATACTTTTGCAGATGTGTTTAGACTGCCAGATAAGAAATTGAACAGGCCACATAATACAAGGCCACTTCACACTTTGCATTGACACAGACAAACTGAACTGAGCTGAGAACTGCTAAGTTGGTCTCTAAATGCCATTGACCGCGTGTTTTCAACACGCGTCTGTTTGTTTGTTTTTTTTTTCTTATTTTTTTTATTGTTTGTTTTATTTTTTATTTTTATAATTTTCTGAAACAGTAACTGTATCTGTGTATCTAAATCCGAATCTGATGAAAATGGGGGCGGGACCTGATAAGCCTTTGGCTTCTTCCGTCACCCTTCGGACAACACAAAGTAAGATGTATGAAGATATGAAAGAGAAAATTGTGTATTGGTGGAATTAAATATGGGGAAGCCAACAAAAACCGGATGAATGCAACACTTCAAAACTGTAAGTGATTGAAAGTATTATTTTCATCATATTATCATGGTTGTGTTACTGTGTTGGCTGCCATGCCGTTGCTGGGCCTACTGCAGTAGCCTACTTGTTGTGATCTGTTGAATAATTTGTCTCTGTGGACCTTGTATTTAATCTGCGGGTTTTGTGATGAGACCTTGAGCACAGTAACATGCACTGTGTTCTCATTAGCTAGCTATGGCTGAATGCCAACCAAACAAGTTATCCATTCTCGGTTTATAGAGCAAGTCTGTCCAAAATACTGTGTTTTTATGGAATGCCAGAGTTACATTGGTTACCTTGCATTGCTATGCATACACCTTTCTCTATGTGACTGATTCATAGAGCTTAGCTTAACCCTGTAAAGCTCTATGAAGTTTATTGTTGTTTGAACGATATAGTAGTATGGTTTTGTATTAGATTCAGTTTTTCAATTTGTATTTGGTGTTTGGTGACATTTGACCTGCTAGGTTGTCCCTCTTGTTCCAGTACCATTGAGAAGGACATTGTTGTGATTTATTTACATCAGCAGGCAGGCCTATCAGGTACACTCTGTAAGACTTGCGTGCAATAAATGCAATGTAATACTCTCCCCCCCTCAGATAAGTTGCATTTTATCTGAGCCTGGTATTGCAGGTGCATATGAACCTTGTTTCACCTAGGTTTATCATTCAAATGAAGGCTTCTTTTTCACTATAAGAGTTACGGTTAGATGGTTGTTTAAAAAAATGGGCCACATGAGAAATTATGCAAAGGTAAAGCTTTGGTCCTCACTTCTATAACTGTGAAATGTGTCATTGACTGGGCCATGGCCATAATACACTACAAAAACTCTAAATCATTCTCCAAGAAATTTAATCTTGTATGTGAACATTGTTCCATGCCCGGAACTTTGCTGTGCTTGTTATCAGCTGTTGAGAGTGTGCGGCTGCTGTACAAGCTGCATTTCAGTTGCTGATGAGTTGCTGTTATTAGACCTTGGCGGTTGGTGGTTGAATTCATACGACTAATTCTCGAGACTCTCAGCTTTGCATTGTCATGTTTGAGTCATGTTGACTAACCTAACACTAGACCTACATGTTTCTAATGTTCTCTCTGTGAAAGAGTCATAAGTACAAAAACACTGTTAACACGCAGTGCTTTGTCTACTATCGAAAAAAGTGTTATAATATTTGGTACAGTTAGTGTAGGTAGGTATGTGCATTTGGTGTTTGGTCATACAAGACATGAAAAGTTTTCCCTGTTGTTTCAGTACCATGGACAGTGATATTGTTCTTTGGCCGTAAATTGCATTCCTTGTGTGGTCTTATATTTTTAACTGGGTGTTATTTGCTTCAATGAGTATGTTGCTGTACCATGTGTAATACTGAATGGACTAAGTGCTGCTCAATAGAAAATAGGTTTGTCATAGGAAAAGCACAAGTGTCTGCTGTTACACCGACTCACCTGAATGGATAACAGTTGTTTTCAGTGTTATTAATCACAGTTTTTTTTTGCAAGGACAAGTGATAATGTCTCACTTAGAAAATAGACAAATACAGTGTGTTCAAGGTTTATGATGAATAGTTGGTCTGTTTCAATTTTTTTTTACATGCATTTTTATTGTTAGTTAGACAAGGTGTACAATGTCACACAAGTTGCAATATTTCACAGTAGTTACATTTATTTTTGCGACAATGTGGGGGGGGGGGGGGGGGGTTCTCCTAAGATGAGAGTGTTTGTGCTTCCAAGAGAATTCTCCTTCGGGCAAATCAAAATGTATATAATTATCATCTTCAAAATATGTTTTCAGTACAAGAAATTATGTGAGAGTCAACCAGGGTGAATTTTGTTCAACTCACTTTATTGTATGATGGCCAGACCAGATAGAAAATATACTTGAATTGAATAAGATGTGTGTGTGTGTGCATGCAGGCTTACTAACATGTGAACATGAGAACTAATAGTGACTTATTAACATCATAATTCAGCCAGGCAGGACAACTAATCACTGAGACCTCAGATAGACCAGCCACAGGGGGTGATGGATGAAGCTTGTGTGTTAGTACGTTTTTGTGTATTTGTGTTGGTGTGTGCGCACGTCTGCATGTGCGTGTGAATGTGTGTGTTAGTGATATATGGGTTGTGTGGGGGTCCTTTCACACTGAGATGTCTTCTAATCAGTCTTAATGATTAGGCGCCATCGATGAGAATGGTATTGTGGGTGTAGGGCGTGGCAACGAAACCCCCCGAAACAGGAAAATATCCCAACTGATATTCTGTCAACTTCAGGATTTGAAAAAGGTATATTTAAGACTAAATAAAAAACGATGTTTGTATGTGCGCTACTGTTTTTCATGCCTCTGTTTTTGTACGTGCTGGTTCTGCTGTCTGATTTGGAGGTTCTTGTCCGAGGCAATTTGTTACAAGGAACTCTATAGAGAGAAGTATATAGACGCCCTTCTTCTGTCTTCTCCTTCTCGGTCTCCATCCATCTCTCCGCTTCCTCCCTCAGCGATGCCACTGATCCGTTTCTGGCCCAGTCAGAGTTTTTTACACTCATTTAGCTCCAACTGAGGTGCAGCCAGCTTTGAGATATTTATAGGCAGCATGAGCATATGAGAGTAAACCAGCAAGAAGACGAGGTTAAAACAAGTAAACAGCCGCGGCTGGCCCATAGAGGGCGCCACCCCCTCCCCCCCCCCCCAAAAAAAGAAAAACTTTTTTTTGTGTGTGTTAATTTGAGGCAACTAAACTATTTAATTTTACTTAAGAATGCACACTGAATTTATATTCTGGCACTGTATTTACATTTCATGGCGAAATTCAAGCTCTAAACTGACTCATTTAGCTTCGACGGGCGCTAGTTCACGGCGCCCCAAACCCTCGTTCACTCAGAGTGGCCCTATCAATTTCTATTGCCATTCAGTTTTAACGGAGGGTTTGGGGCGCTAGGCATTGGCGCCCAGTAACTGGTTACCTGGCAACAATAACACCAACGTTCGGATCTACTAACGGTTGCTCGCGGAGTCGCGTGCAGTGTTCCCAACTTAGCGATGTCGTCGCTATATTTAGTGAATTTTCAACCCCCCTGACGACTTTTTTTCCCAAAACAGCAACAAGCGACAACTCTAGCTTTTTTTCTGGTGTTATTGGTGACTTTTTCGCCAAGGCAAGTATCACTTTTAAGTCTTCTCAACGAGCAGCGGAAGACTCCCCGGCCCCTCTCCCGTAACAGAGCACTGACAGGCGGCCCGGTCCTCGCACAGCAGTCCCTCCCAGCTGCGGTCAGAGCAGGAGATACACACCTCTCTGCTCGTGGTCCGTTAGCATCCCTATTAGCAGTTGTAGTAGCAGCTTTCCCCCCCCTCTTCTACAGTCTACGAGTAGTGCAACTCAAAATATTATGCAGTGCTTTTTAAAACTTTGAGCATGTATGATTACTGCTAGACTTACCATTATCACGTTGGTTGTTTATGCGATTGACACGTTCATAACACTAGAACCTCACCTATTGCCTATGTTGGCATCATGCCTTTAGTGTGCATATTGTATATAGTTCTCTGCAAACCTATGTTGGTATCATGCTTTTAGTGTGCATATTGTATATATATAATTCTCTGCAAACCTATGGTGGTGTGACGCACACAAGACATATGGTCACAATTTGTGTTTATGTATTAATTTATCAGTGATCATAATCACTTGTTTCCCAGCACTTGCTGATTTATTTAAACTTTTATTATCTCTTATTCAGTCTTTGAAGGCTTGTACTTCTGGGTGTGATACCGATTAACGCCAGAGAGAGAGAGAATGTTAACTTGTGTATAATTCTCAATTGTTATTGATGTATTTGCACTTTTAATCTTGCTGAATTTTACAAGGCAAATAAATTAAGTTAAAACCTAGTTCTCCTGCCCCATTTATTTTTGTAAGGAAATGTTCTATTTTGTCTTTATTATTTTGTCAGAATGCTTCCTTTGTATGAAGGGATCCCCCCAGACCCCCCCTACATGGGTTTGGTTTATAAAATTTCAGCCCCACCTTAAAGAAAATTCACCAGCCGCCACTGCAAGTAAATTGTGTTGTCATCATTTGGGCTTTTATTATTTAAAGAGGAACGGCATAAGAGAGGCAAACACAGCAGGTTAATTTTAGATTTAAATACCTTAGCTGTGACCAAGAGAATGCAGATAGGCAAAGATGAGAAATCTATGATGGCTATTGCTCTCTTCAGCATGCAGTTATTGTAACAAATGTACGCAATGAAATTACAACGCAGAGATAATATAGCACATGTCTGATATGAGTTGTTCTTAGCATGGACATTATATCCCCATCCTTCCTCTCTCTCTGCCTCTCCATCCGTTAGCAATAAGCGAGGGCCAGCGTAACAGAGGAAGAGACAAACTGAATTAGTGTTCGTTTCATCATCCGTGACCAGCGAGCCCTCTGATAACCCTGATCTCATTATGAACGCTAATTGTTAAGTTCTCCCTCCTCTCATCCGCTCCTCCTCGCCATACACACATTTAGAACTGAAGGCCCATCTCAGTGAGAGGAGGCTTCTCTCTCTGTCTCTTTCTCTCTCTCTCTCTGTCTCTCTCTGTCTAAGTATTTACTTCCTATCTGCTAATGGCATCAACTTAAGGGAGAGGTCCAATATCCACTCCTAGCATAATAATTCTGAGCATGGGCAGCAACATCGGAGATTTATGGTCTCCTGAATGCAGTCTGGCAAATCTTCAAGCTTTCACATTTCAACCTCTTAACTGTCTGTTTTCCCCTGCCATCTACATCCGTCCCCCTCCTCCCTCTTTCTGCTCATTCTTCTACTTGTCCATGTGTGTATGTTTCTGTATGTGTGTTTAATTGCATGTGCGGCCATTTGTTTATTGCTATATCTTTTTTTTTTTTAAATATCTGTATTTTTTCTTTGACCTGTTTCTCTGTGCAAGTCTGTCTCTTACTCAAAAAAATAAGTCTTCCAAATTTCCACAGCTTTTCATTGTTGTCCTTGTTCAACTGACTGAATCCATGAGTATCGGACAAGGGAGCATCAGCCATGTTTTGATTATTGGTTTCCTCTATGTTCCTGCTGTGAGTAATGACCACCACTTTTAATGGGGTCTAACCAGTGTCCTGCTATTAATTAAAGCTGATTGGAAGAATAAATTAATCTAGCTGTGGTCCGCCCGATCAATAAACCATATGAGGGCTAGATTGTGACTGATTGTCACCCCAATTAATCATAACTACCTCATCAAGTTGTGTGAGTGTTCTTGTTTCCTGCTGTGTGTTTCATGTAGCAGTATTTTTTAATTGAATCTTTTAATGCAGTTTTGAATTAATTTTGAAGCTTTTAAGATAAACAGTGAACAGATGGTATTTGGTACAAATATGTCGATTGAACTAGGGCTGCAACTAACGATTATTTTGATAAACCATTAATCTGTTGATTATTTTCTCAATTAATTGATTATTAATAGATTAGTGGTTTGGTCCGTAAAATGTCAGAAAATTGTAAAAAAGTTGGTAAATTTTCCAAAGCCCATGTTGATGTCCTCAAATGTATTGTTATGTCCAAAACACAAAGATATTTCAGTTTACTGTAATAAGAAGATTAAAGAAACCAGAAAATATTCACATTTGAGAAGCTGAAAACAGAGAACTTGGAAATTTTTTATTAAAAATGTCCAAGTTATTAATATTGGCAACATAATTCTGCTAATGATCTTTGTTAAGGTGGCAAATATATCCACTAATGCTGAATCCCTAAGACGACAATAATTATATCCCTCTGAGGTCGATGTGACGCTCTGAACGTAATTTCAAGTGCAGCTCATGTGATCACGTTCGAACCGAGGCAGCATTAAAAACAGCAGTGGGACCAACTCATGGACCTATTAAAAGAAGTAGGGCGGATTATAAAATGGCGCTCATTCATTTCTATGAAGCTGCTCATTGGTGCAGAGTTGCATCATGGATAGAATTCTGAATTTTTTACTTCCTCGTCAAGGGGTCCCATCCAGGCCCCCAGGACGCTGCCTTCTCCGAGCAGCCAGCATGGACAGGTGGCCACGCCTGGTATTACACGCATTAGACTGTCTGGGACGGGTCCGTAAATCAAAATGGAGATCATAGAGGTCCAGCCCAGGTCCAGCCCCATTCATTCCCAATACAATTTCGTCAAACAAGAATGTATCTCCGCTAAATTTTTTCTGGATATCAATCAAAGGCTCATACTTTTCTTTAGACCATGTACTAATAGAATGGAAGTTTTCGCTTGTCAAAACGCCACGGAAAGCGTTTTATAGCCGTTTTATTTTCAGTTTTAGCCGTTAGGCGTGTAGCCACTAAAAGGAGCCGTAGTGAAACAACCGTTGCTTTGGCCGGCCCGGCCTCCGATGGCGGGAGGAATCTTCGTTTATCACTATATTACTTTACAACGACGGGGTGTAATTTAAAGATTACATATAGAGAATCATCGGGGATCAGTAACTTATACTTCCATGGTCGATAAACAATGCAACTGTGCTCGTCCCGCTTAGCTTAATGCACGGACATATTATAACGTTACACTGAGTAACGTCTTGCTTTAGGGGCGTGCCAGGCTCACGTGAAGCAGAAAGTCACTTCCTTGTGGCTTCCCTGCGCCAATGAGCAGCTTTCATAGGAATGAATGGGCGCCATGTTTCAATACGGTGTCCATTTCTTTATATGTCCATGGTCCCATCGGTCATGTGCAGTGTGTTTTTCATAGAACAGCGTGAACGCGAGCGAACTCACGTGCACGTTTCTTGCTTGTACCGGATGTAGAAATATTCGCGTTCTAGAGCCGTGTCTGAGCCCAATCACATGGTTCATGGATTACATTGTGGGAAAATTTTCTATTTACAATGGCGAATCGCTGTTCTGTGGCTTATGACTGGCCAGAAGTTAAAATTCGCTTCCCGTAACTTTGTGAGGTAAGGAGGATCATTAAGTGAGCGATTTCATTTCCTGAAATTGGTAAAGTAAAAGTTGAATAGTTTATTTTCCTCCCCTGTCTGCCTGTCTTGTGGGAAAAGAGCTGATAGTGTATCTGATAGTTTTCTTTTTATAGGGTGGAGAATTGCTTTCTGAAAAATATCTCTGATGTAGTTCACAGTGAAAAATTTAATTTAAAGTATGTCGTATTTATGGCACATGGAACACATTGAGTGCCCTCCCAGTCTTGTAAATTCAAGAAAGTGCAAGTGGCAGATTTTTACCAAGAGTAAATCCATGCACACAGATATTTTCAGCAAAAGTTTCTCTCAAATGATCAAATATGGCCATTGGCCAATAGTTGTGCTCTTGCTAAATTCTAACAATCAGAGAGAGCAGGCTTTCGTTACAAAAGCAGTTTCCTTCAGTCCAATGTACTATGAACTGTTACTTGGTAATAACTAGGCTTTTGAAAGCAACTTTTCAATTTGTCCAATATTTAAGTTCAGAACAAAATACCAACAAATCCAATGACATTACCATCTGCTTTCTTCAGAGAAAAGAAGCAAACGTTATCATGCTAACATGCCAAGCTTAGATAGCAATTAGCTACAGCCTCACATAGGTGCTACCATGGCTGCAGACTCTCATTCTTGTTTACCTGATGGGGGTGCTAGAGGAAAGGTCAGGTGGAAACCAACATCATCTTCAACAATGTTATAATTTTTCTGGGAAAAGATGTATACATACAACATTTCATAGCATTCTGCCAAGTAGTTACAGAGCTACATTTTGCTCTAAAACAAAGTCTTATTGACCATCCAATATCACCATACATTTTAAAGTGGGGCTAATCCTAGATAACTCCACACTTTGTGTGCCTTATGTGCACTAGGACAGATAACAATAAGGAAAAGCTAAGAAAATATTTGATATGTGGACAGTGACAAAGTCAAATTTACATTCAGTCAGTCCCTTGTTTCAGTTCATGCATTTTGAGTAGTGTGACAGCTCCTGGCACCTCCTGATTGGTGGGCTTCCAGGAGCTAATTGCTAATTACCAACACCCATGCTGGCTGATCTCCTGAGCTATAAAAGCTGCAGGAGTCAGCCACTTCAGCCTCCCTCGATGTATGGTTTGGTTTAGTTAGTGCTGCTTTACACATATCATACACTCTTCACTCACACAGACACCGCATCCATTACTGATTACTGACATTCATGCACCATTTATTAGATTACTTTAAACTTGGTTAAATAAATCATAATTTGGTTTAACTAATTCTCTCGTGTGGTTTCCTCTTTGAGCCGGGATGTGACATGGGGGCTCGTCAATAAGTGGTTGGATAGTTGAACAGTTTGGAGGAATATCACATAGGACAGGTTAGTAGTTGGTTTGGGAGCAGGTTCCTTTCATAGTGGGTAATCGGCTGAGGCTAGGCTAACAGAGTTGATTAGTTTGGAGGAATATCACATAGGACAGGTTAGTAGTTGGTTTGGGAGCAGGTTCCTTTCATAGTGGGTAATCGGCTGAGGCTAGGCTAACAGAGTTGATTAGTTTGGAGGAATATCACATAGGACAGGTTAGTAGTTGGTTTGGGAGCAGGTTCCTTTCATAGTGGGTAATCGGCTGAGGCTAGGCTAACAGAGTTGATTGTCTGGTGAGCACGTCTGAATTTGAACTTTCCCTGTTAGGCTTCAGTTGCGTTTCCCCTTTGGGCTATGTGAATTTTTTTTTTTTTTTTTTTTTTTTTTACTTTTGTTGTTTTTGCTTTTGGTAGTGCTGTGGGGCGTGGTTAGTGTCAATTGTTCAATGTCAATTGTCTCGGGGGCACATCCGAAGGATATTGGGGGTTGTCTGCTTGCAGGTCGCCTTTCAAACCGGCTGGTTTACAGTGCATAAAAACCCACCGCAAGCTGCATGAACACTAGGGTCAAGATTATTCAGGTTTGGATAGGCAGTTAGGGGGGAAGTTCTAATTCTATTTGCATCCCAGTGATCAAAGCTGTTTTGGCATGGCTTCTTTAGTAGAAGCTTTTATTCAGTCTCCTTCTGAAACCTTGCTTGACAGCTGTACAAAGGAACAACTATTGAAAATTGCTGAGCATTTCAAAGTTGAAATTGCAGCCACACTAGGGCCCTATGAAATCCGTTTTATTTTTTTCCAAATTCTGTTTTATTTTCACAAATTCCGTTTTTTCCGTTTTAATCTCATGATTTCCGTTTTTTTTTTTTTACAATTAACACTCATTTCGTCATCAGAACGAGTGTCTAATTATTGCGAACAAATAATATTCTAACAATTTAATCAGATATAAGGCTACATTTAAAATACATCACAACATTGCACTGTTTTTAGTGCTTAAAAAAAGCGAAAAAACAAATTTGTTGGGTATAGGCTATAACAGAAAATAAAGCCATTCATTTTGTGCTTCAAGTGAAACATCAAATATTATTTTTACATAAATAATAAAGTCCTTATTAACCTTGCAAGAAGCTGGAATAGAGTGAATATTGGACAGGCATTATATATCAATGCTTTTACCTGTGGTACAGCGCTTCACCCAACAGCGGGCTGCAACACCAACCTACAGTCTATTGTGCGACGGAGAGCTAGTTATCATTAGCATCAGCGTTAACCGACATCACGGCAACAGCTGAATAATGTAACACATTACACAAGTTACACTACATGAAAAGAACGGGCTGTAGACGCTAGAGTTATAATTGCGTGTAGGAAACATTGTTGAGACTGGAATTTCGTACCACAGCGGCCGTTCCATAATACAACACTCCATTTAGCAATGGCTGAATATAAGACCTCCCTGTGCTGTGTATATGCTGGAGTGAGTGGCATTAATAACTTCAAAACAGAAAGGTTTAACATGATTGCGTGCTTTTAGATGCTTTAATCATATGCCGAATTTATAAACAGACCATATCATTAACAATAAATTAAGTTATGTACATGTCAGAGTTACGTACATGGATACATTAATAAGTAAACATTGAATAGACAGATTTGTGAAAGGGGTTTGGCGCTCTGTGTTACATTAGCGATCCTGCAGCCAGGCTCTACTTTTCACGACAGTAGTTTGGTCTTTAGATGTCGCCAAACCAAAATTCCTCCCTAGTTCTGCTTTAATTTCAACCGTGTTGTTTCCCTTTGCCTTGGAAATTGAATTTCACCAAAATAATGGCGAATTCCGTGACATTCCGTGTTAACAAGCAGATTCCGTTTTTATTGCCAGATTCCGTGATTCCGTCCGCGTTTTCGTTATCGCGGAAATCATAGGGCCCCACCACACGTCTGAAGGACACAATCAAACGTATCCTGAAGGCGACTTTGATGGAAGAAGGGGTTTTGGCTTCTGATGAAGGTAAGGGTTTACCAAGTACGATGGTTTCACCAGGGGGGAGTCTCACCTTTGAGCAACAGAAGGAACTGATGTTAATACAAATGGAACATTAACATACAAAAATGGATAAGGAGTTGGCGCTTGAAGCAATGAAACAAAAAACAGAGCAGGCAAAACTGGACATTGAACAATTTAAACTAGATCTAGTTAGAGAAGGGAAAATGGCAGGAACTGATATAACTAGGTCTGCTGGTTCATCTAGGGTAGATTGTACTAAGAATCTCAGATTGCTGCCTAAATTTGATGAGGAAGACCCAGATACGTTTTTTTCCTTGTTTGAAAGTCTCGCTGATTCACAGGAGTGGCCTGATAGTGAACGTACGTTGTTACTTCAATGCGTGTTTAGAGGTAAAGCCCAAAAGGCATATGCAGCATTAACAGCAGAACAGTGCAAAGAGTATAGACTGGTTAAAGAAGCCGTTTTAAAAGCTTATGAATTAGTTCCTGAAGCCTACAGGCAGCTCTTCAGAAATTGGAAAAAAGGGGAAAAGCAAACGCATGTGGATTTTGAAAGGGAGCTGGCTATACATTTTGATCGGTGGTGTTCTGCATCCAGTGTTGTTTCCTTTGAAGAACTGCGTAACCTGGTTGTGCTGGAACAATTTAAGCAGTCTGTGCCTGACTTCATAACTACTTATATCAATGAGCGAAAGGTTAAAACTCCTAAAGAAGCCGCTGTACTCGCTGACGAATATGGTTTAACACACAAACGTATCTTTGGGGAGCAAAGTCAACAACAGTTTGGACTTAAAGACAGCGGAGAGAAAGGTGAATCAGATTTCAGTCGGGGCTCTTTAAAGGGAGGGCTAGGCACAGTTGGGAATAATGATCCTAATACAAATTGTAATTATTGTCAGCGACAAGGGCACTGGAAAAAGGAGTGCCCTTTGCTAAAATCAAAAAAGGGTTTTAGTACAGGGCCTATTCAATCTCTTGGGTTAGCTGTTACACTTAGTAGCTCAGAGCTAAGTACTGACAAAATTGTCCCTCCTTTTCAGATGCAACCCAGAGTGTTGAGTGCAGCTGATATTGCTTTAAGATATGCTCCATTTATATCAGAAGGTTTTGTATCCTTAGTTGACAATAGCAAGAAGGTGACTGTCAAAATGTTTAGAGATTCTGGGGCTCCAACTAGCTTCATTAGGGAGTCAGCCTTATATTTTTCACCGGACTCTGACACAGGAAGGTGTGTTTGAATCAGAGGAATGGGTTTAAACACCATTGTTGTGCCTGTCCATACTGTGCATTTGTCTTGTGGCATGATACAGGGGGATGTAGAGGTGGGTGTGTGTCCAGATTTGTCAATGAAAGGTCTTGACATTATTCTGGGCAATGATTTGGCAGGAGCAGGTATGTGGCCTGATGCGTCCACCTCTGATGGGTTGCGTGTAATGTCTCCTGCTAAAGCGAGGTCTGAGGTCCCTGAGCAGTCGGTGTGTGCAGTGTCCCGTTCTCTCAGTGTGCTGCCAAGAGTTGATGTGCAAATATCTGATCTTGGGTCTGTTTCTCATGCAGAATTTGTGAGGGACCAGAAAGAGGATCTCTCGTTAAAATAACTGTTTGAGCAGGCCGGGCACTCCATTAATGGGGGAAACAACTCGGGAGGTTATGTTCTCCGTCATGGCCTGCTGATGAGGAGGTGGGTCCTTCATGGGAGAAATTTGGCTGGGGGATCAGTGGGGAAGATTGTGCTTTCTGTGAAATATAGACAGCTGGTAGTCAAAATGGTAGCTGGTCTGGGGGGATTGAGGAGAACATATGGGCGGGTCCTTCAATACTTTTTCTGGCCTGGTATGAAACGGGATATAGTGAAAGGTACGTGTAAAAATGCCTATTTATGAAGGAAAAATGACTATGGACAAAGGTGTAAAAATCCAGGATCTAGGCCTCAGTATTTTATTTGAGTAAATTGACAAGGCAGGTTGACAGGACAGAAAAGCAAAAAGAAGTGAAGTCCTTCTCTACAGCAAGGCTTTTTAACCTCTCTAAACAAAAGACAATGATTGGTTTTTATTGCTGTCATCTGGTTTCAGGGATCATCCTCTTTAACATCCTGGACGTCCTTTGCCAAACTTTACTGACTGGATTAAGCTTCCCAGCCTGATAAGAGTGTTTACAACTTGCTTGTCCAGCAAGACCTTTGTCTTAGCAGGCCTCAGGAATGTTGCTATCAATGGGAGAATCAGGTTAAGTTTTATAGCTGTTTCACCTCCTTGTTTCCACAATGTTGAGTGCGAACATTTATTAAAGTCAAATGTGAAGAATATATCAATTGATTATACAAGAGTAAATGCATATTAAGGGGGGGGGGGCATAATATCATACAAATTAGAGTTATTTTTCCTAACAATAGCCACTTGTATAAAGACCTGTTAGCATTCATTCCTGTGGGGTGTTCCCAAGTCATAGGGTTGCTTGGTCTCGGGGATGCCGGAAGATGAATGTGAGGACAAAACGAGTGGATATTGTCAACATGTGTTAGATTGGTTGTCATACCTCAGCATAAAATGTATCCCAAGTTTGTTTGTTTTGGTTAAATTGGTCAATAAACTATGTTCCACGTATGTAACTTTTGTTGTTTTGCAGGTTACGTGGTGAACCTCGTTTCTATGGAGGGGGGTGTGACAGCTCCTGGCACCTCCTGATTGGTGGGCTTCCAGGAGCTAATTGCTAATTACCAACACCCATGCTGGCTGATCTCCTGAGCTATAAAAGCTGCAGGAGTCAGCCACTAGGGCCTCCCTCCCTTGATGTATGGTTTGGTTTGGTTTGGTTTGGTTTGGTTTGGTTTAGTTTAGTTTAGTTTAGTTAGTGCTGCTTTACACATACCATACACTCTTCACTCACACAGACACCGCACCCATTACTGACATTCACGCACCATTTATTAGATTACTTTAAACTTGGTTAAATAAATTATAATTTGGTTAAACTAACTCTCTTGTGTGGTTTCCTCTTTGTCCTTCCCTTGAGCCGGGATGTGACAGTAGTTTCAAGGTTGGAACACTGACTCACAGGTTTCCAGTTTTTGCCTGAGTAAGTACTGTATTTTAATTCAGCTTGCATACAGATTGTTTGATCATTTTCCACAAAATTGTGTTCCATATGCCTCTTGTCTCTTTTGGTTTCTCTTTCTAGGCTTCACATACAATGTGGGTTCTAAGTGGGTTCAACTAAAATGTGAGCTTACTAGATTTTGGATGTCTGATTCTTGAGAAGTGGGTCAAAACAGGGTGCAATGCTGAAAAAATACAAACCCTATGTTTAGGCAAATTAAATAACATGTATGTGTATCCAACATATACTAAGCTACTGAGCTAAGCTTTGACACAACCTCCCAGCTTTGTCCTTTTTATCAAAATGGGCTTTTTACCTTGCCATTCCTTAACAAAATGGGATTTTTAGCTTGGCATTCCTTATTTTGTGTCAACACCGTCAGACACCAATACACAGATTAATTTTCCCTCATTTTTTGTTAGACCCATGAGATGTATAGTGATCACAAACATTCACCAAGTCTGACAAAGGCCACAAATTTTTTTCTAAATGTATATAAATATAATTTCTTTTTACATTTGACGGTGTTGACATATTTGATGTTTCTTAAACAGAACAAATAGAGTTTTTCTAGTAGCCATTTGGTTTTTCTGTTGATAGGTGCTAGAATGAACTACTTCAGGAAAATAAAACGATCAAAACATTTCAAATAACTTCTTCAGAAATTGTAAGTCGGTGTTGACGTATCATGGTTGTGACGCAGGACTTTCAAGATTAGGAATGTAAAATATTTTAAAACTACAACTCTTATCAGAGCCTGTCTGACTCTAATGTACTCTGCAGAGGTAGAATGTGACAAGAGGTCCTTCATAGTGACAGCTGCCCCTTTCTTTGGCTGATTTTCTTACATTTTAATGAATTGTCTAATGGTGGTGACAAAGTGTCCCACCACTTACAAACCTTATAAAACATGAATGTGTAGAAAAACAGTTTTTAGTGATATGAGAGATTATTAGGGCCCAAGCACCGAGTGGTGCGAAGCCCTATTGAAATCGGTCAGATTTTTCTTATTCTTAGTAATTTATGGCACTTTTCACCCACTTCCCCTGGTGGAAAAGTTGAAAAACTTTGCGGACAGGTCAGACCTGCAAAAAATTGTAACTTATCAATGGTTTTGGGATTTGTGCAAAAAAACGGCGCCCCCTATGGCCAAAAACAGTTTTTCAGGAAATGCATGCTCAAACCTCAAAGCAGCTCAGGGAGGTCCAGAGACAACGATAACATGGGAAGCCGGTTCTGTCGGCTCCGTGGCCTTCGTAGTTTCTCGGCGTCGTCGGCACGACAGGAAGTCGCCGTGATTTTGCTCCGCGCCGTCCCACGGGCTACAGACTTCACCCGCCCGGTAAGAGCCCAGGCCCGAGGATGTCTTCGCGTCCGTATCTAGCGCGTCGCGGCCACATCCGCGCTTCCGGCGACAGGCGTCGTTGCAGGGCGCGCGCTCCGAAGAGGAGACCGCGGCGCGTCCTCTCGTGGGGTCGCGCTGAGCACCGAGGCGCGACCCCACGGCGTCCAGCACGAGAGAGCGAGGGCCCGGTCTTCACTGCTCGCAGTTTTAATATTTTAATTGTGATTATTCTTAAACGTAATTCAGTGAGTTGAGTGACCCAGCAGTACATTGATCAACCCATCATTTCAAGTCAACACACACACACACGTCTCATTTATGCATTGGACTGTTTCGGCATGAGAGCTCAGAGATTGGAACTAGTGAGTCCCACATAGTACAAGCCCCAATCAACCAGCAGTAGGTGCTTGCAAATGCAGTCTGCAGAGTGTTGCATTGCTTGTTAGCCTGGTAAGACTCTTTTTTTTTTTTTTTTTACCCTTCTTGCTAATGATTCATTTGTTGTTGGAGATGTTTCCCTTTGTTGCCCAAAAAATACTGATAATCAAAATCCCTGCTCTAATTTCATTACAGCATTTTAAATACGCCTCACACTATTTCTGGATGCAGATAGAGTAGCCCCCTCTCTCCATTATTCTCTTTTGCTCCCAGACTGCATTCCATTTCAGAATAAAGAAACCAATAAACACGAGTCCATCTTGGCCAATGCATAAATGAATTTCTTACATAAAGATGTCAGAAAAACTATTCTCCCTCTACTGTTTCCCATTTTGCTTTCCATTTTACTCACTCTTTTTGCATTGTGTATGTGTGCATTTGTGCAAAAGTGTGTGTCTATGTGAACAACTTAGCTATTGTGTGGCATTCTATGGTTTAATTGAAAACCTTGCTTGGTTTCCCCTACCTCATTATTTGATAGACCAGATGAGAAATAGATTTATGATTCTGATTAATAACGTTAGCCAGAGTTCATTGTTTCCGCCAGTCAGCTGAACAACTTCATATCAGTCCCACTAATGTGTTTGAAACACCAATGCTGTGTGTTTAATAATATCGCTGTTAGAAAAGCCATTCGTTCTCATTTGAGCAGCAAGTCTAATTTGGTTGGATGGAGTAGCTCTCCACCTCACCAATCCTGCTGAGACTACGGGGAATACCAGACAAATGAAGGATAGAAAATGGCAATAGTTTCACTATCTCCCTGTGCAGATAGTGAACAGTCCGTAATGTAATATAGGAATAAAATATAATCGGTGAATATATTGAAGACTTTATGGGAAACAGATTTAAACTACTTTTTGGTCCCAGTGTGCACATTCTATCCATGTGTTCCAAGTTCATAGTAATGTGTATCCATTTGTGAGTGGAGATTACAATTGTGAAAAACCAAAGTGTGTGTGTTTAGTTTTCATTTGCAGGGTCAGAGTTAAACATTAAGTAGGACTGCAGTTAGCCTAAAGTTTTTCTTGTTGAGGTCAGATGCTCTGGGAGATTGCGGGCCCCAACTACAGCTGTGAACAGGGGTGTTCTCTAACAATAAATGAATGTGGCAGCAAAGGAGCTAATCGGCCAAACAGTGCTGGTCACAACGGGATACCAGCACCTCTTAATCATCAAGCTGCAGCAAATTAATTACCACGATCATCTACCTACGGCAAATTAATTATCACAATCAATCACCACAAATTAAACAGGGCCTTAAAATAGCCCCATGGTCAACTGGCAATCAGCACCTTTGGCCTTTACTCGGTAAGGGAAGAACACATGCAAGCAAATATGCATACACACCTCAGACGTATGTAGCCCTCTCACTCAATTCTGGTTTGACTAAATCACTTTTATAGAATGTCCCTTTAACATATAAAAGTTACTGCATGGGTTGTGAAATGGTGACAGCTACGAAATATATTTTCTGGAATGGTGTACACTAAACACAACTTTAGTGTACACCATTCCAAAGGGACTCTTACCGATCCTGCAATTGAGAATTACAGCAATTACCATCCCGCCTCCCTCCAATGCCCCCACACCCTCATTCCATGCTTGTTTCACTTCAGAGTTGTCGGCCAGAATACCACTTATGGCCAAAGGCGTCAGACTATAAGCATGAGACTAGGAGAGGAGGAGTAGGGTTTTATCCGCTCTTTATTTTCCTTCTTTCACAGGCACAGTCGCATATAGATCGCGGGAAAAGAACAAAGGTTTAAACTCCGCTCGTGAGGAGACGTTACAACAGCTGTTGCGACCCGCGAATCGCATGCAAACTATATTATAACAGCGATCGGGACTGCATGTACATACTCACACACGGGTGATTCACATTTGAACTGAGATAAACACGTTTTCATGTGGAATGATCGCTTACTGCGGCAACGCTCACAAATCTGACCGAGGGAGAAGAGAACGGAAACTAAACAGGCTCTCTGGCCGACTGACGTCACGGCCCTAGCTGACTGCTATCCACACTGAACAAAACACATTTTAACACACTGTAAGAAATAACAACACTGTAACTTATGAACGTTGTGGCCTTTTCTACAATGGTCGCTACTCGCTACTGTCTGCCGTGGAATCAAAACAAACCCTCTAGTTGAGAATGTGCAATACAGAAGCAGACCGCAAACAGACAGGTGTGTCGGCCAATCAAATCGTTCGGTCCGAAGTTAAGTTACAGTGAGACGGATGCCGGTTTGTAGTGTTCTCTCTTCTGATTGGTTACCAGTAGTGGGATCCTCGGAAAGTTTATTTGCCGATTTACATGCAGAGCGAATGACTGAGAGATCGGCTTTATGAAACGCGCACACTATATAAGTGATCACTTTATGAATAAAGAGCGATTTAACACTTATATTAACATAAATAAATCGCTTACTTCACCTTTAAACTTTGGCACGCTAGTGATGAGCTGTAACGAGCTTGTCATTACTCAGAGTGATTGAATGACAGTATGACAGCTATTCAAAGCTGACCTACTGCAAAACACACATTTAATTTAATACGTTTCTTTATTTGAGTGTTGCTGCCCAGCAGGGGTTTGTCCGTGAGCCATAATTTGAGGCTTCTGTGAGAAATGTGTAATAATGACATTCCCTTTTTTCTACCTCCAAATGTCTCCAGTAGAACGAGATAAATAGGTTTATGTTTTCAAGCTGAGTGGGTCAGTGTGAATTATTGACACAGTTATGGACTGCTCCTACCGTACAGTGGGATCAAAGATTCAAATAAATTTGTTTTAATTTTGTTGTTAAAGACTGCACTGTTTATGTCATACTTGTATATTTTGTTCTTAGAGCTGCTGTCTGCTTTTTAAATTATTATTTTTTCAGTAATTGGTTATGCTGTATTGCCGGTGTCTCATTGTGTTGTAGTTTGTACACATCAGGAAAAAGTACACATATGTCTTAGCCTCACCTAATGTAATACACGGACCACATATCATATCTACTTACCCAGGCTGGCTAACTGAATCAAGGTCAGTAACAAGGCATTCTTGGATGTTTAGAAATCAGCCACAGTTTTTAAAGCATATGCATTTCCAATCCATACTCGGTTATCATTTACTCTCCAGGTTGGTTGTAAAAGTGCCCCATTACACTCTGTTACATCACCGCAAGCATTGTTTTATGCACAGTTTTAGGAGCCAGAGAACGGAGAAGCAGAACAAACAAGTAAACAGCAGCAAGCAGTCTCAATCAATAATATCTACACTGACAGCTCATATTGGCAAGTGAAGCTTTTTTGTTCATGGTAGGGATGAAGAGGGGCCATTGATCTCTGTCCTCCAGGATAATAGAAAATATTAAAAAAAAAAAAAATTCACTGTAATGCATACTATGTAGTAGGCTCTTGATGCACAGCTGTTTAGTTGTCTCATTTTTAGATTGCTCTACCAATTTTGATATATCATCTTTTGACTTGAAATCTGAAAGGGCTATACAGTATAATTGATCAGGATTAAAATACTTCTGGTCTTTTTGGGCTCTATACCTTTCTTTACTAAGTTGAATTTATTACAAATATTTTTTCTGATTAACTTTGTCGTGCTTTGTAGTATGGTTTGCACAGATTTTTTAATAAAAGAGCAGTTTCTGTCTGGGTTTGGTTGAAAAGGGACTGACAGGGAGAGGCCTGTGTCTGTTTGTGTCGTCAGCATTATTAAAAATAAGTAACTACACCAGGGCTGAATCAATAATGCAACAGACAGACAACCAGAATTTTAGGTGAACTGGTCATCTGGAGCATAACATGTTTAAAATGTCTCATACGATTTCCTTGAAATTGCTACGCGGGTGTGTTGCACCATATTGAAAGCAGTGGCGTTTTCTCCCGGAGGCCAAGGGAAGCCAGGCTTCCCTGTTTTTTAGGCTGTAGTTGTTTCGGTAATTATTTGGTGCTGTGCTCCTGTCATTTCTTCCCCATTTTTCTCCTCTCATTGAGCATTTCACAATGCGCGAAACAGCGCCCCTTTAAAGTTACATACTGAAGACGCGGCGAAACACGACACTGCACACTGTAGGTCTGCGAGGAAGCAAGCCCGAGCTGGCATCCGTTAGTGAAAAAAAGAAAGAAGGATTGACCAATCAGATGAGGCTGTTGTCTTGACACTGCCCTCCTGTGATTGGTTAGGAGGGTGTCATGAGGGTGCCAAGGGAAGCCACTCGGCCTTTGGCTTCACACCAATCAAATCAGAGCATCATTATCAACGTCACTGAAATTTAACAACAATAACAATAGCGGGAGATTAGCATGTTTGCATTGTTATCATATTAGCAAGAACAGTTATGGAGGGTGGAGATTTTGAGTATTTAGTAACAAATTATTTTACCAAACTGCCAATTGAGAAGCCATTAAAAATCAAATCTGACGGCAGGCCAATGCGTGTGGAGAGAAAGAAAGTTTATCGCACTTTCTGTGAGGAGAACTATGTCTGCACCGAGTGGTTAGCTGGTAGCGGCAAACTTCAGCTAATGGCCTTCCTCTACAAATAGTGAGTAAAATACACACCTTCTCCCGGCGCGGGTTAACTGTTCCCTTAACTGTCTGTGTAGCTATGCGTGTTGTGTTTTGTGTTATTTTATTGCTAATTGTGTATGAAGTTATATATGGTGCATAAGTCTTTAGCACATGTAACTGCAGATTTAGAATGCGTACTCTAAAGTCACAAATGTGTAACAGTAAATTTGAAGTCGTAAATATTTTTTCTACCATTGTGGACACAAAATAGGGGCTACGAGTTCACAAATCGTTGTTACGGGTGCACAAATCCTATCATGTGCATCACAACTTCAAGGAGTCATGCGCTTGACACTTTTGCTACAATCAGTGCAGCACAGTTGGTGCAAAACACATTTGCACACCCGTGTTTCATAATGTGAGAACATGCCCAAAATTTGTGCATTCGTAAACCCAAATGTGAACTAACGCATCAGAAGTTGCACATCTGTGAAAAATGTCCTCACAAATAAAATGATATCGAGCACAGCATTTTAATGAGCGAGCACAAATCCATCGATACAACTGCTCGAATCTGTTTCTACAAGTCTAAACTGAGGGTTTTCTCTGCTCGAATCTGCTCCTGCAAGTCTCAGCAGTGGGTTTTTTGCAGGTAGATTTGCACCACGTCCAGCTGGTATAGTTGGTGCAAAAGTATTTCGTACCGGTAGAACAGATTTGTATCCGTAGAAGGTGGGCGGGACAACATTGTCGCATCATCCAATGAAAGCGCTGGTTGGGACTTGTGACGTCAGCATGTGAACAAACGGAGGAAAAGCCTTTTTCCTTCGTCCCTTTTCACCAGAAATTGTAGGAAATGACTAAATGAGCAACACAAACCACCAAACTAATGCGAAGTAGTAGGTAGTAATGAATTGAACTCTTTTTCGGTAGTTTTACATTGCATTTTTTAAGTAATGGAGAATTATATTATATGTACTCCAGCCTTTGAGGAAGTAGTCCAAGGTGTCTGTAACAGTAAATAAGCCGCGTTAGCTAGCTTTGAGGTGGTTTCTCGATCATTTTAGACAGGACAGGAGGCTTATTATGTGACACGGTGAAGTTGAGGAGGGGATACTCATTAAACACCAGGACCTGCGGTGGTTTAATAAACAGTTGAGCTGCTTCACAATCTCTGTCCGGAGCCGCAGCAGTGTCTGGACTGACGGTCACGGACACACGGTCGGGCACAGACCTAGGGTTTAGCTAGAGCCTACAGGACACGTAGCCATCCCACGGAAACTATGAACTGTAAGTCTGGTTTTCTTATGTTTTTAAACTTCAAAGTTGGTCGGTATAATACTTTCAATGATGAGAAGCAACGTGTGGTTATAATTTATTGCAGGCAGCATAGCTAACCACTAGCTAACAAGTCATAATGGGTATAACAGCTAATGTTTGTTAACATATTCTTTTAAAGGATGTACCGTTTTTTAAGGCATTTGGTCACTTCTAAGGATGTTAATAATTAACTGTTAACGTAAAATAAGAAGGCTGACCAATGAATCCTTCCGTTAATCAGTTAAAATAATCCGCTAGCCAGGGAATTATGAGTCAGCTGAATACTGGAAATCTTGTTGCTAAAATAATAATCAGCGTGTCTGTATGTCTGATTTTCTGAGACATCGGCACCTTCATACATAGCCTACTAGTTTTACATCAGGATGTAATGTTAGCATGTGTCGACCTCTTATAGAGCGTTTTCTGTCTTAATAGTGGCTATGAAGATCCAAATGAACACATGTGAGCAGTATACTATTCTGCTCAGCCCGTCTCAACATCATGTTGCTGTTTCTGAATAAAAACAGGTAGACAAGCGTCCCATTATGCAAAGGATTTTTTTTTAATTGTGCAGCTCCATCGTGTTTAAATCATATTTTATATCTGTTTTTCCAGCCCGAAAAAAACCATTTACAACTAATTTTAAGAGTCACTAATGACAAGATACCCCCCACGAAGAGAATGAATTGCAGGGCTGTTATAATAAACTATATTGATTAGTTTTTAGCTTTGTGTTCTTAATCAACTCGAACCTACATGTATTTTATTTATTTTATAAATCTTAACATTATCTTAACATCTGAACGGGACATCTGCTTTTCCACAGACTCATCTTGGCTGTCCTGCACAAAGCCTGCACAAGTGTCTGGGATTTCTACCCTGTCAGGGAGAAGCCATTGTACAGTGCGCAGCTACAGTCAGTCCTAACTATTATCCGTCATGTGTTTACTATAACATCACTAATGGGATCTAACAATTGTTTCCGTCCCCAGTGTATGCATTGCTGAGGGAAGGACACTCCAGATAACTGAAGACTTCACTGCTCCTGCTGCCTTGAGAAGATCTCCGAAGATGGAGCAGCGTGGAACTCACCTGGCAGTCACAGCACATCAGTCTGACTCTACACACAATTTGTTTTAAATTTTTAGATTGGGATTATTATAAATCTAGACAAAGTCAGATCATACTCGATTCATAATCATATTGATTGCAGTAAATGAGGTGACATACTCAGTCATGTTTATTTGTTTGACATATTAAAAAGGTAGGGGAGATTTTGATTAAATATAGTAAACAGTTGGGCTACAGACCAAGGACTAAGTTACTAGTTTTATGTTTTGTCTTATAAAGTCTTGTTCTGGCACATGCCAGAGCATTTTGGGTATTTTGTTCATTTTCTCTTAATAAGATAACGCCATACAAAACTTTACTTGGAGGTATGCAATTGTGAGTGAATTCTAGTTTTAAACTGGTTGATTTGTATTTCTCATTTTGACTGTATGTATATGTTTAGTAAATCCACAAATATTCTAAAAAGTCCAAATCTTGTGATTTGTTTGTGAGGTAAGCTCTTACTAAACATTTGTACTGATTGTGCTTCGATGTGATAACTGCAAATCAAAAATATAATTGATATAGGACATTTATTAGTCTTGCTTTAGCAGCATGCAGACCTACTTATTAATGCAGCACGTGATCTGAATTAACATGTTCTAAACTGCATAAAATGTTATGGTGTGACACTTTGTGATTGTGATTAATTAAAGTAATCACTGAAATGAGGTTATATGAAGCTTTGTATATACCCTGTTCTTCTGGACACGTCACATGAGGTAAGGTGTATAGCAGAACTGTCTGGGGATAGGCACACTAGTTAAACCTGATCATCTAATTATCAGTTTGTGATACAAGTAGTGATAATTTCACATGGAAAATGTGAGATAGTGAAACAATTATTCCAATTCAGTTTTAATGTGTCCTCTATACTTTTCTATTGCCTTGTAGAGTAGGTTACTTATTCACACGTGTAAATTAATTAAGCTTACTACATTTAGAAGACTAAGTGTATGATTTATAAGCATATTTCTGGATTTAGATACATGCTGAATACTCTGCAGCAAGATATGTAGGCCTACTTTATTTACTTTGGTCCTCAATGCCTGCAACGTCCTCCTCACCCCCTGCGTGAGGTGTGTTTTAACCATAGATAGTTTTAACAGCCAGGAGCCTTGACAGCGGCTGCGGGACAATAAACTCCTAATCCAAACAAAATATAATGGAAATTCATTCTCTATTTAATAAGACTACTTTTACTGAAATTTAAAGGTTTACACCAGTGCCAATCACACAGCAGACGTTAACTGACGTCGACGCTGGCCCTTATATCTGCTAAAGTAAACTTGTTTATGATTTTCACTACTGGCATAAGGCTCCGCTGTAGTTCCCTCTTATTCAATTCCCTTATTAATTCAGTGAATACAGAGGAAATCGTTTTTGGTAAGACCTCAACCTGCCCACAACGATCCATAGGAGAAGAAAATACGCAGAATAAATAAATAATAAATTGTCCACCAAGTGTTGTCCCAATCTACTCCCACACACGGGCTTTCCTCTCTCTGTTATGGTAATTGTTTTGGTAGTTTTTGTCGCTCATTTCCTACATTTTCTGGTGAAAAGAGACGACGGAAACAGGCTTTCCCTCAGTCTGTTTAAATGCTGACGTCACAGGTCCCAACCGGCGCTTTCATTGGATGATGCTGTTCTACGGGTACAAAATACTTTTGCACCAACTATACCACTAGCCTGGTGCTACCAGACCATCGTACTTCATTTCATTTGTACAGAAGGTCTGGCAGTGCTGTAATTGGCAAACGTTCACTCATGGAGGCGGGTGTCTGTTAAAGTTTAAAACTATTGGATCTGCCCAGTGCCACTCTGGATTAGCCAACCAATCGCATAACGTTTGGTCGTCACGTGTGTCATGAGCCGGCTTCTGGCAACTGAAACTGGAGCGCGACTTCGACGTCATCGTTCCCAGCCACTCTCTGTTCGCTGATTGGACCGGCTGTCGAATCTCCGGCAAAACTGGGAAATGGGCTGTACACCCAGACTGACTACTGAAGGGAAAATAAAATTTGGCCAGAAGTAGGCGGGCGGGCGGAGCCAGGCTTGTCACTACACGATCTGAGGAGCCTGCACGATATGAGGACCGCATGCGCAGAACGGACGTCATCATTGATGGCCTGCTACGGCGACACCACGTATTCATATTGTAGGCCAATACAGTAATACTTTTATTTACTACAGCGCTTTCTTTTTCAGACAGTCGCCTAGGCAACGCACGTCTGCGTGGTCCTGGTAAGTAGTGTTTTACATTATGTATGGTTATTTACGTGTTTTTCTGTAGTTATATATTCCTCTTTTTTGTAAGTCGTGTGTAGAGTTATTTTATTATTATCTTTCACGATGGGCTAGCTCACATGCTAACGTGCCAGCTACCTAGCTACTGCTATTTCCAATACAACATCCATAGCTAACCACTATTAAATAAAAAGTAGCATGATGAAAAAGATAAGTAAATAGTTATCTAACAGCAAGGAATAGGCTAATGATATGCTTTTTTTAAAAATGCATTATTTTTACATTCTGATTGGTAATGCTCACAGCAAGTTTTAAACTATCTACATTACTAATATTTCAATTTAATTAGGCTATCTGAAAAGGCACTTCTTATCATAAAAGGTTGGAGAATGAAAGAAAAATGCAGTTGTAGATATGCTGAACTGAAATCAGGATTGTGTTATTGATATTCATTTAAGGTTAATCATATTACGTTAGGCTACATTTAGGCCTATATAATTGTGTCTCCTCCGTGCCATCTCGTGTATATTTGTCGGTGGGTAGCATATTTAATAATACTAAACTTTGTGTAGCACTTATGATTCTAACTAAGGGCATAACATAGGCTACACGTAATGTACAGACAGTAATGAGCCCTATGAAACAAAATAATAAACACTCACAATTTAATTCCAACAAGTCCTCCAAATGATACAACCACATAGGTTATTATTAGTCAATTACTAATGTTATTATTATTGTGTCTCCCTCTCTCCCACCATCTTTTTTTACCTAACCCTCTCTTGCTGTGCCTCTAACCCTGTCTCTTTCTCTAGATCCATCCAATTTAGACGGATGACCAGACCACCCGACCAGAGGCTCCATCAGTCGTTCCTTGTTGTTGTTCCCTGTGGTTGTTCCTTGTGGTTGTCATTTAAGAGTTTGTTCAGCATAAATTTAGTTTAAAGCATTGTGTATAGCTGCAAGTAAGTTACAAACACAAGAGGCAAAGGGTGGGTTATGCCTACTGACATGTAGGGTATGTTTTCATGCCAAGGATACATTTCACCAGATAAAATACAACTTTGAGCAAATGTTGCCATGTTAGAGACAACCACACTGCTTATTATAATTAAAGTAATGTCTTTATTAGATTTTACCTACAAAACCTCAAAAAGTCATATACTTGTCCATTTGCAACACAAAGTATGAAAGTTAGCTATACCATCTGTTTCTGTTCACATTACAGTGATCACATGACTGTTACCTTCTCAAAACACTGGTTGGCTGGTGCATAGTGACCAACAACATATTAGATTAAAGACAATTGTATTTAAAAATTTAAATTGTATTAAATAATACAATACAATTTATTAAACAAACTCAAAACTACATGTGCCTAGGACTGGTTGAAAAAAAAGAAAATATGGAGCCACGCATTGGACTGTCGGATCAAAGACTTCCTTTTCCTAAACCCAAATAATAACTAATGAAGTTAAAATTTAAGCTATCAGCTCTCCGGTTTATCTTTTTACAATTTTTCCTCTGAGAATTCTCTTCTGCTTTTGTCCTGTTCGCTCTCTTCACAATTGTCGATATCTTAAGTGTGTAGGTGCTGGTCACTGTGCCCAGTTTCCTCTGTAGAATGTGTTTCATCTGTAAAACACAGCAGTGCAGTCCTTTGTGTCCCTCTTCTGCCAGCTCTCTGGAAGTAGCTTAAGTAAAAAGTGTAGGAAAAAAGATAGAAAAATTAATTACTATTCAGCTTTTAATAAACAATCAGACTTAACATGCTTTACTGGTGGACTCAGAGATTCTGGAGAATGCTTGTTGCCAAAATCAGCGAAAAATCAGGAGTTAATACACCAGCATGTTGCTAGCTATGGTGGCCCTTTTGTTTAAATACCAGTTACAGTTTTTCACAATTGTTTAAACACATTTATTGGAACATCAGACACATTGTGCACAATCTGAAACTAATTTACCAACTGCTTAACCAATTCTGCTGAACTCCGAACACATCTGCCTTATACTCATATTCTCATTCCAAAACACACATTTTTCACAACACTACACACAATTCTCTATATATTGCACACTCTTCCTGAATTCTCTCTCTTGAATTCACAGAGCACACTGCCAATCACATTTCTAAACTCAAAAGGCTTTTGTGCACTTAGCTACTGAAGGGTCAGAGATGAGCTCCTGTTTGCTGTGATTTACAGTAGACTGCACATTTTGGTACAAATACAGTTTTTGCCGAATACTGTAAACACTAAAAGTGACTGCTTTGACCACAGCATCACAACCTCTAACTTTTGTAACTATGCCCTAACCAAAGCTCCCAACCTCACAAACACAATATATGCTTTGCACTGTGTTTGACATTCTCCAACACACTTCTTGAAACAAAGTTAAACTAATTGAATACCAATCAATCTAAACCTTAGCACTACAGATAGACCCCAGGTGAGCTCAGCTCCTTTCTGAGACAGTAAGAGTCAGGGGAAGAGGAGGAGAGAGAGCGACAGGAGGACGAGGACAAAGAAGGTAACAGACGGAGACACATACAACAGGGACACTATAGTGGACCATGTTATAGATCATGGCCTATCAATGAGGGAGCCTGGACAGAGAGTGCAGCCCAACTTGAGTCGCTCCATAATTATGAGATTTAGACTGGATATCAGGTGATCATTTCCCTGTTGCTTCTCTGAAACTGGGCAGTTCACACTTCTGCATCGCGAACGCTCTTGCACAACTGAGCCTTAACAGCATCAGCACCCCCCACTTCATGTACATGCGTCCCCTCATTTCTCCTATTCCAGACGCCTGACCAACATGACCTGGTCAAAGAGACGCCTCTTCATGGGGAGGCTTATCACTGTTTTGAAAAAATGTTGTAGATTTGAATAGCCTCTATTTCAGAGTTGCTGAGCAGATAGTCTTAAAGGTTCACGAGGAAGAAGTAGAACCTCCCTAGATGGACGTGTGTTTGACTTGGTATGAAACGATCTGTCTATTTGCAGATATTAAGAACACATGATACACCCCACACACAGATATAAACGGGTCCTGTAACTAGCAACTTTAGTGCCATTGCGGCCTCAGCCTGCTGCTTCGATGCTCCATGAAATCCTATGTCTGATGTCTGATGGAAATCTCCTGAAATAAACCTCTTTGAACCACAATGATGATTGTCCTGGCCTCACCCTTTGTCTTGGTCGCAACGGGGGATTCGGCTACCACATTTGGCGTCACGAACAGGATATAACAGGAACATTGATGAGACTACCTGTACACTTCGGGACACATCTGGTGGAATGAGATCAGATGGACTGTTGCTGTTGAAAAGTGCTTGTCTGTTCCAGTATCTAAAAGTAACTGAGAACTGCGATGGGAGATAAGGTGTACTCGGCTGAAAGTGCTCTGTGCCAAGTTCAAGGTCACGGCGTGAGCGTCCGGTCTGGGGGACTAAACACAGAGGCTCCGTTATGGCCAGGTATCCAGTAGTTCCACTGTTATAACAAAGAACCGTGTGCTAGTTTTATTGACTAAGACTTTGGGAAAAAGGCTGGACTGGATTCGAGCTTGTTAAGTCGCTCTGTGCTTAATGTACGCTAAAAAAGAAAATGAGGAAAAAGATTGGAGACCAATGTCTGTCATCAAGAAAGCTGACTGCTCGGGTTACTGCCCCCGCGCTGTCGCAAGTGCATTCCGTGGTCATGGCTGATAACGGAGATGGCCACACGCATACCAACCGCATACCAGCTTGGACTTTCCTGGGCCGGTGGCCACCAAAATTCCACGTCTGGCGGAGTCTGCCAATTATGTAATGGAGGAGCCATCCTCTGTGCCAAAGTTGGATGGACTACATTTCCCATGCAAGCTGATCACGTTTCGAAATATCTGAACTTGAGACTCTTGAGACTCGGCTGCAGAGGGCTCTCGCACCCTATTCTCTTTTTATCTTCGTTCAGTGTTTAAGCTGTTGCTTTTTGGTCCCATTCATTTGTAGTTTACTGCAGTAATGCTTACATCTATGCATTGTATTCTACTTCACTCATAAAGAGTGTTTTGTGTTTTGGTGGAGGTTTCTGTTAGGCTATTCAAATATGTTTGGTTACATCTTGTTTTGTTAGAATTATTTAATTCTAAATGGAGGAATGTTGTAGATTTGAATAGCCTCTATTTCAGAGTTGCTGAGCAGATAGTCTTAAAGGTTCACGAGGAAGAAGTAGAACCTCCCTAGATGGACGTGTGTTTGACTTGGTATGAAACGATCTGTCTATTTGCAGATATTAAGAACACATGATACACCCCACACACAGATATAAACGGGTCCTGTAACTAGCAACTTTAGTGCCATTGCGGCCTCAGCCTGCTGCTTCGATGCTCCATGAAATCCTATGTCTGATGTCTGATGGAAATCTCCTGAAATAAACCTCTTTGAACCACAATGATGATTGTCCTGGCCTCACCCTTTGTCTTGGTCGCAACGGGGGATTCGGCTACCACAAAAACAAACACAGATGTGACAAAATCAAAACACTAAAAATGTTGTTTCAAAGTGTATGAACATGCAAAGGCATAATTCTACTGATAAAGCATTCATACAGTGTTTTGCATTCATACCGTAGTGTTTTCCATTCTGCACACCAGTGTTAAATGAGTGCTTGGAAATGTCTACTCATATGATGTATGTTTGTCATATGAAAAGAAAACACCATTTAGTGAAGAGTTTACATTGTTTTGAGGGTAAAGTGTGCTTTAGCAAGAGAAGTGAAGGATTTTGCATGTTGTGTTTGAGTTTGGAGTTTGTGTTTATTTATTTTTTGTTCAATATTAAACCAGAAATAACAAGTAACCATGCATTGTATTCGATTAACTGATTTCAGTTCAGCATATCTGCAACTGCATTTTTCTTTCATTCTCCAATTTTATATCAACCTTTTATGATAAGAAGTGCATTTTCACATAATTAAATTGAAATATTAGTAATGTAGATAGTTTAAAACTTGCTGTGAGCATTACCAATCAGAATGTAAAAATAATGCATTTAAAAAAAAAAGCATATCATTAGCCTATTCCTTGCTGTTAGATAACTATTTACTTATCTTTTTCATCATGCTACTTTTTATTTAATGGTGGTTACCTATGGATGTTGTATTGGAAATAGCAGTAGCTAGGTAGCTGGCACGTTAGCATGTGAGCTAGCCCATCGTGAAAGATAATAATAAAATAACTCTACACACGACTTACAAAAAAGAGGAATATATAACTACAGAAAAACACGTAAATAACCATACATAATGTAAAACACTACTTACCAGGACCACGCAGACGTGCGTTGCCTAGGCGACTGTCTGAACAAGAAAGCGCTGCAGTAAATAAAAGTATTACTGTATTGGCCTACAGTCACCGTAGCAGGCCATCAATGATGACGTCCGTTCGGCGCATGCGGTCCTCATATCGTGCAGGCTCCTCAGATCGTGTAGTGACAAGGCTACTGTACACCCAGACTGACTACTGAAGGGAAAATAAAATTTGGCCGGAAGTAGGCGGGCGGGCGGAGCCAGGCTACTATACCACCTGGACGTGGTGCAAATCTACCTGCAAAAAAACCCACAGCCGAGACTTGCAGGAGCAGATTCGAGCAGAGAAAACCCTCAGTTTAGACTTGTAGAAACAGATTTGAGCAGTTGTATCATCGATTTGTGCTCGCTCATTAAAATGCTGTGCTCGATATCATTTTATTTGAGAGGACATTTTTCACAGATGTGCAACTTCTGATGCATTAGTTCACATTTGGGTTTACGAATGCACAAATTGGGGGCATGTTCTCACATTATGAAACACGGGTGTGCAAATGTGTTTTGCACCAACTGTGCTGCAATGATTGTAGCAAAAGTGTCAAGTGCATGACTCCTTGAAATTGTGATGCACAGGATAGGATTTGTGCACCCGTAACAACGATTTGTGAACTCGTAGCCCCTATTTTGTGTCCACAATGGTAGAAAAAATATTTACGACTTCAAATGTACTGTTACACATTTGTGACTTTAAAGTACACATGCAAAACAAATATTTACGACTTCAAATCTACTGTTACACATTTGTGACTTCAGTTTACGCATTCAAAATCTGCAGTTACATGTGCTAAAGACTTATGCACCACATATACCTTCATAATTGTGCCTTGATTGCCTGGATTAAGTTGCATTGGTAGGCCTACTGTATATCCACTGAAGTTGTTCTGGGTTGTCTTAAGTATAGTGTTGTATAATGAACATTTGGCCTAGTTCTTAAACGAAAAGGATGTATAGAAAGTATGTGTGTATGTCAAGCACCTACAACTGATTGTGTGAGTCATGTCTCACGTGAACGTGAAACTTAAAATAGCCTAAAACGTCCCCTAATTATATTGTGAATGAATTCGAATCTGCATTGGGCATTAAGCGGCTAGTTGTGCATTCTGGTCGGGGTGGGGGGTGCATTTATAATAAAATGTATAATTTAATAAGACGATAAGGAGGTGTGTGTGTGTGAGTGAGAGAGTGAGTGAGTGAGAGAGAGAGAGAGCGAACGAGCGGTGTCGGACAGATTACAGGCGTGTGTAAATCCTGGTAAAGTGACCAGGCGCTATAATAGCTCTTGTAGTTACATTAAATACAAGCTGCGACGTAGCCTACTCTTTTCTTTCCCCCACCTTCCAATAAACATGTAGATTAAAGGTGTTGTCTCACTTGGCTTCCTCAAAAAAAATCGCCACGCCACTGATTGAAAGATGAATAATTTTGTGACAAAGCTTAAGGAACCATGGTTCTATTATTCAGTCTACTGTTTCTCTTTACAATCCCAATAATCCCAATAGTATGATGTACAGGAGTATGTTCCCCACACTTCTCCTCCTCTCTACTTTCTACTCTTCCTCCACCCATCCGGTCTTGCCTCCCTTCTAGCCCTTCCCTTCAACATGTCTCCCTGTTCTCTCTTTGTAATGACTCTTTCCCTCTCAAAAATCTCTCTTCTTGTGTCTGTCCCTCTTTCTCTATCTGTCACTCACTTTTTTTGTCCCTGTCATTATCTGTATCTCTGTCACTCCGCCTCTTTTCTTGCTGCTCTTTGCCTAGTGCTGCTGATCTCTTAGAAACTGAGTAGACACTGTTCAGTTCCAGTGGGACCTGGGCTTAGCCATATTGTGTGACACCTGGATGGCGCCTAAAGGCAATTTAGCACTCGCTCACATACAAAATCACACACGTGAGCACCAGTGAAGACTTGTTTACATTTCTCTTTCATACATATTCATGCTTAGTGCATTCAAATGCAGTACCACTGGTGGTAAATACGGCTGCGTATCAAAGTTCTTTTTTGTCAATAGTGACCTTTTCATTTTGCACGGAAAATGATTTGCACTTCCTTTTTGCTCGTATATTTTGTTAGAGCTGCAGTGGCTCAGGAGATAGGGCATTTGTGGTAATCTGAAGGTAGTTAGTTCAATTTAAGGTAATTTAGTTTTGGTCATCAAGTGATGTAGAAATGCCAAGATGCTGCAAAATAAATGTTAAGTTTCTTTATATTATAATTTGTAATGTCACCTTGTTTAAATGGATGCAATTAAAATGCTATCAAAAAAGTATTGTTAAGGAACCGCCAATGTCAAAGTCATGGTATCGATATCTTTATCGATTTTTTTATTTGGTAAATGTATGCAAATTATTGAAGTTGATTTGTGCGTATGTTCACCTTTGGCATGCATGCATTTAAGTGTGTCTGTGCATTTGTGTGTTTATGTGCATCTGTGTGTGTATTTGTGTATGGGATTAAAGGGGGTACTTCATTGTGTGGGGGGTCCCCTGATGGCCTTTAGCCCTCATCTGGGCATGCTCCAGTACCACAGTCTGATTGGTCTCAAACTGTTTTGACAGGAAATCCATCTGTGTGTGTGCGTGTGCGTGTGCGGGTGTGCGTGTGCAGAGAGGGATGCATCTGGATGACAGCCAAATTGAATGCCAAGGCCAACAAGGCCACAGGATCACAATGAGAGAGATGACGACAATACTGTGTGGATTGAGACTGGGAGAGAGATGCTGGCAAACAGCCCAGGGATGACACAGACAGGCAGTTGTTGGGAGGGAGGTGTGTGTGTGTCTGTGTGCGTGTGTAATTGATTGAGTTTTAATGTGGTCCCTGATGAGGAGACACCGACATTACGGAGAGGAGAAAAGAGCAAGGAAGGAGAGAAAGAAATGGGAAAACAATGTCTTCTTCAAAGTGAGCTTCATGCACACTGCTGTCCATCTTTTACTTAGCTTGAATCCAGATTGTTGCTTTTCCCGTGCACGTGTCACTTAAAACTCAAATGTTAGGATTGTATTTTGTCATTAGTATATTGTATATAAAAGCTACGTGTCTGCAGGTCTCAACGGTCTGAAAGTAGAACCGATTGCCCTACCATAACCTCTACATTTAAACCAGAAGAAAAAAATAGAGTGAAATCAGTCTTAACAGAATCAGAAATTATTATAATTTGGTCCTCATTGATGATGTTTGAGGTTTGCTATGAATAGATATCATTATAGCTGATTTATTCCCAATTTCTTGCATTCTTATGTATATTACAGAATCGGGCTGTCGCGATGAAGGAATACCCCGTGCGGTGAGTCAGGGTGGCTAAACAGTGCGGTATGCGATATAATTGCTCCACCCCTTTTTTAGGCCTAATTATAGGTAAGACAGGGTTTTTTCCCCTGGAAATAGGTCGTAAAAAGTCAGGTCGTCTTGTATTCGGGGTCTAGTATTCGTTGTCCCGTTACCAGAGCGACCATTCAGCTTAATAATAATAATAGGCTATATTTAATATACAGCGCATTTCTCGCACTCAAAGCGCTTTACATAGCTTCAGTTGTGTTTATTTTATTTTTTTATCGGTTGGAACCAAGACTGTCTGTGCTCTCGGAAGCGGCCGGGGCATGTGTGTGTGCAATGGGAGAGAGAACGCTTTTTGTGGAGAGAAAACGAGGCACGGGACATCGCAAAAGCCAATGCAAGGCTTCAAATCATTATGTTGTGAGTCAATGTGTCAGAGGCAGGAATCGGCTGTGCGATCGACTTTTACTATGGCAGTAAGGAGAGATCAGATTGCCAACTGCACTTTTCCTTTTACGCACACCACAGCCGCCGTAATTTAGATTTCATCATTTGCATCAAAGCCCTAATGATAATAAGAATAAGAGGCTTTATTTAAACGCTGTCCATGCGGTCGTTGTGATTGTAACTTTATTGGCTGTAAACTGAAACTAACGGAGATCGTGGAAGCCTTCCAATCGACAACTTTAACGTGCCCCGGTTATCATTTCAGCCTTAAACCACGGCGTTGATAGCTTTCGTTTCAGCACTAGCTATGTGATTAACTATGAGCATTAAATAAATGTTGTGTCTCAGATGCCGAGGACAGCAGCGAGGCTGACCGAACAAGAGCATAGAGAGATGACAGCGAGAGCGATCACAGCGGAGCAGAGAAATAAAGTCTGTGATAAACACATCAGAGTTCGGTCTATTTGTTCTACTTTTCATTTGCAATGAAGGAAAGTGTTTTATTAAATGTTCGTATATGATTTTAATAAATAAAATTAATTTCCTTTTTAAAAACCAGATCTGGTCTTCAAATCTTTTTTCCAAATATGAGTTGAAAAACAGGGGTTCGTCACCTTTTATAACAGGTCCATGGTGCGATTGTTGCGGTGACCGCCCATGCTCTGCGATTGGCGGTTATCACGACAGCCCCATTACAGAACAATTTTTACTGTAGCCTATGAGGCCACTGATGGCCAGCACTGTGTGTGTGTGGTGTAGAGCATGGACCTATTAAGAAAGTGGAGTGACTAGCTATGATTGACGGATGTTAACTTCTATCATATGAGCTTTGACGGTCATTTGGCCAATCAGAAACAGTATTTGTCATTGAGGGGCGGTGACATCAGTCAGTCAGAGCGTCTGCAGGGAAGTTCATATTTTTTTCTCTCCGAGTCATCGGAGCGTTCAAGTAGCCGCAGTACTATTATTTTACCGTGTAAATGTGCCTACTCGGTTTATGTGAATGCAGTTTGCCAACCGTTGTTTTACAGCCATTTGCATTGCTTTATGCGCGCGCTGATTAACGGCCGCGGTTGGCGGATTGTCACTGCAGATTAACGTGTCACCTCAAGTTAATAATGTGCTTTTGTCTATTGCTGTTTTTACGGTTTTTGAATGGTGCGTGGTGTTCTGGCCGACACACCTGAGGTGAATGTAGTTATTTTAGCAGATCAACGCCAAAACAACGCACTCACCTGCGTCCTCCACTATCGTCCCATTTTGCACCATTATGTTCCTGCGCACGACTGAGGTGTGTGCGTGTGTGTGTGCGTGCGTGAACACGAGATTAACTGTGGTGACAAAGTGTATTCTTATGTGTTTGATTTATGGTTGTGTAACAAAGATAAGGCAAATCCTGTTTGCCACAATATAAATAGTTAGTTTATTGTAAGGGAATTTGGTGTGATTGATTTGAGGCTCCATGTTATTTTCTTACTTAAATAAGTTGCAATAAGTTGCTGGTTTTGCCAGCATGTTTAACCGTTTTTCTAAGCTGTTTTTAACGTTTTTCTTGGTAAATACTGTAACTAAACACTTTGTATTGTAAAAGTCAAGATGGTTGACTGACTAACTTGTTTTGCTCATTTTACTATTCATCTGACAAAGTTTTTTTTGTCTTTAATTCTCTTAACCAGAATACACCAAATTGCTTCTCTTAAAGGTGCTGTAAGCGGAATGGTTCTTTTAGCTAACTTCCTGTCAGTTACTGCAGTTAGCAGTCCCCTCGCTCGTCCCTACGTCACCACATTAATGCATTGCGGTATTCAAGTAGTGAGTTATCTAGCATCATCTCTGATCCATAAGTGTGATAAAACATGATAAAAACCATCAAAACAGACATAGGGAAGGATTTTTACCTGCTCCGCCATAGGCGTGCACCGGCAGTGAGACCATGGAGTGTATATACTATATATTATTATTATTATTATTATTGTTTTTTTTTTATTATTCTTCCAGACAATTACACACAATACACAATTTTCTCTTTGCATATTCATACATATAACTTAGTGTTATCGTCCGAAGGGTGGCAGGAGAAGCCAAAGGCGTATCAGGTCCCGCCCCCACTGCCATCAGATATACAGCTACTGATACAGTTAAAACAATTATTATTTTTTTTTTAAGAAGATGCATTCCAATACACAGACAATTTTAGGTCTGAGTGAGATGAGTGTCGGTTTGTAGCGTTCTCTCTTCTGATTGGATACAAATTTCGGGATACTACAATGAGTTTATTTGCAGATTACATGCAAAGCAGCTGACTGAGAGATCGGCTTTTTGAAACGCGCACATTATGTAAGTGATCACTGTATGAATAAAGAGCGATTTTACACTTATATTAACTCTTTCCCCGCCATTGATGAGAATTTCCGTCAATCCCCTTTTTCTCTCTCTTTCAAAGGTTTTTTTATTAGATTGCAAAGTAGCAAAGCAACTGCAGTACAATGGATTACAACTTTTTTCCCCTCCCCCCCCGAACATACCCCACCCATATCCCACCCTCACACCCAATCACAAACAATCCTGCATTAAGAAATTAGTACAAAAAAAAATACATAATGTTAAAAATAGCAGAAACGAAACAGAAACACACACTTCAAGAAACAAAAACAAACAACCAATATGAAACAAAAAACAAAGAAATAAAATTGAATCAAACTAAAGAGAGGAGGGGGTAGCTACTCTTCAACTATTGTGGTCGGTTTCTTAAAGTAGTCTAGGAAGGGGCGCCATATTTTATGAAATTTAGTCTCAGATCCCTGGGTAGTGCAACGAATTTTCTCCAGATTCATACATGACATAATGTCTCTAATCCAATGTGAGTGGGAAGGAGGAGCAGGGTCTTTCCATGTATGTAAGATAGCCCTACGAGCAAGTAAAGAGGTGAAGGCCAGTACCTTAAGCTTCACTTTAGGCAAGCCTGAATTGGGAGCAATGCCAAAAATTGCAGTGAAAGGGTTCGGCTTAATTTGATGCTGAATTACTTCAGAAATTGTTTGAAAAACTGATGTCAGAACTCAGTCAAGGTGGGACACAACCAGTACATGTGAAAGAGTGATGCCGGTGCGCTCTTACAGCTATCACAGGTCGGGTCTACATCGGGGAACATACGAGCTAATTTAGTTTTAGATATGTGGATACGATGTACTACTTTAAATTGCACAAGAGCGTGTCGGGCGCACATGGAGGTAGAGTGTATCCGATCCAGGACTGAATCCCACATGTGATCTGTGAAGGCAGAGCCTAGGTCCTGCTCCCACAGGGTTCTTATAGCTGCTAAAGAGGGGCTATGCAACTTTGAAATAAGGTTGAAAAACACAGAAATTGAGCCTTTTAATGTGGGGTTTACAGAAAGAAACAAATCGACATGATTGGCTGGCGGTTTATAAGGGAATTGGGGAATTAACTTCTGCGTAAAATGCCTGATTTGCAGAAATCGTAAAAAATTTGTCTTTTCGATACCAAAATGTTTTGTCAATTGGGAAAAACTAGCAAATAGATAATTAATAAATAAATCACCGACGCATTTTAAGCCTTTTTTATGCCAGATCTTGAATGTACCATCCACCGTCGAGGGAATAAATAAATGATTAGCTGCAATTGGGCTGAAAAGTGAAAAATTCTGCATTCCAAAATTCTTCCTAAATTGGGTCCAGATTCGAAGGGAGTGCTTAATCACGGGATTACTGTTGGGAATAGCCGAAGAGAGTGGAAGTGCGGCGCTTAAGAGGGCAGATAGAGACAATGGACTAACAGCGCTGGACTCCATTGTTACCCATACTGGGGCTGAGTCGTCGAGGTGAAAATGCACCCAATACACTAAAGAACGGATATTAGCAGCCCAGTAATAGTATTGGAAATTAGGGAGGGCCATTCCGCCTGTTTGTTTTGGTCTTTGAAGAAATGCTTTCCTTAACCGAGGGTGTTTACCATTCCAAATATAATTTATCATTAAAGAGTCCAGGGCCTGAAAAAAAGGATTTGGGGAGAAAGATGGGGAGACATTGGAATAGATATAGGAACTTTGTGAGTAATGTCATTTTAATTGAATTTATTCTACCTATGAGAGAGAAAGCCAGAGGAGACCACTTCGATAATATTTGCTTCGCCTGATCCAATAATTTGAGGAAGTTCGATTTAAATAGGTTTTTAAAATTTCTGGTAAAACATACCCCAAGGTAAGTCAGATGGTCTGTCACCACTTTGAGTGGGAGAGCTGTTTAATCAAGTTTAAGAGCTTCTTTATTAATCGGAAAGAGTTCGCTCTTGCTCAAGTTAAGTTTATAGCCAGAAAACTGACTAAAGACCTCCAACACAGACAGTGCCTCCGGTAAAGAGGTGGCTGGCTTGGCGACAAACAAAAGTAAGTCATCAGCGTATAATGATACCTTATGTTCAATTCCTCCTCTCCATATCCCCTGAATCTGTTTGTTACCTCTGATGGCAATCGCAAGTGGTTCGATTGGAATAGGAAAAAGGAGCGGGCTCAAAGGACAACCCTGCCGGGTCCCACGGTGCAGATCAAAACTACTTGAGTAACGGCTGTTTGTTAATACTGAGGCAGAAGGGCATGCATATAATAATTTAACCCAAGAAGTGAAAACAGGACCCAAACCGAATTTCTCAAGGGTGAAAAACAAATAATTCCATTCTACTCTATCAAATGCTTTTTCAGCATCCATAGAAGAGAGGCATTCTGATTCAATATTTCTGGGGGAATATAAAATGTTCATTAGCCGGCAGATATTATAAAATGATTGGCGTCCCTTTATAAACCCAGTTTGGTCGGGGGATATGATAGAGGGGAGAACATCCTCCAATCTGTGGGCGAAAATTTTAGCAAGTATCTTGACATCCGTATTTAATAGTGAAATTGGTCGGTATGATGCACAATCTAGAGGATCTTTATCCTTTTTTAACAACAGGGAAATACAGGCCTGGTAGAACGAAGGCGGGAGTTTACCTGAGTCAAATGAGTCTGAGAATACTGAACATAAAAAAGGCGATAATTCGGCTAAAAATTTCTTAAAAAAGTCAGATGGAAGTCCGTCTGGACCAGGAGATTTGCCTGATTGCATAGATGTTATTGCTGCAGTAATTTCCCTCTGAGTAATAGGTGCCTCAAGGCTATGTCTCAGGTCTTGAGAAAGGGAAGGCATGTTTAGGTTACAGAAAAAGGTTTCCATCACCGCTGCGTCTACTGTACAATCAGAACTATACAAATTTGAATAGAATGTTTTGAACTTTTCGTTTATCAATTTCTGATCTGATGTTGTACACCCACTGTCTGTCCGTATTCCAGGGATGAGTTGCTTCGCTCTAAATCCGCGCAGTTGATTGACCAGGAGTTTGCCAATCTTGTCACCATGCTCGTAAACAGTACTTCTGCTCCTAAGCAACTGGTCAGCAACCTGACGAGAGGAAAGAAGGTTGAATTCTGTCTGAAGTTTTAAACGTTCTTTGTAAAGTTCAGATGAAGGTGAATTAGCATATTGTCTGTCTATGTTCAGAATCTGATCAGCTATTTCAGTTTGTTTCTGTTTTGTACACTTATTTTTGTATGCTGCAAATGATATAATTTCACCTCTCAAATAGGCTTTCAGGGCTTCCCAAATTGTTGCATTGGACACATCTGGTGTTTTATTTATACTCAAAAAAGTTTTAATATGTGTAGAGATGTGTGAAAGAAAACTCTCATCTGTGAGCAACAATGGATCCAGTCTCCACTGTTTTCTTGTATACTCAACGTCAGAGAAAGCCAGTTGAAGGAGCAGAGGAACATGATCTGAGATCACAATACTTTCATAACTGCATGACTTTAGGTCTGACATCAATGAATTATCAACAAAAAAATAATCAATTCGGGTGTAAGTGTGGTGGACATGTGAAAAGAATGAATATTCTCTTCCTGTGGGGTATAAAAACCTGTATGGATCAGAGAGGCTATAATCAGCAAGGAATGATTTGATATAACCTGCAGATCTGCTAAGAGTGGCAAGTTTGGGGGAAGAGCGATCTAAGACTGGATCTAGATAACAATTAAAATCCCCACCAAGAATAAGAGTATGGGAATTGAGATCGGGGAGTTGAGAAAAAAATCTCTTAAAGAATTCTACATCATTGACGTTAGGCGCGTAGACGTTGGCCAAGATGACTGACTTATTGTAAAGTTTGCCTGAAACAATAATAAAACGTCCATTTTTGTCTGACATAATGTTTGAGGACTCAAAAGGAATATTACTATCAATAAGGATAGCTGTGCCCCTGGCCTTAGCCCTGAAATCACCCGTACACATGTTTTCAGAGGAAACGGGCCGAAATCGCTGTAGTAGCAGTGTAGCAGCCATGCCAAGCCAATAGTCAGCGGTGACACAGCCTAGTAGATAGCTCTTCCGGTACAATTTGAAGCATTAAACCTTACTGTAACCGAAAATTAATGCCACTAACATTCATAAAGCGGTTGGTGTAAGGTTGGGGTTACAAATATTGTAAAAGACAAGCTTTCTGTCCTCTTATTTCACTGCATTGAACTCGTAAAAATAGAAGACTTGCTGATAGTGAAGGGGCTTCGTGAGCGGATACCTTCCTGTTAGGCGTACTTCAAAATAAGTCAACTCACGTGTGTCCAGTGAAACGCTATTAATGTTTAGCCAGTGAAATGAAATAAAACTGGACTCACTGTACACAACCAAGCTTACAAAGAGCACACCCTTCTGTACCAGACTGCACTCCATAAAGCCCGCTCCACCTTCTATTCCAACATCATCCACTCCGGCTCCTCAAACCCCCGCACTCTGTTTTCCACCATCAACAAAATCCTAAAACCAATGGACAATATCCCACACTCCTTCACCACAGACAAATGCAATCATTTCTTATCATTTTTCCACTCAAAAATTGAAAACATTCACAGCCAGCTCACCACCTCCTCTCCCACCTCCCCTGACACGGAAATCTCAGACCCCCTACCTGCAGACCAAGGTTTCTCCTCTTTCTCACCCATAACACCACCTGACCTCACCATAATGCTAACTGGTATCAAACTCTCCTCCTGCCCCCTGGATCCCATCCCCTCTATCCTTGTCAAAGCCTGTCTCCCTAATCTCACCCCGCTCATCACTGACATTTTAAACTCCTCCCTCACCTCTGGTATGGTACCCCCTTCTTTCAAGCTTGCTGCCATCACACCCATCCTCAAAAAACCCAGCCTGGACCCTGAAAACCCCGACAACTTCCGGCCTATATCAAACCTCCCATTTCTCTCCAAATTACTTGAACGTTCTGTCACCATCCAGCTCAAACAACATCTCCACTCAAACCAACTGTATGAAACATTTCAATCCGGCTTTCGAACTCACCACAGCACAGAAACAGCACTACTCAAAGTAACCAATGACCTCCTGCTTGCATCTGACTCTGGCTCACTCACCATTCTCCTCCTCCTCGACCTCAGCGCCGCCTTTGACACCATCAACCACACCATACTCCTAAATCGTCTGCAATCATCCATTGGCATCACCGGCTCCGCACTTTCCTGGTTCAGATCATACCTCACAGACAGATTCCACTTCATTTCCATCAATAACTGCAAATCCACAACCACTCCAGTCACACATGGTGTCCCCCAAGGTTCCGTTCTGGGTCCCCTTCTGTTTATCCTCTACATTCTTCCCCTTGGCCACATCATACACCACTACGGACTACAATTTCACTGTTACGCCGACGATACCCAGCTCTACATCTCCACAGCAACCATCACTCCTGCCATTCTCTCTACCCTCACAACCTGTCTCACTGCAATAAAAACCTGGATGAACAACAACTTTCTCAAACTCAACTGCAATAAGTCAGAAATCATCATCATTGGCCCCAAATCCCACCTTCCCTCCACCCAAAACATCTCACTTTGCATTGATGGACACACAGTCACTCCCTCCCCCCTTGTCCGGAACCTTGGAGTCCTCCTTGATCCTACACTCTCCTTCATACCCCACATCAATAACATCACTAAAATATCTTTCTTCCACCTCCGTAACATTGCACGCCTCCGACCCACTCTCTCCCCCTCCACTGCAGAAATACTTATTCATGCCTTCGTCACCTCCAGACTGGACTATTGCAACAGCATCCTCTACGGCCTCCCCTCCACCCACCTCCACAAACTCCAATATGTTCAAAACTCGGCTGCCAGATTACTCACCCACTCCCGCTCTAGAGAACACATCACTCGCATCCTCAAAAAACTCCACTGGCTCCCAATACAGCACCGAATAAATTTCAAGATCCTGCTCATCACTTACAAAGCCCTCAATAACCTTGTCCCCCCCTACCTCACCGACCTCCTCAAACGTCACTCCCCCACTCGCCAACTCAGATCATCTGACACCAACCTTCTGACCCCCATCACAAGATCAAAGCACCGCACCACAGGAGACAGAGCTTTTGCCATTGCTGCCCCAACCCTCTGGAACTCCCTCCCCATAAACATCCGAAATGCAGACTCAATCAATTCATTTAAAAGCCAACTCAAAACTCACCTCTTCAAGAAAGCATATGACCCCTGATCCACCCACACCACACCTGTCTATTCCAAACCCCATCATAAATTTGTATCTTGCTTTCCGTTGCTTTTTTTTTTTTTTTTTCTTATGTAGGCCTATTGTATACTCTATGTCATGTAAAGCGTCTTTGAGTGACCTCCAAAAAAGCGCTATATAAATTTTATCAATTATTATTATTATTATAAATGCTTTTACTGTGAAGTCGTAGCCTTAATGCTCCTTTTGTTGAACAGTAACTTAACCGCTGCGCGCTGAACTATGGATAGTGTGTTTTAATGTAGAGAGAGCCGTGTCCCTGCCCTGGCATAGAAGCTACACACGTTTATTTGGCTAGAAAAACCGGCAGAGCACAAATCTTTCCCCAGACAAAGTGGCCGGTGGTCTCAATAACTTACTAATCGCTTAGACTAAATTGGCGAGTGTTAGGCTATATTTTAGCCCTGCACGACACTCTCCGCTGATCACAGTGATGGTGCCGTGGAGACACCGTTCATGTTGTCTTCTAACTTTATAACTCGCTTGTGTTGTGGGTATTTTGACAGCAAACGTTATAGACTACGCATGTGTGAGGGTGGAGCCGTGACGTCAGCGTTATCAGGGGAAATGGTTTCGGTGTTTACAGGAAACCAAAACCGTTAAGTTTTCCAAAAAATCCTCCCTGGGAGGTGATCTCAAAAACCTGCGGTTTCATGCCTGCGTTTGCTGTTTTCCTGTAAATGATATAGTGCAACCGCGGGAATTTTTCCGCGTTTGCACCGTTTCGTGTTGTCGTGTAAAGTGCCCCTTAGTCGCCCATGGTCAGAGTCATGTAAGTGGGTTTCTTGAAGGAAAACTATTCCAGCCCTGAGCCGTTTTTGGTGGGTTCAGACCTTTCAAGAAAAGTTCCTGTTTCCGGTTTACACGTAAGATTCGCTAGCTGTTACGTTACTGCTGCTTGTCCTGTCCTATCGTGTCTTAAGTTTATTCTATTGTTTCCTTCACACTTTCCTGTTTTCTTCACAAATTGTTCCCTTTGTATTGTTAATCACTTTCCCGTCGTTCTCCCCTACCTCGCTGGTGTTGGGGGGTGATTTGTTGTTGTCTGTATAGCATATCCTAGCACTTAGCTTCTCGCACTCTCCCCTGGGTCTGACTCTGTGTCTTACTCATTGTGCGTGATGGCTTGTGCGGATTGTGCTACTTTACTGGCTAGAATGGCTCGTTTAGAGAGTCGCGTCCGTGAGTTAGAGCAGCTTTCTGCTACTGACGTTATAGACAGCACGGACACATTGCTTAGCCTTAGCCCCGGGAGTCTTACTACCCCCGGTAGCATTGAGGTAACTGCTTCGGCAGACGCGGCTGGGTTCTGCCCTGTCCTGCGGGGCAGGGGTGCACGCGGTGCTGGCGGGCTTGCTTGGTGCCCCGGTTCGCGGTCCCCTCTCGGGACTGAGAATCGGTACTCGGCTCTTGCGAGCCCTGTTAGCCCGTCTGTCTCCCTCGCTCCCGTTGGTCGGGTTGGGCCCCGCACGCTAGTCATAGGGGACTCCATCACACGCAACATTAAACTTGATTTGCCAGCCACTGTTAAATGTATACCTGGAGCCAGAGCATCCGACATTGAGGCTAATCTTAGTGTGCTGACTACATGCAGGGATAAGGGGGATAAAGGCGGAACGCAGACACAAAACAACACACGTTTTGATAACATTGTTATTCATGTCGGCTCCAATGACGTTAGGCGGAGGCAGTCTGAGATCACTAAATATAGCTTAGCTAGGGCTTTTGAGACTGCCTCAAAGATGTGTCGGCATCCATTACTAGTCTCTGGTATCCTACCCAGGAGGGGTGATGATGAGTCTTACAGTAGAGTTACAGCGTTAAATCGCTGGCTGGCACAGCACTGCCAGGAGCAGGGTTTTACCTTTGTGGATAATTGGGCTTCATTCTGGAAGCGCTCTGACCTGCTGAAAGCAGACGGCCTCCATCCTAATGGAGAAGGCGCTGCTATGTTGTCTAGGAATATAGATGGGTACTTGAATCGAGATTGATATAGGGATGTAATACCCAGCAGGTCGCAGGTTGTACATGAGCCTGCTAGTGCGGAGGTGGAGTCAATTAGCTTACCTAGCATGTTAAACGTAATGTTAAATCATGAAACTGTTAATGTGCTTAACCATAACATTCCTCCTCATGTTAGCTCCGTGACCGATGGCTTGGTCTATGGCATCGAGACTGTGTCCCTCCCTCGCCGTGCAAATTGCTTACTGTATCCAAATGTTGCTAAGCACAATAATTTAATTACCATTCCCACATTGGGAGGTGGTAAGCCAAACCCCACTATGACCCTCAAATGTGGGCTCTTAAATACTAGATCTCTTTCTAGTAAATCCCTATTGATAAATGACTTAATTACTGAACATAAGTTTGATATGATTGGTCTGTGTGAAACATGGCTTCAGCCAAACTTTTTTCTACCTCTAAATGAGGCCTCTCCTCCTAACTACTCATACTCTCATGTGGCCCGGGATACTGGACGGGGTGGAGGTGTTGCCCTTATCTATAAATCTATTTTCAACCTGAGCTCGAAGAATGACTTTAAATGTGATTCATTCGAAGCCATGGTAATGAGGCCACCTCCTGTAAACAGGAATAATGGCTTTCATGGGGAGGGTTTTAATTTTAATTTGGTGGTGGTCTATAGACCCCCCGGCCCATACTCACAATTTATAGAACAATTTAGTGACTTTCTTGCGGATCTTATCACCCACTCTGATAAAATCCTAATGATCGGTGATTTTAATATTCACCTCAATAAGGCAGCCGATCCCTTAGGGAAAGCCTTTGTTAATATTATTGATAACTTTGGTTTCAACCAATTTGTAAATGAACCTACTCATTGTGAGGGAAACACTCTTGACCTCGTCCTTTCCCGTGGGATTTCTGTGATGGCCCTAAGTGTTTTTCCTGTCACTTCTGTAGTATCTGACCATTTTCTTATTTCCTTCGAGGTTGCCCTGGATTGCCCGAGCGAGGACGATGGAGCAGTGGTATCCACTCGTCATATTGGTGCGTCAACTGTAACAACCTTACTGGATCAACTTCCCACGGTCCTGGCCTCCTTAGCATCGGTGACCGAATCTGTCGATAGCCTGACAGCTGCGCTGAACTCAACCCTCTCTACCCTCCTGGATTCTGTGGCACCTCTCTCTACAAAAACCAGACGAACGATGAGGGTTTCTCCCTGGTTTACTGACCACACTCGAGCTCTGAAAAAGGACTGCAGGAGATTCGAACATGGATGGAGAAAATCAAAACAAGAGTCCACCTACCGGCCTTGGAGAGATAGTGTCTCAAGCTACAAGCGTGCTCTAATTGTAGCAAAGAAGGCCTATTACTCTTCTCTTATTACTAAGAATAAGAGTAATCCAAAAATTTTATTTGACACTGTTGCCAAACTTACAAAAAAACCGCAATCATCAAATCGCTCAATCCATTCTGCGCAAAATTTTATTGACTATTTTGATAGTAAAATTACCAATATTAGAAACCAAATCAGTTCCTTTGGTTCAACGATTTGCACGATACCTGCGTGTAAGCGTATTATCGGTTTACTTAATAACTTTGAGTCTGTTCCGTATGAAGAACTGACTCAAATAGTCAAAAACTCAAAACCAACGACCTGCCTTCTTGATCCCTTGCCTGCCAAATTGTTCAAAGAACTCTGGCAAACCCTGGGTCCTACAATACATGATATTGTCAACCTTTCTTTAATGACTGGTACTGTTCCCACTTCCTTTAAGGCTGCTGTGGTGAAACCCCTCCTCAAGAAACCCAATTTGGATCCTGATGATCTGAGTAATTATCGCCCAGTGTCAAATTTGCCTTTTTTATCCAAAATACTAGAACGTGTAGTGGCGCAACAGCTTACTGATCATTTGACTAGTAATCAACTTTTTGAACCGTTTCAGTCTGCCTTTAGGGCACGTCACTCAACTGAAACCGCACTCACTAAAGTAGTTAACGATACTCTGTTGATGATGGACTCCAATACGGCCTCGGTGCTTCTATTGTTGGACCTCAGTGCAGCGTTTGACACCATTGACCATGACATACTCCTTAATCGGCTGGAAAACCTGTTTGGCGTTACAGGTCTGGCCCACGATTGGCTGAAATCATACCTATCCGGTAGAACTCAGTGCGTCTCCTACAACAACAGTACATCCATATTCACTGACGTGAATTACGGAGTTCCTCAAGGCTCTGTTCTCGGACCTTTGCTTTTCTCTTTGTATATTTCTCCAATTGGTCAAATTATTCGTAGCTTCGGGGTCAATTTTCACTGCTATGCGGACGATACTCAGCTCTATGTCCCGGTCAAAGTTAACGATGTTACTCATATCGCTAATTTAGAGTCCTGCCTATCCGCTGTTAAAAGCTGGATGTCGCAAAACTTTCTGCTCTTAAATTCAGAAAAAACTGAATTGTTATTAATTGGTCCCGCACACGTTAGAAATCAGCTTGAGCAACTGACAATTAATTCCGACAATTGCGTTATCTCTCAAAGCTTAACAGCAAGAAATCTTGGTGTTAAATTCGACTCCAACCTGTCCTTTGATCAACACATCAAAGAGATTACCAAAACTGCGTTTTTTCACTTACGGAATATATCAAAAATACGATCCAGCCTGTCCATGGCTGATGCGGAAATATTAATACACGCCTTCGTATCTTCTCGGCTTGACTATTGTAACGTACTACTGTCTGGGTTGCCCAGGGCAAGTACTCGAAGCTTACAAAAGGTACAAAATGCTGCGGCGAGGCTTTTGACCAGAACTAGAAAATACGACCACATTACCCCTGTTCTTGCGTCGCTCCACTGGCTTCCAGTTCATGTCAGATCTGACTTTAAGGTGCTGCTATTGACCTATAAGGCTTTAAATGGGCTTGCACCTTCATATTTGTCTGACTTAGTTCCGCGATATGCCCCATCACGGGCATTACGGTCTACGACTGCAGAGCTCCTGTCTGTCCCCAGAGTTAAGAAAGCTGCCGGCAGCAGGGCTTTCTCGTATCGAGCTCCTTCGCTATGGAATACACTCCCGATTGAGATCAGACATTCTGAGTCGATCGAGGTGTTCAAGTCTAAACTTAAGACTTATCTCTTTGATTTATCCTTTGGTTAGCGCTCGTCCACCTCTCTGCTGGCGCGGGGTCGGTTGTGGGCCACCCTGTCTGGGCTCGGTTCTCTGGCCTCTGCTGGGGGGGAGTTTGCTCTGGGGTAGGTGCCGGTCTGTGGCTGTTTCCGGTGGGCTGCCCTGGCCGCTCGGGCTGGGGCAAATTGGCGTCTGACCGTGGGCGCTGCTGCTGGGGGGTGGGATCATGCCTTGCCTCCGGACGGGCGGTCGCGGCGGCCTCCTGGGGCTTGGCTGGGTGGTCATGTCGGCTTGTGGGTTGGGCCGGGGGCGGGGCGCTGGGGCGGCGGCGCTGCCTGCCGCTGTCGTTGGTGTGCCCTGGGCTGGGGGCGGCCTGGGGGGTGGTGGTGTCGGGCTGCGTGCTCAGGCGTGTGCAGCGGCGCCGTGCTGTTGCCTGACTGGACCGTTGGGTGGGGTTGAAATGGGGCCTCGGGTGCACATTGTGTAATTGTTGCACTGGTTGGTGGGCACTGCGATGTTTTTAATCGATTAGATACGGGTTGCTTTTGACCGCCTCGGGAGAACTTTGGATTGATTGTGCTGGGGCGGTTAAAAGCAATCCATGCAATTTGCGTTTTAACTGTTTTTAAACTGTTTTAATCATTTGTCCCTGCCTGGCGGTCCGCTCTGTGGCGTCGCTGTTGGCGTCTGTGTTTCGCGGCCCGGCGTCGGTGCTCCTCCGGCCGGTCCTGGCTCTGGGTGTGCCGATGGCGGCGGCGGATGCGTCGCGCCCTTTGTGCTTGGCGCCTCTGGCCTTGTCTCATGGGCTGGGCATGGCCGGTCTGGCCGGCCCGAGTGGGCTGTACGGGCCGCCCCTTCCGGGGGTTTCGGCTGTGGTTGCTCCTCGTGGCTGCGGTGCATTTGGCTATTTCCCTATTCTATACTATCTATTCTCTATCTACGGCCCCGGTCCTCCACTGGACTAGTGCTGCACTGGGGCGTGCTCTCTGGGGGCGGGGTGCTGGGGGGCTGGCTCTGGGTCTGGGAGGCTAGCGCCGATTGTGTGTCGGTGGGGATCGGTAGAGTGTAAATCAATGTTATTTAATGTTAATTGTGTTCATATTGTTGAACATTGTTATAGCGTTATTATCATCAGCCTGATGAGCTGCCTTCGGTCTCGGTTTGTCAGAGCCTGAGTACCGGTTGTCCTCCCACTGAGAAATTGTCCTGCCGACGCAAAATAAAATAACTGATACCATTTCTCTAACATTTGTGCTCTTCTGTCTATCTTCCATGATTGCTGAGCGATGCCCTGGGGGTTCTTTCCCCCTGTCTACCTGCTCGACTGACTCCGAGCTCTGTGTGGAATCAGCTGTCCTATGAACGGATGCTCCCCGCCTGCTGTTGCCTCACTTCAGCACTGTTTCACCGTCCATCAGGATAGTACTATTTCTACTCGCTTGTTTGTTCAATCTTTAAATTCATTTTTGCTTTGCTCATTGGTTGCTTGTCTGTCCTCTTCCAGTTTTCCATGGTCATGGTGAGATGGTGTGGATCTGGTCTCCCCTCTGGCAACATATGAGATTGGATCGCCTACGCATGCTGCAGTGGTTAAAGATACCACCTGGAGACGTGGGGTGAAATCCCGGTGCTGGAAACCTTAGTTTTCCCTGGTGGAGACGAGACGGTGTGGATCCTCTGGCATCATCTGAATTCGTCCTGCATCCGTACTATTTGCACTTTACTTTAGTATTACCATCTAAACATCTGGACATTGATCAAAATCCTTCGTGATTTCTCTCTATTTATGACATCTATTGCAGCATGTCCGTCCTGGGAGAGGGATCCCTTACTCTGTCAACTCTCCCTGAGATTTCTTCTATTTTTTTTTTTAATCCCGGTAAAGGGTTTTTTTTTACTGGGAGTTTTTTCTCAGCCGAGCTAAGGGTGTAAGGGCAGGGTGTCATATTGTTTCACATATTGTTTCATATTATATCATGTTGTGTCATATTGTACCATACTGTATCATATTGTATGGACTGTAAAGCCCATTGAGACGAATACTATTTGTGATTTTGGGCTATACAAATAAAACTGATTTGATTTGATTTGATTTGATTTGATTTACCCCTTTTCACTTGGTGATTTAGCCCCTTGACATTCCAACTAATTTAATTAAGATTGCCCTTCATCTAGCTCAGTTATAGTGAGAGAAAAAAGAGTTGCTCCGAAAACAAAAAGAGTAGCAAAATACAAAGGAAAAAAAAACACAAAAAAAAGGAAAACACAGATAACTGAAAACACAGCAGGTGATAACCCATCAGCTAAACCCCCAGTTAACACCACCCCATCCCACCCAGAACTCACCCCATATATTGCTCTAAACAGCAAACCCCGAAAGACCCTTACTAGTCTCACAACAAACATTCCAAGCCTTAACCTTCTAACCTGTGCTAGCTTCCCACATAAGTCTTGTACAATTCACCCCATAACAGCTAGTAACACTATGAACAATCCAGCAAACTGTCAAAATGACAACACACTAAACAAACATACCGTGCTCAACCAACAAATTCGAAATACAAAAAAAAGAACAAGGCGTGAGTTAGACAATCTGTCCAAATGGCAAAAAAAATAAAAATAAAAAAATAAAGAACAGACACGCTTATCTAGCCGTTTTAAAATAGAGATACAAATAAAAAAAAGTGAGTGAGCTAGACAATACGTCAAAATGACAAGCAACAAAAATGTCACGTTCACCCAGCTAATTTACTCATTTCTAAAAAAAAAATTAAAAAAGGGAGAAAAAATGCGTATAGTACAATCAGTCTGAGAGTTTGACTGAGGATATGAAAAGAGCATTTGCCCACATTGTATACTCACAGCAGGCAATCGTATTTACTACGGACTCACACCCAGTGTAGATAAGTAGTTAGATGCTTCAGAGACAGACCGCAGCCACTTTCTCTCGCCACTCTGGAGAGTAATACGAAGCCTCGCAGGATGAAGAAGAGAAGGACGGAGACCGCGCTGATAAAGCTCAGCCATGACCCGCTTGTATTCAGCCCGCTGCTTCATGACCTCCGCGCTGTAGTCCTCGTAGAACCGGAGCTTGTGGCCGTGGTACTCCAGCTCGCCCTGTTTACGTGCCTCTTTCATGATCAGGTCTTTAGTCTGGTATCGGTGAAAGCGGATAACGACGGGTCGCGGCCTTTCATGCGGGCCCGGTTTGGGTGCCAGAGTGCAGTGAGCCCTGTCCAGCTCCGGGGGAGAAGGGAGAACTCAACCACCAAACACCTCGGCGAGGAGCTCGGAGAAAAAGGCGGCGGGGCGCGCACCCTCAAGTGATTCTGGTAAGCCCACAATACGAACGTTCTGTCTCCTGCTTCTCCCTTCCAAAAGTGAGGAGCACGTAGCCTCAAGTTGCTCCAGGCGTCCGCAAACAGTTTCTGCATTCTCCTCGAGATCGGTTATACGTTTCCCCTGGCTTGAGACCACGGCCTGGATGCTGTCCAGCTTAGCGTCCATGCTGGCGAAAGATGATTTAAACTCGGCGGCTATGGCTGCTCTATGCTGTTCAAGCAGAACCGAAATGGAAGCCACTGAGCTAGCACCAACGTCCATGCTAACCACGCTGTCCGAGGACATATCTGACTCTGCCGAATATCATTTTGCGTTTTTCTTGCTTCTAGGCATTTCTCCAAAACAGTATCAGTGTTACCGGCAACACAAGCACACAAAAAAAATCGACGAAAATAGGGTTTAATCAGTTAGGCCTGAAATATTTTGTGGGAGCTATAGAGCGATCGTACCTACCCCATGCTCTGTAACCCGGAAGTCTCAATCCCCTTTTTTACCGTTAGTCTTGTGGGGGCGCTGTTACGGACCATCTGTAGGTCACCCGAACAAGAAAGGTGGAGCCAATGTTTAATGTACAGGGTGGAGCGGCAATGCTGCAATCGGCTGCAATACGCCGAGATGCCATTCCAACCGCCGTAAAACACAAAGAAGAAGAGAGTGTATGAATGGAAAGTGTGGCGGGAAAATCACTAACTGATGTTTTCGTGTACATTTATATCACAAATATTTACTATCAACAAGAACCTGTCAATAGAAACAAGAAATATGCCGGTGCCCGGCCTAAAATATACGGCTAAACAAGCAGCAGAACAGGTAATGGACTCGGACTCAAATCATTCCTGTTAGGAGAATTCACAGTCTGATCAGGATGATGATGAGGACGAAGACGAAGAGTTACAGTTTAGCGAGTCACATCAATCTAACGTTACATTTAGCCCCGCCTGTATTAGTGCCAGAGGAAGGCGAAGGAATCCTCGACAGACGTCAACCTGTCAACAAATGACACCGGCTGTGTCCCCCGCTGTGTCCAGTGACAGCGACGTAGATAACAATATTTCAGACCCACCATCAGGTGACTCAAGATCCCGATCGCGCTCTCTGTTGGAACTTGCCATTCATAATGAGAGAGGTAAGACAGATCATTTGAATAGTGTGTTTATAAGTTTGGTAATGTAGCCTAGGCTATTATGTAGACTGTACAATTAGCCTATTTTATGTGGACAAGATATGCTTAATGCCAAATATTCAGAAAAGAAAGATGTTGTTGCAGTAAAATGTTTCTCTCTCTTTGTGTGTGTGTGTGTGTGTGAAGCCTATATGGTGTGTGGGTGTGTGTAGCCCAGTGGTTCTCAATTATTTTCTGTCATGCCCCCTTAGGGGGACAGAAATTTTCGTGCCCCCCCCCCCCCCCTTAATTGAAATACTATTGAGAACCTGCTAATATTTATTTATTTATCTGTACAAAAGCACTGTATGAGTTTCTGGCACAAGCATTCACCATACTATCAAATTAGATAAGAAAAATTAGCTGAGATAACTTCTGCAGCAAAAAAAATCAAAGTTCAGTTTATTAGCTCAATTTGTAACATTTAAACAAGACTGCTCAGTCTGTGTGAATCTCAGGACAGAGAAACAAGAGCAAATGATTAACTGAGGTTTGCATTTCATTCAAACAAATTTTAAACTGTAAACATAGTTAAGGTGGTGTTTTTTTATTATTATAGGCCAATAGGCCTTCTGTGATGCGATAACCAATAATTAATTAAAGTTATTATTAGTCTACTTGCTTGATTTCTTTTTAAATAGCCTAAAGAGACACTTGGAGACACATGTGGACATTTATTTACTGCAAATCGCGGCCTTTCGCGCGGATATGACCATACACAAGCACACATCGCGCTTGCTAGCAAAAAAAAAAACTTTTTTTTTTGTCAGTTGGAAATCAAGGCAGATGATGATGATGATGTAAATGTCTGTGTTGATTAGAATAATTTTAGAAATAAAACTAACCTCGCATATTGCATTTTGAGGGACTTGCTGTGTCTCAGCAGCAGTGTTTATTCCTGCTAGGCAGCGGCAGACTAATACCTAGGTTACAGGATCTATAATAGTTTGTTTACCTGCTGCTGTCATAGCTACAGACGCACAGTACAGTGCACGAAGGAATTTTATTAGCATATTCAATAAACAAGATATGGCCACGTTTGGAGGACTTAGCGATGCGTCTGCTTTTGAAGACGATTATAGAGCTGTTAAGCGGAAGTGGCGGAATTACGGGGCATGGGACCTATCGGCTGAAAAAAAATGAATGGGAGTCTATGGAAAGTAATCTACTATTTTCTGGTCCCAGTCATTAAATGCCTTGGATTACATATATGTTTTGTATGGGTCTAAATGATAATTTTTCATGTGAAGAGTTTGACGGTATGTTGTATGATTATTTGTCTAACGGCTTTTGAAAAAATCTTACGAGAACAACTACAAGTCTTGTCGCCTCTTTGACTTCACCTCAACACATTCCCTCCTCTTCTCGACTGACAGTGCTAATGCTAATGCTAATGGCTGGCGTGGACAACGCTAACAATCTCCCCACTCGAGAAATTGAAACTCTCCACATGTCCACTTGTGTAGTGGTTTTCGCCACGCTGAAGACTTTTGTCTTGTCATTGAAAGAAGGCGGTGTAGCGGGTACAGGTAGTTCAGATTAATTCAGCTATTAGAAATTAATCTGATGATTAATAATACTTTAATAATTTCTTAAAGTTCAAAAGGGGCACCACCATTCATTGAAGAATGGAAAAGTAATAGCAAATTGTCTCGTTTAATCAAAGGATTTATTTAGAAACGTTGATTAGCTTAACGCTCAGTTAAACAAATCAACATTAGCAAATCCTAGTCTCAAAGATCATTTCCATAAAATAATGTAATCAAGTAGTTACTATTATAAATTTGGTAATATGATCTTAACACTGAAGGCTACAGAGTCTTTCACTTGTTGATTGTTGACACTCCAATAATATCCACACAAATAAATCACAAACACTTCTGGTTACAATATAAGAACATTTATTTTAACCACGATGAAACTTAAGGTAACATCCGTTTTATACACGCATGAAGCAAATACACTTAATCAAAGAAAAACGTCTAGAACATTGTTGTTTATACAGCTATGTACCAATGTGTGTGTGTGTGTGTGGGAGTGAGTGAGTGAGTGAGTGAGCGAGTGAGTGAGTGTGTGTGTGTGTGAGTGTGTGTGTGTGGAGCAAGAAAAAAGGGGACGGGGAAGCTCCCACGTGACTTGGGGCGACAGACACAAAATGGCGACCCAAAATAGGCTAGGTTAATAATGCCACAAAATGGCGTCCCTGGATGGCTAGGCTATTCTATTCTACTTCCACCCGATGGGGGAAGTACTCAAAAGGGCGTCTATCTTTAGAACAAAGGACCTGACGATGGGATTTGAGGCGGGGAATTTCGAAAAGCTAGATATTTAAAAGGGATTCTACCAAAGATCTTAGCACCAATTCTATCTGATCAAGGCTACCATCTAACGTGTGTGTACGTGCGTGCAGGAGAGGAAGAGGAGGAAAGGCCACGCTTGGACGCGGAGAGGGGGAAAAAGAAAGGTGTTAGGTTTTTAAAACATACAGCAGACCTGAAACCACACTGCAGCGTGAATGAAGAGATCGAGCTTTCCGTTCTGGCTCTCCGTGGGGGAGAAGACAAACGGAGATTGATCACAGTTTGTTCCAAAATAGCAAACACAAATTCGAAAATAAACAGTATTGTTCACACCTTAAAAAGTAAATAATAACTAAACATCTGCCCAGGTAATTATAAAGCCAAAATCTCACTTGGGGAAACTTAATTCCCACTGCTTCGTCGTTGTTGAGGCGGGTAGGCCACTCCTTTCCAGGACGGGCGACAGGGGCCCACGAGACGGCGATGAGCTGGTGAGGTGATCTCTGCGGTGTCAGATCGCAGGAAAAAGGCAAGAGGGCGCAGCTGATTTGGTGCGGGGATGGCGGTCGAAGATCACTCGATCGGCTATCCAGTCCGAGAGGCTGAGTTTCTGGATAAACCCGCCTGCTTCTCGTGTGGTGTGGTTGCGATCGAAGACCAATTCGACCGGCTTACGTCCTTGGTCCAAAGGCAGGTTTCTGGATAAACCGCCTGTCTCCAGTGTTCTTCTGGTCGTTCCAACGGAACAGCTTCAACACTTCGTTGTTTTAGAGATCGCCGCGGCCGCAGGCGATAGCCTTAGTAAAACACGTGGTGGTTGATTCAGGGCTGAAGAGGGCCCTTGTAGATCTGTACAGACTTGTTGTTTCTATAGGTGTATCAGCAAACAGCCGATTACCAGAAAGAAAGAAGGAGCCGCGGGGCATCCTTTTAAAGGTCCCGGCTTTCCACCGGGGTGGAGTTTTCCGGCTAGCGTTTGGGTACGCCCACCTGAAGAGGTAAGGGTGTACTGCAGTGTTTTGGCCGCACGGTGGCGGCACACAGCTGTCCATAGGTTTGACCCCCTACAGCGGTAAAGTGCATTAAAGACACAGCCATGTTTCTGAGCTAAACTGGTGCGAGTGGTGGTGACGTATATCATAAGTGTCAAGAGCAGCGAAGAGCTGTAGTCCACAAAAGCGCTCTGCACAAAACCTGACCGTATCCAGCTTCTACTCGCTAAATTGTTCCATTCTTTGCACGAAAAAATACTATCTAAATCCATACAAAACATATGTGTAATCGAAGGCATTTCATGACTGGGACCAGAAAATAATACATTTCTTTCCATTGACTACCGTTGTAATTTTTCGAGCCGAGAGGTCCCATGTTTAGTTTAGTTTAGTTTTATTTGTGCAGATAAACAAGATTAAAATGGCAAGAAGATGCGCATAAACATACATAAATGCACGGGTGGGACAAAAGAAACCCCGAAGGGCTTATAAGGGATGCCCACCTGATATTAAAATACAATAAGGTAAAGAAAAAAAGTAAAAGAAAAAAAGACAAACAGAAAAATAAAATTAAAGAGCAAAAACAACTACAAAGTCATGTTACAAAAATGAAAATACATTCAAGTACATATAGTAAAAAAGCAAAGTAAAGATGTAACTAACAAGCAAAAAGACAATATAACATACATTCAGTTTCACAAAGTATCGTAAGCTTTTAAAATGAGGTACATTTTAAGATGTTTTTTGAAAGTAACTAAAGATGAGTGTTTACGTAGAGTAACAGGAAAGCTGTTCCAAATGACTGGACCTCTATCCCTAATTGAAAACTGTCCAAGATTTGTTCTGTAAAATTGACGGTGAAGGAGATCTACAGATCTGGTCTGATGACTATGGATCTGTGACCTGGTTATAAAAAAACTGTTAAAAGAAGAGGGAAGTAAATTATTGAAAAACTGGAAAACAAAAGTGCCGATCTGAAGAGTATTCATATCATATATGCTTAACAACTTCAGACTTTGAAATAACGGAGCACTATGAGCGTCCCAACTGGAGTTGGTTACAGTTCTAACAAACTTTTTCTGTAACGTAAAAATCGAATCTAGACTGGTTTTGTATGTGCTTGCCCATACTATATTTCCATAGGATATAAAGGGATAAATAAGGCAGTAATATAAATCCATACAAATTTTTCTTGACAGCACGGGTCTTACTCGTCGTATAACCCCAATGTTTCTCGCTAATTTATTGGACACCTGTGATATGTGTTTTTTCCAATTGAGCTTATTGTCAATAAATACCCCTAAGAACTTAACATGGGAAACATTTACGAGTGCATTGTTCGCCATAAAAATTGGCTGGATATGATCAGATAGAATAATATTTTTAGGCTTGAATATCATATAAGCACACTTCTCTACATTAAGGGATAATTTGTTGAATTTGAACCAGTTATACAACCGATCAAGTACGCTATTCATTCGATCTATCAACTTGTGTTCATCTTTATCGTTAATGAAAATATTTGTGTCATCGGCATACAAAATAAAAAGAGCTTCTTCAGATATTAAATGCAAATCATTTATGTAAATAAGGAATAAAAGAGGTCCAAGTATGGAGCCTTGAGGAACTCCACACTGTAGATGACTGTAAGTCGAGTTAGCTCCATTCCATACTACATACTGTTTCCTGTTGAACAGATAACTTTTAAACCAATCAAGCTCAGTCCCAGAAACCCCATGAGCCTGAAGCTTAGTTAATAATATATTCGGATCAACGGTATCAAAAGCCTTAGACAAATCAATGAACACTCCAATTGTGAGTTCCTTGTTGTCTAAAGCTGTAGATATTCTGTTAACTAATTGGACCAGGGCCATAGAGGTAGAATGCCATGTCCCGGAAATAAGCCACTTCCGCTTAACAGCTCTATGAGGAATTTGTTGTATCCACCACCGAACCGTACCTGTACGAGCCGGAAAACACTGATGAAGAACTGAGAGAGATGGATGCGCAAAGGGCAGAAAGAGAAAGCAATTAGCCCAGCCAGGTACCAAGTGTGTAGCTATACCATTAGCTAACGTTGTCACTCTCCAAAATGCATGTCATCATCAATCTATCAGTAGGCTAACATTATGAAAGGGGCACGCTTTATTAGCTAGTAGCCTACCAAAAGTTATTACCTGTTCATCAGTGGCTGTTGGTGCATCTGAAAAGACGGATGGCACCGCATTCGTTTTCAGTGATTTCTTGCTCTTTAGATTGCGGGGTTTCTCGAAGTTGTCCGTTCTGAAATGATCGCTACAAATACTCCGTTTGCGAACAGTTTCGGCCGGTGTGTTGATGTCCAAGCCAGCAGCAACAAGCCACATTTGAGTCCTTTCTGGATCTCGCACTGAAAATTGGTGAAAACTTTGTGGTGTCCATCTGTAGGGTTTATTCCTAAATGCACACTGACGCACCATGTTGCCTAGTCGTTCGTTTCAGGTGCTGTCCCATGCTGCTCTGTTTACTTTCTGCTGTAGTGATTCGGTTACACAGCAAAGTAAAAGTCTGCTGCTGCTGAGAAAGTAGTCCCTCAAAATGCGATAATTCATGCGATGCGAGGTTGGTTTTATTTCTAAAATTATTCTATCAACACAGACATTTACATCGATAGTCTGGCGTTATAATTGATTAGCCTCGGGTGTACTGTGGAGTGGGTAAGACTGTTTTAGTAGCAGGCTAAGTGTTTCCCCAATGCCGTGCGGTAGCCTAGCACGAGCAAACTCTGCAACTAGAAGGACTGAATTAAATGTGTTGAAAACTGTCTCCACTGATAAAGAACACCAAGGCTAACTTGGGAATCAGGCCCTATGTCCAAAATCCTGAACTACCCCTTTAACGGTCAAAAATGTCATCGGGCAAGGGAAACTTGCTTGCTGCTTCAGCGTGCTGTTGCCGTGGCGCAGAGTTGGCTTGTTTTAATGGTTTTAAGCCGCAAACTACATGGGTTAGCTCTCGTGAGCTAGCTGGCTAATAATGACATCTTTAGCCTACTCGGGGCTTCACCCCCGTGCTGTTATTGTTGGAGACAGCCAGCAAGGCTGCTTTTATGTAACTTTAAAACATGTCAAACTTGAAAATATTATTTGCGTTGAAGCTGCAGTTAAAGTATTACCAGACATTTGCTAATTTGTTAATTTTGACAGCTTTTTTAAATGAAGATTAGCAAAAACTGCAAGTCTTTCATTATTTTGATATAGGCTACTATCAATTGGAAAATGTAGGCTATTTGGTTGATGCTGTAATTTTTATTTTGCACTGACTGACTAAAGCCAGACTGGTGTGGTATTTTGCACCAGTTTCTCTTTTGTATGGAAATTTAAATTCCAAGCAAAAGTTCAGTGCGGTTATTGTAATCCATTGAATTTTAAGGATTAATACTATATCGTGATATATATCCATATCGTGATATAAGATTTGGTCCATATCGCCCAGCCCTATTTCAGACCCACCAACAGGTGACTCAAGATCCCGATCGCGTTCTCCGTTGGAATTTGCCATTCATAATGAGAAAGTTAAAACAGATAATTTGAACAGTGTGTCTATAAATTTGGTGTTTCTCCAATAGTTGATGCCTAATCTGACTCAATTTGGCTTATTTGTGTGTACACTATGGTTCACCAAAGTTTACTGTAAACAGAATGCTTTACATGACAATATTCCTGTCTTAAGTTTGGTTAGTATTCCTTTATGGATGTGACGTCTCTCTCATTCTCTTTCTCTTCTTCCTTATCTCTTCTTTTTCTGTCTCCCTCTCTCCCTTTCTCCTGAGATGTTAGTGAGCGTCCAAGGTCAACTACTCCACTGTTGAGCTGAGCTTTGGTACTGACACAGTCCTTTGATGTTCAGAGAGAGAGAGAGAGAATTTGAATTTTTTATTTTATTTCAGACATATCAAATGTCTACTTGGTTTTGCACCAAGTAGACTCCACTGATCGTTGGCTTTGGCTAACACAGGCCCGGGCACAGTGCCAGGAGAAGAACATCCCACGATGGCGGAGCCGGACCACGGGAGAGTAGGATCATCGCCTGTCATGCAGAGGGAGCCGCAGCCAGAGGATCTTAGGGCGAAAAGGTGCTTCATTTGAGTGGAAGCAACAGAGGATAGCTCCATGATGATGTCGTTTTTACCCCTGAGTTCAGCTTGCAGACCAGAGATCCTCTCCTTCAGTAGGCCTAAGGTAAGGTTGCATTCACACGTTTGTAGCATGGTGGTAGCTGGTGCTAGCTTGCTGTATGGAGCTGCAGCGTTCAGTGCTGGTGATATCCCGTGCATTATACAATGCATATATCTATATTTATATACAATCAATATATCCATATCTACATACATATCTATACAATCAGAATTATATATCCATATATATCAATACAACATATATATATATATATATATATATATATATTAGGGCTGTCAAATTAACGCGTTAATTTTGATTAATTAATCACAGAAAAATTAACGCGATTAAAAAAATTAATAAATATATACACTCAACAAAAATATAAACGCAACACTTTTGTTTTTGCTCCCATTTTTCATGAGATGGACTTAAAGATCTAAAATTCATTCCAGATACACAATATTACTATTTCTCTCAAACATTTTTCACAAATCTGTCTAAATGTGTGATAGTGAGCACTTTTGCTTTGCTGAGATAATCCATCCCACCTCACAGGTGTGCCACATCAAGATGCTGATCTGACATCATGATTAGTGCACATGTGTGCCTTAGACTGTCCAAAATAAAAGGCCACCCTGAAATGTGCAGTTTTGTCTCACAGCAAAATGCCACAGATGCCACAAGCATTGAGGGAGCGTGCAATTGGCATGCTGACAGCAGGAATGTCAACCAGATCTGTTGCTCGTGCATTGAATGTTCATTTCTCCACCATAAGCCATCTCCAAAGGCGTTTCAGAGAATATGGCAGTACATCCAACCGGCCTCACAACACGTGTAACCACACCAGCCCAGGACCTCCACATCCAGCAGGTTCACCTCCAAGATCGTCTGAGACCAGCCACTGAGACAGCTGCTGAAACAATTGGTTTGCATAACCAAACAATTTCTGCACAAACTGTCAGAAACCGTCTCGGGGAAGCTCAACTGCATGCTCGTCGTCCTCATCGGGGTCTTGACCTGACTCCAGCTCGTCGCCGTAACAGACTTGAGTGGGCAAATGCTCACATTCAATGGCATCTGGCACGTTGGAGAGGTGTTCTCTTCACGGATGAATCTCGGTTTACATTGTTCAGGGCAGATGGCAGACAGCGTGTGTGGCGTCGTGTGGGTGAGCGCTTTGCTGATGTCAATGTTGTGGATCGAGTAGCCCATGGTGGTGGTGGGGTTATGGTATGGGCAGGCATCTGTTATGGACGAAGAACACAGGTGCATTTTATTGATGGCATTTTGAATGCACAGAGATACCGTGATGAGATCCTGAGGCCAATTGTTGTGCCATACATCCATGAACATCACCTCACGTTTCAGCAAGATAATGCACGGCCCCATGTTGCAAGGATCTGTACACAATTCTTGGAAGCTGAAAATGTCCCAGTTCTTGCATGGCCAGCATACTCACCGGACATGTCACCCATTGAGCATGTTTGGGATGTGCTTGACCGGCGTATACGACAGCGTGCACCACTTCCCACTAATATCCAGCAACTTCGCACAGCCATTGAAGAGGAGTGGACCAACATTCCACAGGCCACAATTGACAATCTGATAAACTCTATGCGAAGAAGATGTGTTGCACTGCATGAGGCAAATGGTGGTCACACCAGATACTGACTGGTTCTGAGTCCCCAGACCCCCAATAAAGCAAAAAAATGCACATTTCAGAGTGGCCTTTGTGGACAGTCTAAGGCACACCTGTGCACTAATCATGATGTCAGATCAGCATCTTGATGTGGCACACCTGTGAGGTGGGATGGATTATCTCAGCAAAGCAGAAGTGCTCACTATCACACATTTAGACAGATTTGTGAACAATGTTTGAGAGAAATGGTAATATTGTGTATCTGGAATGAATTTTAGATCTTTAAGTCCATCTCATGAAAAATGGGAGCAAAAACAAAAGTGTTGCGTTTATATTTTTGTTGAGTGTGTGTGTGTGTGTGTGTGTGTGTGTATATATATATATATATATATATATATATATATATATATATATATATATTATTATAATAAAAAAAAATATATATATATTTTTTTATTATTATTATTTATTTATTTATTTATAATTTCCTTCTTACTTCTCACCCTCATTGCTTTGAACCTTTTTTTAAACTGGATCATGTTTGGACATTGCTTTAGCTCCATGCTCATCCAATTCCACAGTTTCACACCCCCAATTGAGATGCAATGACATTTTAAAGTCATGCGTACAGCCAGTGTCTTAAAGTTTAACTGTTCCCTCAAATTGTAACCCCCCTCTCGGTCAAAAAAAAGTTTTTGAATGTTACCTGGTAGCAGTTTATTTCTAGCTTTGAACATGATTTGTGCAACTTGATATTCAACCAGGTCATTGAACTTTATGATACGGGAATGTAAAAAGAGGAGGTTCGTGTGATCATAATATCCAGCTTTATTGATTATTCTTATGGCTCGTTTTTGTATAGTGACTAATGGTAGCAGTGAGCTTCTGTAAGTGGTCCCCCAGACCTCCACACAGTAATTTAAATAAGGTAAGATCATTGAGCAGTAAAGAATATGCAATGATTTTTGATCCAATATATGCTTTGCTTTACACGGACTAAGATGCTTTGTGACAGTTTAGATTTAACATGTTTTATGTGAGGTTTCCAGCTGAGCTTAGACCAAGGAATTTATTTACATACACTCTTTCAATATTAACACCGTCAATCTTAACATTTACGTCATTATTTAAATTACAATTTCCAAACAACATGATTTTTGTTTTACTTAGATTCAATGACAATTTATTATTGTCAAACCACTTTTTTAATTTGCACATTTCAGTTGTAATTAACTCCAGAAGCTGCTGCAAGTCCTCTCCCGTACAAAAAATATTGGTGTTGTCTGCAAATAACACGAAATGTAAAATCTTTGATGTTTTGCATATATCATTAATGTAGAGAATAAAATGAATTGGCCCTAATACTGACCCCTGGGGGACCCCACAGGCAATGTCCAAACAAGATGAAATATGTTCACCCATCTTCACAAACTGTTGCCTGTTCTGTAAATAGCTCCTCAGCCAGTTTAATACAACCCCCCTGATACCATACCGTTCTAATTTATTGATTATTCTGTCATGATTTATGGTATCAAATGCTTCTTTGAGATCAATAGAAACACCGGCTGCATAATTATTTTGGTCCAGGGAATTTGTTATCTTTTCAATTAGCTCAATGACTGCTAATGAAGTGGATCGGTTGGTAAGTTAGTAAATTGTGTTTATTGATGAATTTGTTAAATCTGGCAGCAAAGAGTTTTTCTAAAATTTTTGAAAATTGAGGAAGCAGTGAAACAGGCCTGTAGTTTGTGAAGTGGTGTTTGTCTCCAGTTTTGTACAGCGGAAAGACTTTTGCGATTTTAATTTTTTGGGGGAATTTACCAGTTTGAAATGATAAGTTACAGATGTGCGTAAGTGGTTTTGCAATTCCTTCAATGACATGTTTAACTATTCTCATGTCAATGTCATTATAGTCGGTAGAAGTCTTGTTTTTACAATTATGAACAATCTCTATAATTTCACTCTCTTCCACTGCTTTTAGAAACAGAGAGAAGGAGCTAAAGAGAGTGAGAGAGAGGCAGAAATGTAAGGTTGGAGGAAAACAGAAAAGAGGGGCGGAGAGAAACCTTAGGAATGGTAGAGAGAGGCGAGAAGACAGAAGGTGGGGGAGGAATAAAAAAAGAGGAGAGAAGAAAAAGCAAGAAAATTAGGTAAGGAAGGGGTGCAGGCAAGAAAAGATATTAAGGGGGCAGGAAAAATATTGAATGTGCACATTAGCTCCAAGAAGGGCTGCAGTGTTTATAGATTTTAATGGGACTATTTAAATCTGAGAATTTGGATCTTTAAAATTACATGAGCATTTTTATCATATCAGTTTTATTTATTATTATTTTATTATTATTAATATAATATAAACTTTTTTGATCCTCTAAGCAAAAAAGCAAAAATATTACTATTCATCTATACCTAATATAAAAAATATATTTGTAGTAATCTATTTTAGATTATTAATCTAATTTTACATGTTGCTCGAGAAACACCCTGTCTTTAATTGTTTTTTGTTTGTTTATTTGCAGTTTTAGTAAACATTTAGGAAAGGAATTGAGAACATCTGTTATCTGTGTTTTGTGAGCATTGCTTTATAAGCGGTGCAATGCTTCTTTACCTGCTTTGTTGCTTTTGGTTTATGTTAGTTTACTTAATATATTGTGCCCCAAAATACATTTCCAGTACTTAACTATATGTGAAGAACAGAACATTACTGTAAAAGAAAATCTATGTTTCAACAGCAGTTTGTACAACTGAACATATGGCCACACAATGACAGACACGGAGAGTATCCTGTGAGTGTGGATTACGTAAAGCAGGGCTATTCAATAGGCGGCCCGCGGGCCAGGTCCGGCCCGCGAATGAATATTTACTGGCCCCCGCCTTGACTACCGACCGACCCAAAAAACCCCCCCCCCCTTTTTAAGTGGTGCACAATTAATGTACTAGCACGCGCGATGTGTGCTTTTGCATGGTCATAACTGCGCGAAAGGCCGTGATCTGCAGTAAATAAATGTGCACAGTGTCTCCAAGCGTTTCTCTATCAGCTGCTCTGTGTATGCAGCTTTGTGCGTGCGATTGTACAGCAGTGTAAGTGTATGGTCCATTATTTGTATTTAGTGTGTCTGCATAATATTGCACCAGTAGAACTTTGCTTTGTATTGTCTGCATGTTTGCACAAAATTTGTACCTTCACATAGCAAACAAAATTGCACAATTGTAAAGTCAGTGTCTGTAGTTTTTTTGTATTCAAATAAGCAGTTTATTTCTTTACTGTGCATTGGCATCTTTGAGCAAAATACAGCCAAAATTTTCGCCGCGGCGCCCATGACCCTGGACAGTGACCCCTTGACAAACACATTTTTGGGGGGGAAACACTGTAGTGTAAGGTGTTGCACTTAGAGTTGCCTACATTTATTTCTATGTTTTTTGATAAGCTGTTGCACTTAGAGTACATTTATTTCTATGTAGTTTGATAAGCTGTTGAAGAGTCTATTGTGTTTTCCTGAACTGATAAGATTGTTAAACACTTAAACAACAGGCAGCCTATGTTAATCAAATAGGAATTATTTTTGATAAGCTGGTGAACTCTATTTGATAAAATAAAGACAATATATGCACTCCTATATCGTTGTAGTGTTTTACAGTATATGTAGCTATTGATGTGATGCTCATCAATTTTAGGCATTTTTTTCCAGCCCCTCATTTTGGATAATTTCCACCAACCGGCCCCCATTCAAAACTAATTGAATAGCCCTGACGTAAAGCATCCACGCTTACTTGTTTTCTCTAAAATTACATTTCACACAGCCGTGAAGATGGCAAAGCAGTGAGTGATAGAGAAACAGAAATGGACAGGAGGTGAAAAAAAAACATTTGAAAATACTAGGAATAGGAATAAATGGAGGCAACAAGTGTAACAAAAAAAGAAAGACGAAGAGCTAAACGGCTAAAGAAAGTGTAAAAAGTACAAGCGGGAACTGTAAGGTTCTGTGAAACAACAGCAAACAAATGGTAGCCATTGTGAGTGAGAAAGAGAGACAGGTCATATGGTTTATCTGTGGGTGAGGCCCCTGCCTATTAGAGTGTATTAGCCTGTGGCTGATGTATGGAGTGTTGTCAGGGATATGAGGTTTAGATAGGCCGCAGTCTGGGTTAGATAGAGTTTGTGTAATGGAATCCAGTCCCATATCACTCGCTATGGACCAGAGAGGGTGGGGCTAATTCAATTGCCCCCTTCCGCACCTCAGAGAATGGTCTGAGTCTCTGGGATAAAGGATGGACTCTTTTACAGGTGAGTGCAGGAGGCTAATCTATCAGTCAATCCAAATGCTGTTTTCAATCTGATAATTTGTAGTCCAGTGCAGTCAGTGCGACCGCCAACGCAATAATTGATTTGTATTTTGCAAGACCTTCCAAGGACCCCACGTTGACTAATTTCTGATTTGAATTTTATTCAAAATTATTATTTTTTTTTTTTGTTCAAGTGAAGTATTCATGTGTACTTCTTCAAAGCGTAAAATACGTCAATCCACAAAAAACATTCTTAAAAATCTCCTATTATACTACTTTTCTGGTCTTAATTTCTTGTTAAAAACTGCTATAGAGCAAACTGACACGAATCACATCACACAAAACCATGTAGATTTTCAGGAAACTCTTCCTGTCATCTGAGCGAGCCCAGCAGTCTCTCACTACACTCGGCTTTGTGCATCTCCGCCTCCTCCCCCCTCCTGCAAACCCCACTCCGTTGTGATTGGTCACCTTCCTTCCGGGAATACATTCAGCAGCGTGCGGGGAGATTTGAGAGCAGGAAGGTGGGGGCATGGCCGGAGCTTGCCTGAGCAGCATTACCATATATGGAAACATCCGCTTTCGTGACGACAAGAATATCAGGAAATTCTGAACCGATTTGAACACGTGATTTCTCGACCGGCTGCCCTATTGTTTAGTGCTCTGCACAGCCACCCCAGACGGTCAGCAGGGAATACGTCTAAATGCATGTACGTCATTATTTGATAAGCTAGTATGGTTAAACATGACTATAAATCATTATAACAACGTTTATAGGTCATAAAAGTCAAAAAGTATCATAGGTCCTCTTTAAAATCTGTTGCTATTTTGCTTCCCTCTGGGACTGAGTGGATCTGACACACTGGACACAGAAATGTAAGTTCTGTTTGTGTAGATACATCTAAACATCACAATCACAAGATTGAGCATATACCCATTTTGGTGCAATAAAAGCTTTGAATTTCAATAAATACGTGGCTAGGTTCACACACATGACCAAATTTGCAGCCCTGTGACAAATTAATAACAATACTAAATTTAAAATCTAAGTTTTGCTGTTAAACAAGATCATAACCTTTTGAGGTATTATTACATTTGACAGAAAGGCACTGGTAGTATTTAACAGAAGGAATTATTGGGCTTTTAACTTTGGTATCCATGGGGAAATATTTAATTGAGCCAGATGCCGCTCTGAATTTCAGGTGTCTGAAGCAATGATGAAATAATTAAAAAGCTAACATCTAGTTCATTAACCCGCCTATAGTCACAGGAAAAAAGCATGCAGGATTAATTAGATGCTGCAATCTCTGGTTTTCCTTTGTTGATATTATCCTTGAAGTTGACACACATTGTAATGGGGTGCTGTGTGGCAGAAGTGGTCACAATGTATGATGGATAAAGAGAAAACAAGGTGTGACTGCTTGAGTTGCGACTGAACCAATCCTGTAAAATAAATAGTATTTATTATATTGTTAATCTAATTATAAACAATTATACTACGGCAAGCAATAAGTCAGCTTTGGCAATCAAAAGCAGATATAAAACAACTAACTGCTCAATGTTTGGCTAGGAGTGTGCATTGGTGATTGTTCAATGCAGTGGTTGACACTAACGGTTGCCCGCTTGCCCGGGGCAACTGAAAATAATGTTTGGGCAAGTTGAGATTGCTTCTTGGTTGCCCGGATGGGCAAGTGGATTTTAGAGGGTTTGTCTGTAGTCTAGGCTATGTATTCATGTGTTTTACAGTCTGCAAAACATTTTTTTCAAATAGATCGGCTATATTCGCAATTGAGCAGCTGTGCGCGGCAGCCAGCAGCATCACGGTCGCTCTTTCGCACTCGATCTCTCTCTCTCTCACACACACACACACACAGCCTGTGTGCGCGCAGTTTCGCTGTCTACTTTCCGAAAGCCGGCTCTATCCTACGGACCTGGTTCCGCTATATTCAAAACCCAGAAATCAATAACGTTAAAGCTTATCGATACCGCTATGGAGTACAGTAGGCTAGGTCACATTATATAATTTTAAATATCGAGTGGGTCATCTTCATCTAATTAGGCCTACTTCAGCGTATTATTCCATCACTGGACCGCATCATGGACTGTAAAAGTGTTCTACCTTCGACTGTCTTGAAGAAACTCCTTCAACCCGCTCCGTCTCCAAAATAAATAAAAAATCTTGTCTGCTGAGCTGCTGCCGCTGCAGACGGGCTCTGCACCGTCTCATCATTCATTCAATGCAGCGGTGATCAACAAACGAGAGACTGTAGCAAGTCCCGCAGTTAAAAAATCGGATAGTTTTTAAATCCATATTAAAATCTGCAGGATAAGATCTAGTTAGCTAAAAAAAAATCGCAAACGGTTCAAATGTGATGTGTTCAGGTCAGCTCAGTAAAATGGTTATTAGGCAAAGGTCAATAAAATGACATCATGATGTGTTCAAATGTAACATCAAGAAAATAAGAAATTTGAGTTTTTCGCGGGAAGCTTGAATAATAGCCTACAGTTTGGGTAAAAAACTTGTAAATATGGAATTATGACCTGCTTAAAGTCCTATCCTGAACTCTGCTCATCTTATAAGCAATTAAAGCAATAATATCAGTTCTCTTTAAACAAAATAATAGAAAGGTATCGATGTGCACAATGTGACCGTTTTAAATAAGTAACATTTTTCTGTGGAAGCTAACATTCAGCTTGACTCTGAGCTAGACTGAGTTTTCTGAGCCCCTAGGCAAGGTGCATGGCAAAAAGAGGCCCTTTCACGATGCTGCAGCAGGACCAAGCGCTTGGTGTAGTGTGTGATGTCATGATATATAGGCTTATATGAATTGTTTGTTTTATGTGGTCAGGATGAGACAAGTAAGCAGTGTTTGCATTTAAGAGATAAGAGATCGCTAAAATGTATAATTCAATTAGCCTATACTGTATATATCATTGTTTAACAGTTTTTTTGTTTTTTTTTGGGAAAGTGAACACAACATTCGGGCAAGTAAAACATTACCTGTACTTGCCCTATGGGCAAGTGCATTTGAAACCTTAGTGTCAACCCCTGCAATGTGTTCCTGTTGGATGTAAAAGCCTTTGTTGAACTAACCCCCAACAGATAATTTACGCAAAGCAGGCGCTATTTCGCCTCAAATCATGGAGCTGTTTGCGGGCGCAATCCATTCTTACTTTTCCAGTGTTTTTTATAAATATTTTTTTATTGAAAATCCATTTGCTTTTCTTCAATGGCATCCACTTCATATGTCCCAGTGTCTCCAAATTATTCCAGAAAGCAACAAGGTTATAGTTAAGGACAGTTACACCACTCTCCATTCCCTCATTAAAATGTTCCAAAAAAATGAATAGAAGTTTCAAATGCATGTTTACTAAATAAAAGGGGTTTTCTGTCCTCTATTGCTCATAAATGGCTATTCAAACATGGGAACAAACTGTATCTTGTGCTCCTGATAGTTACAGCAGTAGTGGAAGCAATAGTTTATTGAATCGACAATCTCTGAAAAAATTCCACTGGAGTTGTAATTTATTGGAATAGTGGACATTCGGGGAAAACTTTATATCTTACCCACCTCTTAAACTCAGTAATTAATTAAAATGTTTTTTTTATTTTTTTATTCTTACAAAAGCCAGCGGTGGAGAAGTGTTTTTGTTTTTGCCACTGAACAAAGGTCGGCAAGCTACATCAATTCCCCGTTTCCTGTCTTTTGCCTAAGCTAAACTAACAGATATTAGAGATAATTTCCTCCCCTAACTCTTGGTAGTGGAGCTCCCAAAATGTCAAAAAATTGGGCAGGTGCTAATTTCTAATTGTATATTTTGCAACCCTGTAAAAACTCTTACTCACTCACAGAATTATTACGGAAATCATTTGTGATAATTGGTCCAACTAAAAGCACACAGTGGGTTAATGGTCAATCAATATCATATATTGGAAAGTCTAATTAGCTGCCACCAGGCTCAATGTGTAATTGAATACATAATTATGTAAATTTTTAAGGTAATTTAAGCCTTGTTAATTAGGCACCCACTAAATCAATGCACAGACACTGCGGAGAATAACATAAGACGTATTCCTATACCTTCAAGCTTAGTTGCCCGGAGCAGCCCATAACACATCAATAGAGCCCTCTCTATGCTTCTTTCTTTACTCTTTAATCCCGTGCCGGCCGTGTGCACAAGCTACAGGTGCAGCTCCGCTATCGTCTCACCCCTTTTGCAGCGGGTCAAAGGGCACTATAGAAGTGCGATTAATCTGCGTTAATTTTTTTAGTCACGTTAATTTTTCTGTGATTAATTAATCGAAATGAACGCGTTAATTTGACAGCCTTAATTAAAACACAAGGGTTGTATGTTGGGAGGTAAGAAAACATCTGCTCTCTAATAAATTTGAAATGAAAATCAACATTTGTGTAGTTCTCCAGTTTCTTAGGTGCACATGATGTGAGCAGTTGTCTAAAATCTAGTATTTGCTGGCAGCAAGATGTAGGGCACAGAATAAAAGTGAAACCAAGCCTCAGACTCTTGACTCTGCTACAATCGGTGCTGATTGTATTACAGTAGCAGATGGGATTTATAAGTAATGCAGGCCTTGGGGAAAGGCAAACCTGCCCTAGTATCCCAACAAGGGAGTCTTACCACATTGAAATGTGACTGTTTATGTGTGCGCATATTTGAGACTTCTTCAAGAATTACTGAAATCATCTACTTTGCAATGTATTTGTATTGCTCCTAATGTGTATTGACTTTGGCGAAACCAGGCTGTCCTCTCCGTATTGTCAATATTAATCACTGCCACTTCTCTCCCTTCCCTCCCCTAAATATTCCCTGAACATAATACTCTCCTATCTTTGACCTCCATCCTCATCTTATCCTTCTACACAGCTTCTTTTCATTCTTCTCTCACACCATTTTTTAAAAATTCTGCTTCCCATTGCCATCATTTCCTAGCCCTCTGCTCCCCCCTTGACCATCCTCCAACCCTGCTTCACTGCCCTCATCAGCTCAATGAAGGAGAATGATGTGAATAATGAGGGTTAGGGGACTATCTGCTTTTCACAATAACTAGATGTTATTGTAACTCCAGAAAACTCCAGAAAAATGGGCTGAGGATGATATGCAGTGCTGTGTATACATGTGTAGTGTAGATTTTGCATTTTTCTCCCTGGCTTGTATGTGTGGAGACATGTGTTTCTGCATGGATGGAGGCAAGTTGTAAGAGTGAAGCTGCTACATTTGATGTTTAAAAAGAACGGACAGGTAAAACTGCAAAAGTGAGATGGAGTGAGCTTCGTGAAGAAGACGGCCTAGTAGGGAAGGAAAGAAGCCATAACATACTAGCCTCACTGCCCTCTCCCTCTAATCACTAGCCTGGTTTCCATCAAGTGGCTGGAGCAGATCATCTACACTAATTAAGTTGGACGATGGCAACATACAGTAACATGGTAATAACAAGTAGATTTTACAAAACGGAAACAAAACAAACATGGAGAAAGGTCTGCAGGAATTGGTTTCAAATGGGCAAGTTGTTATTGTCCTTTCAACAAAGTTAGTATTCGCCTTGTTTACTGCTGTCCGTAAAAGAAACCATTATGCATAGATCATGAATCATGATGCACTCAGTGGCAGCAACGGCAAAAAGCGAATTAGAGTATTTTTTAAAGAGGACCTATGATGCCTTTTGACTTTTATGACCTATAAACGTTGTTATGATGATTCATAGTCATGCTTAACCATACTAAATTATCAAATAATGACTTACATGCATTTCGACGTATTCCCTGCTGACCGTCTGGGGTGTCTGCGCAGACCACTAAACACAGTGGAGAAGTTACGTGTTCAAAGCGGTCTAGCCTTTTATAATTTGTGACGTTGCATAAAAATTTGTGACGTCACCACGCGGATGTTTCCATGTATGGTAATGCTGTCACTTCCCTGTTCGCGTCTGCCTCGCGCCCTTATAGGTCCATGCTCGCGCTTCCCGCCACTGAAAGTGTTCCGGAAGGAAGGTAACCAATCACAACGGAGTGGGGTTTGCAGGAGGGGGGGGAGGGTAGCGGAGATGGCCGAAGCACAGGCGGAGGGAGCCGAAGCACACACACTCAAGTGTTGACAGGATGTGCTGGATCGCCAAAATAAGAGAAAGAGCTTCCCGAAAATCTACATAGTTTTTTGTGATGTGATTCGTGTCAGGTTGCTCTATAGCAGTGTAAAACAAGAAATTAAGACCAGAAAAGTAGCATAATAGGTCCTCTTTAACAAACTGGTGTTTCGATCACATTTTTCTAATGTGGTCCATCAGAAGGCACGTTAAAGCAAAGTGATGGAAACCTAGCAACTTAACCCTCTGAACCCTAGGGCTATTTTGGCCGTTTTGCATACGTTTGATCAATCCTTACTAAACTACAGTAAGAAATGTTTATCATGCCAAAGTTTGGTATATTTTTGTTCAAAACACCCTAACCTATATGACCTGATAGTTATTTATTTCATTTTGACATGATAAATGATCATATTGGACCAAAAACAACATGATAAATGTAAAAACGGATTAAAAAATATATTATTGCTACCATGGGTAACTCAAACATTCATATTGAATTTTTTTGAAAGCTGAAAATAAATACATGGAATGTTTTTATGGTAATTTAAAAGTTTGATTGAGGTGGCATCAACCTTCATACAAATTGTATGAACAGGTTAGGTGTGCAGGTGAATATATAGGCGTTTTCCCCAAATTCCTCAAAGTTCTGTCAATCATAACACAGAGGGCACATACAAAAATGTTAAGCTTGCTGTGTTTGGTATATTTTGTTTCAGTAAAACTTCACCTACATTACCTGCCATTTTTTTTTTCAATTTGACATAATATTTGAACATTATGGACCCAAACCATAAAAAAAAGGAAAAGAAAAACATATTTTTTTCATATAGGGGAGAACGGTTAGAATCTGAGGCATCGGGTAATGTCAGCCACCCCCTGTATCTAGGCAACAGAAAACATTTGTGGTCATGTGAGATATATGTTTTCAAGCCCCTCTCATTTCCCCATGGCCCTGAAAGAGAGGACCTCATGGTGCTGTGGTAAGCATGTTTTTCACCAAAATAGGTATTTTGCATGTAAAAGTAAATTTTCTTGCTGTCAACTTAATCAACTGTTGTGCCAAAGCAAATGTAATCGCGTAGAAAAACTTCTATCATACGTGTTGATGAACTACCAACATATAAAAACCATGTGATGATATTAGCTAAAGATTAGCCTGAAATGCTAAGAGAGGTAGTTTTTTCTCAAATTGTGGTGGTGGGTAGCCTGGAAATCCAGACCCTGATATCTTGAACGAGAGAGGGTCTGGCCACGATCAATAGTAATTTCCAACTCAAGGGGCGGCTCCTACTCGTGCATTTCAAATGCCACTGCACGCAGTTGGATAGCACTACAACCAATCAGAGCGATGCACAAGGTGACATATTAAGCCCTGTTCGTTTAGCGAACTGCTGTTAAACTGTTAAATTAAACGTTTGCCGTGGTCGGTCGGCAAAACAGAACATTCCACTTACTTGCTAATGAAAGATTTGAGTGCCGTCTTCCAAATCGTTAAGGGTCCAGGCCAAAGCAGTCTCAAACTCACACAACATATCCGCAGCCATCTTTGATGTTTACTATCACGGCTTCGACATCGCATGCACGTCACTGTCGTCATCCGGTTACGTCCTCCCCAGAGTACCATATAAAGGGCTCTGGCGCGCCCATATTAGATAGAACCAATTGAAACCATAGCCAGATTTCTGGCATTCTTGATAAAGCTTCAACGGAGCGTGTCCAGACCAACACGCGCAGCAAATTTAATTTGCCAGGCTAGGTGGTGGGGGAAAGTGAGCCAAATGCTGTGGGGGAAAGTGAGCCACTGTCTCACTTTCCCCCACCATGAGGCACAATTTAAGTTTAGTCTTAAACATATTTTAATGTAATATTACATGACATACGTTTTATTTTAATGTCATACACATTGTAGAAAAGCCATCATGCCAAGGAAATACACCAGGAAGACGACCTGGGGCAACTACACGGAAAGAGCACCTTCTCATCTTATGATGTATGACAGGCTGATGTTATAATGTTGGGTCTTCTCCTGTGTTCTGAGTCCCAGGCTGTTCTCGCTGGTTCTGATTTTCCTATGCTTTGACCCCCAGACACAAGCTGGCTCTAAGGGTCCTGTGTTCTGACCCCCAGACTGTGTTCTAATCTAACTAGTTCTATCTTTCATTTGAATCTTATTAAAACCTTTTGAATTATAATATGTTGTATTTGATTTTGTTCAGAGTTACTTTCAAGTGTTTAGAACATTTGCTTTGCTTAACTGACCAAACCCGATCATTCTTTTACTAGTCCGACATTCGTTCTGGAATGTGTGGCTAGCTTTCAGGATTCTTACTGTTACAATATGTGTTGTTATGGTAGTTTCAGAGTGGAAAAAGTAAGTGGATCAGTTTACCCCACAGCTGGTGTAAAGTGAGCCACATGACAACTTTTTTTAAAACAATCATATTTTCACTGCCCTTTGTCTTCTGCTAATGCCCATTTCTAGGAAACATCCTGAATTAATGGGAAATGTGTAAATTTGAGTGATAAATCATTTTAGCTTGCTTAGAGGGGAGCAAATGTAAAAAGTGGCTCAGATTACCCCGTTCTCCCCTATGCCTTTTTATAAAAAAAAAAGCTAGGCCTAGGTAGACCTATATAACAACACATACAGTATATGGATACATATATGACATGTATATGTAAAAAACAGATTATTAGGCTACTGTGTCTGTAGGCTACACGTTATGAAGGCTGGCTGCTGTGTGTGTACTCAGTGCTTCAGTCAGACACCAATGGCTTTATGTAGCCTACATAGTCATACTTTGACTCTGATGATGAACTGTCCTCCTCCTTCATGTCAAAGAACAAGCTGATAGCTTGACTCACGTTCAAAGTTTTCTTCAATATGACTAAAACATTCTCAGTAGTCTATCTTCAAACCTCTCAGTACCTCTCAATCTTCCTCCTGTCAATTTTGTTAGCTAGCAGCCTCGTCTCTCTCGCATAGAGAGACTCCCCCACAGCTCCCGCCCCCTGTCACTCTTCTTCTCCGTCTCTTTTGGTGTAGCTTCGTATCACTCCGCCAACCCCTGCCCCTCCTCCTCCCATCCCTGGTAAATGCAGCCTGTTGAGTAGGAACTAGTTTCCGGCATCATTTTCTGATCGTAAAATGACAAAATAATGGCCGTGACCATCGAATTCTCATACTTTTGAGCCCGCGAAAATAAAATAAATATGTATCAACTTCAAACCATTATATCTCTGGTTATACTGGGTCAATTTAAATGAAACAAAGACTGGCATATAGCTTTAAGCCAGTACTTTCGACACACACCGTCAGCGAAGTTGTCCCCGCTTTTCCAAGGGTTAAACTCGGAGGAACCATTGGATTAATGGAGCTGCAGATTCGGGCCCGATATGCCCCTGATGGATCCCCTATCTGAATGGATCTGCACACAAATACAACTTCTTAAAGGGGACATATTATGAAAAACAAAACATTTCAGGTGTTTGGACACACTTTGTAGGTTATTGTGGTCCCTACCAGCTCACACAAGCTTCAAAAAGACAAATATGTCAGTTTCTTCTGGGATACTTATTTCGAAAAAGGGGGGATTTGATGGTCTGTTCCTGTTAGAGTGATTTTTTCATTGTGTAACATGTACTCCGAAGTGAACTCATATAACCCACAATGTTGTTTTGAACTCTGTACTCTGTAGATTTCGATGGCGTGGCTGACCCGGCCTGTTGGTCCCTGTTTTTGACCACAGGCAGTTAGACACGCTGACATGCACCAGCTGGGTTAAGCAAACAAGTTCCCAGAATCACTAATCATTAGCACACACGATGCTTGTATACACCTTTTGATATGTGAATAAAAGGTGAGCAAGGAGAGCAGAACGGCGGAGTTGGTTCCAAGTTGACGACGTACTGTTGCCTACCACTCTCCTTGCTGCAAGAAACTGAGCTCTTTGTCTCCGTGTATCTTTGTGTCTGTATCTCTTTGGTCTGTATGAACTGACGCCTGGGTCTTGTCTTACACACAAGGTTTTATAACCCTAACAGTTCCAAAAAACACCGACTGATGACGAAATTGGTCGGTTTTCATTAAGGCGAGACACGGCAGGCAAAAACATAGTTTTTTAAGCACTGGTCAATTTTGAGATTTGTGTCTATTTAGCTTCCATAACATGTCTTCTTTCATACTAGTATGGATAAAAGGTCCAAAATATACGTTTTAGGTGTTTATTTTACTAAACTTTGACTGCTTGCGTCTGTATTTTGCTCCTAAATTCGTCAAAAGTGAGCATTCTAACGTAACATACAGCACCGCGACCGCTGTATGAATCATAATAACCATGGTGCTGTTGGAAAGCTCTGAATCTCAAGCACAACGTTATCTGATCCAAATATGGTCATTTCCTTTGTGTCAGTAACCAATCGTGAAAGTGTGAGGAGGGATTCAATGCTAGGAAAGCGACCTCATTGGCTAATGCACATTTCTGACGATGTGATTCGCTAAAAGGCATCACGTGATGCTAGCCCCGGGTAGCTCGAAAATCACAAAATAAAATGGGAAAAACGTCGAAAATATGCCAAACCAAGACAAAAAAAATACTTAATCAATTGGCTACGGGCATTACATGATCGCCATTTGAAGGGGAGAAGTGTTAAAGACATGTATATCATGGCGATCACGTCGGAGAGAGAGAGACACAGACTGTCAGACGATCAGAGGGGAGATGGTGGGGAGAGAGAGCGTCTGTGCCGACTCCGGAGCAGGTTGACAGACAGTGGCTAATAATGAATTATCATCATCATCATCATCATCTTCAACCGCTTATCTGAAATCGGGTCGCGGGGGCAGCAGCTTGAGCAGGGAACCCCAAACTTCTTTCCCGGGCCACTTCAACCAGCTCTGACTGGGGGATCCCAAGGCGTTCCCAGGCCAGCGTGGAAATATAATCTCTCCACCTAGTCCTGGGTCTTCCCCGAGGCCTCCTCCCAGCTGGACGCTCCTGGAACACCTCCCTAGGGAGGCGCCCTGGGGGCATCCTTACCAGATGCCCGAACCACCTCAACTGGCTCCTTTCAACGCAAAGGAGTAGCGGCTCTGCCCCGAGTTCCTCACGAATGACTGAGCTTCTCACCCTATCTCTAAGGGAGACGCCAGCCACCCTCCTGAGAAAGCCCATTTCGGCCGCTTGTACCCGCGACCTCGTTCTTTCGGTCATTACCCAGCCTTCATGACCATAGGTGAGGGTAGGAACAAAGATCGCCCGATAGATCGAAAGCTTTGCCTTACGACTCAGCTCTCTTTTCGTCACAACAGTGCGGTAAAGCGAGTGCAAAACCGCCCCTGCTGCTCCGATTCTACGGCCAATCTCACGCTCCATTGTTCCCTCACTCGCAAAAAAGACCCCGAGGTACTTGAACTCCTTCACTTGGGGTAAGGACTCATTCCCTACCTGTAGTAGACAATCCATCGGTTTCCTGCTGAGCACCATGGCCTCCGATTTAGAGGTGCTGATCCTCATCCCAACCGCTTCACACTCGGCTGCAAACCGATCCAATGAGAGCTGAAGGTCACAGGCCGATGATGCCATCAGAACCACATCATCCGCAAACAGCAGAGATGAGATCATCAGACCACCAAACTGCAACCCCTCCCCACCACGACTACGCCTTGATATCCTGTCCATAAATATCACAAACAGGATTGGTGATAAAGCGCAGCCCTGGCGGAGGCCAACCCCCACCGGAAACGAGTCTGACTTACTACCGAGAACCCGTACACAGCTCTCGCTTTGAGCGTACAGAGATTGGATGGCCCTGAGAAGAGACACCCTCACCCCATACTCCCGCAGCACCCCCCACAGTATCTCCCGGGGAACCCGGTCATAAGCCTTCTCCAGATCTACAAAACACATGTAGACTGGATGAGCAAACTCCCAAGCTCCCTCTAGGATCCTTGCGAGAGTGAAGAGCTGGTCCGTTGTTCCACGGCCAGGACGGAATCCGCATTGTTCCTCTTCAATCTGAGGTTCGACTATCGGCCGAACCCTCCTTTCCAGCACCTTGGAGTAGACTTTGCCGGGAAGGCTGAGAAGTGTGATACCCCGGTAGTTGGAACACACTCTCTGGTCCCCCTTTTTAAAAATAGGAACCACCACCCTGGTCTGCCACTCCTTCGGCACTGTACCCGACTTCCACGCAATGTTGAAGAGGCGTGTCATCCAAGACAGCCCCTCCACACCCATTGCTTTCAGCATTTCTGGACGGATCTCATCAACCCCCGGGGCTTTGCCACTGTGGAGTTGTTTGACTACCTCAGTGACTTCCACCAGGGAAATTGACGATGATCCCCCATCAGCCTCCAGCTCTGCCTCCAACATAGAGGGCGTGTTAGTCGGATTCAGGAGTTCCTCAAAGTGCTCTTTCCACCGACCGACTACCTCCTCAGTTGAGGTCAACAGCGTCCCATCCTTACTGTACACAGCTTGGATAGTTCCCCGCTTCCCCCTCCTGAGGTGCCGGACGGTCTTCCAGAAACACTTTGGTGCCGACCGAAAGTCCTTCTCCATGGTTTCTCCGAACTTCTCCCACACCCGCTGCTTTGCCTCTGACACGGCAGAAGCTGCAGCCCTTCGGGCCTGTCGGTACCTTGCAACTGCCTCAGGAGTCCCCCGAGATAACATATCCCGGAAGCACTCCTTCTTCAGTCGGACGGCTTCCCTGACCACCGAGGTCCACCACGGCGTTCGAGGGTTACCGCCCCTTGAGGCACCTAAGACCTTAAGACCACAGCTGCCTGCCGCGGCTTCAGCAATGGAAGTTTTGAACATCGACCACTCGGGTTCAATGCCCCCAACCTCCACAGGGATGCTAGAAAAGCTCTGCAGGAGGTGCGAATTAAAGATCTCTTGAACAGGGGCCTCCGCTAGACGTTCCCAGTTCACCCGCACTACCCGTTTGGGCTTACCAGGTCTGTCCAGAGTCTTCCCCCACCCTTTGACCCAACTCACAACCAGATGGTGATCAGTTGACAGCTCTGCCCCTCTCTTCACCCGAGTGTCCGAGACATGCGGCCTCAGATCAGATGATACGATCACAAAATCGATCATCGACCTTCGGCCTAGGGCGCTCTGGTACCATGTACACTTATGAGCATCCTTATGTTCGAACATGGTGTTTGTTATAGACAAACCATGACCAGCACAGAAGTCTAACAACAAACGACCACTCGGGTTCAGATCAGGGAGGCCGTTCCTCCCAATCACGCCTTTCCAGGTGTCTCCATCATTGCCCACGTGCGCGTTAAAGTCTCCCAGCAGAACTATGGAGTCCCCTACCGGAGCCCCATGCAGGACTCCGTTCAGGGTCTCCAAGAAGGCCGAATACTCCGAACTGCTGTTTGGTGCATACGCACAAACAACAGTCAGAGTCTTCCCCCCCACAACCCGGAGGCGTAGGGAGGCGACCCTCTCGTCCACCGGGGTAAACTCCAACGTAGTAGCGCCCAGCCGGGGGCTCGTGAGTATCCCCACACCGGCCCGGCGCCTCACACCTTGGGCAACTCCAGAGAAGAATAGAGTCCAACCCCTGTCCAGAAGTACGGTTCCAGAGCCAAGACTGTGCGTGGAGGTAAGCCCCACCAGATCTAATTGGTAGCGCTCCACCTCCCGCACCAGTTCCGGCTCCTTCCCCCACAGCGAGGTGACGTTCCACGTCCCCAAAACCAGCCTCTGCCGCCCGGGTCTGGTCCATCGTGGTCCCCGCCCTTCACTGCCACCCTTTAGGCAGCGCACCCGACCCCAGCGGTTCCTCTGACGAGTGGTGGGCCCATCAGTTGTAGAGGGAGTTTGTGCCACGTAGCTTCTTCGGGCTGTGCCCGGCCGGGCCCCGTGGCAGACCCGGCCACCAGACGCTCGCAGGCGGGCCCCCTTTCTGGGCCTGGCTCCAGACGGGGGCCCCGGGCTTCCTCCGGGCAGGGTCACACTTCCTCTATCTCGTTTTTTCATGAGGTCTTTTTTCTTAGTCGGGCCCCTCACCCGAGACCACTTTGCCTTGGGAGACCCTACCAGGAGCACTAGGCTCCGGACAACACAGCTCTCAGGTTCACAGGGGCACACAAACCTCTCCACCACGGTAAGGTGATGGTTCCCGGAGAGTTAATAATGAATTAACCACGTTTAAATTAGCATGTGGATGTAAATGTTACTATGCTATGGTTTATATATGTTAAACAGTGGTAGGCCTATATGGCATTGAGGGGTGCAGGGCCTAATTCAATAAATTACTCTAGCTATAATCAGTGATTATCAGCAGAATTCACGTTTTTATCTTTAACGGCCGTTTTCTCAAAATGAGCTTTTTCCAATACTCTGCGAAAGATATCTCAACTTCTAGACCACTGACATCAACCAAACATTCTATGATCATTCATAGCACTATTTTAAAGGTTTTTACACAAGGATTTGTTAATATATTGTTAATTGTCTGATTTATGATACATTTTCCTCCTAAAAACATGCCGAAAATGCATCTCCTAGACATGTACATAGTCTTTTTTGATTTATTAAATGAAAAAAGGCTGTATCCAAAATCTGTTGTGTAAAAACTTTAGAAACTAATATGTGGTTAAAATAAAATAGAGATTTTAACTCTGGCTTTATCCAACATCTCAAAATTTTTCTCGAAAAATGACCCAAATTTACGCATAATTGGTTAAATATTGCCATATTTGCATATTTAATAAAATATTAAAGAAAAACATGTAATACAAAAAATAATTGTGTTAGTGTCAGTAATCAACTGGCAAAGTTTCATGATGATATCTATAAGTTAAAAAAAAATCCCTATTCACCTGGGGTGTCTCGCCTTAAAGGGGACATATTATGCTAAATCTCGGTTTTAAAGGTGTATTTCCAAGGTCTACTAGAAAAGATTTTCATGGTTTATTGTTCAAAAAACCCAATAGTTTTCTACCATTTCCCATTTCTTCATCGCCTTTTCCAGCCTTCTCTGCCCTCTATCTCAAAAGGTTGGTTTTGACATCTTACCCCCCTTCGCAAAAATACTAGTCTGCTCTGCTCTGGTCAGATCTACATGGGCGTGCATGCACCGCCCTGCGCATTTACTCTATACCTACCTACATGGGCATGGCACACGCCCAGCTGTCAGTTTTGTTGACTTTTGGCCAATGCAGCATGGAGACCGATGTAAACATGTTTAGCTTCATTTCTACCACAAATATCGGCACACTAACCAGTTCTAAACTAAAAGATGTACAACTGAACCTGTTCAGACATGAGTCTGAGCTGAAAACTGTGAAAATGGCATCAAGATTTCTGATTTCCCTGACATTATCCTCAGGTAAATACTGTTTAATTATGTCACATTCAATAACATAATTTGAGCTAAGTATTTATGCATAAACTCTCTAAACTGGTAACATACACCCTGTTTTACATTTGTCTTTACAGGTCTGTGGAATGATCTACAGCACAGTGGAGTGAAAAAGCTTTGGTTGTGAACCGATACTGAGTTGTGTTAGAAAAACAACTCTAATTTGTATGATATTATGCCCCCCCCCCATTAATATGCATTTACTCTTGTATAATCAATTTAAACAAGTTGTATATTCTTCACATTTGACTTTAATAAATGTTCTCACTCAACCTTCTTGGTGCTGTGGAAACGAGGAGGTGAAACAGCTATAAAACCTAACCTGATTCTCCCATAGATAGCAACATTCCTGAGGCCTGCTAAAACAAAGGCCTTGCTGGTCAAGCAAGTTGTAAACACTCTATCAGGCTGGGAAGCTTAACCCAGTCAGTAAAGTTCGGCAGAGGACGTCCAGGAATGAAGGGGATGATCCCTGAAACCAGAGGACAGCAATAAAAACCAATCATTGTCCTTTGTTTAGGGAGGTTAAAAAGCCTTGCTGTCGAGAAGGACTTTTCACTTTTTTGACTTTTCCTGTCCCTGAGGGCTGCATAACCTGTCCTGTGATATCACTTCATTAAACATCCTCTAAGAACTTGGAAACTTCTCTCCAGTCATCCTTTATTTTTGCCTTCCATATTTCCGAATAAACGAACACGTAATTTAACATCCTGTTAAATTTGGTGACCCTCAACGTATTTTGGAGGAAGAGGAGCCAGCCGGTCGGACTTCGGACCCCTCATTCAAAAAACAGCTGAATAATTAAAGGTGAGCAGAACGCCTGTTGTGTAAACCAAAGTTTCTGTAATTGGATATGTCTAAATTATTGAATGAGTGTGCCAAACAGTGTTGTGCCTGAACGCGTTCAAGGAACGATCGTTCATGAACTCGTTCATATTGGGGGCGAAATCGTTCATCGAGTGCCAGATTTCCATAGAAACCCCCCGCTAAAAGACAGCGTAAACAGCCCTTAATATGTAGCTGAAAAACACCCAATCTGGCAACACATGCCACCACAGCGTCGCACCGCCGCTGCGTCATCAAAATGTGAAACACAGCGGAAAAAAACAAAAACAAATGAATGCAGCAGCACTTACTCAGACCATGGACCAAGCCTCAGGCTATACCCTCTTCTTCGTATGATTGTTACCTACCTCAGATTGTGTTTGTGTTAATAAGTATGTCAACACATCTTCTGGACTTTGTTGTTAACAGTAGGCCATACACTGCAGTTTAGAATGGTCTCCTTGAGGGTTTTACTAGTTTAAGTTGTAGGCTAATTTGTTTGTAGAACCTGCCTGGTATATTTTTCAGTATTGCTTTATTTGAATGAAATTTCATGTGAATTGTTTCCAGGTTTGGAAAATTATAAAAATGGAAAAACATTTGCACCTTAACCGTTTTTGTTTGAATAATTCTTAATTAAAAACACCATTCAAACAGCTACTTTTTCCTCATGTTTTTGAGAATATACTGTAGGGGTAAAAGCTGCAGCTGGTTTCTAGTGTGGACTGAATGTTATTGAAATAATTTCTGTCTGTGGTTCTATACCAGGGGTGGGGTCATTCTCATGAAACCACTAATATACCACGGCCGTGATCTTTTCAAAATAAAAATCACAATTTAGTAAGATAAAAAAAAACATAATATTAAAGATAATGTTGTGCTCTTTCTTGTACAGTGTGTGATTTACACAAATAAAGACATTAATATTGAATTTTAATACATTTTGAACTGAAATTCTCATTACCGCAATGCATCCATATTCATTTCAATGGATCTTTGATTGCATTTTAGGTGGAATAAACATAAACATTTTCACTAAAACAAAATCAATATCATTAATTATGTCTTGTAGCAAGGTAAAACATTATGCATACTAATGTTTCATTCTCAAAATTAAATTTTTTTGCGTAAAAACACAGTGTCCGTCAAGTCATTTCTCATCCTCCGCAACATTTTTCACGTTCCTGTAAAGACTGCAGGATTCTTTCGATAAAGTTTTATTTTCCCAAGATGCATCACAAGGAACAGAAGCTACAAGATGGATACGAGGTAAGCTTGCTCTCTTCAGTTTTTCACACTTTAAAATCAGAATTTCCTTCTCCAACCCCTGTACACGACAAAATTGATTCTCATTACCGCAACGTGAGATATTACTTGTTTGAAAAAAGCTTTGATTATCAATATTTGATCAATATAAAGGTATATAAGTTCTTAACATGAACCTAGTCATTTTTTTTGCCCAGTCATAATAGCTTGACTACTGTTAGCGAAACATGCTAGCTCCTCTCATCCTCCGCAACACACATCTCATATACCGCTACACTATCATGCCTGTTGCGGTAATGAGAATTGCTGTTGCGGTAATGAGAATTAACCCTTTTTCAGTTGTTTTACCTTATTTTATTTCAAGATAAGATATATTTTATTTTATTTTGATATTGTAGGAGCATGTAGCACCGCCTACAAGTCTATAGGTATAGGTCTGTGATTATTACACTGACTGCATAGAAGGTCAGAAGTGGCACACGTGCTAATTTCTACCAAATGGCAAACAAAATCTGCAAGTGCCATTTCAGCTAGCTAGTTTAGTGCCTTTAACACCACCTATAGGACTACCATTGAATTGATTAAAATATTAACATGATTTCTTTTGTTTATGTACTGCAGGGTTAAAGCTAGTGCAAAAAAGAAAGCTGCAGCAAATGCTAGGTTAACAAAGTATCGAGAAAAAGTCTACAGTAACCCAGAACTCCTGGAGGAGTACAGGAGAAAAGAAAGAGAAAGGTCAGACAGGTGTCAGAAAAGTCATTAAGCAGGTCCTCATCATGTGTAACTGTTGTTACATTACCTAACATATGACATGTTAGCTTTGTTGAATTGAGTGTCATTGGTTATTACACATAATCACTTACTCACTCAAGCCTAAAGCACTCACTCACTGGCTCACATTCACTCAAGCCTTAAGCATTCACTTGTTCATTCACTTGTTCACTCACTCACTCACTCACTCACTCACTCAAGCCTTAAGTACTCACTTGTTCACTCACTCAAGCCTTAAGCACTCACTCGCTCACTCATTCATTCACTCAAGACTTAAGCACTCACTCACTCACTCACTCACTCACTCACTCGTTCATTCACTCACTCATTAGATTGTAGCTATTGTAGAGGCAAACTACATTCTGATAATATGTATTGCACTTATTTCAGGTATCAGAGAAGAAAACAAAATGGATCGTTAAAAAAAACAGCAGATCTTACTGCTAAACAACATGAAAAGAAAAAAAAACAATGGAGACAAAATTCTGCAAGGCATTATGCTACAAAGAAAACCCTGAATGCGATATTAGATTTGACCCCTCCCTCCACCAATGAGCCAGATGCTGTACAGGTACAGGTACAGGTACAAGATGTACAGGTAGCACTAAGCTCCCCCCAACTGTCATTGAACTGCCTGACACCAGCACAGACCTCCACCCCCAAAGTGGGAAGAAAAAGGAAGGCAACAATAACCTCACTGAGGTCAAAATTGAGGGATACTAAAGCAAAAATGGAAATTAGGGCCAAAGAAATACGCAATCTAAAGAAACAACTTAAAAGGCTGCAAAAAAAGGAAAAAGGACCAGCCCGTAGCACCTGTGAGAAGAGAGCCACTCAACAGAAAGACCCCAAGACCCTGCCCAACAACAGCCAGAGACGGCTGATGGGTCAGCTTGTAAGTCGTTTCCTGCACCAAGATGACAATTCAACTGTCATCAATGGCAAAAAGGGGGAGGTCCGGAGGAAAGGACAAGTATTCAGAAAGAGGGCACTTACTGACACAATGGAAAGACTCCACAGAAAGTTTTTAAGTCAGCATCCACGCCACAAGCTGTCCAGGGCTCAATTTTGCAGACTGAATCCCTTCTGGATCATTAAACCAAACGTCTCACAAAGAGAAACCTGTGCATGTAAGATACATGAGAATTTTGGTTTTAAGATAAAGAGACTTCATCAACTTGGTATTCTGGCAAGTGCATCTACAGCTCAGGTGGTTGAGTGTTGTGTTTGCAGTACAAACAACATGGAGTGCATGTACAGGAGGTGCATTCAGTGCCAAAGGAGAACCTTTCCAACAGCAATTGATCCATCAACCAAGGGAAACATAATTTCCTGGGATGAGTGGGTCACTCGGACCATTTCAGTGACAAAGAAAGGAAAAGATGGTGCACTGGAGAACATGGAAATAAAAAACACTATGCTTGAGAGGAGGAACACCTCAGTAGAAAAACTTGCTGATCTCACACAACAACACCTGGACAGGTTTGCCATTCATGTTTATAACATCCAACACCAGTTTCAGAGGCTGAAGTTACTCAAGGAGACCTTGACAGAGAAGGATGTGGTCATCCATATTGATTATTCAGAGAACTACAGCTGCAAGTACAACAGGGAGGTCAAAGACACCCACTTTGGTGGGGGGAATGAACAGGTGACCATCCATACTGGGGTCAAATACCTGAGTGGAGGACGTGTGGAGTCTTTTGCTTCCCTGTCAGCATGCCTGAAGCATCATGCTATTGCCACATGGGCTCATCTTGATCCTGTGCTGAAGTCCATCCAGGAGGAGCATCCAGCAGTCAAGAATGTACATTTCATTTCAGATGGACCCACCTCGCAGTATCGTAACAAAACAGCCTTCTACCTGGCATCAACAGTGCCATTCATGAGGGGTTTTGAATATGTTACTTGGAACTTTACTGAGGCGTCGCATGGCAAGGGAGCCCCTGATGGGGTGGGGGGTGCCCTCAAGAACCTGGCAGATAGGATTGTGGCTTATGGGACTGATATTCCAGATGCCAGCACGCTTCATAAACAACTAGAAGCGCATTCCTCTGTGAGGCTGTACATGGTGACGGAGGATGAGATCAACTCAGGCAATGAACTGGTTCCTCCGTTGCTAAAAACAGTGCCTGGGACGATGAAGATTCATCAGGTAGGTCAAAATGATGTGCTTAATCAAGTTTAATTGTTATGAGTTTGCTTAATTAACTTAATGATTGATTCATATGCTACTTCTAACACTTACATTGAAAACATTTTATAAAACCAAATTATTGATGTGTGACTGAGTTTGATGTCTGAGTCGAATCTCACCCCAAAATACTATTTGTTTCCTGCTTATTGATAGCTGACATCGACAAAACCAGGGGTTATCCAGACCCGGGAAGTGTCCTGCTTTTGTGGCTGTGCATGTGGATGCTTTCTCCCGAAAGAGTTCAGCTTCATAGAAGAAGAGAATGTGGAGTCAGGGAAGGAGAATGCTGAACCAGAATCTATTTTAGAGGTTGGAACATGGGTCCTAGTAGAGTATGATGCAGAACTCTTCCCTGGCACCATCACAAAGGTATGTAAAACTAGCTGGAGGTATGAACACTCCATGTTAATTATAAATTATGTGTCCTATTCTGTACCTTTTTGTTCTTTTTCTTTGACCAATTTCTTCTCCAGATTGTGGATAATCAATATGAGGTGGACACAATGAATTCTGCTGGGGAGAACAAATTCTACATTCCGTCCATCAGATTTGAGGGAGAGAAAGTGTGGTACTACCCTGACAACATCAAAAGCATCATCCCAGAACCTCTGCCTATCACATCCTCTGCACGTCATTTCAGTGTTGCTGCAGATATCTGGGCTAAACACACAAAGAAACGTGTTTAAAACACGTGTGTGTGTGTGGGGGGAGTGTTAAGTTCTGTGCAAATTCCCTCATGTATGTTGTGTTTTTAACTAAACTGTTGTTAGCCACAATATGAGTTATGAGCTGAGCTGAACTTCTTTTCATTCATTTCAATTTCACATTTTACTTTGTTAAAGTTCGATTCATTTGTGAATGTAAGAATTAAAAACAATCTCAATAATTCTCATTACCGAAATCATCAATCTCATTACCGAAACATGTATGTCATTACCGAAACAGGTGCTAATTTAGAGGGTAATCAATTAATTACCATTAATATTGTGTTTTTTAATTAATGTGAAGAACATGTAAGTTTTGTTATTTCAGTTCTGCAGAAAACTTTTAAAATATGTTGAATATTCATGAAATATCGCAAAAAAAATTGTTTGTAGATTGCAGGTGGTGTTGCGGTAATGAGAGAAATCAGTAAAATTAAAAAAATACATATTTGTAAAAAAATATTTTTTTAGAGTTTCATGTTATTCTGTACAGGCCTGTTAATAATTCATTTTCAAAAACACAAATAATTATTTGTTTTTCTAAGGTTTTTGGAGTTTGGGATGGTTGCGGTAATGAGATTTTTCAAGGACTTATTTGGAGAAATGTGAACAAAAATGTGATATAGTGTGAATAAATGCTTTGAGATCAATAATCCCGATTACCTAAGACCTTGTTTTTTGCGTTTAAAAGAAAATTGCCCTATTTATGCACATTTAAAATTTTCATGTTTGAAATCTTTGAAACCAGGTTTTCATGAGAATGACCCGGTGGGCAATTAATTTCCCCAAAGGGCCACATCAGAATCAGGGACTGTTGTGGAGGGCCGGACCAAAAGGCTCAACTCAATTCTGGTCAATATTAGTCGTATCTTTTTATAAAAAGAAGTAAAGTATATGGTTTTGATAAGCTGCAGTAAATGTTATGGCAAAGAAAAAGCCATGAAAATGCCAACATTATACCACTTAATCAACATTTACCATAGCAATTGTGAACAAAACGTGCAAGAAGCAGGGGAACCTTGGCCATAATTCCCAACCTAGAGACCTGTTACTCCGAAACCGAAGGTGAAGGGTTTGGGGGTTCACCCCCAGAAAATGTGAGCTTAAAAGCCATTGTTTCCTGCATTATAAAATAATGAAAATAACAAAATAAAAATAAGTATCCTACACTGCAACACAATTTTTGTTCATTATTATCTATTACTTGTATTGTCCTCTGTACAGGATAAAACAATCCACCTAGCAGATCCTGCCCCACACACTCCCATTACATTTTTATTATTATTATTGGGCTATTATTTACATTTTAAGTTTAAATGTCCCAATCTGGTAAACTTTGAGAGGAAGTTTAAATCTGATGATTTTTGTGCTCTGTAAACAACTGTCTCATGTGTGTGCTGCATGTCTTGTAGTCTATAATTTGGAGATAATGGCTGACATCATTTAGCCTTCTGGGAGCTGGATTTTCTACAGAAATATGAATATAAATAAGTTAGGCACTAAAATATAAAATATAAAGGGGTGTGTCCTGCATGACCTGTTTGTTCGCCCGTTACAATCGCGCACCCCTCTCGTACATCCACACCTCCACACAGACGTAGGAGAGGGGAGAGACACACACAGCCAACCTCTGCACTCGTTGGGAATCGGCGCTCGGGGAGGGGGGATAATATCAGACAAGTGAACGTACAAGCAGGTTGTCTGTCTGATATTATCGCCTCCTTCCCCTTCCCGAGCGCCGATCCTCGAGTGCGGAGGGTGTAGCTTGCGCTGAGTCACTTTCTTGCAGCTCACGGCAGCGCACTTAAACAGCGCACATACAAGCTTCAGCTTCTTCTCCTTTTTTTGAATTGCGATTTACAACCAGTGAAGAGTAAGCTGCATACGCTCGCGCAAAATATAAACTGGCCTTCAAAATAAATGCAATGCCGTTGTATTCCATGCATGATTTATTTATTTTTTATTTTTTGCGTTTGATTCTTAATTTTCCACTGACCTCCCGCGGGCCAGTCAAAATCAGCCAGCGGGCCGGATGTGGCCCGCGGGCCACACAATGCCCAGGTCTGTTCTATACGGTATGTGGCAATTATTTAGAAAAATAATAGCCTGCAGCAACATATTAAAAAAAAAGAACTATGAACTAGTTCATTTTTGAACTGTGAACTTAGTTCATCATTTTGAATTATGAACTATGAACTGAACTAGTTCATTTTAAAGGGTGTGAACTGAACTTTGAACTAGTTCACGTAGAAAAAGAACTTTCCCAACACTGGTGCCAAAGCCGTGACCTAAAGATTAGTAAAATTCAGTTATTATTATTATTATTTTCTGTGCGAAGAGGCTGTTGTTTTCTGGGTGATATCACTTGACAGGAAAGTATTGCTCTTCTCTTTTGTGTTTTCTCCCTTTTTCTGCTGTGTGAAATGCTGGTTTATTTATATTTTCCCTAATGCAGAGGGCCATTATAGTACGTTTTTGATTTAATGATTAAATTGTATATCATTTCATGGTACAATAACTTCCTTACGTTAACATACAATAGGATGTTGGCGATAGATAATTGTATACGGTGGAGTGAGGTTCTGTAATCCGCATTTTTAGCGTGAAAAGACCTTGTATATTAGATGTTCGAAGGCTGTTATGTAAAAAGGGTATAACTGGGGCCGATGACTGACAATGCTTGGTGCTGAGGACGGTTCCCTTATAGCAGCCTGAGCAAAGCTATAACAAATCTCTCGTGCGGCCTGTCAGATCTTCTCCCCCTTGACAAAACCTATACTTTTTTTTCATAGGTAAAGTGAGTCCATTCGGTGGTAGCTTTCATTAATTGAGTCCTTAAGTGGTAGATTAGCATAAAATCGGTCCTTTGTAGTAACTTTTATGAGGTGAGTCCTTCAGTGGTATACCTTGTTTGTCAATGAAAAAGGGAGAGGCTGAAAGAGCGTGTTTCGCATGGTGGGATTGGCTTTGTGTTTTAAAGAACTAGTAAAATTGATAATTTGTGTTCAAGTTACACGTCACGATTGTGGTGGATACTACATCGTGACCGAGGTGTTTAAAAAGTAATTTCCTTAGGCACAAACGTTGGCAGTGTTGATTAGTTTTTTAGTTTGTTTTAGGGAACATTTTTGTTTGATGCGACCTCTGTATTTCTGAGTATGGCTTTCTGTATTTAAAAGTGCTGCTGTTCAGTGATTTTATTTATGGAAACCGTATTAACATACTCTTCTGTCTCTACGCAAGATTTCACTAACTGTACGTCTCTATAACTGCATGTAAATACCTTGAATAACGAACAGCTAACCACACACACACACACACACACACAAAGCCTGGGTGTTGTTCTCTTTGATATGCACACAAGTGGTACTCTTTTCATGGTGAATAACTATAGTCAGATTAAAAGGTTTAAATGTATATATAATCGTGCATAGTATTGCAATTGTGTCTCTTTGAATATGATGCTGATGTGGTTGAGTTCACAGTCTCTCGCTACGGTTTCTCTTTCGGAAAAATTTAATCTGCCCTAACCTTATGCAAGATTAAAGGTGCACTCAGCTATGTTTTTGTGTGGAGACCAGGTCTAATTTAAGGTCCCCCCTTTTTTAATAACGTTAAATACACGCTTTGTGGTATTTCATGCAATAGGGCCCTGGTAGTTGATAATGGAGATTGACAAAATTAAAGGTGCCCTAGGTTTTTGTTTTGTTTTTGTTTATTTTCTGTTTTCCTTTAAGGCGTTCTAATATCTCAAATTAAAGGTACTCCACAGACGCATTGGTGTCTTGATGGAGGCTAACTTTTGATGTAAAAATTAAAGGTGTGTTCAGAGATTTTTGTTTCTGCTTCCTGCTTTCCTACTTTGCAGACGCTTTTCTGCTTGCTCTCTCCTCCTCTTGCACTTTTTGCTTACATTCTTATTTTTCCTCCCTAATAAATTTAGCAGCAGGTCCTGGATACATACAAATCAAAGGGACTGTAATTTATTTTTATAGATACTACAGGCATTTTTGGACACTTTTACGACCTTCTCAATAGAACGTGAGGGGGGGGCCTAACAACAGGACAAGCCTGTGGTGACTGGAAGCGAGGCGCTCAGCTAAAGCTAATTAGCAGCAAGATGCCTCCCTTATCAAACGAGGAGTATCAAATACTCCTACAGAGGATTACAGCACTGGAAACAAAAATGAATCGAATAGAAGTGAACATTGAAGTGAATGGACTATGTGGGAACGACACCCACTCTACCAGTGACTTTAAACAGTGGACAAGATCAAGCTAACACACAGCTAACTAGCACCGACAAGGCTATGAAGAAACAAAAGGACCGTGTCCAGGTTAGTGATAACCCTCCCTGGAATCGTCTTGGTGGAAGGCCAAAGAGATTGGAAAAGGGAGGACGGATAACGGGCAGGGCCGAGCACCATGAGATGACTGATCTGGATCGCTGGCCTGCGTTATCACCCAGGCACGGTGCCTCCTCAACCCCCGCGCCTCGGAGACCGCAGCAGTGGATTACTGCAAGGGGGAGAGGTAACAACAACAAACTTCCACAGCAAACAAGTGTGCAAGTGTCGAACCGGTTTACTCCACTGATGCAAGTCCCAAAATTTCCCTCTGATGACCAAGATAGCATAGCACCTGCACACAACAAGGTAAGGCCTGAAAGCCAAGAGCCACAGAGAGAGCTAACAACCGGGCTAACCAAGCTAACAACAGAGCCTGAAAATCTGATTGTTGGAGACTTTTCTGTTAGAGATATGAAAAGCATGTGTAGGGTTGATACCAAAGTACTCTGCTTTCCCAATGATATGGTGTCGGACTTAGAAAAAAGAATCCTGGAAATTGCAGCAGCACACACAACTGTAAAGAAAATCATTCTGCACATCGGGTCAAATGATGTTGTAAAGCACGAGTCTGAAATGTTGAAACAGGACTTTAAGAATCTCCTGAACACGGTCAGCTCACTGAATGCTGAGGTGTATATCAGTGGTCCTCTGCCACCAACCAGAAGAGGACTTGAGAGATTCACTAGACTGTTAGCACTGAACACGTGGCTTTCAATAGCGTGCCCTGACCACTCAGTGCATTTTATTGACAATTTTAACATTTTCTGGAACCGCAGGCAGCTTTTTAAGACAGATGGAATTTGTCTAAATAAGGCTGGAGTCGAACTATTCACATCCAACGTGATTTACGTCCTACGTCACCCATCTGTTCGTGCCAAGGACAAGGCCCAGGAGGAGAAGAGAACACAGCGTAGCAACAGCGCCGAAGGACAACTGCCGGCCCCAGATGACAGCTCAGACCATGAGAGATACCAGGGCAGAGAGGAGGGGGCCCCTCCCATAACAAGCCCACCTCTTGCTCATTCAATCTCTACTACAACAACCCTTTCTCCATCCTCTCCTGATCTGGGATTCAAGGAAATCATATGTACCCCCAGCAGTCAACGTCCCCCTCAACTCGCCAATCTAAGCCACAGCGCCCGGCTCTTCACCCCTCCACGCAAACCCCCTCCGATCCCACTGCGACGTCATCATCATCAGGCTTGGGAGACTGATGTTGTCAGCACTTGTTGATATGTGCCGGGCCGGGGCTACACAGTTATCGCCTTCGACCCACAGGATAAGCCAGGGCCCTGTTTTTCAAGGTTTATTTCAAGAAACGGGAAACCGTTATCAAATCTGATAAGCATTCCTCTTCAGCCACAATCTGCTGAAATAAATCGGGCTGACAATGCTTCGAACACACTAAATTTAGCTTAATTAAACATCAGATCCTTGGCAGGTAAAACATTTTTAATTAATGATCTTATTCCTAGGCACAATCTTAATTTTATGTTTTTAACTGAAACTTGGTTAGACCAAGATAACAGCTCAGCTGTACTGATAGAGTCCGCCCCCCCAAACTACACTTTCGTGAGTGAATCCAGAGTGCATAAAAAAGGAGGGGGGGTTGCTATTCTGTTTAAAGAATCTCTACAATGCAAAAAGATGTCTTATGGAAATTTTGATTCATTTGAGTATGTGGCTCTCCAGTTAAATTCAGCCTCTAGAGCTATTTTCATCAATATCTACCGGCCACCACAATACAATACAAGCTTTTTAGATGACCTTTCTGAGCTGCTGTCTGTAATCTGTATTGAGTTTCACTGTGTATTAATTGTTGGAGACTTAAATATTCATATCGACAAACCCGAGGACAGATGTGCGAAAGAACTGTGCTGTGTCCTTGACAACTTTAGACTAAATCAGCATGTTGACAAACCAACTCATAACAAAGGGCACACTCTGGACCTTATCATTTCCAGAGGAATGAACATTTCAGACGTAACAGTGGCAGATATAGGTCCCCTCTCAGACCATTCCTGTTTATTTTTTGAGAGTAAAATGTCTGTGCACACAACTGATCAATCAAAAGTAATCAAAAAACGGTATATTACAGAAAATACCAGTGAAACATTTATTCAAGCATTTTCTTTAATACCACCCCTCCCCTGTAACTCAGTTAATGAGCTTTTAGACAACTTTAATGGCAAAATTACAAGTGTTATAGATGCTATTGCGCCCACTAAGATGAAGGTTGTCTGGTAAGAAAAGATCTCCTTGGAGAAATGCCCCGCAGGTCAGAATAGAAAAAAGAGAGTGCCGTAAAGCGGAACGCAGGTGGCGAAAAACAAATTTCCAGGTTCATTATGACATCTTCAAAGAGAAACTTTGCACTTTTAACTCAGAGATGAAAAGTGCAAGGCAGTCTTTCTTTTCTGACATCATCACCAAAAACAACAACAATGCACGTGCCCTGTTTGCTACTGTCGACAGATTAACAAACCCTCCTGTGTCAGTAGCGTCTGAACATCTCTCCACGAGGGCCTGCAATTAATTTGCCTCCTTCTTTACTGAGAAAATTCACAAAATTAGACAAGCTGTCACTGCATCAATACAAAGTTCAACATATGTGTTATCGCTATGCCCACTTAAAATCAATCCAAATGCAATGACACAATTTTATCTGATAAACCACAAAAACCTGGAGGACATTATACAACACCTGAACTCCTCCTGTTGCCTTGACATTCTTCCCACAGGCTTCTTTAAAACTGTTTTTAGCTGTATGGCCTCAGATGTTCTACAAATTGTCAACATGTCCCTTTGGACAGGTGTATTCCCACAGGCCCTGAAAACAGCAGTCATCAAGCCACTCCTAAAAAAGAACTATCTAGATACAACGCTCATGAACAATTATAGGCCCATATCTAACCTACCATTTTTAAGCAAAATCATTGAAAAAGCTGTTTATCAACAGCTAAATAACTACTTAGCAATGAACAACTGCTTTGATGTTTTCCAGTCAGGATTTCGACAACACCACAGCACTGAGACTGCTCTGGTTTAGCTCCTCAATGACATCCACTTAAACACAGACAGTGGCAAAAGTTCTGTTTTAGTTTTACTGGATCTCAGTGCCGCTTTTGACACATTTGACCACAGCATATTACTAGATCGACTAGCAAACTGGGTTGGACTTTCTGGAACTGTACTAAACTGGTTTGAATCCTACTTAAAGGACAGAGACTACTATGTGTCAATAGGCAATTTCACATCTGAGCGGACACATTGAATGCGGGGTCCCCCAAGGTTCCATTCTTGGGCCTCTTCTGTTTAACATCTACATGCTCCCACTAGCTCAGATTATGAATAAGAACAAATTATGCTACCATAATTATGCAGACGACACACAAATTTACATAACCATATCACCAGGAGACTGCAGTCCGATACAAGCACTGAGTAAGTGCATTGAACAAATCAATGATTGGATGTGCCAAAATTTCCTTCAATTAAACAACGACAAAACTGAAGTAATTGTCTTTGGTGCCAAAGATGAACAATTAAAAGTCAGCGCACAGCTTACATCCGTTATGCTAGAAACCACACACCAAGCCAGAAATCTTGGTGTTGTCATAGACTCCGACTTGAATTTCAAGAAACACATTAAATCAATTAATAAGTCAGCATACTACCACCTTAAAAACATATCAAGAATTAAAGGACTTATGTCTCAGCAAGATTTAGAAAAACTTGTCCATGCATTCATCTTTAATAGACTTGACTACTGTAACAGTGTCCTTGCAGGCCTTCCAAAAAAATCTATCAGACAGCTTCAGCTATTTCAGAACGCTGCTGCTCGAGTTCTCACTAGGACCAAAAAAGTGGATCACATTACCCCAGTTCTGAGGTCTTTACACTGGCTTCCTGTCACTCAAATAATTGATTTCAAAATACTGATGTTGGTTTATAAAGCACTAAATGGTTTAGCGCCAAAATACATTACTGATCTGCTGATACGTTATGAACCGTCCAGAGCCCTTAGGTCGTCTGGGACAGGTTTACTTACAGTCCCAAGAGTTAGGACTAAACGAGGAGAAGCAGCTTTTCGTTTTTATGCACCAAATATCTGGAACAAACTCCCAGAAAACTTGAGGTCTGCTGTAACCCTCAGTTCTTTTAAATCGAGTCTGAAGACTTTTCTGTTTCGATTTTAACCTGTACTTTTTATATAATTTAAATGTTTTACTTCTTTTCATTCGCTTTTAAATGTCTTCTAATGTGTTTTATGTATTTTAATCTTGCCCCTGTAAAGCACTTCGAGTGGCCTTGTGTTTGAATTGTGCTATATAAATAAACTTGCCTTGCCTTTATTTTCTTTTGGAAAAAAGAGGGAAAAGTTAAGAGTTAGACACACTCAGTCTCTGGGTGTAGTAGTCCCTCCTGCAAAGGCTGTGTGCTCTAGCCTGAAAGGCCCGGATACTATTGTGTCCTCTCAAGATGCACGTTTCACGAATAGAGCAATTGCAAAGTAATTAATGTTACTGTGTATTGTAGGTTTCGTTATTTTTTTTCTTTTCTCCCTCTCTAGTGGACAGCTGTGTGGTTCTTAAAGCCAGTTACACTGCAAAGGCAGGATAACTTAGCATAAAGCTAACGGTAAAGCTAGCGGGCGCTAATGCTAACAACTAAACCCCGCATTCTCTCATTTCAGTTGGTGTTGGTTATTATAGGAGGGATAAAATAAAGCACATTACAGACATTGAACTAACAAACGGACATAATTATTTTTGAAATAGGACTACTTACATTTCGGACGGATGGTGTCTCTCAGTCTTCCTGGCATAGTCTCCTCCACACTCCAGCAAAAAGGCTTTGATCACACTAACAGATTGCAAACCTTTGCTGGAGATAGCCTAACAAAAAATTAAGTAAATCCATTCAGCCCTAGTGTGCTTCGAGGCTGGGGTGTAATGGTAGCTTGAGGTTGAGCTCACACTGCAGCTTGCTTCTCCTCTGTTGTTGCATGAGTGAGTGGAGGCTCAGCCAGAGGGGTATACTACGAAGCGAGATTAAGGGCTGAGCGAGGTCTGTTGAGTCTAAAGCGGTCTAAAGCCAGAGTTTTCAGTATCACCAAGGTGGCTCTCTTTTTACCTGGCTAGATCACCGTGGCAACAGAGGCTGCACGGCTAACCTGCCAAGACCAGTTTTTGTTTCAGAGTTTGAGCTTAAATTCGGCTCTTATAGCGCTGCCCTTTAAGGAAACTACACATTTTGAAATCCCGCGGACCTGACTATATTGTCTGAGCGATATATTCTCACTGAGGAAACTCGTTAAATAACGAAACTTATTGATCAGTAAGTTAATGAACGAAACGAAGCCGTGACATAAGGCTTACAGCAGAGTGAACTGTAACATCGCGCTGGGGCTTTTTGCCTCATGCATACAGTTATTGATGCAGAAAATGTTAAATAGCTTAGACCTACTGTATGCAGCGCCACGCTATGCTCTCACCTCAAATGGTTTTACCTGGCGATCTACACACACTGGCTCTTAATAAAGCGTTCTATAAAATCACAGTTTGCAACATTATTTCACTGTAGGCTTCTTTCTTTTCATCAGTAGCGATTACAGTTGGGACGTGACAGCTGTCACAGTTCGGACATCGCTGCAGACTTGCAGGTTAAGCTTCTCACAGTAGATCCATATTTGTCCAAAAAATACAGACTACAGGTTTTTTAATGTAGGCCTATTGGTATTTGTAAGATTCAAGTAAAAGGCTAATAGTCTAAATCAAAATTGTATTCATTATGATATGGCCCAAAATTAAAGTGATTTTCCATAGGCTATTCATTTGGGGACAGTGTCAGACTTAAATTACATTCTTAAGTGTGGGACTATAGGCGTAGTGCTATAAATATAGCAAAGTAGCCTATATATATATATATATATTAGGCTAAATGGTATAGTGTTCAAATCCGAGTTCAACGTTTAATTGTTTTATAATGTCACGTTACGCACTGCGAGAATGATCGCCAAGATAAATAAATAATTTCCATGCTGGCAGCATTCCACTCTCCTTATTGCAGTAAGAGTTTTTTTCGGCTCTCTGTTTTCTGCTGTAATAATTCAGACTGACAAACTCTTCCTCTTGAATGAAGTTGGCGACACACTTCTGTTTTACTCAGCTGCTCACAATCAGTCCGTTTGTGTAAAGTTAGCGGCACAAGATCAGTCCATTGTGTGCGGATGCAGAGTCAAATGACGGGTCGAACGCCCCCTTTCATGGGGACGCGCACAGAGCCTGAAGCCGAAACCCTCGTTCAACATAAGAGGTTGATAACTTCCTTCGTGATACCGGTTAGCTCTGAGCGAGGGTATGTGTTATGTTGAACCAGATCAAAAAAAGAGAGCCGGGCTCTGTTGAGTTTGTTTCGTAGTATACCCCTCTGGTGTGTGTGGTTACCAACGGGGCGTCTTGATTTGCCAATCAACTGCCGAGTTTCTGGTGAGCTTTCCTTTGGGAGTATTTCGTCATCAGTCTGTGTTTTTTGGAACAAACCTTCAAATCCCCCCTTTTTCGAAATCAGTGTCCCAGAAGAAACTGACATATTTGTCTTTTTGAAGCTTGTGTGTGCTGGTATGGACGCCAATAACCTAAACAGTGTGCCCAAACACCGGCAATGTTTGGTTTTTCATAATATGTCCCCTTTAACATATTATACTCCCACGGGAAAGCTCACCAGAACTCAACAGTTGATTGGCAAATCAAGACGCTCCGTTGGTAACCACACACAGCTGAGCCTCCACTGCTAATGCAACAACAGAGCAGAAACAAGCTGCAGTGTTAGCTCATCCTCAAGCTACCATCACACCCCAGCCTCGAAGCACACCAGAGGGGTATACTACAAAGCAAACTCAACAGAGGCTCTCTTTTCTTGATCTGGTTCAACATAACACATACCCTCGCTCAGAGCTAACCGGTATCACAAAGGCAGTTATCAACCTCTTATGTTGAACAAGGGTTTCAGCTTCAGGCTCTGTGCGCTTCCCCATGAGAGGGGGCGTTTGACCGTCATTTGACTCTGCTTCCGCACAGACTGGACTGATCTTGTGCCGCTAACTTTACACAAACGGACTGATTGTGAGCAGCTGAGTAAAACAAGTGTGTCGCCAACTTCATTCAAGAGGAAGAGTTTGTCAGTCTGAATTATTACAGCAGAAAACAGAGAGCCGAAAAAAACTCTTACTGCAAATAGGCTAAGGAGAGTGGAATGCTGCCAGCATGGAAATTATATATTTATCTTGCCGATCGTTCTCGCAGTGCGTAACGTGACATTATAAAACAATGAAACGTTGAACTTGGATTTAAACACTATACCATTTAGCCTAATATATATATATATATATATATATATATATATATCTATATATATATATATCTATATATATATATATATATATCTATATATATATATATCTATATATATATATAGATATATATATATATCTATATATATATATATATATATATATATATATCTATATATATATCTATATATATATATCTATATATATATATATATATATATATATATATCTATCTATCTATCTATCTATATATATATATATATATATATATATCTATATCTATATATATATATCTATATATATATATCTATATATATATCTATATATATATATCTATATATATATATATATATATATATCTATATATATATATATATATCTATCTATATATATATATATATATCTATATATATATATATATATATATCTATATATATATATATCTATCTATATATATATATATATCTATCTATATATATAGATATATATATATATATCTATATAGATATATATATATATATATATCTATATATATATCTATAGATATATATATATATATCTATATAGATATATATATATATATCTATATATATATCTATATATATATATATATATATATATATATATATATATATATATATATATATAGATATATATATATATCTATATAGATAGATATATATATATATATAGATATATATATATATATATATATATATAGATAGATATATATATATATATAGATAGATAGATATATATATAGATAGATAGATATATATATATATATATATAGGCTACTTTGCTATATTTTTTGCCAGGGCTGCCAAGTTTCACCAAAAGTTTGGAGTGAGATTTTTTGACCGAGGGACCCAAAACCGTGTCCTCTTTCCCACCCAATCATTTTTGCTAGTGTCCTGCAAGTTTATATATTGTTCATAATAAATCAGAAATAAAAGACAATTGTGATAGAACATCAAAAATCTTATTAAAATAAACAAATTCATGAATTGCAAAGTCGTAGGACAGGTTTTAATTAAACATTGGGTGTGGACATATTGTAAGTGGGGGTCTGGGGTTCCCCCCCAGAAAATTTTGTGCATTAAACACTTAATTTCCTGCATTCTGGTGAATTTTTATGAAGCAATGTGTGCCTTTTCTGCATTCATTTTTATGTAAAGTAAAAGAGAACATTCACGGTTTCGCTGACACACATTTAATTGATTAGGATACAATGCATGTGTAGTGCTTTCAAATATCTCCTGTAGCCTATTGTTAAAACATTTGGTTAAACTGTAATAAAGGTAATTATTCTATATGTATTCAACATTGTATGGGTTATCCAATTTCAATTCACCATTATTATATTAAATCTATGACACTTGATGTCTTCTCAGAACATATTTTTCCCACAGTAACCTCTAAGCTTAGTTACTCAATACATTCATTCAATTAATGTTGACAACATTTTAGAACAAAAATGTGTTGGTGTGTCAACCAGCCCAACAACATAATGCAAAACAAGCTTGAATATATAAAGTGAAGTGACTGATTTGAATTAAGGCGTTCTTACCTCTTTGTTCATTTAATACCGGTGTCCTTGTTGTCATTAATTTTCCATATAATTTGAACAAAGGGCGGGACTGGGAGGCGGCGGTCTTTTATTAGTTTTGTAGTGTAACGCAGGGGGGCGTGGCCGTGGTGGTTTGCCAAGTGGCTGCTGCGGCTACGGGCTGCACACGGCCATGGATATTGTCCATGCCATGGACCTATAAAGAAACCGCGCGTGCAGAAAGAGGATGTCACGGAATTCAGTCCGTTTAGCTTTTCAAAATTGCTCTGCGTGAGAAATTGGAGGTGTGGCGTGTGAACTGGTTGATATGCGTGTGTCTCACGGCCAAAGCGTGAGACTTGGCCGCTCTGTTTATAGCACTACACCTATAGTCCCACACTTAAGAATGTAATTTAAGTCTGTCAATCATTTAGTTTTGGGCCACATCATAATGAATACAATTTTGATTTAGACTATTAGCCTTTTATTTTAATCTTACAAATACCAATAGGCCTACATTAAAACACCTGTAGTCTGGATTTTTCGGACAAATAAGAATCTACTGTGAGAAGCTTAACCTGCGAGTCTGCAACAATGTCCGAACTGTGACAGCTGTCACCTGTCACGTCCCAACTGTAATCGCTACTGATGAAAAGAAAGAAGCCCACAGTGAAATAATGTTGCAACCTGTGATTTTATAGAACGCTTTATTAAGAGCCAGTGTGTGTAGATCGCCAGGTAAAATCATTTGAGAGGAGAGCATAGAGTGGCGCTGCATACAGTAGGCTATAGGTGTGGGCTATTTTACATTTTCAATAACTGTATGCATGTGGCAAAAAGCCCCAGCGCGATGTTACAGTTCACTCTGTAAGCCTAATGTCACGGCTTCGTTTCGTTCATTAACTTACTGATCAATAAGTTTAGATGTAACAGTTTCCTCAGTGACAATGTAGCGCTCAGACAATATTGTCAGGTCCGCGGGATTTTTAAATGTGTAGTTTCCTTGAAGGGCAGCGCTCTAAGAGCCGAATTTAAGCTCAAACTCTGAAACAAAAACTGCTCTGAGCAGGTTAGCCGTGCAGCCTCTGTTACCACGGTGATCTAGCCAGGTAAAAAGAGAGCCACCTTTTGTGATACTGAAAATTCTGGCTTTAGACAGACCTCGCTCAGCCCTTAATCTCGCTTCGTAGTATACCCCTCAGGGCTGAATGGATTTACTTCATTTTTTGTTTGGCTATGCCAAGCAAAGGTTGGCAATCTGTTAGTGTGATCTGCCGTTATACTGGAGTGTGGAGGAGACTGTGCCTTGAAGACTGAGAGACACCATCTGTCCTCTGGAAATGTAAGTAGTCCTATTTAAAAACAAATCTGTCCGTTTATGAGTTCAATGTGTGTAATGTGCTTTAATTGATCCCTTCTATAATAACCCATGCCGACTGAAATGAGATAATGCTGCTGGGTTAAGTAGTTAGCGTTAGCATCCGCTAGCTTAACCGTTAGCTTTATGCTAACGGTTAGATCTGTGAGTCTGTCCGTGATAGCCCCTCTGTGAAAACAGACAGTGAAACTGTATGGTGTGTTGGAAACTGAAGAGTATGTGTTTGTTGTTGACAGTGTGTAGTTATGGAAGCAGTTGTGGTACGCAGCAGTAGGCCTATTAGATCTCCAATGTAATCTACACTATAATAGACAGGAATACTGTAAGTTGCCTCTGCTGCTGTTTGTTTCCTGTCCATTATAATTCAAAAAGCACACAGTATCACTCAGAACTCATTGCTTCTTGAGCAAGGGCTATACTGAATCTATTAGTACTAGCCTATCTTATTTAATAATGGAAGAAACATATATTTTCATTAGTTTGTAGCTTTGCCATAACTACAGATGTATGATATGTCAGCTAGGCTACATGATGTAACATTGAATGTGCCATGTTTTACAGGTATCTGAGTGACCTGACGGAGCGTTGACCCACAAGGACCGTCACACTATCTGTTCCATCAGAGGACTGTTCACTGGGTGGGACAGGTGGTCTCCTTCAGGGCCCACCAGCAACAACTGGACAGTTACATACAAGTTATGGCTTTGCTTCTGTTTGAATTATGTACACTTTATATTTCCATTTCACTGGCTATGCTAACTGCTTTATTTTTAAGGATGGTTTTGGTCTTTTTAAAATGTAATGATACTGTTTTATAAGAAAACATCTTCAGAGAGATAAAGGGTTGAATTAAAAAACGTATAAGTCAATGCATGTAGATCGGTCAGAAAACTAGTCCAACATCCAGACTATGAAAATGTGAGTTTCAAGTAATCCTTTACTACATGAAGCAAACAGTGACAGTAAGCAACACAATACATTTTTTAACAGTAAAACTTTATTATAAATGAGTGATCACAATACAAATATCTATTAGATATTGAAAGGGTGTCAGATAATTTGCAGCTCTGACTGTAATTATTTCTATACTTTTTTTTTTTACAAAAGATAATGCCTTTCCAGTGAATCTTGGCCTGATACAATCCTTTCCTGCCTCGTTACTGTACATTTACATGTTACCTCAGCATGGCTTCACAACCAAAGCTTTCACTCCACTGGGTTGTAGATCATTCCCCAGTTTAACCTGTACATAAAACATTGTATGTTACAAGTTTAGAGAGTTTATGCATAAATACTTAGCTCATTCTGTTACTGACTGTGACATATTTAAACTGTATTTACCTGAGGATAATGTCAGGGAAACCAGAAATCTTGATGCAATTTTCACAGTTTTCAGCTCAGACTCCTGCCTGACCAAGTTCAGTTGTAAAGCTTTTAGTTTAGAAGTGGTAAGTGTGCCGATATTTGCTGTAGAAATGAAGCTAAACATGTTTACATCGATCTCCATGCTGCATTGGCCAAAAGTAAACAAAACTGACAGCTGGGCGTGTGCCATGCCCATGTAGGTAGGTATAGAGTAAATGAGCAGGGCGGTGCATGCACGCCCATGTAGATCTGACCAGTCAGAGCAGACTAGGATTTTTGCGAAGGGGGGTAGATGTCAAAACCAACCTTTTGAGATAGAGAGCAGAGAAGGCTGGAAAAGGGGATGAAGAAATGGGCAATTGTAGAAAACTATTGGGTTTTTTGAACAATAAACCATGAAAACCTCTTCTAGTAGACCTTGGAAATACACCTTTAAAATCGAGATTTGGCATAATATGCCTGCCTTTAGTGGCATATTGGCAGACTGCAGTGTGTGACAAAGCTTTCCAACAGCATAAAAGGTATCCGCTTGAACAATTGAACCCCTTTAATGATCAGTACTGAAAAGTGATACACTAACACTGAAAGAACAAGAGTCTGGTGTGTGCAGCCAGACAGAGTGGTTATGAGAGGGAGAGACAGGCAGACATATTGACAGTAGAGCTGCAACGATTAATCGACGAATCGATTATTAATCGATTACTAAAATAATTGCCAACTATTTTGATAATCGATTAATCGTTTTGAGTAATTTAACAAAAAAATTCCAAATTCTCTGATTTCAGCTTCTCAAATGTGAATATTTTCTGGTTTCTTTAATCCTCTTATGACAATAAACTGAAATATCTGTTTGTTTTGGACATAACGATACATTTGAGGACGTCAACCTGGGCTTTCGAAAATTGATCAACATTTTTCACAATTTTCTGACATTTTACGGACCAAAACACTAATCGATTAATAATCGATTAATCGAGAAAATAATCGACAGATTAATCGATTATCAAAATAATTGTTAGTTGCAGCCCTAATTGACAGAGAATGACAATACACATGAGTGAGCGAGCATGCACAGCATTGCATCCTTGGCCTGTTTTCCAAAACATAATCTGACAGCTTGTCCACTTGAGCTATGAGGAGAAAACCAAACAGACTCAAAGAGGTGTGCTGTTCGCAGACAGCTAGTCTCCGTGGATCAGATCCATCAGCTCATTGACTTCAGAGAAGGACAGAAATATACTGTAGCTACCGTGGGCTCTTTAACCACCAGGCAAACTCTCCACTGGAGAAGAAACAGGTCAATGCTGCTGATGTGACCACAGGGAGCAGAGACTAATCTAATTGGATGCAGAACAGAGAGGTGCTAATTTGATTAGACAGCAAGACAGAAGATTGTGTGAGAATATGGAGGTTTACTGCATGCTTTGAACGTATCACAGACACCTCAACAGAATTAATTGAGCACACCATGAGTGTGCAAGTGTGTATGCGTTACCTGTGAATAATAAAATAACTGCAGAACTGCCGGAGTGACTGCATAAAAGCTAGGTTTAAGGTGTTTTGGTCCAGAAAGTTTTTGTGGATGGCTTTTAACAGGAGTAGCTGATATAGCTGTCCTTTACCAACTCAGCTTTTGCACTCCTTAGCCTCATTTAGGTTTGTAGGGCTGCACTTTAAATGTTGATTTAGTTAAGATTTGTTTTAAATTACTTTTCAAAACATGACAAATTAAAACATAAGTCGACTAAAGAGAATAATTGTGTTAAAATGCTGGATAAGTAATACTTACTATACATTACTCCATAGTTACTTTCTCAAAAAATGTGCTGATTTACTACTAGAATTTTCTAGGGTTGTAACAATACAAAAACTCACGATTCGATTTGTATCGTGATTTTTGACCCACGATTCGATACATACAACAATTTTTTTGAAATTTGAAAATTATATATTTAAATAAATTGTATAATAACTAGTGCTGTCAGTTTAACGCGTTATTAACGGCGTTAACGCAAACCCATTTTAACGGCGATATTTTTATTATCGCGCGATTAACGCTCGTCATGGCTTAGCAAACGTTGTGGTTTTTTCACATGCTTTTGAATTTACTAGTAATGTTAGAACTGAAAAACCACAAACTATACATGTGGCTTGCAGTTAAGTTACTGTTCATTCAAACGGAACATGTCCTACAGCGTAATTTCACATTAAAATAATTTAACTGGCAAAACGGCTAAACGTCCAGTATATTCTGACTTTTATTTTGAAGCAGAAACCGGAACCTAGCACTTACTAGCTCAGCTGCGCGACTTCCACTGGTAGCTTCTTCCGTGTGTCAGTTTGGGACGCGGAAAAAGAACAGAAAAGAAAGCTTGTCGTTTGCAGAAGTCTTACTTATAACCCTGCGCGCACACCAAAACCCCCATGAATGTTAGTGGCAGCCGGCAGTCATTCATTTTCACTTTAATTTTCGCTACGAAGGGTGACTGAAGGCTGTAGCAGCGCCATAGCAACCACCCCACATACACAAACTACTATGTCCACTCCACACAGTCTGAAATAAGCCATGGATGAAGAACTCCCAAAACAACCAGTTTAATTTAGCCTAAATACTGATTTGTTTTATATAGCCTATATTGTTGTATGGTTTGGTTTTTAAATAAAAAAAGAAGTTCCAATTATGTTTGTCTATGCTGTTTGGGGGGGGGGGGTAGTGGGGGGAGATCGACATTGTGGGCTATTTGCACTGAATTGCAAATTATGATATTTTAGAAGAAATACACTGAATTACAAGGGTGTAGAGAATGGGTGTGATAAGGGCATTAAAATTTGAAAAAATAATGGGACAAAAAGAAATCAAGGGACATTTTGGCTAGAATAGATAAAAATGCGATTAATCGCGAGTTAACTATGACATTGATGCGATTAATCGCAATTAGATATTTTAATCGTTTGACAGCACTAATAATAACATTTAATTTAATGTAACATTTGTTAACAAATAACCTGAACAGATTTGAACACAAAGAACAATATAAGCAACATGAATGAATAAATAACTAAAGAAATAACATTTCTCAAAACAACAAAATAATACTGTTGAAAAGTAAAAAAATATTGAACTGTGCTGTAAACCAAAAATCAAGTTAGAAAACAAATACACACTTAACAGCTACAGCTTCCTTCACCAAACGTGTTATCCAAAACTTAAGCCAAACAAAAAAAAAATGCGATTCTGCCTTCTCACACCTCGATGCGGGATTGTGGCTCTGTTTATCGCGATTCTCGGTTCAATACACATATCGTTACAGCCCTAGAACGTACTTGTTTTTAATTTGTCTTGTCTGTGGCAAGTGTAGGTGAGTAAATTTGTTATTATGGAGCTGACACCCCCTGAAGATGGTGTCCTAGCAATTGACTTATGGGCCATTCATACCCCATTGCTGTCAGAAGCCATCGAAGCGGGTGTCACACAATCAGCGAGGGGTGTGAGAGTTGTCATAAGAGTGTGTGCTGTCCTAAGTAAGGTCAAGGGTGGAGGAGCTGTGGGTCACTACTATGGTCTGTTATGGCCTGAGGGAGGGACACAAACATACACACATAAAGAGATGATCGTCTGTTGTGTAAGACCGAGGATAACCTTACGTGGGCTGCAACTAAACACAGTGTTTTTTTAAAGTGAAGCATTTGGGAATTGCAATCTTCTTATGAAGCCGTATCAAATATGTGCTGATTTTAAGTACTTTAAACGCATATTATCTCTGCTATTTTTCTGTAGCCAAAAAATTATAGATTAAACATTATAAAGAGTTGTTTTGGCAATTTGACTAATGTTAGATTAGTCTAAAAGGTTCAAATCCTGGAGTTGCTCATATGCAATCATCATCGGGCATTGGGTATGACCTGTTTATCCATCCTTAATTCCAATTTTAACAAATGATTGATGGAGAGGAGGGTCATGCTTTTAGAAAAGGAAGAGATAAACAAATACCCAGCAGGGATTTGGGGTACATTTTAATTTAAGTCTAATAATCGGAAGCTATGCAGATAAGCTACATTCTCTGTTCCTGTAAGTGGTATTCAGTGAGGATAACTGGAATCTACTTCTCTTTCATTATTAAATCAATTACATAAAAACAGAGTACATGAACAATTCAGAGTGTATTGACTTAACATTCTGATAATGGTTGGTTACACTATTGGAGGAAATTAAATATAATATAAAACAAGGCTAATGTAAGATGAACTTTTACTTATTGTCCTCATGTTTGTTGAGTGTCCACGAGCAACACTTTTTGGGGACTTTAATTTCTGACTTTATGTGTGTTCTAACAGTAGATGGTGTTGACTATTCAAGCTGGTACATGTCTTCTGCACAGTTTGAGTGACTGCTCTGTTTTTTGTCAGCTGGTAAAATAACTAAATATCTCCAAAGTGCTGAAGTGGAGTGGCCTTTCTTCTAGTGGACAATGGCCTCATTCTGCTTTGAGTTGGTCATTGTTTTCTTCATTGTCGCTCATTTTGCCAGTGTTTTTAATTGGCTTCAATTAAAATCCAGCTGACATGCGAAATGATTGGCTGTTCGGATTTTTCTATGCTTAATGTCTAATGGCAACGAGCTGTTAAGATGCATAATTATATATATTAACTTTGATTGAATATTTGTTTTATTTCTATTTAAGAAAAATATATGAGATGATTTTTGTTATCATTGCTGCAAATAAATATTAAGGTTCCCAGCTCTTAAACTAGAGGCCTCAGTGTGCAATGGAGAAAAATCTATTAGGTGGGCCAGTGTCTTTGTTGTATCTGGAGCCAATCTAAAAAATAATTAACTGTGTTTTTTGGTTTTTGCCTCTTTCTCAAAGGATCAACAGTGGTTGACACTAACGGTTGCCCGCTTGCCCGGGGCAACTGAAAATAATGTTTGGGCAAGTTGAGATTGCTTCTTGGTTGCCCGGACGGGCAAGTGGATTTTAGAGGGTTTGTCTGTAGTCTAGGCTATGTATTCATGTGTTTTACAGTCAGCAAAACATTTTTTTTTCGCTAAATCACACAAAATAGATCGGCTATATTCGCAATTGAGCAGCTGCGCGCGGCAGCCAGCAGCATCACGGTCGCTCTTTCGCACTCGATCTCTCTATCTCTCTCTCTCACACACACACACACACTACACACACACACACACACAGCCTGTGTGCGCGCAGTTTCGCTGTCTACGTTCCGAAAGCCGGCTCTATCCTACGGACCTGGTTCCGCTATATTCAAAACCCAGAAATCAATAACGTTTGAGCTTATCGATACCGCTATGGAGTCCAGTAGGCTAGGTCACATTATATAATTTTAAATATCGAGTCGGGTCATCTTCATCTAATTAGGCCTACTTCAGCGTATTATTCCATCACTGGACCGCATCATGGACTGTAAAACTGTTCTACCTTCGAATGTCTTGAAGAAACTCCTTCCACCCGCTCCGTCTCCAAAAAAAAAAAAAAAAACTCTTGTCTGCTGAGCCGCTGCCGCTGCAGACGGGCTCCGCACCGTCTCATCATTCATTCAATGCAGCGGTGATCAACAAACGAGAGACTGTAGCTAGTGACAAGTCCCGCAGTTAAAAAAACGGATAGTTTTTAAATCCATATTAAAATATGCAGGATAAGACCTAGTTAGCTAAAAAAAAATCGCAAACGGTTCAAATGTGATGTGTTCAGGTCGGCTCAGTAAAATGATTATTAGGCAAAGGTCAATAAAATGACATCATGATGTGTTCAAATGTAACATCAAGAAAATAAGAAATTTGAGTTTTTCGCGGGAAGCTTGAATAATAGCCTACAGTTTGGGTAAAAAACTTGTTTTCCCAGCAATATAAACTAAATAGTAGGCCTAAATATGGAATTATGACATGCTTAAAGTCCTATCCAGAGCTCTGCTCATCTTGTAAGCAATTAAAGCAATAATACCAGTTCTCTTTAACCCATTGATGACTATGGCAATCTAGGATGCATGTCCTTAACGCCTGAGGGTTTTCTGAAAAAATAGTAGGAATTGTCAAGTCTACCAAAACCTTAATATCTAAGCCTGTGTAGCACATAGAAACATGAAATAAAATACATTTAAAAGTTAAGGTTCACAGGTTTTATTTAAACATGCTCCCTTAGCGCTTACAAACCAACAAATATTTCTAAAAATCGTCAAAATGAGATGAATTAGAAAATTATTAAATATTGTTAATAAATAGATGCAATGTGTTGTGTGATTTTCGTCAGTAGTCTATAGTAGACCTTGATTCTGCGCACCAAACGCCACTAACTGTTCTGTCGCCGACATAGCTGGCGTATTTTTTTAATTATTTTGTTTTATTTTTTTATTTTTTATTTTTTTGATTGACATGATTTTTGGCAAACCACACAACTTTTGGGTGGTCACGTGGTCTTAAAAAAATCAACAAAACCCACCTCATGTGTATTTGAACCAATGACAGTGCATTCTATGCTGGGAATGCCATGAAAATTAGATAAAGTAATAATGCTGCGCGACGCAGCATCAGGCAGGAGAGCCAATGTGGCATCGCGCAGCAGCCGTCATCAATGGGTTTAAACAAAATAATAGAAAGGTATTGAAAGATTTGGATTGTGGAGTCTTTATAATAGTATCAATATGAATAGAAATGAATGATCCCCCTCCTTACTTACAGTGTAACTGGGCAATAGCTTTCACATGGTGGACTTTAATCATTTTATGGCACACAATCACTTTTTGGCACAATGTGACCGTTTTAAATAAGTACAATTTTTCTGTGGAAGCTAACATTCAGCTTGACTCTGAGCTAGACTGAGTTTTCTGAGCCCCTGGGCAAGGTGCATGGCAAAAAGAGGCCCTTTCACGATGCTGCAGCAGGACCAAGCGCTTGGTGTAGTGTGTGATGTCATGATATCTAGGCTTATATGAATTGTTGTTCGTTTTATGTGGTCAGAATGAGACTAGTAAGCAGTGTTTGCATTTAAGAGATAAGAGATCGCTAAAATGTATAATTCAATCAGCCTATATGTATATATCATTGTTTAACAGTTTTTTAGTTTTTTTTTGGGCAAGTGAACACAACATTCGGGCAAGTAAAACATTACCTGTACTTGCCCTATGGGCAAGTGCATTTGAAACCTTAGTGTCAACCCCTGATCAAATTAATCTAGTTTTGGGGATATACATTTTGAGTTACCTATGCTGCTGTAAAATGTATTTTATTCGGTGGATGCCAAAATAACCTGTATAATCTAGTACAGTGGTTCCCAACCTGGGGTCAGAGATCGCAAGGGGGGCGCACAAATGTGTCTGTGCTGTGGTTGTGACTTGTGGAAAAAAAAATTATAAAACCCCAATAACATCCAATTGGATAATCAAAACGATGTTTAATGCTAATTGGTCCACATTTAAATTCATTATTATATGACCTCTGAACTTGTGTAAGCAACCTTCCGGTTGGCTCGTGGGTGGCGGGCAATGCTGATTGTTTCCCTGCGGTCAGCCTCACTTTACACAGAAAAAAATGGTTCGTCTGTACCAAAGATGAAAACAAAACAATATCTTGAGAGATACATCGATTTTGGTTTTATGGAAGGACAGGACAGTTTTCGGCCAGAATGCGTCATTTGTGGCGAGAAGCTAGCTAATCAAAGCTTGAAACGACACCAGGAGACCAAACACCCCAAGACTATTGGTGAAAGTCGAGAATATTTTGAGAGAAAGAAGCAATTGACACTATCAAGAAGATCCACGGACATCAGAAAAGCTTTTGAAAAAGCAGGTACTGATTTACACAGAGCCACGGAGACATCATTTGACTGTTCACTGTTAATTGCAAAGGCTAAAAAGCCGCACAATATTGGAGAGCAGCTAATCAAACCCGCCATCCTGAAAATTGTGGAGAGGATGTTGTAGTGAATGTGTACATGTATTTCATTCACTGGTCTTGTGACTTTAAATACGAATAGTGTTTGTCAAAACCCCCAACATTCCTCTGCCTTGAGCCAAGGCATTATCTGTGTTTTGACATCTTTCTCCGCCTGAAGCCAGGCTTTTGTTTGTAAAGCCACACCTATCAGTCCCTCTGTTCTAACCCCCAGGATGTGTCCCCCCTGTCTCTTCTGCCATTGGTCAGAAGTCTTATGCTGTTTGATAACAGCTAGTGAGCTAGTACAGCTCGCTCTCTTCTTCAAGCACCATCCGAGGTGCTCAGTGCTCTTCTGCTCTGCATCTCCGAACGGAGTGGTGCAGCCCTCTCTTCTTCTCCTCGCCTCTACCAGAGAGGTTGGAAGACACTCTTTTTCTCCTCGCCTCCACCCAGAGAGGAAGGAGGTCCACACTCTTCTCTACGACCTCAAGTGGCGCGCTCTCTCCTGCCTTACTAACCACCCCAGACCGGGGGTAGCTCAACCTTCTGGACCCAGACAAGCTCTGGTCTCCCTGATCCAGGCTCTACAGCATGGCCTGTCCAAACAGCCGTGAAGCCCCTCTCAACCAAAGAGGAACAAGGATCCACCCTGCTGCTCCAAGCAACTAAAGAGGAACCAGAAGAACCAAAGACCAGACCAAGCTGGCCACAAGGCCCTCAAGAGGAGAACAACGCCAGTTAGCACGCTGCTACTGAAGATCCAGAAAGCACCAGTTCATCCAAACTGCATCAAGACCGACCCGCGAAGCAAAACCCCTGTTTCATGCCAAAGGATCCAGAACCTCTCACACTGCAACAAACGCTGTGTATCATCATCTGGTATCGTATGAACCACTGGGCAGTTAGTTTAGCTTAGCCAGAACACATGGCTTAAAAGACTGTTAACTTGCAAATGTATATTTACTGATTTGAACTATTCATTGTCGTGTTGTAATTGGATTTACATACTTTGAGATCTTAACCTTAGGGGAACTTAACACACAGGCTAAACCAAGCCTCAAGCTCTCCCCCCACAGACAGGTTTTTCACACCTCCACACTCACTCACACACACACACACCCAATTTGCATCCACATACCTGCACCTACACTCACACTCACTCACACACACACACACACACACACACACACACACACACACACACACACACACACACACACACACTCACTGTGTGCTTAGTTTTAGTGGTTTTTAAATGTGTTGATTTTGTTTACTTTCTGTTAAATAAATTACATGCATTTTCTTTTGTAACTAGAAGTTTCTGTCATTCATTTGTGTGAATATTATTGGGAAGTCCGCAACCAACAAGTAAGAATTCTGTAGCCTTCAGTGTTCAGATCATATTACCAAATTTATAAGAGTAATTATTTGATTACATTATTTTATGGACATGATCATTGAGACTAGGATTTATTAATATTGATTTATTTAACTGAACATTAAACTAATCAACATTTGAGAATAAATCATTGATTAAACGAGACAATTTGTTATTATTTTTCCATTCTTAAATGAATGGTGGTGCCCCTTTTAACTTTAATCAATTATTAAGGTATTATTTTTTTTCCAAAGGTTTTTTTATTCATCAAAAGAATTTGCAAAGCAAATACAATACAATGATTAATTATTTTTTTCCCCTTTCCCCCCCCCCCGAACACACCCCGCCCACATCCCACCCCCACCCACAACCAATCCTGCAGCACATAAAGAAAAAAAAAAAAACAATACACAATGTTAGAAAATTACATTGACAAAATACACGCTACAAGAAACAAAAATAAACAATCAATGAAGAAAAAAAAGAAAAAAAAAAAAAGAGGGGAGGGGAGGGGGTTGCTACTCCTGTAAAATTGTTGTCTGTCTATCAAAATAATTCATGAAGGGGCGCCAAATCTTTTCAAATTTAATCTCCGATCCCTGGGCCGTATAACGTATCTTCTCTAAATTCATACATGACATAATGTACTTAATCCAGTATGAGTGGGAAGGAGGAGCAGGATCTTTCCACTTGAGTAAAATAGCTCTGCGAGCAAGCAGCGAGGTGAAGGCCAGAACCTTCAGCTTCACTTTAGGCAAGCCCGGATTTGGAGCAATGCCAAAAATTGCGGTGAAAGGGTTCGGCTCAATTTGATGATACAATACTTCAGAGATTGTTTGAAAAACTGATGTCCAGAACTCAGTCAAGGTGGGACACAACCAGTACATGTGAAAGAGTGATGCCGGTGCGTTCTTACAGCTATCGCAGGTCGGGTCTACATCGGGGAACATACGAGCTAATTTAGTTTTAGACATGTGGATACGATGTACTACTTTAAATTGCACTAGAGCATGTCGTGCGCACATAGAGGTAGAATGTATCTGATCCAAGACTGAATCCCACATGTGATCTGTGATGGCAGAACCAAGGTCCTGCTCCCACAGAGTTCTTATAGCTGCTAATGAAGGGCTACGCAACTTCGAAATAAGGTTGAAAAACACAGAAATTGAGCCTTTTAATGTGGGGTTTACAGAAAAAAACAAATCGACATGATTGGCTGGGGGTTTGTGAGGGAATTGGGGAATTAACTTTTGCGTAAAATTCCTGATTTGCAGATATCGGAAAAAATGCGTCTTTTCTATACCAAAATGTTTTGTCAATTGAGAAAAACTAACAAATAGATCATTAATAAATAAATCACCGATGCATTTTAAGCCTTTTTTATGCCAGATCTTGAATGCACCATCCACAGTCGAGGGAGTAAACAAATGATTAGCTGCAATTGGACTAAAAAGTGAAAAATTCTGCATTCCAAAATTCTTCCTAAATTGGGTCCAAATTCGAAGGGAGTGCTTAATCACGGGACCACTGTTGGGAATCGCCGAAGAGAGTGGAAGTGCGGCGCTTAAGAAGGCAGATAGAGACAGTGGGCTAATAGCGCTGGACTCCATTGTTACCCAGACTGGGGCTGAGTCGTCACGGTGAAAATGCACCCAATACATTAGAGAACGGATATTAGCCGCCCAGTAATAGTATTGGAAATTAGGGAGAGCCATTCCACCTGTTTGTTTGGGTCTTTGAAGAAAAGCTTTCCGTAACCGAGGGTGTTTACCATTCCAAAGATAATTGATCATTAAAGAGTCAAGGGCCTGAAAAAAGTATTTGGGAAGAAAGATGGGGAGACATTGGAATAAATATAGGAATTTTGGGAGTAATGTCATTTTAATTGAATTTATTCTACCTATAAGAGAGAAAGCCAGAGGAGACCACTTCGATAATATTTGCTTCGCCTGGTCCAATAATTTGAGGAAGTTATATTTAAGTAGGTTTTTAAAATTTCTGGTAAAACAAACCCCAAGGTAACTCAGATGGTCTGTCATCACTTTGAGTGGGAGAGCTGTATAATCAAGTTTAAGAGCTTCTTTATTATTCGGAAAGAGTTCGCTCTTACTCAAGTTAAGTTTATAGCCAGAAAACTGACTAAAGACCTGTAAAGAGGAGGCTGGCTTGGCGACAAACAAAAGTAAGTCATCGGCGTATAATGATACCTTATGTTCAATTCCTCCTCTCCATATCCCCTGAATCTGTTTGTTACCAAGAATGGCAATAGCAAGTGGTTCAATTGCAATAGCAAAAAGGAGCGGACTCAAAGTACAACCCTGCCGGGTCCCACGGTGCAGATCAAAACTAATTGAGTAACGGCTGTTTGTTAATACTGAGGCAGAAGGACATGCATATAATAATTTAACCCAAGAAGTGAAAACAGGACCCAAACCGAATTTTTCCAGGGTGAAAAACAAATAATTCCATTCTACTCTATCAAATGCTTTTTCAGCATCCATAGAAGCGAGGCATTCTGATTCAGTATATCTGGGGGAATATAAAATGTTCATTAGCCTGCGGGTATTATAAAATAATTGGCGTCCCTTTATAAACCCAGTTTGGTCAGGAGATATGATAGAGGGGAGAGCATCCTCCAATCTATGGGCGAGAATTTTAGCAAGTATCTTCACATCCGTATTTAATAGTGAGATTGGTTGGTATGATGCACAATCTAAAGGATCTTTATCCTTTTTTAACAACAAGGAAATACAGGCCTGGTAGAACGAAGGCGGAAGTTTACCTGAGTCAAATGAGTCTGAGAGTACTAAACATAAAAAAGGCGATAATTCGGCTGAAAATTTCTTAAAAAAGTCAGATGGAAATCCGTCTGGGCCAGGAGATTTGCCTGATTGGATAGATGTTATTGCTGCAAAAATTTCTTTCTGAGTAATAGGTGCCTCAAGGCTATGTCTCAGGTCCTGAGAAAGGGAAGGCATGTTCAGGCCACTGAAAAAGGTTTCCATCACCGTTGCGTCTACTGTACAATCAGAACTATACAAATTTGAATAGAATGTTTTGAACTTTTCGTTTATCAGTTTCTGATCTGATGTTGTACACCCACTGTCTGTCCGTATTCCCGGGATGAGTTGCTTCGCTCTAAATCCGCGCAATTGATTGGCCAGGAGTTTACCAATCTTGTCACCATGCACGTAAAAAGTACTTCTGCTCCTAAGCAACTGGTCTGCAACCTGACGAGAGGAAAGAAGGTTGAATTCTGTCTGAAGTTTTAAACGTTCTTTGTAAAGTTCAGATGAAGGTGAGTTAGCATATTGTCTGTCTATGTTCAGAATCTGATCAGCTATTTCAGTTTGTTTCTGTTTTGTACATTTATTTTTGTATGCTGCAAATGATATAATTTCACCTCTCAAATAGGCTTTCAGAGCTTCCCAAATTGTTGCATTGGACACATCAGGTGTTTTATTTATACTCAAAAAAGTTTTAATATGTGTGAGATGTGTGAAAGAAAACTCTCATCTGTGAGCAACAATGGATCCAGTCTCCACTGCCTTCTTGTATACTCAACGTCAGAGAAAGCCAGTTGAAGGAGCAGAGGAGCGTGATCAGAGATCACAATACTTTCATAACTACATGACTTTAGGTCTGACATCAATGAATTATCAACAAAAAAAATAATCAATTTGGGTGTAAGTGTGGTGGACATGTTAAAAGAATGAATATTCTCTTCCTGTGGGGTATAAAAACCTGTATGGATCAGAGAGGCTGTAATCAGCAAGAAATTATTTGATATAACCTGCAGATCTGCTAAGAGTGGCAGGTTTGGGGGAAGAGCGATCTAAGACTGGATCTAGATAACAATTAAAATCCCCACCAAGAATAAGAGAATGGGAATTGAGATCGGGGAGTTGAGAAAAAAATCTCTCAAAGAATTCTACATCATCGGCGTTAGGCGCGTAGACGTTAGCCAAGATGACAGACTTATTGTAAAGTTTGCCTGAAACAATAATAAAACGTCCATTTTTATCTGATATAACGTTTGAGGATTCAAAAGGAATATTACTATCAATAAGGATAGCTGTGCCCCTAGCCTTAGCCCTGAAATTAGAATGAAAAAATTGTCCACGCCAGCATTTACTTAATCGCCCATCGTCAGAGTCATGTAAGTGGGTTTCTTGAAGAAAAACTATCCCAGCCCTGAGCCGTTTTAGGTGGGTTAAGACCTTACCCCTTTTTACTTGGTGATTTAGACCTTTGACATTCCAACTAATTAAATTAAGATTGCCCTTCATCTAGCTCAGTTATAAAGAGAATAGAAAGAGTTACTCCGATAAGAAAAAGAGTAGCAAAATATAGAGGGAGAAAAAAAAACACAACAAAAAAAAGAAAATCACAAATTACTAAAAACACAGCAGGTGATAACTTATCAGCTAAACCCCCAGTTAACACCACCCCATCCCACCCAGAACCCACCCCATATTTTGCTCTAAACAGCAAACCCCTGGAGACCCTTAAGGCTACTCTATGCTCCAATTCCGTGCGAATATAGAGACGTACGTTCACAACGTTATATCCGTCACTGCCCTCATACTTCCATGCGTCCTTTATGTTGGAATGGACATTAAGCAAATCAACCATTAGTGGGCAGCAGCGCCGCTCAGAGTAAAAAGTTACTCAAATAGGAAGAAGAAGAGTCAGTGAATTAACTGGTATACATATTTTATAATAGATCCATGGAAGAAACAGCTTTAGCGATATACCACCGTAGCAATGGAAGAGGCTAAACTGGAGGCTGTATTATAGACAGCGGGGGTCTGAGGACATCAATCACGACATGTCAAACAAACTAGTCTCGCACGGACCTCCGGTACTTCTCTATTGCTGCCGTCAGCCTGCCGTCTAGCTGACATTCCGTGCGATCCCCTCTCATGCTGCTCTGTTGTAGTTGTATGTCTCTGTGCCCCGGCCGTGTAACTTCATAGATAGATAAATGTGTATGTAATTTCGTACCAACTCACACAAACCTCTCCTCAAAAGTCAAGACCTTTTTATTATGTTTTTCGTTTGTACAGTGTGAAAGTGATCTGTTGGCTGTGCGCCCCCCGTGATCTTCGGTAGTAATGCTCTGTTCTGTCCGTTTGGTACGCATCCGCAAGCTTGCAGGATACGTGCAGAAATACGCATGTAATGTACGCAGAGTACGGACAGAAGGCTCCGTCCGTATCCGTATGCGTATCTAACGTAGAGCATAAATGAGCCTTAAATAGTCTCACAACAGACATTCCAAGCCTTGACTATCTGACTTGTGCTAGCTTCCCACATAAGTCTTGTGCAGTTCACCCCATAGCAGCTAGTAACACTATGAACAATTCTGCAAACTGTCAATATGACAACACACTAAACAAACAAACCGTGCTCACCCAACAGATTCGAAAAAAAAAAAAAAAAATAAGAAAAAAAAAAAATAAAGAACAGACAAGCTTATCTAGCCGTTTTTAAATAAAGATACAAAATAAGAAAGGGAGAAAAATAAAAAAAATAAAAAAGCAAGTGAGCCAGACAATACGTCAAAAGTGACAAGCAACAAAAATATCACGTTCCTCCAGCCAATTCACTCAACAAAAAACAAAAAAACAAAACAAAAAAAAACAAAAAAAAGGGGGAGAAAAAAATGCATGTGGTACCATCAGTTAGAGAGTTTGGCTAGGGATATGAAAAAGAGCATTTGTCCAAAATGTATACTCACGGCAGGCAATCGTAAGTAAAGTAAAAGAAAAAAGAAAAAAAAATAATAAAGCGTGAATTAGACAAGCTGTCCAAATGGCAATAAAAATAAAAATTAAATAAAGAACAGACACTCTTATCTAGCCATTTTTTTTAAAAATGGAGAAAAAGAAAAGCGAGTGAGCTAGACAGTATGTCAAAAATGACAAGCAACCAAAAATGTCATGTTCACCCAGCCAATTTACTCATTTTAAAAAAGGGAGAAAAAAATGCGTGTAGTAACGTCAGTCTGAGAGTTTGGCTGGGGATATGAAAAAAGGATTTGTCCACATTATATACTCACGGCAGGCAGTCGTATTCACTACGGAATCACACCCAAAGTGGATATAAAGTTAGATGCTTCAGAGACAGATCTCAGCCACCTTCTCTCGCCGTTTTGGAGAGTGATACGAAGCTTCGCAGGGAAGAGGAGAGATGGACGAAGACCGCGCTGATACAGCTCAGCCATGACCCCCCTGTATTCAGCCCGTTGCTTCCCGACCTCCACGCTGTAGAACCGTATCTTGTGGCCGTGATATTCCATCTCGCCCTGCTTACGTGCCTCCCTCATGATTAGGTCCTTAATCTGGTATCGATGAAGGCGTAGGATGACGGCTGCGATCTCTCGCCCGGGCCAGGTTTGGGTGCCAAAGAACGGTGTGCTCTGTCCAGTTCCGGTGGAGAATTTTATCACCAAAAACCTCGAAGAGTAGCTCAGAAAAAAAGGCGGTGGGGCGCGCGCCCTCAAGTGACTCCGGCAAACCCACCACACGAATGTTCTGTCTCCTGCTCCTTCCCTCCAAATCTGATAGTTTAGCCCTTAGCACCTTGTTATCTTCCTGCAGTAAGGAGCACGTAGCCTCAACTTGCTCCAGGCGTCCGCAAACAGCTGCCGCATTCTCCTCAAGATCAGTTATGCGTTTCCCTTGGCCTGAGACCACGACCTGGATGTTGTCCAACTTAGTGTCCATGCCGGCAAACAATGATCTAAACTCAACGGCCATGCATTTAATATCAGCAGCTATCTCAGCTGTTATGGCTGCTCTAGTCCGCTCGAGCATATCCGGAATGGAAGCCACTGTGTTAGCACCATCGTCAATGCTAACCATGCTGTCCTGTGACATATCTGTCTCTGTCGAAGCCATTTTTGCTCGTTTCGGTTTCTTGCTTCTAGGCATTGTCTCTGAAACAGTACCAGTGCTATTGGCAACCCAAGTAAAAAAAAAAAAAACGATGAAAAATAGGGTTTAAACAGTTACGTCTGAAATATTCGGTGGGAGCTATGAGCTGTCGCAACTATCCCATGCTAACCCGGAACCAGAACTCTATTAAGGTATTATTAATCTTCAGATTAATTTCTAATAGCAGAATTAATCTGAACCACTTGTAGCCGCTACAATGTGTGGACCGCAAGTAGTTGATAAAGTGAAAATTGTCCCACTCTCGGACAACACTGTGAAAGACAGAATTGATAAAATGGCTGCAGATTCCCAAAACCAGCTGCACGAGAAGCTGAGGAATGCTAACTTTGCCATTCAGCTGGACGAAACAACAACCGTGTCAGACGAGGCCGTTCTCATTGTTTATGTGCAGTATATTGATGGCGAGGACTTGAAACAAGACATTCTTATGTCTACAAATCTATCAACAACAACAACCATCCAGGATATATTTCTGGCTGTGGACTCATATCTCTCATCCAACAATCTGCCCTACGAAAACCTGGTTGCATGTTGCACTGACGGAGCCGCAGCAATGATGGGCAAAAACATGGGGTTTAACAGCCGCCTGAAGGAAAAAGTCCCAGGGTGCGTGATTTTCCACTGCATGATACATCGGCAAGCTTTCCGAAGACCTTAGTAACACCCTGTCAACTGTGTGTGTGTGTGTGTGTGTGTGTGTGTGAGTGAGAGACATCTACAGGTGAAACTCGAAAAATTAGAATATCGTGCAAAAGTTCATTTATTTCAGTAATTCAACCTAAATGGTGAAACTAATATATTATATAGACTCATTACATTCAAAGTGAGATATTTCAAGCCTTTATTTGTTATAATTGTGATTATTATGGCTTACAGCTTATGAAAACCCCAAATTCAAAATATCAGAAAATTAGAATATTACATAAAATCCTTTTTATTACATAAAAAGGATTTGAAATACAGAAATGTCGGCCCTCTAGAAAGTATAATTATGCATATGTACTAAGTACTTGGTTTGGGCCCCTTTTGCACAAATTATTGCCTAAATGCGGTGTGGCATGGATGCTATCAGTCTGTGGCACTGCTGAGGTGTTATGGAAGCCCAGGTTGCTTTGATAGTGGCCTTCAGCTCGTCTGTATTGTTGGGTCTGGTGTGTATCATCTTCCTCTTGACAATAGTCCATAGTTTCTCTAATGGGTTCAGGTCAGGAGAGTTGTCTGGCCAATCAACACAGTAATACCATGGTCAGTCAACCAGTTACTTGTGGTTTTGGCACTGTGGACAGGTGTCAAGTCTTGCTGGAAAAAGTAATTCAGCATCTCCATAAAGCTTGTCAACAGACAGGAAATATGAAGTGCTCTAAAATATCCTGGTAGACAGCTGTGGTGACTTTGGACTTGATAACACAGTGGACCAACACCATCAGATGGCATGGTGCCTCAAAACATGACTGACTGTTGAAACTTGACAGTGGTCTTCAAGCCCCTTGGATTTTGTGCCCCTCCACTCTTCCTCTAGACTGTGGAACCTTGATTTCCAAATGAAACGCAACATTTAATTTGGATCAGTGATGATTTGAGGTATCATGTCATCTGCTGCTGTTGGTCCACTGTGTTATCAAGTCCAAAGTCACCACAGCCGTCTACCAGAAGATTTTAGAGCACTTCATGCTTCTGTCTGCTGACAAGCTTTATGGAGATGACAATTTCCATTTCCAGCTAGACTTGGCACCTGCCCACGGTACCATAAACCACTGGTAACTGGTTGACTGACCATGGTATTAATCTGCATGAATGGCCAGACAACTCTCCTGACCTGAACTCCATAGAGAAACTATGGACTATTGTCAAGAGGAAGATGATACACACCAGACCCAACAATACAGACGAGCTGAAGGCCACATCAAAGCAACCTGGGCTTCCATAACACCTCAGCAGTGCCACAGGCTGATAGCATCCATGCCACGCCGCATTTAGGCAATAATTCATGCAAAAGGGGCCCAAACCAAGTACTTAGTACATATGCATGATTATACTTTCTAGAGGGCCGACATTTCTGTATTTATAATCCTTTTTTTATTGATTTTATGAAATATTCTAATTTTCTGAGATTTTGAATTTGGGGTTTTTATAAACTGTAAGCCATAATAATCACAATTATAACAAATAAAGGCTTCACATATCTCACTTTGCATGTAATGAGTCTGTATAAGATATTATTTTCACCTATAAAGTTGAATTACTGAAATAAATGAACTTTTGCACGATATTCTAATTTTTCGAGTTTCACCTGTAGTACAAATAAATCAGGAGAAGGAGAATAAGAACAAAAGCCTACAACTGCTGTTTATTTTTGCAAATAAAAGTTTGTAATTAATCACTCTATTCTTGTATTGTGTGTATGTGGGTCGGAGTTAGGGTTGGGGGGGCCTTGCTTATCTTGGACCCTGGCAGGGGGGTCCTCAAGGAAAAAAGGTTGGGAACCACTAATCTAGTATAAGATGCAAACTTAGATTGTAATCCTATAGACATTAAAAAAGTTTGCAAAAACAAAAAAAAAAACGATTTGATTGAAAGTAATGTATGCACAAAACAATGATTTGGTTGCTAACCACATCCAGCCTTGCTGTGTAAGGCTGAGACAGTCCAGGAGAGAAACTGAGATGGATGGGCACCAGAAAGCTCCAGACACACATGCATATCTAGTACACACACACGCTAATCTGCTCTCTCAGAACCACTCTGTATTGTTCTAAGGCACAAATACCATCCATACAGAGACTGTGTGTGGGAAGAGGCAAGACTCAATTTCTTTGTTTTTTTCTCTTGCAGGCGAATATGTCAATCCTTGGTCTAAAGAGAGAGTGCATATATATAGTGTGTGAATCTTAAAATAAGGGTGGGTGTTTAATTGTCAGTTCCCATAATTGCATCACTTGCTCACTGTTTTTCCTGGTGCCCCAAGTAAAGCTAGCTCAGATTCTGCAGAGCCTAGGCGCACTTAGTGCAAACATCTAAAGAGTGCATGCATTTCAACCAGTGTGATGTTGGCAAATACAACCCCCAATCTCCTGTGTTTTTTCCTTGTGGAGGGGGAGAAGGAAAAAAATATATATAAAAACTGTGTTCTGGTATGTTTGAGAAACAAGATGAATATGGTGTAGTAAGAACACATGCACACATTTCTAATCGAACAGCTCAAACATTGTTACCAATTCACAGCATTTCTGTAATTAGCAGCTTTAGAGTACACGATTTGAACCATGTAGTTAATTATAAACATGAACTAGGATTTCTTCCAGGGTGTAAGCACGTGTTCAAAGTAAAAATCCATGCTTCCTCTGCAACTTGGAAAGGAAGAGTAATCTTCTCATGTAAAGCCAGTTCAATTGGTGTCCTTGGAGCTGATGTTTAGTGAGTCTGTCAGTTTTCCATGTGTTAATATCTTGGCAGATTATCCTGGAATGTGAGGGACACTCTTGGATAGGCCCAGCATCACTGATAAGACCATTTGATCAATAGGAGTCTGAAGCAGAAGCTTAAACATTCATTAATACTCTCACTTTAATATTGACCCTCCCCCCCAAAAAAAGCTTAAAATGGCTCACGTTGCATACTTTTCAACCACAAAAAGATTATTATTTAAGTATTAAATATCACAGTTTGAGCCCGGTGTATTATGTGTGGTCCTCCTCAAAGTGAAACAGGTGTCACATTCAGATTTGTCAGATAGCCAGCACAGTTGTGATAAGAAGATTTATTGCAAACATAAACTGCAGCAGATGATTACAGTGGAGGATGTGATTTATGCCTCCTTCATTGAAGCAATCAGCATAATTTCCCTTGGTATGACACACAAAGAGATAGATGAATATTCAAACACGCACACACAGCCACATGCACATACACATGAATGCTTAAATGCATGCACATGTAAGCACATACATACACAGCATGCACACAGAGCAGTTGGGTAACACTTTACAATAAGGTACACACAATTGTAGTAGCTACTACATACCTACTACATAGATATGTGTTACCTACTACATAGGTTTTTTTTGTTACCTACTACATAGGGTTTTTTTTGTATTACCTACTACATAGGGTTTTTTTGTGCTACCTAACACATAGGTTTTTTTTGTGTTACCTACTACATAGGGTTTTTTTTGTGTTACCTACTACATAGGTTTTTTTTGTGCTACCTATCTAGTAGGTGTGTTAGATAGCACAAAAACCTATGTGTTAGGTAGCACAAAAAAACCCTATGTAGTAGGTAACACAAAAAAAACCTTATGTGTTAGGTAGCACAAAAAAAACCCCAATGTAGTAGGTAACACAAAAAAAACCCTATGTGTTAGGTAGCACAAAAAAAACCTATGTAGTAGGTAACACAAAAAAAATCCTATGTGTTAGGTAGCACAAAAAAAACCTATGTAGTAGGTAACACAAAAAAATAAAACCTATGTGTTAGGTAGCACAAAAAAAACCCTATGTAGTAGGTAACACAAAAAAAACCTATGTAGTAGGTAACACATATCTATGTAGTAGGTATGTAGTAGCTACTACAATTTTGTGTACCTTATTGTAAAGTGTTACCAGCAGTTGCTGTAATGATGTTGTACTGTGAGAGCTTCTCAGGGTAAGATCATAACATTCTCCACGCTCCTGTTTGTAAGGTGCTCTTTAAATATGTACCTACCACCCCAGGCCTGAACAGGTAAACGCCAAACCTGAATGCTCTCACACAGACACTAGGGCTGGGTGGTATGGTATATCACAGTATAGGTTATTTTATATCACGTTATAGATATATATCACGGTATAGTATTTTTCCTTTAAACCTGCAGTGTGTAGAATTTTGGGTTTTATTTCCTAACAGATTTTGTAGAAAGTAATTATGATATCCATAAGTACATTTAATTTAGTGCATAATGGCTGTAAACATTTTTTTGAATTATAATGTTTTCCCTTAGAAAGAGTCTCATAAATGTCCATGTTTCTGCATATTTTGGACCAAGTCCTAGTGCCGCCATCTTGAAAGTGTCATAGTTGGAATGTCATCAGGTGCATTGTTTAAAATTTAGAATTGTTCTTGTCCTTGAAGGCCACTGTAGCTTCTGTTATTATTCAAAAGGGTTGGGGTTACCCAGGAAGTGTTGCATTCTTGAACTTTGTAGAACTTTCTTGATGATGTCATATTACACACTGCACCTTTAAATTCATGGATTAAAATAACCATACTGGATTTATATGACATTAGATTATTTTCATATTTTGCTTGGATTTTGATTTGATTTGAATATTTTATTATTGTCAAGCATTAGCATGCCCAGCCCACAAGGGCTTACAAGACACCATTATAAAACACAGACAGACCAAAAACCAAAAATAGATGCTAAACAATACTAACATTAACGATATAAACCATCCTGACGTTTCATCCAGGCTTTAGAAACAAAAGAGGCCAATTTATAAACATTAAAGGTTAACAAACATTCCATCCTGACATCATCATTACTCCAAAATATTTCAGAGTTTTGAGCAAACAGTTAATTTACAAAAGGTACTCTCAGTTCATCATAGAAGGGACAGTATAAAAGAAAATGAGATTCATTCTCCACTTCTCCTAGGTCACACAGTTCACACAGTTCCTCTCAGTTCGCTCTGTTCCTCCGGGATATTCTTAAATCTGCCAACCTCAAGTGCCAGGGGAAGGATTCCCATTCTTAATTGGGCAACCAAGGATCTAAAATGGTTTTAACATATAATTCTGTTTCATAATTATGCTTGATCTGAATATATGTCCGTAATTTTGGTTTTAACATTATATCATTTAACCATTTTTCATTGAACGCGACAAGTAACTTTTTTCAAATTTTGTTGATGCTGCATGATAAATAATTTCTATAGATATACTGAAAATCGGCTTCTTCCAAGACAGCATGAATCTCTGCAGCCCATGGAGAGTTCTGAACTTTACTCCAAAGGAAAACTGTCAGGTAATACTTCCAGCTTCAACACAAATAATATTTTCAAGTTTGGCATGTTTTAAAGTTAAAATAAAACCAGCCTTGCTGGCTGTCTCCACCAATAACAGCATGGGGTTAAGCCCTAAATAGATGCTAGAGATGTCAGTGTTAGCCAGCTAGCTCACGAGAGCTAACCCATGTACACTCAACAAAAATATAAACGCAAAACTTTTGTTTTTGCTCCCATTTTTCATGAGATGGACTTATAGATATAAAATTCATTCCAGATACACAATATTACCATTTCTCTCAAACATTGTTCACAAATCTGTCTAAATGTGTGATAGTGAGCACTTCTGCTTTGCTGAGATAATCCATCCCACCTCACAGGTGTGCCACATCAAGATGCTGATCTGACATCATGATTAGTGCACAGGTGTGCCTTAGACTGTCCACAATAAAAGGCCACTCTGAAATGTGCATTTTTTTGCTTTATTGGGGGTCTGGGGACTCAGAACCATTCAGTATCTGGTGTGACCACCATTTGCCTCATGCAGTGCAATACATCTTCTTCGCATAGAGTTTATCAGATTGTCAATTGTGGCCTGTGGAATGTTGGTCCACTCCTCTTCATTGGCTGTGCGAAGTTGCTGGATATTAGTGGGAAGTGGTGCACGCTGTCGTATACACCGGTCAAGCACATCCCAAACATGCTCAATGGGTGACATGTCCGGTGAGTATGCTGGCCATGCAAGAACTGGGACATTTTTAGCTTCCAAGAATTGTGTACAGATCCTTGCAACATGGGGCCGTGCATTATCTTGCTGAAACGTGAGGTGATGTTCATGGATGTATGGCACAACAATGGGCCTCAGGATCTCATCACGGTATCTCTGTGCATTCAAAATGCCATCAATAAAATGCACCTGTGTTCTTCGTCCATAACAGATGCCTGCCCATACCATAACCCCACCACCACCATGGGCCACTCGATCCACAACATTGACATCAGCAAAGCGCTCACCCACACGACACCACACACGCTGTCTGCCATCTGCCCTGAACAATGTAAACCGAGATTCATCCGTGAAGAGAACACCTCTCCAACGTGCCAGACGCCATCGAATGTGAGCATTTGCCCACTCAAGTCTGTTACGGCGACGAGCTAGAGTCAGGTCAAGACCCCGATGAGGACGACAAGCATGCAGTTGAGCTTCCCTGAGACGGTTTCTGACAGTTTGTGCAGAAATTGTTTGGTTATGCAAACCAATTGTTTCAGCAGCTGTCTCAGTGGCTGGTATCAGACGATTTTGGAGGTGAACCTGCTGGATGTGGGAGTCCTGGGCTGGTGTGGTTACATGTGGTCTCCGGTTGTGAGGCCGGTTGGATGTACTGCCATATTCTCTGAAACGCCTTTGGAGACGGCTTATGGTGGAGAAATGAACATTCAATGCACGAGCAACAGATCTGGTTGACATTCCTGCTGTCAGCATGCCAATTGCACGCTCCCTCAATGCTTGTGGCATCTGTGGCATTTTGCTGTGAGACAAAACTGCACATTTCAGGGTGGCCTTTTATTGTGGACAGTCTAAGGCACACCTGTGCACTAATCATGATGTCAGATCAGCATCTTGATGTGGCCCACCTGTGAGGTGGGATGGATTATCTCAGCAAAGCAGAAGTGCTCACTATCACACATTTAGACAGATTTGTGAACAATGTTTGAGAGAAATGGTAATATTGTGTATCTGGAATGAATTTTAGATCTTTAAGTCCATCTCATGAAAAATGGGAGCAAAAACAAAAGTGTTGCGTTTATATTTTTGTTGAGTGTAGTTAGCGGCTTAAAACGCCAACTCTGCGTCAAGGCAACAGCACGACGAAGCGCCACACACACCAGCAAGTTTCCTTTGACTGTTAACATTTTTTGACCGTTTAAACCAGCTGTTCCGCCACCGTGACACAGATTTGGTTTGTTAACTGTAAAGTGACGGTGCACCAGAGCTAAACATGGACATATAAAGAAATGGACAGCAGATTGAAAACTGTTGACACACGGCGCCCACTCATTCCTATGAAAGCTGCTCATTGGCGTAGCGCAACAGCAAGGAAGCATTCTTCTGGGATTCATGGGAGCCTAGCCACGCCCTAGCGCATGACGTAGCGGCATCATGGATCTATCAAGAAAGAGGGTGGCAAGCGTAGCGGACTGGTAGCGGATGTAGAATCATTCTCGTTCTGTAGCATTGTAAGCTAGAGGTCTTAGCGAGCACAGTTGCATTGTTTACCGACCATGGAAGTATAAGTCACTAACCCCCTGATGATTTGCTATATGTGATCTTTAAATTAGACTCCGTTTTTGTAATATAGTGGTTAACAAGTTCTAAACAAAGATTCCTCCAGCCATCTAAACCAAACTAGTGGGCTAGCGCTGTTTTGATAGCGTGTGTTACATCTTTATATGTCCTTGGTGCTTAACTTAACTATTGAAATCAACCAAACAAATGTTCAAATGCTCAAGTGAACTTTTTAAAGTTTACTTATAAGACCGATATTGTAGCTGTGAACGCAATTGCCTAATCAGAATGAGTAAGAATTAGTTTTATTTTCCTGCCGTGAGGCCGGGCCGAAACCGAAACATTTGTTTCACTACGACTCTGTTCAACTGCCCACGGCTGCCCACCCCTCCTTCTCCCGCAAAAAAAAACGGCTAAAACTGAAAGCCGTTTGGGCTAATAAAACGCTTGAGGTGGCGTTTTGAAATGAGAAAACTTCCATTTTATTAGAACATGGCCTAAAGATAAGTAGCCTATGATTGACATCCAGAAAAAAATTGCAGAGACACAATCTTGTTCGCCGCTTGTAGTGTAGTGCACGGGTATAGCTGCATCCGGGCCGCATGCAAATAAGCCCCTCCCACAGCCCATTGATACCAGGCTTGGCCACTGAGCACTGCTGGATTCCGGGAGAAGGCATAATCCTGGGGGCCTGGAGCTAAACAGCTTAAAGCAAACCAGCAAAAAGGTGAGGCTTCTTCTGCTGTGGGTAGAGAAGCTGTCTTGCATCACAGCACTCTGCTGCAGTGCCCCTTGTGGCGCGGCAGTGTAACTTTAGTGTAACTGTAGGGACTCGGAGGGGCATCGGCCTCCCGTGACATTAACTTTTTTTCTCCGCCGTAAACAGTATGGCCAAATCTCTCCCGGTAGACACTTTTATACCGTCCACGGTATGACACACACACACACACACTCTGTGTCTGTACAGCTCAGTTGTTTAGATTCATTCCCATGGCCTTCAGACGTGGTGGAAAGAATCATTCAGCTAAGTGCTTAGACCAGCACTATCTGGAATGAAGAGGCTCTCCTCTCCCAGGCTTTTGACTGATGCTCTTAATGAGATACTCAGTTGTGGCTAAATGGTCAAAGCTTTTATTTCCCTGGTGTGCTGTTGAGCTCGTTTGTACATGGCCACACTTTTTTGTGATTTTAGGTGGGTAAAATTACACTTGTATTTCAATGAGCCTGTCCACCCTCCCTATCAATCATCCCATCATCTATGTCCAGCCAAATAGTATTTGTGTCATGCACACGAACAAACACACTCACACACACACACACACACACACACACACACACAAGTCATCCCAACATGTTTATGGAAGCATTTGGATCAATAGGCAGCCAGCCTCTGGCCATCAGGAATCGATACTCCAGCACACAGTAAAGGCACAAAGCAAGAACAAAGCTGTACCATGATACACACACACACACACACACACACACACACACACACACACACACACACACACACACACACACACACACACACACACACACACTCTACTTCCATGGCCATTGAACGATTGCTGCAGTGCTGGAGACTGTGATAAGGGATCCATTTGGAGCTAAACTCAGTCCCGGCCTCCAGTGATCCAGAGGGCAGACCCGTTTGCAGGAGTCAACTTTAATGCATAACTGCATTACTTCCATGTATAATTCATACAGTTAGCAGACACATAAATGTAGTAATGAGTATAGCCACACTATGGCCATGGCTATACGACTGCCAATGTCAGTCTGTTGTTTAGTGACTAGGAATTCCATTACCAGAAATGTAAACACCAATACAAGTGAAACTCTAATATTCTCCACACCCAATTCAATACCACGGTAAACAAAACAATATACCCCACAATGAATCCCATGTACCTGAACATACACTTCTTTTATAAAAACATTTTAACATTATAAAAAACAACATTGGCATGTGGCCTTCAAGTGATAAATAAAAATAAACTATCAACATTAAAAAAAATAACTCCACTATTCAATTTTCTTGCTAAATAGGAGTTGTTGTATTTCCTGTGCCTCTTGGCTGTGTTTAGCAGGTATTTGCTTACTTTGCTCCTGAGGGGTAGCCTGGAAATCCAGACCCTGATATCTTGAACGATAGAGGGTCTGGCCACGATCAATAGTAATTTCCAACTCAAGGGGCGGCTCCTACTCGTGCATTTCAAATGCCTCTGCACGCAGTTGGATAGCACTACAACCAATCAGAGCGATACACAAGGTGACGTAAGCCCCGTTTGTTTAGCGAACAGCTGTTAAACTGTTAAATTAAACGTTTGCCGTGGTCGGTCGGCAAAACAGAACATTCCACTTACTTGCTTATGAAAGATTTGAGTGCCGTCTTCCAAATCGTAAAGGGTCGAGGCCAAAGCAGTCTCAAACTCACACAACATATCCGCAGCCATCTTTGATGTTTACTATCACGGCTTCGACGTCGCATGCACGTCACTGTCGTCATCCGGTTACGTCCGCCCCAGAGCACCATACAAAGGGCTCTGGCGCGCCCATATTAGATAGAACCAATTGAAACGTGAGCCCAGATTTCTGGTCTTTTTGAAAAAGCTTTAAAGGTACGAACACACTGCACATCGCCGCGCGGCGAGTTTACATAGAAAGTCAATGTATTTCGAGCGCCGCCGCGCGAACCAGCGGCCGGCGGCGAGCGGATCACGCGGCGCGGCCAGGGGCGGCGTGAATGGGGCGGCGCGGCCGCCGCAGAAGTTGAAAATATTGAACTTTTCGCCGCCGGCCGCGCCGCGATAGCCAATCAGCGTTGAGCTCCTCCCGACGTCACTCACTTCGCGACGACGGACAAGAAGAGACGAAAATGGACGAGAAACTTGTAATTAGCGTACACGGCAACTCGGTGCTCTACGACACCACCAGCGTCCTCTACAAGGACAGAAACAAAAAGGAGCAGGCGTGGCTCAGGGTGAGCGAGGAGGTCGGGCTTCCTGGTAAGTTATGTGAATATTTGTCTGTTGCCTGTGTACAGCTATCAGCTTTGCTTTATAAACCAAGTTAGCACCTATTAGCATTTGGGTAGAGCAGCATCAGCACAGCAGACTTTCCCGCTCAGCACCGGTTAGCACCAGCATAAAGCCCCAGAATAGAGCAGGCATTCCTGCTTATTAGCACCGTATATCAAGAGCATAAAGCCCCAGCGTAGTTCAGGCTTCCATTAGCACCGGTTATCACACGGGACAGTCCGCTGTAGCTTGTCACGCTACCCGATGCAACAGTTTACGTAGTCTACATGTGAAGATCTCGTCAGTGAGCGCATATTCTGTTTCTTGTCAGTCGAGGCATGTTGCAGGAGGTGGAAGAATCTCAGGGACACTTACCTGAAGGAGAAAAGGAAGGAGGGAGAAAAGAGGAGTGGGCAGGCAGCAGGGCAAGGTAGAAGGTGGCGGTTCTCTGCGATCATGTCATTTCTCGACCCCTTTATTGCCCCGAGAGAGTCCAGTGGCAACATGGCTCGGGGGGTCGAGGAAGACATGATCGCAGAGGACAGCCTTGATGCTACAGCAGGGCCAGGAGACGATGAGGATGAGGACCAGGGTCAAGTAGCAGCAGCAGCAGAGCCATCCTCAATTGACCACGGAGGTTTGTTGACAAGTGTAGGCCTATTGTGACATAAACCTGTTTTGAAAAAAATACGTTTTGTAATTATTTGTATTGATTGATATTACCATTAAGAGCAGAGATTTTAATATTTTATATCACAGTTCTCTCCCAAAACACATTTACATGAATATGTTATGATTTTGGCAGATATCACATGTCAGAGCTGAACTATAACCTGTAGAAATGTGTGCACTTGTAGAATGCGTTATGTGTTATAATAGACACCCTGAAATGACTTAAATAATTTATATACTCCTATGCAAAAAAACTAAACATCTTTCTCACTACCATAGATCAGTCCTCAGGTAGTGAAGCCTCAACTCCTGCCGGTCCTGCTGCTGCTGCTTCTCGTGCTCCTGCCCCTGCTGTAGCACCAAGAGCACGTAACGGTATGTACCAAACAGAAGCTGGATTGCCTTTATTTTTTACCCTTTGTTCATGCTGTGTTGCATGATTGTTGTTTTCCCCATGATAATTCTGCTGTTTGACTTTCCTTGTCATGTGATTGTGGCTTGATTATAATAAGTTATAACAAAGTTATAATACATTAATAAAGTTTGATTTAATGTTCACACAGCAACAAGAAGGACCAGGAAGAGGCCGAGGGAGCTCTCCGAGAGGCAGGACACACTGGAGCAGCTGCTGGTGGAAACCCTGCAGAGAAGGCAAGCCCTCCAGCCACCCCCACCAGGACCCCCACCATGCCTGGACCAGCAATTTTTAAATGGCCTGCTTCCTTCCCTGCAGAGGTTGACACCCGAGGCCAAAGAACATGTGAAATTTCACATACACAAATTAATATATGACTCGAGCACAGTAACGCTCAATTTGGAACCATTGGGGTAGCTTATTAGCAGCTCGGGTGACAATCTATGCAGGGAATGAACCAGTGCCTGCTTTTTTTTTTTTTTTGCAAATCAATATTTATTTTATTTTTATGTTTAAATCTTTATTTTTTGTAATCTATTAATAAATATATATGTCTTTAACTTTCTTTCGTCACATCCTTTCAGTGTAACCTGGCAAAATGAATGCTGATGTATTGAAGATGTAGCATGCACAGACACAGATATAAATTGTGGTACCTGTAAAAAAGAAAATACAGCAATATTGCAGGATTTATGCTCATTTGTTATGTGTGGGTGGCTCTTAAAAGAGCCGTTTTGGGAGTGCTTACGCACTATACGTTGTTCTGCCACGACAGCGTTCCTTCTGAGGAGAAGAAAGAGGCGAAGGTCTCCCGAACCCTGATGGCCTCTCTCGCGGCGTTGCTCCCAGCCACTCTCCCCAGCCCTGGCAGCGGCTCCTCCTCACCAGCCGGGAGGCCCCCTCCAGCGGTCGTCTTCTGCAGCATGTTGTGGAGAACGCAGGTGGCCTTCACACACCTTTCTGCCAGCTCGGGATGCAGCTCGATGACACGCCGGTACATCCTCCACTGTGAAGACAGAATACCAAAGGCATTCTCCACCACCAACCTTGCCCGGGACAGACGGTAATTGAATACCCGCCGCTCTCGGGGGAGGACATGTCCAGGGAATGGCCTCATGAGGTCGGTCCGGAGTGGAAAGGCCTCGTCCGCCACGAAGACATGAGGCAGGGGTCCTCTGTGCTCAGCCCCAGGGAGTGGTCTTGCAGCAGGGAGCTGGAGGGTGCCAGCGCGGAGGGCCTGTCCAAAGGCCGAGTTGGCCAGAATGCCTCCATCGCTGGTTCTCCCGTAGCCACCGACATCGATCACCCGGAAGCACTTGTCGGCATCAACCACTGCCAGGAGAACAAGAGAGAATGTGCCCTTATAATTAAAAAACTGCGACCCAGAATTCGCATGGGCTTTAAGGACCACATGTTTCCCATCTATGGCACCACAACACAGAGGGAAGTTCCACCGCTCCTCAAACCTCTCCGCTATCACTCTCCAGTCCTCCGCAGTGGGCACAGCCATGTACTCCTCCACCAGGCTGTCCCAGATAGCTGTGACCACATCGGACACAATGGAACCCACGGTGGAGGCCCCGACCCGAAAGCTATTGGCGATTGTCCTGAAGGAGTCACCAGTAGCCAGGAATCTGAAGCACAGAAGAAGAAAAAAATATTTAATTTAAAGTTTCTGTTTATACCAAATACAAAAAATGTTATACTAAATCTGTAGTTGTAGCCCTACTATCTCACTGCACAGGAAAGGTGTGTTAACACAGTGGATTTAAATGAGTTTATTTTCATTTTCAAAATTACTAGGAGGTCATAAGATAGGATTTACTCAGGAATAGTATCCTACAAAATGCACATTCATGCAGACCTGACCAGAATCGTCATCACCAGTGTTTTTTTCACTATGGTTTTATAATGTTGTCTTTCACAAAGGCTAATGTAAGGTACATTATTTTTTATTTTGATCACTTTTATTAAGCAATTATAAACTTAGAAAACTGCGACTCACCGGAGACAGATGGACAGGCGCTCCGCAGGTGAGATGGAGCGCCTGAAGTTGGTATCCAGGCGGGAGATCCTGGCACCAACCCGGGCTAGCAACTCATCAAACTGCGCTACATTCAGCCTGAAATAGCGCTGGAACCGGCAATCATCCAGGCGGAGTTCCTGGAGGAGGTGATGAAATTCACCCAGCTGTGCCCGCTTGCGCAGTATGTCATGAACCCAGACACGACGGCGTTTGGGTCGGATATACAAATACCAATAAGCGGCAGCAACGGTGAGCATCTCGGGTATCTCGGCCATGGTTGATGATGAGACAAAGTAAAAAGCGGGAGGAATTGTATTTATACTGGATGTAAATAGCGGGAAGAAACTGGGCGCACATTCAATGAGTCATCGGGCAGCGGCGGACACAAATGAGCCAAAATGATCACGCGGCGCGGAACCTGCGATTCGCGCGGCCAACCGCTGTGCAGTGTGTTGGCACCTTAATGGAGAGTTCCCAGACCAACAGGCGCAGCAAATTTAATTTGCCAGCGCCTAGTGGCAGGTCTACCTGATGGCTACCTGATGGGTGTACTACAAAGCAAACTCAACAGAGCCTGGCTCTCTTTTCTTGATCTGGTTCAACATAACACAAACCCTCGCTCAGAGCTGACCAGTACCACGAAGGTGGTTATCAACCTCTTATGTTGAATGAGGGTTTCAGCTTCATGCTCTGTGCGCGTCCTCATGAAAGGGGGCGTTGAATGCGCCATTTGACTCCGGTTCCGCATGAAATGGACCGATCTTGTGCCGCTAACTTTAAACAAACGGACTGATTGCAAGCAGCTGACATAAAAAAAAGAAGTTTGCCGCTTATTTCACTCATTCAAGAGGAATAGTCAGTCTGAATAATCACAGAACAGACGGAGAGATGAAAGCAAAACTGTTACAGCAAATAAGGAGAGAGTGGAATGTGGTGAGAAAATAGGCTATTCATTTATTTTACCGATCGTTCACTCTGTGCATAACGTGACATTAAAAGGAATTAAACGTCAAACTTGAGTCCGAAGATTTAAACACTACACCATTTAATAGGCTGACTTTGCTATATTTTTACATTGTAGGCTAGTCCTACTCAATCATGTAATGTAGGCTACTGTTAGTAGCCTATAGCTGTGTATCATTTAAGGGGCCGCAGCCTGCGAAGGCTGCATTTGAAGACCATTTGCGTCATAGCGGCGCATCAAGGCTTGTCCCATTTCGAAGGCTCCTTCATATGCGGCCGAGAAATGCAGCCTTCGTTTCACGGTTTTGAAGGGTCCAACAGATGTATCCTTTGCGGCCCAGCATATCCCAAGATTCATTGCGGTTTTTTCAGAGAACAAAACAGCAACATGTTACTCCATCTTCTTAACTTTTATCTTCCTTCCTTTTTTTCTTGTCTTTTCTTTTGCTTTTCTTGTCCTTCTTTCTTATTGTACTTTTTTTTCTTTTCGTCTGGTAGGCAACTTCTTTTTCTTTTTTCCTCTGTTGACAAGGCTGTCTCCGTTGGCAACAATCAGGGTTGCTAGGCAGCACAGGAGCGGCGAGTCGTCACGCAAGGTAACGTCATGTTACGCAAACCGTAAATGCTCGTAGACGGAGACCTGCGGAGACCGTCTCATTTAACAACGCTCGTTCGGCCTTCGGTTCGGCCTTCACGGGCTATGGCCTTCATAGACCGAGTCGACCGCGTCCTTAGAAGGATGCGGCCCCTTAAATGAGACACAGCTTATGTCTGACACTGTCCTTTAATGAACGGAGTATGTGGGAATCACTTTAGTTTTGGGCCACATCAAAATTAAAATAATTTTGAATTGTTTGTGATAAATAGGCCTACACAATAAACGAATTAGCCTAAATATACAGCATGTGCTCTCTGTAAATATTTCGGACAAATATGACTCTACTGTCCAGCAGCTTCAGTGAACCTGCGAGTCTGCAGAGATGCTTTGTCACAGCTGTCACTTTTTATGTCCCAAACCTGACGCTACTGATAAAAAAAAAATTAAACACTGTAGGCTACTTATGTTGCAACCTGGGATTTTATGCCTATTTAATACCCAGTGTGTGTAAATGGCCAGGTAACATAACAAACATTCAGTTAAGGTGAGAACACACCGGGAGCGTTGGGTGTGGTGGCGGCGTTGAAAAATCCTATTTTTGCATAGGGAACCATTGGTTTAGGCGCGAGGATCCGTTGGCCACGGCAAAGCGGCGCTTTGGGTGCTTTGGAAGCGTTACCAAAGCGTCAACGCGCCAGCAAAGCGTCAACGTGCCATGAAAAAAGATGAAAAAATTTAACTTTGTGACGTTTAGCCGCGTTGGCCAATCAGCGGTGAGCTTGACCCGACGTCACTGGCAGAGGACCGAAAAATCTGAGACAAAATGGAGGAGCAGATAATCACCGCTGTGTGTGCGAGACCGTGTCTCTTTAACACGACGTTGGAGTCCTACAGGAACAGGAACAGGAGGGAGCAGGCATGGGTCGACTTGGCGGAGGACATTGGGTTTCCTGGTAAGTTCAGTGAATAATGTGTATTTTGCTTGGCTTCAGCTATCGGCTGTGTATTACTATGAAACAAGTTAGCGCCGGTTAGCGGTAGCATCAGTTAGCGATAGCACCAGTTATCATTAATATAAAGTGATACTACTACTTTTACAGACTGTCCCGATTGTCAGGCTTCACAAAGTGAAATGTATATTATGTGCTTGTCAGTGGACGCATGTCGCAGGAGATGGAAGAGCCTCAGGGACAGGTATTTGAAGGAGAGAAAAAAGAAAGTGGAGGGAAAAAAGAGCGGGTCAGCGGCAGGGACAGAGAAGAGGTGGAAGTTCTCTGCGGTCCTTTCTTTCCTCGACCCCTTTGTCACTCCGAGGGAGGGCAGTGGCAACTTGCCTCGGGTGGCAGAGGAGGTAGAGGAGAACGGGGCTGCAGAGACGTCTCTGTCACAGGCAGGAGAAGCAGAAGCAGATGAGGCGGCAGCAGCAGGTCCATCGCAAAGTACAGGTTTGTTGACAAGTGAAGACACGTATACAGCTTCTGTATTATGGTCACATTCTGTATAGAGAAAAGGTTTATAGTGCTGCACGATTATGTCTCCATCTTTAATGTGCTGTAATATAGATAATTCATATATCTTCCAAGCCAAAACAAATAAGACTTCTTTCTCAATAACATAGACCAGCCCTCAGGGAGTGAGTCTGACCCTGATGATGCCCCTGCTGCTGCTCCTGTCCCTGGCCCTGTCCCTGTCCAAGTACCTGTCCCTGAGGCTCTTCCATCTCCGGCTCCTGCTCCTGTTCCTGTCCCTGCCCCTAGACCACCGAGCGGTATGTACAGGACAAAGATGTATAGCATTCATTTCAGGGGTTCAACTATGTTTATGGCTAACCGTTAAAGCTTTAACTGATATGAAGACTGTTAATGGATTACTACTATAAGTGAAAGTGACAACACTTCCAACCAACCACACATGCATGTTCAACAGGTGTATTGATAAAGTTTTGGCTTTTCACTTGTGAAGGTAGTATTGCACTAACTTACACATTATGTTTCAGGGGTTGACACTAAGGCTTCAAATGCACTTGCCCATAGGGCAAGTACAGGTAATGTTTTACTTGCCCGAATGTTGTGTTCACTTGCCCAAAAAAAACAAAAAACTGTTAAACAATGATATATACAGTATAGGCTAATTGAATTATACATTTTAGCGATCTCTTATCTCTTAAATGCAAACACTGCTTAGTCTCATCCTGACCACATAAAACGAACAACAATTCATATAAGCCTATATCATGACATCACACACTACACCAGGGGTCACCAACACAGTGCCCGCGGGCACCAGGTAGCCCGCAAGGACCATATGAGGCGCCCGCAGGCCTGTTCTAAAAATAGCATAATAATCTGTTTCCCACCTTTTTTAAGTCATTGTTGATCATTATTGTGAGAAATCTTTAACATGATCAGTGTCTCCACATAGATGAATATCATTAATCATTAATAATAATATATAACTAAAGGCAAACTGAGCAAAATTGTTATTTCAGAAGAGTGTATCAAACTGGGCGCCCTTCGTATGACTCAGTACCCATGAAGTAGCCCTCAGGTTCAAAAAGGTTGGTGACCCCTGCACTACACCAAGCGCTTGGTCCTGCTGCAGCATCGTGAAAGGGCCTCTTTTTGCCATGCACCTTGCCCATGGGCTCAGAAAACTCAGTCTAGCTCAGAGTCAAGCTGAATGTTAGCTTCCACAGAAACATTTTACTTGTTTAAAACGGTCACATTGTGCCAAAAAGTGATCGTGTGCCATGAAATTATTAAAGTCCACCATGTTAAAGCTATTGCCCAGTTATACTGTAAGTAAGGAGGGGGATCATTCATTTCTATTCATATTGATACCATTATAAAGACTCCACAATCCAAATCTTTATCGATACCTTTCTATCATTTTGTTTAACGATAACTGGTATTATTGCTTTAATTGCTTACAAGATGAGCAGAGCTCAGGATAGGACTTTAAGCAGGTCATAATTCCATATTTAGGCCTACTATTTAGTTTATATTGCTGGGAAATCAAGTTTTTTACCCAAACTGTAGGCTATTATTCAAGCTTCCCGCGAAAAACTCAAATTTCTTATTTTCTTGATGTTACATTTGAACACATCATGATGTCATTTTATTGACCTTTGCCTAATAATCATTTTACTGAGCCGACCTGAACACATCACATTTGAACCGTTTGCGATTTTTTTTTAGCTAACTAGGTCTTATCCTGCAGATTTTAATATGGATTTAAAAACTATCCGATTTTTTAACTGCGGCACTTGTCACTTGCTACAGTCTCTCGTTTGTTGATCACCGCTGCATTGAATGAATGATGAGACGGTGCGGAGCCCGTCTGCAGCGGCTCAGCAGACAAGAGTTTTTTTTTTTTTTTTGGAGACGGAGCGGGTGGAAGGAGTTTCTTCAAGACAGTAGAACACTTTTACAGTCCATGATGCGGTCCAGTGATGGAATAATACACTAAAGTAGGCCTAATTAGATGAAGATGACCCGACTCGATATTTAAAATTATATAATGTGAGCTAGCCTACTGGACTCCATAGCGGTATCGATAAGCTCAAACGTTATTGATTTCTGGGTTTTGAATATGAAAATGACAAGTCACCGGCTTTCGGAACGTAGACCAATAAAGTACGTACGCACATAGACAGCGAAACTGCGCGCACACAGGCTGTGTGTGTGTGTAGTGTGTGTGTGTGTGTGTGTGTGTGTGTGTGTGTGTGTGTGTGTGTGTGTGTGTGTGTGTGTGTGTGTGTGTGTGTGTGTGAGAGAGAGATAGAGAGATGGAGTGCGAAAGAGCGACCGTGATGCTGCTGGCTGCCGCGCGCAGCTGCTCAATTGCGAATATAGCCGATCTATTTTGTGTGAGTTAGCGGGGGAAAAATTTTTTTGCAGACTGTAAAACACATGAATACATAGCCTAGACTACAGACAAACCCTCTAAAATCCACTTGCCCGTCCGGGCAACCAAGAAGCAATCTCAACTTGCCTAAACATTATTTTCAGTTGCCCCGGGCAAGCGGGCAACCGTTAGTGTCAACCACTGTGTTTTATATTTTATACAGAGAGGAAGAGGAAGAGAGGAGGGGTGCTTAAAGACCCCAACACCCCACTCCAGGAGGCCATCCTCCAGGCCCTTTAGGCTTTCTCTGCCCGTGATGCCCAGCCACCCCCCCCCCCCACCCACCCACCCGAGTCAGCTGCAACCAAGTTCTTCCTCGGCCTAGTTCCTTCCCTGGAGAGTGTCACCCGACCGAATTGGTTATGTTCAATTTCTAATTCACAAAGTCATATTTGACAACACTAATTTCACTCTCAATTTGGAACCTTTATAATTTTAATAAGCTTTTATTAGCTCGAGTTGTGGTGACACTCTCTCCAGGGAAAGAACTGGGGTGCTAGAATTATATTCTGTATGTTTTTTATATATATATATATTATTCTAGATTTCTATTTATTTCTTTATTGTTCTATTTTGTTCTGTTCTATTTTTTTAAAAATAAAATATTTTTATTAACTCTTTTCTCAATATATGATTTTAAGATCTAGCATGCACCGACACAAATATACATACATTATGCTACTTAATATAACAATTTTAATAACAATTTAATAATAATGAAGGAATCATCTCTTTAGTTTTGTGTGGGTGGCTCTTAAAAGAGCCGTTTTGGGGTTGTAGTGCACTGCACTAGATGATGGTGTTCTGCCACGAGAGGGACCCTTCTGCAGAGAAGTAGGAGGTGAAGGTCTCATGGATCCGGATGGCCTCTCTTGCTGGGTTGTTGGCAGCCACTCTCCCCAGCCCTGGCAGAGGCAACACCACACCACTCGGGAGGCCCTCCCTCACTGCTGCTGTTGGTGCTGTTCTCCGGAGGAAGTTGTGCAGCACACAAGTGGCCTTGACACATCTCTCCGCCAGCTCAGGACGGACCTCCATGACCCTCCTGTAGATCCGCCACTGAGAGGACAGCATGCCGAAGGCGTCCTCCATCACCAACCGAGCCCGGGACAGTCGGTAATTGAAGACGCACCGCTCTTGGGGGAGGATGCGTCCGGGGAATGGCCTCATGAGGTCGGTCCGTAGCGGAAAGGCCTCGTCCGCTACAAACACATGAGGCAGGGGTCCTCTCTGCGCATGCACTGACAGTACTCTGTCAGAAGGGAGCTTAAGATTGCCAGCACGGAGGGCCTGACCAAACGCTGAGTTGGCCAGGATTCCTCCATCACTGGTTCTCCCGTAGCCCCCCACATCAATGATGCGGAAGCAGTAGTCGCAGGAGCCTTCAGAATGCTTCCCATCGATGGCACCGCAACAGAGAGGGAAGTTCCACCGCTCCTCGAACTTCTGAGCTATCGCCCTCCAGTCCTCCGTGGTGGGCACCGCCATGAACTCCTCCACCAGGCTGTCCCAGATCTCCGTCACCCCATCAGACACGATGGATGCCACGGTGGAGGCCCCGACCCGGAAGCTGTTGGCGATCGTGCGAAACGAGTCGCCAGTAGCCAGGAATCTGCAACACATGAATAATTTATTTTAGCCTTATTGAGAGTTTCAGTTGTATACCAAATCTGTAGGTCAATTATCTCACTGCACAGGTAAATGTCTTGACTAGTGTTTACACTGGATTTGCATCAGCTTATTTTACTTTCAAAAGCATGACAAGTAGGTCAATTTGGAATTTACTCACATAGTACAATAGGAGGAATGAATATGTTGGAGCCATGATGCATTCATTTATTTTGTTTGTATAAAACTGGTGACATGCATGTATATGAAGATTTGCCTTCATGTTGAAACACTGGGTGGAGCATTGACATAAATGCAGAGCAGGTAGGTGCAAGAGGCAAACATGTGCAATGAGGAAAGCAAACTGATTTATCACCATGTCGTGTCAGCACGCTTTCGTTTGACTTGTGTTGAATTTAACTCATTGAATATTGCCTGTGATGTCACAATGGCCTATGCCACGGGTTAGCATAGTGCACGATGCTTGAATAAATGGGTCACAACTCAAATATAAACAGCGCATTGGAAATAGACGGAGGCCTGTGCAATTTCAGAACACGCGCCCGAACAAGTTCTCCCTTTATGTGGATAATGTTTGACTACAGAATGTGCTGCTTTTGATAAATTAATTGGGCTATGAAACCGCAACAGGCGCTCCGCAGCTGGTATGGAGCGCCTGTAGTTGGTGTCCTGCTGGGACATCCTAGCACCAACCCGGGCTAGCAGGTCATCGAACTGGGCCCGAGTTAATCTGAAGTACCGCTGAAACCGGCCGTCATCCAGGCGGAGTTCCTGCAGCAGGTGGTGAAACTCACCCAACTGTGGCCGTCTGCGGAGGATGTCATGCACCCAAACACGGCGGCGTTTGGGTTTCCTCCGTTCCTCGGACTCCCACAACAGATAAAGCGCAGCGATGGGGATTATCTCAGCCATGGTTGATCAGCAATAGAAAAAGCGGGGGAAAATAAGTTTCGGGCGGGCTATGAAAGGGGCGGGCTCATCTAGCTAAGTAGGCGCCATGGCGCGTTGGACCATTTTTTGACACAAAATGACCAAGCGCCAGATCGGGCGCGTTGGTCGCTTTGGCCCAAAGCGCCAACACGCCCGGTGTGTTCTCAGCTTTAGAGCAAGAACAACTGTGCATACAGTAGGCTATTTTATATTTTCTGCAGTAGCCTAACTGAATGCATGTAAAAAAATAAATTAAAACTCCAGCATCACAGATCCGAAAAAACTTAATGAAATGTCCATATATTCGCTATGCACACCCAGTTGTGTTGGTTGTTGGGGATGTTACTTCAAACTGTACATGTGGCACTGTTTATTAATTATTTATTATTTGCCCCCCTTTTAAATTTTAAAGCTACAACAGAGGTTAACTATGGTGTTTAATAATATACCACAAGGTATTTTGAATGGGTATATTTTAATCTAGTCAAACTCGTCTTCGCCAGCAGAGGGCGCTCTAGGCCTTGCACTTGGCTGTGCATCGGTGACTGACGGCAGTAGCGCCGAAGTAGTTGTATACAGGAACGATGTACTGAGATCGCAACTTGAATGTTCACAAAGTGTTTTCATATTTCCAACAGGAAATAAATGTGTTGCAGAGGAAAGAACGGAGCTTCATTTCTTAAACCTGTAACATACACAACAATAGAGGAGAAATGTAGGGCAGCTAGCAGCTATATAGCCTAGCCAGCTGGGACAGAAATGATAGCGAGCGATTACATAACAAGCCTTGGACTGCACTGATCACCTCAATAAAATATTCAGGCTTAGACACGGCTTGCATTTGCAAACACGTATCCTGAAACGAGCACAAAACAGTCAACTTTATGATGCCCGTGTTCACGTGCATAGGGATGTACCAAAACAAAGTTGAGCTAAGTCGAGTTGAATCGAGTAGAGCTGCATGTGCGAAAAGCGCCATATGATTGCAATGAATATTTTAACCATAAATACTAAATAAACACCATATATAACGGTTTTCTTTGCTCTTTTTTTTGGGAATAATTTTTGGAATAGTTGTGCTGTGTATTTTTCCAGGCTTGTGTTGTTTAAACCTAAACTCTAGTTTAGCTCAATCTGAAGTTAAGCTGAGGAAGCTGAATTCTCTCTGAAATGTATATGCCACAGCTCTCTGTTGGCTTATAAATAGCACAACAAACCTCACCAACATGTTTACCTGACTTCAAATGAGAGCCAGTGCATCTGTTACGACCCTGGCCGTATATGGTTAGTTTTGTTATGTTCTTTGCTGTTTTCCTTTTGGTTTTCATGAGTGGTTGGTGGGAGTGAGACCTCTGCGTGTGAATGAGCTTTTCTAAACAGGTGCAGGTGTGAGTGATTGGCTCCATAAGTGGCGGAAGCTGATTGGCTCACTATCAGCAGGGCTGCCAAGTTTCACCAAAAGTTTGGAGTGAGATTTTTTGGCCGAGGGACCCAAAACCGTGTCCTCTTTCCCACCCAATCATTTTTGCTAGTGTCCTGCAAGTTTATATATTGTTCATAATAAATCAGAAATAAAAGACAATTGGAAAATGTGATAAAACATCAAAAATCTTATTAAAATAAACAAATTCATGAATTGCAAAGTCGTAGGACAGGTTTTAATTAAACATTGGGTGTGGACATATTGTAAGTGGGGGTCTGGGGTCCCCTCCAGAAAATTTCGAGCATTAAACACTTAATTTCCTGCATTCTGGTGAATTTTTATGAAGCAATGTGTGCCTTTTCTGCATTCATTTTTATGTAAAGTAAAAGAGAACATTCACGGTTTTGCTGACACAAATTTAATTGAATAGCCTACAATGCATGTGTAGTGCTTTCAAATATCTCCTGTAGCCTATTGTTAAAACATTTGGTTAAACTGTAATAAAGGTAATTATTCTATATGTATTCAACATTGTATGGGTTATCCAATTTCAATTCACCATTATTATATTAAATCTATGACACTTGATGTCTTCTCAGAACATATTTTTCCCACAGTAACCTCTAAGCTTAGTTACTCAATACATTCATTCAATTAATGTTGACAACATTTTAGAACAAAAATGTGTTGGTGTGTCAACCAGCCCAATAACATAATGCAAAACAAGCTTGAATATATCAAGTGAAGTGACTGATTTGAATTAAGGTGTTCTTACCTCTTTGTTCATTTATTACCGGCGTCCTTGTTGTCATTAATTTTCCATATAATGTGAACAAAGGGCGGGACTGGGAGGCGGCGGTATTTTATTAGTTTTGTAGTGTAACGCAGGGGGGCGTGGCGGTTTGCCAAGTGGCTGCTGCGGCTACGGGCTGCACACGGCCATGGATATTGTTCATGCCATGGACCTATAAAGAAACCGCGCGTGCAGAAAGCATGGCAGAAAGAGGATGTTACGGAACTCAGTCCGTTTAGCTTTTCAAAATAAGACTTTCAAAGTTAAAGTACCAAAAAAAATATATATATATATTACGGGGATTAATTTCTCTGCGTGAGAAATTGGAGGTGTGGCGTGTGAGCGTGTGAACTGGTTGATATGCGTGTGTCTCACGGCCAAAGCGTGAGACTTGGCCGCTCTGAATCGGTTGTAGCATGTGTAGCTCTTCTACGAATATGTTTCTAATGGACCTTCAAAATAAAACTAGAAAACGAACTGCATCCGCAACAAGGACGCTACTTCCGACGGCACGAGCTGTCCGGCTTCTGTCAGGCTTTTTCGTCACTCCCCGACTGCACTCGGCTGCTCTCGTCTACTTTCCAGACGAGCCACAACGGAGGTCGAACGAGCCTATTAGTTTTGTAGTGTAACACAGGGGGCGTGGCCGTGGTGGTTTGTCAAGTGGCTGCTGCGGCTACGGGCTGCACACGGCCATGGATATTTCTGGACCTATAAAGAAACCGCGCGTGCAGAAAGCATGGCAGAAAGAGGATGTCACGGAACTCAGTCCGTTTAGCTTTTCGAAATAAGACTTTCAAAGTAAAAGTACCAAAAAAAATTAAAAATATTATGGGGATTCATTTCTCTGCGTGAGAAATTGGAGGTGTGGCGTGTGAACTGGTTCATATGCGTGAGACTTGGCCGCTCTGACTATCAGCCTCCGGGCATTCAAAGGCTCCGCCGGATTCACTCAGCCGGTGGCATGGTTGGCAGCAGCAGCACTCGCGGTTTCCCGAACCACTTCTATTATTTTGTCATGTGTTATTTATTATATTCAGTTGTGTCCGGTAGGGGTGAGTTGCCAGTTCTTTTCCAGAGTTTGTTTCCTTTCTTTGTTTCATGTTAAGGTTAGGGATTTGCTTGTTTTTTTTGTTTCGAGTTTTTGGCAGTACTCACCCTTAAGCTTTGTTGCTCTCTTTTGTTTACTGTTCAGCTGAAATAAATGTATATCTATTTTACTTTTGTAAGGTCTGTGCGTGGTGGTTTGGGGATCGGTGGGCATTTTCGTATTTGTGTTGTGTCTCTGGGTTCCCCTAGACCGGGGCATAACATCATCTTCTGGAAACCATGCATGCTGTTTTTTTGGAGGTCTTTGTGGAATGAAGTTAAAGCAGGAAATTATACTGGGAAAAAAGCAATAAGGATAGAAATAAATCTATTTTTGATGATTTCAAACAAGCTTGTCACAACAGTGCCAGGGTAGGCAACTTCTTTTCTTTTTTCCTCTGTTGACAAGGCTGTCTCCGTTGGCAACAATCAGGGTTGCTGCCAGGGGACTTGAGAAGCGTGAACACACACACACACACACACACACACACACACACGCACACACACACACACACACACACACACACACACTGTGTGTCAGTCTGTCTGTGTGAGTTTCTGTGACAGTTGCATTGGTCTTCACCCCACAGGCTGTAACCCCTCAGAAACCTCCTCGAAACGCTTTAATTAAAACGTCTCCAACAATTACAGCACATCCCAATGCTTTGACCATCACACCTTCCATGAATAGTGTGTACAATTTCTCTCTTTTTTTTATCACTCTCTTACATACACACACTGGCACTGTTGCAAGTCAGAATTTTGAAACTGCAGTTGTGTGTGTAAAAAGTGACAGGTTGTTTTGATTATTTTATGCTAGTAGGTCATATAAATTGCCTTCAGAACAACATGATGTCCTGAGATCACTATAACACATAGCAGAAATATGAGCGGTGAGACAGCCGGACAGGTTGTAAAAATGTTGGCTAGATTATTTTAATTTGGAGTTTAAACTGAAAGCACGACCAATAAAGTTAAAGCCACTACGAGTAACATGGCACGTTGGCGTCCCCTTTGGACTAAAGCGGTAGTATTTTTACGACGCCCGCTGTCGCAATGCTGTTTTCTAGCTCGTGCCAGGCGCGTGAGTGTGAACTGAGAAGGGAGCAATATAGTGCATATCCGTGTGTTGAAAGTGTGAGGACTCTTTTCGGCTCCGTGAGAGTGGTTTTGACACTGCATGAACTAATGCCAGTCACTGCCACACGCACCTGATTGCAATGAGTTGATGCAGCAGTGTCACCTAACTACTCTCTCTCACTGAGCTGAAAGATCACGTGTCCGACTCCTCACAGAAAGCGAATGAACGATAGACGGCAGTTAGTATGGATCACGATGAGGTAATGTGTTTATGTTGTTGTAAATAATTACTATTTCAGATAATGGTTATCTGATGATGGTGAAGCAAAGCAAACTTTGTGTTAGTACCAACCGCTCATTCATTTAGGAGTAAACACTGCAGTCTAGTTTCGCTCTCGTGAAATTGTATACACGTTGCTTGGCAACGCCCTCGTCCCCCGTAGCCTATATCACTCTCCCTTTTAGCTTTTCTTCATTGCATTTTCTTTTTTTTCTTTGATGGTTCAGCCCCGTTATCAGTTATTAAATAACTGTATCAAACAAGGCTCCCGCTCCCATTCCCTCGCCTGGAGGGATAGGCTTCTCAATTCACGTTGCTGCGCCACACTGAAATCTGCGACCAATACGGATATGTGACCATAGAGCTTGCACGAGCGAACCGAAAATCGGACTGGGTGTGCGACCAGACCAAAAGCAATAATAAAAACTATTTAAAAACGTCTTTCTTTGCACTGATGGTCTCGTTTGCTGTTAAAGGTAATTTATGATTATCAGAGGAAACATGAGGCTGTTTAAAATATATTTAAATGTTACTCGTAGCCGCTTTAAGTTTAAGTTTCTGTATTTGCCAATTTACACAAGGTATATAGAAATTCATTCTTCGCATATACCATCTCAAGTTACCACACTTCGGAGGGGGTCAGAGTGTCAGCCATTACGGCGCCCCTGGAGCAGTTTTGGGGTTAAGTGCCTTGCTCAAGGACACAATGGTAGAGATGGTGGGCACCGTAGATGTAATACCAGCCACCACTAATTTTACTTTACTAACACTCTCCTGTCCGGTGCCGGGGGTTTTACCAGCAATCTTGTTAACCTTCATTAGCCAAGAAATATGTGAGTTTTAATGGCAAGTTTAACCAGGAAGTCAGTCCGTCCACTGCAATGAATGTTTACTGCAATCGCCCTTTAAAACTTGAGTGACATTATCTTATTCAAGCTCTCAAAGCTCAGATGCCCATTCAGTATAAGAGACATCTTTTTGGTAGACTATTTTATCAGATTTTTTTCGCATCAATGAACACACTTTCCTAAATTTGCTTCAGGTCACTTGACTGAGTTTGTGGTTACCTTAAAGCTCCCATATTGTGCAAATGCACTTTTCTGATGTTTTTGAACATAATTATGGGTCTACGGTGTGCCTACAGACTGCCAAAGTATCAAAAAAAAGAAAGCTCTCTCCTTTTCTCACTCTCCCCTTTTCTGAAACCCTCCACCTCTCCACCCAATATACTCCAGTCAGAATTCTCCCCGTTTCTGACGTCAAAAACTGGAAAGCTAGAAGCTTCCACTGTGCAGTCCACCCCCTATTTCTTATTGGTCCATGGCCCCGAGATCCTCTGGAAAAATATTCCTTCACCCCATGTTGTTTGCTTGTTGCTAAGCGACAAGATGCCTGTAGTACGGCAAAACATGATGCATGTTGCATAAACCACTAATTTATCTTAACCACAGCAGCCTCGTTTTTAATAACACAACAGATAGGAAGCTACTTGTGCTTTTTTTTCAAACAGTGAAACTGAAATAAATGTTTTTGTTGGTATTTTTGCCTGACTGGTGTATAGCTATTAGCTTTGGGACAAGCATTCAGCTTTTGCTCATAAAAACATATTTCTATTCCCCACACCAGTCTGGAAATGCCTCGTTTTTAACAGGACAAAGGATTGGAAGGTATACTGAAGAAGTCTGACTTTGAAGATAATTTTTTCACTGATTTTAGTGGTATTGTTAGCAGCTAGCTCCCGAGCTAGCTTCGCAGTAGCCACCATCTTTTGCAGCATTTTTATTGTGAACATGCCGTTTCCATTAGCGTGTGGCTGTCAGTGCATCTGTATGAACATAGTCTTTCATGTAGACAAGGATAGGTCATGTCAAACTGTTCAAAGTGCGTTACTAGCATTAGACTTGGTTCTTCTCATGGGTAGGCTAAACCTAACTGTGCTAACAGGCTATACGTCATCATTGTTTACAAACAGACAGAGGGCGAGGCGTATCTGGCTTCGCTTCTGGGCGGGGGGAGCTCAAAGATTGTATATTTACGAGGGGAGCTGCAGCTCTTTTTAAAAAATAGGCCATTGTGAGATTAGCTGAACATCAGCATAGTACAATAAATGATCTGAAAGTTTTTTTCAGCAAACAATTGAAGAAAAACGTATTAGGGACCACTAAGACCATATAATATGGTGTATAATAGAACCGAAAAGTGTATAATATGGGAGCTTTAACCAGCACAATGCAAACTCAAGTTGAACAATCTGCTGCTATGTTTCACCTGTTCAGTGTTTCTATGTGTAACAATAAAAGAGCAGTAGAGGAGATCCACTGCCTCACCAGGATTCTCACGGACACATATAAGATACAGTATATTGAAGTCAAAATATATATTGAAGTCAGAATACAGCCATAAACGCACGCACACACACACTCTCACACACACACGCAAACATACAGGGCTGTGTAGTAAAATATGGACACCACACTATTTCGCGCAGGATTTTTTTCAGCAGCGGTGGCGTGGTCCCCGAACCTCCTAGGGGGGTCCGGGTGCATGCCCCCCCGGCCAAATTTTTTTTGTACCCTTTACATTTGAATGCATGGATCTAGTGCACTTTAAGAGGACAATATGCGCTTATTACTATTTAGATAGATGGGATTATTGGTGTTGTAACTGCCTTTTGGTGTCTTTATTTTCAGATTTTGACATTTTTGTATAGAAATTAATATTTAAACACAAAATGCCACAACGCAAAAAATTATTTGCACAATTTATTTAGTTTTTGCCTAATGCTTAAACCAGACCTGCAAACTCATAAGAGGTGAAAAAGGTGACTAACACCCGACATCCTTTATTTGATTTTTTGGGGACATGGGACTAGACAGGGATGTTGGGGGCTGTAAATGGGAAGAGGTTCAGTAATGTCCAACACAGAAGTAGGCCTAGTGGTTATTATGAGCAATTGATAAGCAGGACCTAAGACATTAATTTGAAATAATGTGATTAAAATGACAAAGTAGACTTTAGACTTGATTGTCCCCATGGGGAAATTCTTTTTCACATCACATGTACATTTATGGGCTTTGTATATCCTTATACAAAGGCCTGTAGATACAAATAAAACAAAACAATTCATGAATTTCAAGGGTGTAGGTTGTGATTAAACCTTGGTTTGGGACACATTTTAATTTGGGGGTCTGGGGGTGCCCCCCTCCAGAAATTTTTGAGCATTCAACACTTCATTGCACCTGCATTCTGGTGAATTTGTATGCACCAAATGTATGTAAAGTAGGCTAATTGACAACATTTAGGTTCCTGATGACAAAAATAGAATACAATACAATGCAGTAATATCATGCATTCTGTATTGCTTTCAAATATCTATTCTCCTGTATTGTTCAAATTTTTTATTTAAACTGTAAAAAAAAATGGTCTATCATTGGGAATGTAGTGGCAGGTGGTATTTTACTTGCCTGCAATCTTCAAATATTTAAAAATAATAAAGTGCAAAATGAGGTTATAATCCTCATTTTGCTTCCTTTAAACTAGTGGTAGTGACTAAGTGTGCAGTGGAGGGAGAAATATATGCAGACAGGTATAGAGGAAGGAAGAGATAGCTTTATTTTATAATTTAGCTTTTTGATTTGTGAGAGTGATCATCGCTGACTCTAGACTGAGTCGTGCCGTCTGCTCCGTGAGGCTCGAGCCCATCAGCTGAGCGAACAGCTGTCTGACACGTAGATGAAAAACGAAACTGAAACTAAACTATCCTGTCCTGCCTGGACTGGAGCAGCCAAATATAAATGAATAAATATTGTACTTGACTGTAACACAAGTAATGAGTTGTGGAATTTGCATCAGTAGCCTACAGAAGTGCACATTCTTTGCTCAGCCACTAACTGTTACGTTAGTGACTGTTCCGCGATCTGTTTGTATGTCTCGAGCCCGAATACACAGAGCTATGTCCGCAAACTGACAGCGCGACTAAAGGGACTGTACAGTGAGCCGCTCCCCTCCGTTAGTTTCTCTTTTCAGCAAGTAAGTTACATTCACCTCCGATGCATGGACTGCGTTTACGTTAGGCATCGCCCAGTTTCTAAAAGGAGCTACGTACAAAAATAAATAAATAAAATAGAATAATGAGGAGGAGAAGGATTTTAATAGCAGCGGCGGAGAAAATATAGAGCCGCTGCTGTGTTAACGTGAGGGTAACACTGCACCATGTGCTGGCGCTTATCTAAAATGAGGAATGATGACGCTGGCCAAGGCCCGTGATTGGTTATCCCATTTAGACCATAGCCTGTGATTGGTTATCTTACTGGACTGGCTCCTATCATGCATCACATAGATTCATTTGTTCCTCTGGGTCTGCTGGAGTGGGACCGATCCATCTCTCCCTCCACTCTGCCTTTCCCTGTCCCTCCCACTACTAATCGCTCCTTCTCCCTTCATCTTTTCCCTCCATCTCATTGCCCTCACTGTATCACCCGTCCCTCCCTCGGTTTATGCAGAGTCTATCTCACCACCATCTTTCCTGCTTTAATCCATCCCTCGCTTTGCCATCCTCATTTACTTACTTTTCGTCACTTCCTTCATCCCTGTTCACCTTTCCAGCCATCTTTTACCAATATCCCTCATTTCCTTTCAGTTCTCCCCTCCTCTTCTCTGCTTACTCTCCTCCCAGTCCTGCACAACTATTTTTTCCTCTGCATGCTGATAAAGTGAAGGGATGATTATGTGGGGCCATTTATCAGGAGTGTGTTTTACCAGCAGCAGGGACCACAGCAAAAGGGATAAAGGGGGTGGAAATATGATTTAGATAGATAGGAAATAAACGCTGAGGAAATATGGTTTTCAATTTTTTCTTGTGCAACAGAAGACTAAACACAGTGTGTAGTGTGTTATACTATCTGACTTTGCAATCACTGACAGATTTATATGAATCGGCAAAACGTAAATCTCCGCTTTGTCTCTTCCCCGTCCACTATAAACAAAAAAGATTCACCTACTGTTATACAACTTTCATTTCAACCTAAGACGAACACAGCTGTAAGCCAGGTGTTGATGCTTTTCTGCCTCTGGTATGTGCCCGGCAGTTTTCCAGTCTATCTAGTATCTGGGGCCTATCCATATAATCACTCCTCACTCTCTCTCTCTCTTCTTCCTATTTGTTTCTCTGCATCCCCTCCATCTTGTTGCATTCCATGTATCTCTCGTCCCTGTGTTGCTTCACAGATCCATCTCTGTGGCACTGACTGTCTGCATGACTTCCTTTGCTACACGGGTTTAGCTATCTCAGAGAGGCAGAGACACCCCTGCTTTTCCAACCCATCTTTTTAGCCTTCTTTCTCTCCCTTTTTCTCCTTCACTCTTCACCCCCTTTTTCTGTCTCTCTTGGGAGTGTTGTTATCAAAAGCGGTAGCTCACTAGCTGAAAATAATAAGCAGCATCTTTTGAAGTCTGCAGTGGCGGTTTGACGTCTCTGTGGTGTTTCATGCAGATATTGCCTCCATTTGTGATGGGGATAAACAAAAGATTAGACTTATTTTAAGTTACTGTGTGTATGTATTTTTGTGTGGTAGGTCAACCTGTTAGGGTCCACATTGGCCTCCTGTCACCTTGCCAAACATATCAGTTAGGTGTGTTCTGATAACCTTATCTCTTCCTGAGTTCTGCATAGCCATAGGGCTGTCCCCCCCTACACAAATGAAACGAAAGGCTAGAGAGCAGATAGAGATCGATGCCGCTAAATCAAGGACATGCACTATGCTGCTTCTCTCTGGCTCTCTCTGGCTCTTATCTATAATGGAAAAGCCATACATTTACAGCTCCCTGCTTACCTTATGGTCACACTTAATCACAACATAAAATACGGCTGCAAAGTGTTTTTGTTGGAAAATACACAGAGAAATTAGAGTTTTGGTGCTTAACTTCCAAAGTATTGTCCATGTTGACGATAGGTGAACTTTGAGAAATGGGCTGTGTTAGGGCTTTAACACCGGCAAGGCTCCGTACCAGTTCCACAACGTACTCTTGAACGGGCCAGCGTGTTTACAGTAGGGATTCTGTGGTGTGGAAAAGTTCCCACCGGGTAATCAGCTTGTGACACACTGGTGTTACCAGCTACACCAATTGACTAATACAAAAATAAAAAAGATTATGCTAGACCACATATTTCAAGAGAAGACACGTGTCGGCTCTGTAGGGCTCTTACTTTGATCTTAAAGGTGAAGTAAGCGATTTAATATACGTGTTAAACCGCTCTTTATTCACACAGTGATCACTTATATAGTGTGCGCGTTTCATAAAGCCAATCTCTCAGTCACTCGCTCTGCATGTAATCGGCAAATAAACTTTTCGGGGATCCCACTACTGATAACCTATCAGAAGAGAGAACGCTACAAACCGGCACCCGTCTCACTGCCGGTGCACGCGCAGAGCGACAGATGGGTGAATGAGCCTACAATGGCGGAGAAGGTAAAAATCCTTCCCAATGCCTGATTTTTATCATGTTTTATCACACTTATGGATCTGACATGATGCTAGATAACTCGCTGCTTGAAGACCGCAGTGCATTAATGTGGTGAAGTGGGGACAAGGGAGGGGCTAACTGCAGTCACTGACAGGAAGTTAGCTAAACTGACCATTCCGCTTACTGAACCTTTAAACGTTAGATTTTTAATCCTCCGATTACTCTTTGAACAAAACAAATGCTTAGTGTTTGTCATTTATACTGTTGTGCACTTTGAGGTGTGCCACCATCGCACCGGGGCTTCAGCTCTGAAACTTTTGAGTCAAGCTACATATGAAGTAATTTGGGGCGTAATTTCCTCTGGGGACATGGGGAAAAGAAGCACACAGACAGCCTGCCTCTTTGGACGCTGCCGGTTGTGTGTGTAGGTGTGTTAACTCCCGTTGCTGCGATTCCCTAGAATTGGCCAGAATTGGAACCCAAGCCAGAACTGGAACTGTGTAGGTGTGAACGCCATATGAGAGCGAGACAAATAGAAAGGGCTGTGGTGTGAGTATTTTAAATCAGTATAAAAATCAGTTATGTGAAAGAACAGATCTGGTAAACACTTTGCTTAGCGTTTCAAAGACAGTTTTTCATGGTTTGCCAGCTCAGTATATAAGGCTGTAATGGACCCTTTTGGACCCTACAGAAATGTAGCAAGAATGTGGATATATTTACTATAATTGGAACAGGAATGGTTGGTCAACATCATCATTTCCAAACAGGTTTTTTAAGCTATTATTATTTGGTTATTTGGCATGAAAAGGCATGCTCTTCCATATTATAGAAGGTCTTTTTGTATTAGTTTGTCCCCCCATTTTCTGCCAATTTGGAATGCTTTGTACCCTTTGTACTGCGGTCGTCATCATTGCTCCAACTCTAATTGGACTCTAAACCTGAGGAGGGTGCAGACTGTATGTGCTACCTCTGATGGACGGAGCCCACGATGCAGGAAAATGCCAAAACAGTTTGAAATTAAGTGATAAAAATAATTAATGTTTAAAGCTGTAATCTTAAACTTTTGAGTTACACTGTTGTTTCTTGTTTCTAAAAACGAAATTAGAAAAATTACAGATTTACTGAAATGCATACAGGTTTGAGTCTGAAGCTCCAATGTCTTAATTCACTTCCGGCTTGCTGAGGGTGAAGAGCTATTTACTGAGAGCAGCGGAGAACTCAGATTCACAGCATTAAAAATCTCTGAAAATCTCTGGAGATGTCCAAAAAAGGAAAAACCACTGATAAGGGAATGGAAGATGACAAAGTTTTTGCGGAAGAAATGAAAAAACAGTTGGCAGACTTGAAGAAAGGAATGTTGGCACATTTGAAGAGAGAAATACAAAGTGAGAGGGAGACGGAGCGAGCACTGCGGAAGGCTGAGCTGGCTGGGATTGTTGACGAATTGATTGGGCGTTTTGATGTAAAAATCAAAGAGAAAGTTGCTGCTGGTCTGAAGCCACTGATGATCGAATTGAAGGAACTTCAAGCCGTCAATGTGAAGAAAGATCAGCTCTTGAAAGAGCTTGGAGATAAAATTGATGAACAAGAACAACAAGCAAAAAACAGAGATGTGATACTAACTGGAATGGATATTAAACCAAGGTCGTATGCAGGTGCAGGGAATGGAGAAAAAGAGGGCGATACAGGGAATGTAACGGTGGAAAAACAAGTGGCAATGTTTCTGAGAAGCAAAGGCCGCGTTTCCCAGATTCGTTAAGAGCCTCTTTGGGCTAAGTACTTCTTTGGAGCGCTCCTAAGAACGCTGTGAAAGAAGAATGCGTTTCCCAGATTCGTTCTTAGCGAAAGTAGTACTTTCACTAAGATGGAACTGTACGACGGCGCTGACCCACTCTTTCAACCTTCTTAGCGACCAAATCATCAGTGATCATGCCGCGTCAGGGAAATTTATTTCCTCCACTTTTTCGAAATAATAAAACAATGTTCAATGCGGACCTGGCGCAATAAACATAAACTAATAGTAGAGAAAAAAATGTTTTAATGAATTACACGTTTACGTTTTCCACACACATGTGAGTTTATAGTACTACACATAAAAAAATATCCACAACCCTGTGGCATTTGACAGATATCAAGGAAACAGATTTAATTGAACTCAGCTGAACCTCATCCAGAGCGGCTCCACCTGCTATAAAGGCGTTGCCAAAGTCCGCGCGTGTGAGAAACCATGGCTGCAATACAACAGCCTCGCCGTGCGCGAAGCCAGACGGTTTACATAAATGCATACGTGCGTCGGCACTTCTCCCCACTGGACGTGCTTTCAGACCGGGCCGTCCAGGCAAAGTACCGACTGCCCCGGCCGTGCGGAGATCCAACGGTTGATCACTCTGGTGTCTCCACACATATGCAATTTTTCCTTCAGCCCGGAGATGCAGCTTCTGGCTGCGCTGCGTTTTTAAGAACATATCAACCTCTTCTGAGGTCCAACAACCCCCAGCCCCTACCCCTTTACCACCAAGCACTGATCACTAAACCATAAACCCACAACCACCACACATCACCCATATCAACTCTCAGGCCTGAAGGCTGAAATAAATAAACAGAACCAGCAGATGTAGGCTACATGTAACGTCCTGCACACTATGAGTATTGCTGCAGTGTCCGAGTGCTTTACCTGAAAGTCTGGCACTGGAATGCTGTTGAAAGGGCGCACTATACGCACACGGCATTAACCTACGCTTAGCTAAATTACAAATTGCCTGGGACTTTTTGTTGCTATAGGTTTGACACTCTCATTTCAATGCAAAATGATCCACACAATACATGGTTGAAAAGGAAACCAAAGTAGTTTATTGAAACCATATGGGGGAGGGGTTACTCCACGCTGTCTTTACTGGGCGTCTGCATCACCTGCAACGAAGGGAGATTGATTAGTGAAACCTTCGCACTCTTCCTTTTTGTTTGGTTCTGGAACTCCTGCCACTTCTTCCTCACAGCACGCCAGTCACGCAGGCCACATGGGCTGGAGGGGGACATCTTTTCGGCTATGGCCTGCCTAACACGGTTCTTCACTGTGATGTTCTTTTTGCCCCTTGTTCCCCCAAATAAAACTGCCCGGTGCTGCCAGACCTCGTCCACTAAGACGCCCATCTCCTCCGCGGTAAACGACGGTGCCCACTTGTTTCTTTTGCTGCCGCTTTCTTCCACTCTCACATGTGTGTGCCTATCCACGGGGTATATATGCGCTAATGGGCTTGATTACTACTTGGATACACTTGTTGCCACCCCCCCCCCCCCCCCCCGCACCCACACACCCCCACACACACACTATACATGCGTAGCCTAATTCCACCTGTGTGGGGGTGACCACGGGGCGCTGTGTGTGACTTATGCGCTGATAAAGAGGTGGGTGATCGATTCGCCTGGCATCGATTTATTCAGTTTCAGCACGACCGCGGTGGACAGCTCCCACCAAAGTACTTCTTTCGCTTCGTCTTACGCGTTCTCCAAAGAAGGCACTTAAGATGGCATCTGGGAAACACCCGTATCTTAACGCGCCTTCTTTGGCGAACCCTTCTTTCGACCCTTCTTTGGCCCCAAAGAACGATCGAATCTGGGAAACGCGGCCAAAGCCATTAATCTCGATCTAGAGAACGTGGAGTCCTGTTTTCTTCTCCCGAAGGGGAAATTCGCCAAACAGCGTGCTGTCATTCTGAAATTTGTGAGTAGAAAGCATAAGATAAACCTGCTCAGTCAAGGCAAGAAGCTTAAAGGTGAACAAATTGGAATGAGTGAAAATTTAACCAAGAGAAAGGCTTATTTGGCCTATCAAGCGAGAGGGTTAAAAAAATGTGGACAGGTCCAACAAACTTGGACGAGAGATGGAAGAATCTTCATCAAAATGAATGGAGCTACACCCGAAGAAGCCAAAATTGTGCAAATCAAAACGGAGGAGGATTTGGATCAATTCCGGAGGGACGAGGATTAAAGAAGGCAAAAGCATGGACTTTTTGGATTAAATAAAGCAATAGCATGGACTTTGAACTAAAGGGATTTAAACTGGTTTGTGTCAAAATATAAGGTTTGAAATCGTAAATACAATCTGCTCTGCTATTGTTAATTATCAACTGTGTGTTCAGAACACCCGATTCAAAAATGGAAGACTTTCTCTGACTGAAGAATTTGTAAATACACTGCATGTTTTGGGACTGTAGCCGAGGTCAGCAGACACACTGACTGTTTTGAATACTTTTGCAGATGTGTTTAGGCTACTAGAGAAGAAATGGACAAGGCCATATCTGCATTGTCACAGGCAGAGAGGAAATTAGAGACCTAAAATTATCTGTGTTTTAGAATGATTCTTCTTAAAAAAAAGAAAAAAAAAATGTTCTAACTGTAGTAGCTGTGTATCTGAATCTTATGGCAGTGGGGGCGGGACCCGATAAGCCTTTGGCTTCTCCTGCTTCCCTTCGGACGATAACACAAAGTAATATGTATGAATATGCAATGAGAAAATGATGTATTGTGTGTAATTGTCCGGAAGAATAATAAATAAATAAATAAATAAATAAATAAATAAACAAGAACACACTGCTGAAGTGTGGCAAATATGAGGTCGCCTCTCCGATAGTATTACTGGGCAAAGCAGCAAATACAAGAGCTTTCATCAGTGGATCATATGCTCAATCACCATGGTTTTAACCATAGATATTATATAACATGGATGTAGCATCCGGGCTGACCTCAGTTATTCCAACTTCATCCAATCGTCCTGGCTTATGCGCGTCGCCATCTTGTCAGAGTTTTACTTCACCTCAATTCCTCTTACCGAAAATAGGCATTGATGTGACGTTTGGGGGAGGGAGATACACCCATCTTGCTGACGTGTACCTCAGAGGCGAAGTGAGGGCCAGCGGGCGGCTAGCTGTCACTCAAGAGGCCGTGCCCCCCATACATTTTAACCTCCAATAGAATAAAAACTAGCCTGCATCATAAAAATTCACCACCCTCAGTGTTGTCATGGAGATATGACCTAAACATACAGACTAGAATGTTTGTACCAGGCCGTAAATAGGTTTAATAATGCTGTGAAAATGGCCTATTTAACATGGGAGTCAATGAGAAATTGCTCTGTTTTGATTCCACCTCTTAGTGGCCACTCGGTGAACTGCAATTTGTCACTTTCGCATTGGATGCTGGTAGAACTCGCTGTGGTTGGGGCTTGGTTTTAACTCACTACGGATAACATCTTTAAATCACTCTCTCGCTTTAAAAGACAGCAAGGGAGGAAAAATCTGCTTCTCACAATAGTGTTTTCTTTGTCTTATCAGAAATAAATCATCTTCTTATTTGGAGCTTACTGTATTCTTAACCATTTCTCCTAAAACCCCACTAGGAGAAAAGAGGAGCAAATTAATATATCAGTCTAAGAACTTAACCTGTCTAGTTAAGAAACACAAGAAACGGTGGAGATCTTTTGCCGCGCTCATACAGTTCTTAGAGTTTTCTCCCTAAGACCCTTAGGAGCAATTAATAGACAAATAAGAGAAAGGGTCTTGCTTAATTCAGATCTCAATATTGTCTCACTTTGGTATAAAGAATGTCTTAAAATGTTCTCCCTAAGACACTTAGAGGCAAATAAGAGAAAGGGGCTTGCTTAATTCAGATCTCAATATTGTCTCACTTTGGCATATAGAATGTCTTATATATGTCTGATAAATGGTGTGGGGGAAGTCATTTAAGAAACACACAGTGCCTGGATGAATTCTGCTGCTCAAAATAGTCTTTTCGTTGTCTCAGAAATCATCTTCTTTGGAGGAATTGGACCTGTTAAAATTAAATATTGTCTAATAAACGCTTAATCAAGACGTCAATTCAAATTTAAAAGAGCAAAAATAAATACATAAATGCAAAAAGCTTTTTAACTCTTGGAAGCCATTTATTGCAATATTGAAAAATTTTCTTCTGTATTGAAACCATTGTGCAAGACTGTAATAATCGAGAAAACAAAAAGCCCTTTGGATCTGCCACAATTAACTTTTACATTTCTATAAAAACAGTCAAATCTTTTCTGATGATTATAAATGAGAATTAACAGCAAAGGAGACCATCAGTGTGCCTAACGCTATTTTTATATGGTTATTATAAAAAAGGATAGAGTTTCACGGAGACATGCTTGTTTGCGAAATTCTACCTTGGTGTAGCCAGTAGTATGCTGCACTGAACTTGTGCTCAAAGGGGTAGTTTGGAATTTTGGACATAGGGCTTCATTTCCAAATGTGTTATTTATCATTAGAGACATTTTCTTTTTAACATTTCTTTTTAACAAATTTCATTCAGTCCTTCTAGTTGCAAGGTTCGCTGGTGCTAGTCTAGCGCAAGTCAACAGTTGTTGCTAGCCTGCTAATTAAAACAGTCTTACCGTCACTGTACACCCGAGGCAAATCAATTACCCTGGGTAATATCGGTCCGCCGCTGCCGCGGCCTACTACCAGGACATAGGACATATACCGCTGCTGCTGAGACAGCAAGTCCTTAAAAATGCAATGCAATGCCATGCAAGGTTGGTTTAATTTCTAACATTATTCTATCAAAACAGACATTTACATCAATAGTCTAGCGTTACAATTTATTTGCCTCTGAGTGGGTAAGACTTTTTCTGCAGGCTAGACACAACCGTTGACTTGCGCTAACCTAGCACCAGTGAACTCTGCAACTAGAAGGACTGAATGAAATTGGTTGAAAACACCACACTGGCTTACTTGGAAATGAGGCCCTATGTCCAAAATCACTGAGCTATCCCATTGATGCTTATTTACAGGTCAGATTTCCCTTGAGCTCAAAAATAAATGTACAACAAATGCTGCCGACACAAGCAGCAGGCGCTGGTGTCCTAAAAACACATGGCAACTTTCTGGGAAACTTTAACTACCTGCCGGTGACAGTAAGGCCTCATTGTTAGATCATCAAGAACTCTGAACAAGCAACTGCATTAACAGAAAAAAGAAAAATGGACCAACAAATTTGGATCGTCTTTGGCTTCAGTTCGATGTCCGATGAGTATCAGCAATATGGTTTCCAACCATCAACCGAGGAGAAACGCATCACGTAAGCTGCGAATGAAAGAAATAAAACGAAAAAAGATTAAGTAATGGGAAAACAGGACCAAGTGAACAGCAAATGTTAATGAAAAAGACTAACATATAGAGATGTGCACATCATTTTCCATCCATTACTGAAATGCACACACCGACAGTTATACAGTATGCCATATCAAGATACATATGTTTGACTTCTTACAAATAGGCCTAACAGTGGAGTGCATTGTTGCTCCTGAGAACATAGTACACAGGCTATAGTTTACCACATCAGTTATGCTATATTCAGGGCTGTAAATCCTTTCCTGCTCGACTCAACGACAGATTTAATTCTACAGATATCCCTGTGTTTTACTGGGACAACTACTTCTGAGATAGACGAAAAAGTAAAACAATGTTTGCTGTTCTTTTTATGCATTACAAGGGTACAGGCTTTTCACCATATCCACTTCTATGGCAATTAGGGGTGTGCACGTGTACACGTGTAACCGTTTAGTAAATCATAACCGTTTAGGAAAAATCAATAAACGAAAAATCTTCTAATTTAAAATTTTCTTTTTTTCAAAGTTTTTAATTATGTTCTGGAGACACAATTTGATTTTACATCACTAATAAAGTAATTGGGGATGATAAAAACTAGTCTGCCAAATCTGTCTGTCCCTCGGCGAGTGTGTGAGTGAGCGTGTGTATCGGCGCGCGCACACACACGGGGAGTCGCCGTGCTGGGGCTCGACTCACAGCCAAGGAAGAGCGATGATAGATAACCTAAAGATTAAAGTTACCCGGTTGACGTGAACTATGCACGTAAGTAGCCCGAACTTTAAAACACTTGTTCAACCTGCATAAACGTGGACATGTAGAAATGTGCGATAGGCTATATTAAATCAGGAAATTAATGAAGGGCGATAATTACGGCAAACACATGACAGGCGAACATGTGAGTGTGTGTGTAGGCTATGTGTGTGTGTGTGCCATGGACCTATTATAAGAGGTGTGTAAACCATAGATAGTAGCCTATATAAAAACGAGCGTGGTTCATGTAAACTGTGTTTACAGGTGAACGAACGCGCGTGTGCGCGCCTACAAGACGGCGCGCACAAGGACAATGACGTCACGGTTAACCGTGTACACGAAAAAAAATCCGTTGTGTACACGGTTAGACATTTTTGTACACGTTCACACCCCTAATGGCGATGTGCCGCTATATGGTATATTTACCGATATTCTTTTTATAATTCAGTCCAAAACAGACGAGCATATGAAAGGTGCAATATAAAAAGCCTGATTTATGGATTAATTTCTGGCAGAATTTAATTTTATGGTAACTAAACAAAAAGTAAATATGAAGACAGTAGTTTGAGTAACACAACAGTGTAATAAAATATGTTACAGTAAACCATTCACAACACCTGAGAAACAAACATTCGTGACCTACCCCGTGTCAACTTGAGGCTCTTTGTCCAATTCTTTCATCCTAGGGACTGGTGCACGCAGGCAGTTTTGGTAGGTCCTTGCTCTTCGAGGGGATTTTCTTCTCTGCCCTTTTTCATGGTGTACCTCATGCAGAATAGACAAAGGCAATTTAAATTTATATAAATATGTTCATTAGACAGTGTAAGTATTTCTTGATGGGAATAAATGTATCCTATGATGTGAATATTCTGTAATTTGCGTTGTGTATCTCTGTATTAATACCCCTTACACTAATACAAGACTTTATAATTCCTGACATTTCAGTTCTCATGGGAAAGAAAAGGTTTAACATGAAAGATTTGCTTTTCCTACCCAAATTAAGTGTCATGATGAGAAATAATACATTAATACTTAGTGTCCCCCCCCCCCCTGAATTTCAAGTAGTTTTTAAATTTTATTCTAAATAGCGCCAAACCCTAACATAATTATTATATATATTTTCTGTGCACGTTTCTCTTTTTACTGCGTTGTTTGCAGACAAACACAATAACTTGCCACTGCCACACAAAGTCCAAATGGCTAGTAAATTATAAACGGAGCAAAGTCCACCCCAACAGTCAAAAAAAAACTGCGAAAATATCCACTTTTTTATATGCACCCAACATATGGCGCTTTTCCACCGCATGGTATCAGCTCGACTCGACTCGACTCGCATTTTTGGCTTTTCCACCGCAATTTCATGGTACCTGGTACCACGTAGCGGCTGCTTTTTTGGTATCGCCTCGCTCTAGGTTCCAAGCGAGCTGAGCCGATGCTAAAAGGTGACGTCGGCAGACGGCCGGCCACTGATTGGCCAGAGACTATTGTCTGGCCAATCAGTGGCCAGAGACTACCGGCTTCATTCTGTTGTTTATTCTCCCCAACTCTCCGGGACTTTTGAGTGTATTTACGCCGCGTGCAGCCTTCTCTGGCTCTCTTTCATTTGATTTGCATCACAGATCCGAATTTATTTTCCATATATTCGCTAAGCTCACCCAGTGTTGGTTGTTGGGGAAGTTACTTACATACCAGAGGAGACATGTAGGGCAGCTAGCAGCTAGGCTAAATAGTAGCCAGCTGGGACAGACATGATAGCGATACATTACAAGCCTCGGACTGAACTGATTACCTCAATAAAATATTCAGGCTGAGACACGGCTTGCATTTGAAAACACGTATCCTGAAACAAAAACTAAACAGTCAACTTTATCATGCCCGTGACGCATCCCTACAGCTGACTGTGTGGCAGAGTCACACATCGGGACAACAACCATCCCTTTTAATGGCCCATAGCAATATTCTTCTACTTATTTTAGCAAACAGATACAAGGGGGGTATTTCTTAAACATTTTTCATCCGTGTTTTTGGCGGTTGGTTCAGTTAATAGTGCAACAACTGCTCGTAATTTCTGCTTTGCTACTTTGCTCCGGAGTAGGCTTTCAGCCCCTTACGACGACCCCGCCCACGTTCAGCAGGTACTATTTGCGGTGGAAAACGACCCGTGCTGCTACCAAACCAAGTTGAGTCGAGTCGAGTTGAGTCGAGTCGAGCTACATGTGCGGTGGAAAAGCGCCAATAATGTAGTGAAGAGGATTCTTACGTTAGTTCTGCTGCTAGTCATGCTAGCCCTGATCATTAACTGGTTGCTACCACACATCCATACTGTAGTTATACCAGTACATACACATTGTTCACTTTGAATGCACTAAAAAAACGTTTTTAGAAATCTGTATCCGCGACTTTAATTGACCATCTTTTAGATCAGAAATTATGTAAGGAAACACATATTTAAAGTTTAATTCACTGTCTCTATCATTCTCTTAAAATCTGACTGCTATGCTGCTGAAAAGTAACATTCAGAGTGAATGCCTATTAGCTAACAAAATAAGCAAGCTAGTTTGCTAGTTACAAAAAGCACAACATACCTCAACACAGCAGAACGTCCTCTTTATAGGTCCATGAGAACGTCTCCTCGGCGGTGTTTTCTGTAATGAAATAACGTCAGGTAAACAGCTGCAAATAAGTGCCTCCACACCATGGAATTTTAATATTGAAGTAAGCTAACTAGCTTATTTTAGCTTTTCTCCCGCTCTCACGTGTCCTGTCTCGCACACTACTACACCCTAATGATACATTCAAATTATGTCCGGAATAGTTTCTTATAAAATGCAAGAGCATTTGCAGACTCACCAAATGTGTGACGACTTGAGAAATAAAATATTTTTTTTATGTCCGTGTTTTTCTCCTTATCACTTGTGTCGGGTCCGGTCGGGTCTCCACTTTCAAAATGTCTGCTCAACCGTCAACCCTCGTTACTACTTTACGTCATCACTTCAGAATAAAAGTCACAGTCAAAGTCATATTAACCTGTTTTTGTTCAAAATAAAGTCTAAAAGTAAGTTTCTGAATTATTAAAAAAAAAATACTGACCAAAAGTTCAATCCAAAGACAATACCAACCAGAATGTTTGTTTACTCTTTCATTTAGCCTATAGCCTATCTGTTTTATTAAATGGGCTTTACCACACATTCACACTATTTGATATGAGGGGGGACTTACCTCCATTTCCAGGACCGGGTAATGACTTAATTGTCACAAATTGAAGAAGGCAGGTCAGGGACAGACAAGGGTTCGAAAAACAGGTGATCAGTCCGGGGAAAAAAAACTGGCAAGACCGGGACAGGGAGAACACTGTAGCCTATATCTTCCATTCAATCTATATGTTTAGAAATCAAAACATTAAAAACAAGTAGCATATGATTTCATGTTTTAATACTTTTTTTCATTTAAACACATTGGTAAACTGACAATTGTATTTAAAATGTAGCTATGCCTGTAAAATATGAATTGATTGCCTCTTATTATTATTTTTATTATCATGTCTCCCTTTACACAAAAAAATAGGAAACAAGTCAAACAAAAAATGTAGCCTGAAAAAATAATAATAATATATATATATTTTTTTAAAAGCGTTTTTATTCGTGAAGTTCTAATAATAATTGGATAAATCAGTGGGCTACACTGTGTCCCACTGCCACAATGATGGCCCGTGCCGTGAATGTCTCTAACCCATATCCCCATTCTGACCGTGGCTTTCACCGTCCAGCATAAACCCTGCCTATTAAGGTATCCTACTGTCGGTAGTGGAAACACATACCAAATATAGTAGAGTGACCCTGCGGAACCGTGCCGAACCGAACTCTGCTGCTCAGACGAAATGATCGAGGCATAATCAAAGCAGTGACAGAAACCTTAGTGCTGTTGGTCGCTAGATTCACATCAACAGCTTACCAGATGCACCATCCATATCAAACCTGGACCAACCACCAAATGTCTAATGTTTATAAAAACATATTAGGCAGGCTGTCCTTCAATCAAGTGCTTTACAAAAAGCTCCATTTAGATCACTTATAACAATACAACCAAGACAAGTTTCTTCTTTCCTTGACAAACAATCTTTCCACACGAAAACGCACGCACGCACACAGTCACACGCACACAGTCACACACACGCACACAGTCTCACGCACACACACACACAACACTTCTTATCGGGGGTTTCCTCCTCATATGGCAATTTACCTGCAAATGCCTAAATGGACACAGATATGAACCTGAATTAATGGAATGGTTATGTGACAAACTATTGACAACATTTGTTTTAATCTGGAACTTGAAATCAAATGTTTGTTTATTGGAAAATGTTAGTTGTTAATAAATGAGAAAATCAAGTGCATCTGAAGATCTTGTTTAGACTATTTTTGGTGAAAGTGAGACAACTCTGAGAACAGTAAAAAATAATTTTAGTGGAGACTAGATTTTGAGCACTGAGACAAATTCCAGATATAATGCAAACTTATTTATAAGCCAATCAAGTGTTTTGTAGGATCTCACAGTTATCTCAAGAGATGTTTATTTCAGACGTATTTTTAGAAGTAAAGATCAGTCCAGTGTGAGAGAAAAAATATATTTTTAAGAACTTAGGTTAGGCTCAGGCTGAGACAAGGAGATGGTTATTTCTCAGGAGATACATTTAAGAAGTATGAGAAAATAGCCAAAATCTCCTTTTGATCTTTAATTGATCTGAAGTATGTCTAGGAGACAAACGCTGGACAAAGAAGAGATCTTATTTTGAATCTGCCTTTCCTCTGGGTAGCATCTAATGTTTTTCAGTGAGATTCATGTAATGCTGGGTAACAAACTTGTTATTATTTGGCAAAAATTTCTGTTTCTAATTAAAAATGGTGAACTTCTCACTCGCTTCCAGCGCAGTCTTGGAACGGTGGTAGACAACTGCGTTGGTATGAAGTAGGGCTGTGAACAATGTGTCAACTCAACCATTGATTCTCGACTCGTGCTCAAGACAACTGCCGTGCAGAAAAACTCTGTGGTTTTAACGGCTACAATGATAGTCGGGGATATCCTGCCTGTTAACGTTGTCTAGGGAAATGGCTTCCGCAATCTATGTGTATGTCTCGAGGCCGAATACACCACACAGCCATATCGGCAAACTGACTGCACGACTAAGGGGACTGTACAGTGGGCCGCCTCCCTCTGTTATTTTCAGTGGAGTAAGTTAAATTCACCTCCGATGCATAGACAGCCTTTTAATAAAACCTCTAATTTCATTATCAAAAAGGCTTTGATGCAAATGAAGTTTGAAAACACACAGCAGGGCTCCAGACTGCAACCAAATGCACGCATTTTGCGACCATTTTTGGAGACAGTGCGAGTACTTTTTAAAACTAGGGGCATGTTAGAATTTGTATCTTGTTAGCTGGCAATTAAAGTATTTAAACAGTAGGCCTATAACTTACTGAGGAGTTGTTGCTTTTCCTTTAGGACGACTTTAGCCATACAATCACAGAACGAATCCTTGCTGCCCAGTTGGAAACTGTATTGCAGTTGTACAGCTTCTGAGCACCAAGGTCAAGTGTGTGCGCAAAACATGGAAACTTAATGATGTTAAGCTTTTTGACAGCTACATTCATGTTTGCTGCGTTATCCACAGTTGCTGCCACCACCTTCTCTTTCACTCCAAACTCCTCCTGGAGCCCCTCAATGACCTCCGCAACAGCTATCCCTGTTTGAGCTTGGTACATTGCTTTGGTTTTAAGGACTTTTTCTTTACTCTGACCTTCCCTGACGTAGTGCATTGTTACGGCGAGGTAGTGGTCTTGACTGAAACTACTCCAACCATCTGCTGTGATGGCTGCATTTGTGATATGTTTCAGGTCTGCAATCAGATTGCTCTTTTCAACCCCATACCAAGCAGGAATCAGATGATTTGTTAAACTGTCTCTGTTTGGGGCTTTGTATTTTGAGTTGAGAATCTTTATCATCTTCCTACAGAAAATATATGGTAGGACTAGGAATGAATAAAACAGAACTATACCGACATAAAAACTTTGAAATTTGTTATTTTCAGTTGAAAAGAAAAGCTGGACATACTGTAATACAGCATATTAACCTACCGAAATTCAGAGGACTCTACTGTGGCAAACGGGTGCAAACCCTTTACCACAAACTTAGTCACTGCGCTCGGTGACATTTGTTTATCCTCGCCTCGGTCATTTTATTCCTCCCTGCCTCTGTGAACGGAGTAGCTAGAACGAGAGCACGATAGCTACTTGCTGCAGACTCTGAGCCAGTGTGAGAGCCTGCCTCTGAGCCAGCCAGACTCTGGCCATCATCATCTTCTAAAATTGATGGACAATGATAATGAAGATTATTCGTATAGTATACATTTACACAATGAAATGGCACTCACATTAAGTAAGTAGACAGGGCCTATCCTGTCTGGAGTTTAAAGTTACCTTCGGTATTAATAACAGACGGCGTCCCGATAGCTCTGCTGCTGCTTGACTCACTTGCGTTGCTTATTAGTAGTGTATCACCACGCGACATTCCTGCAAATGAATTGCATGCTGTGTAGCCAAATGTTTCTGCATATTAGAGGTAGTTCCCCCCTTTGATGAAATGGAAACTTTACAATTGTTGCAAGTGGCTGTATTGCCGTCTTTTAGAGTGAAATACAACCAACTTTAGAGCGCTTCTGCCTTGGCGCCATGTTTGTTGCGTTCTGAACCAAAACAAAGCAGCGCATGTGTGACGTCATGACTCGCTGATGATTCCGAGGAATTGATTCACTCGGCACTGGGTCTGAACTAGGGCTGCACGATATGGACAAAACTTCATATCCCGATATGTTTAGGCTGACTGGCGATATAAGATATATATCTCGATATATAGCTATTGAGGAAAAACATATATATTTTCCATAGATATTTTCATATAAAATAGCTTAAAGAGCAACTTGCAGGTTAAAAAAAACCGAGATTGATTCATAACCTACTCTGGACATACCCATTCAAAAAGAGTATGAAGGATTTTATATGTTTTTCAAAACACAAATATGTAAATTCTGAGAGAAAAGTGGCGTTTTTGAGCTACGCTGCTAAAAAGTTCACAGCATTCGAATACGTCACGGGAGGGACTCGTGAGAACCTGACCGAACCTAACAGCTTCAACCTAATGCACAGTAGTAGGTAGTAGTGAATTGAACTGTTGTCATTTAGTGTGTTCCTTTTTGTTCTGTAGTTTTACATTGCATTTTTAAAATAATGGAGAAGCATTGTGTACTCCAGCCTTTGAGGAAAAGTAGTCCACGGTGTCTGTAACAGTACATAAGCCGCGCCAGCTAGTTTCAGCATCACCGCGGTGGACAGCTCCCACTAAAGAGCTTCTTTCGCTTCATTTTACGCGTTCTCCAAAGAAGGCACTTAAGATGGCATCTGGGAAACACCCATATCTTAGCGCTCCTTCTTTGGCGAACCCTTCTTTCGACCCTTCTTTGGTCCCAAAGAACGATCGAATCTGGGAAACGCGGCCATTGTCTAATCTTGTATCCCGTTATGATATCGATATATCTTACAAACTCGATATATCCTGCAGCAAACTCTTGACTGTCGTTTGTGCACCAAACAGCAGCTAAGATACTTCTGCCTTCTTGGAGACCCTGAATGGAGTCCTGCATGGGGGTCCGGGAGGGGAATTCATAGTTATGCTGGCAGACTCCAACGTGCACATTGGCAGAGATGGAGACTCCTGGAGAGGCGTGATTGGGATGGCCTCCTTGATCTAAACGTGGTTGTTTGTTATTAGACTCCTTAGCTAGTCATGGATTGTCTATGATGGACACCATGTTAGAAATAAAGACGCTAATAAGTTTTCGTGGTCCCAGAGCATTCTAGACCAAAGGTTGCTGATCGATTTCGCGATCATATGGTCTGATCTTAGGCCACATATTTATGACACTTTATTGAAGAGAGGGGTTGAGCTGTTAACCTATAACCATTTAGTGGTGAGTTTGGTTCAGGGGGTGGGGGCAGACTCTGGACCGACATGGTAAGCCCAAACAGGTAGTTCGGGTGAACTGGGAACGTCTGGAAGAGGCCTCTGTCCAGGAAATCCTCAACTCACACCTCCAATGGAGCTTTTCTGCCATCCCTGTGGAGGTTGGTGACATTGAACCCGAGTGGGCACTGTTCTAAGTTAATATAAACTGCCAGAGAAATTGCTGTTTCTTCAGAGAGCTGTGTGTTCCTGAATTGGGCCAAGGCAATGCTACACATTTCATCATACAATATGCATTAGTGATATATTCACATCCTCCATCTCTTTTTATCAAGAAGAAATTTTACCAAAACATGGAGCTCAGTAATAAAACATGTACCACAAGGGATTGCAGATGCCTTGTCTCTGTGAGGGACCTTGAATTGAACCCCTTATCCTTTTTTGAAGTGCCCAATTAATCTGTCGCCAATAATACAACATTAATAACAGTTGTCACAATAGGAATATTATTATTGAAATGTAAATTCATAAAAAAGTTGAAGGTTGAAGGAAACTGCTATTTTTTACAAAAAATTGTTAAAGACATTTATATTTAAATGGAGATATCAATTTGTCTATCAGTTGTTGTTAATATACAACAATGTAAAAGTATTCAAAAGATCATTATGTCTACATTGTAAAGAATTGGACCCTGATTTGTCTGCCATCCTTTGTTGGTGTTATCATATGTTCTCTACGTGCTACGATGTAAACATAAACCTAAATGTCAGTCATTGTGCTCTTGATTTTAGCATGTTTGAAGTGCTGACTTTAATGTGGGTAGGAAGAAAAAGAAGGATGATGCAGATAAGGAGTGTGGGTGGAGGTTAATGTGCATGGAGCATTTCAAAGATGTCTCGGCTTGACTCAGGATGGTTGAGATCAGACAGAATGGTAGATTTCAGGTTTTACCCTCAGCTATTAGGATTGCTCTCTCTCTCTCTCTCTCATCTCTTGCACTTTATTTCTCTTTGCTTATGTCCTCTCCTGCTATCATTCCTTCTCTCTCTTTTTATTTCTCTGCCTCGCACACACACACAAAAGATTTTCACCAGCACTTCCTTGCTCCACTGACACCCTGTAGTTCTCTCTTTCTGTTATTCTTGCTCCCTCTCCCTTGCCCATTACTTCAGCCAGTGAAAAGTCTGTGCTTCAGCAGTCCTCTCACGCTGCTGAAGACTGTCTTTATATGTCCACATCAAATTTGGTGAGGCAGGTAGGGGGTTGAGGGATGCAGCTAATATCTCTCTGTAGGTTTCTCTCATGGCAAATTATTGTGTGTGTGTGTGTGTGTGTGTGTGTGTGTGTGTGTGTGCGTGTGTGTGTGTGTGTGTGTGTGTGTGTGTCAGAGAGGGAGAACATACACACTCTTAAGGGCCGAACCATTTTCCACCATCTCATTGCCTCTAAACTCAGGGAGGTGTGCTATTTCATACTATTTCCAATCCCAATTGGATTAAAGCGGGTAAAAAACTGTGGCTTCGGAAAGGAGGAGAAATCTTGTGTCAGTTTGGTGACACAAACACATACTGTACACCTGACCTGGGTACACTGTACATATATGGGCCTTCATCCAAAATCGGATCACAAAAGGAATTAATTGGAAAATAAACTTTTTCTTTGGTGCATTTATGTTCTTTGTGCTGCAAAGATTATACAAATCAGACTGAAAATTCCTTAAACCTTTGTTAGAGGTTTAAAAGATAATGACAAATTAACAAAGAACCATAATATAGATTTTTCTAAGAATTAATATTTCCAAAAAGGCTAGCCATCGTCAATGGATCGCTGATAACATTATTCACCATGGAAACAAATGCTTGATCCTCCCACTTATATCCACTTCTCAAAAAAAAAAATAACGAATGAGTTTATGGTATGAGGAAGAATTAACGGGGATATTATCTCATAACTCTGATCTAATCACCTCTGCAATTCAGAAAGAAATGGGGCAAACATTTTTTGTCAAGATAATCATTACGCTTCCGTATGAGAAGCAATAGTCTATTTTAAGAATTAAGTTACGCATATCAGCAACAGCAAAAGTATTAAGCTGGCGCTGCACAGCATTGCTGACAGTGTTTTATATTTTCACTGTATTATGTAGGCAAGCTATAATTCTGTGCAGTAAACACACTGCTTCTTTTAAAGAGGGAGTGAAAGACATTAAAATAACGTCAGACAAATTAGGTGACAGTTTCCATTGTAGAGTCTGATTGTATTACCAGATCCCTTGTCCTCAAGTGATCACAGTTTAAATTATTATATTATTTCTATATTCATATAAGGCTACTTAACGAGGCTCGTCTGTGACGATATCACAAGAGAACAGTAACGATCGCGTACAGCCGCAGAATTACATTTCAACCTGACAGAAACCTGTTCAGTGGCACAGACGTTAAAAAGCTCCTTTTAATAAAAAAATAAATGTATACATACAATACAAATAGGTTTATTAATCTGAATGTAGAGCATGTTCTCGATGTGTAAGGTGGCCGCTTATATGAACGACACGAGGGCTGAGAACTAGGCTACTGATCAGATAAATGATCGATCATACTGTACGTAAAATCATCAGTACATGATAAAAACATCCCGATGGAGATTTCTATGGAGGGATTTTGCTTTAAACTGTACAGGGACGCGTTGTGACAGTAGCCCCTTTTACACAGAGATTACGGCATATTGACGGAACGACAGTGCGCCAATATGCCGGCTCTGCTTGGTTCTGTGTTATTTATACTGAAAGCAGCGTCAGGTGTGACGTGTATATTTAGCGCCGCACCAGTCAGCTGCATGTAAACACTGGCCGGTGTATAGAGAGCAGAAGCGCCGGTGCTTGCTGTATTTTACTGTCCCCATGATGTGCTGGTTGATCTCACGCTCACACACAAACAGTGTGTGAAGTCACGTTACTGTAGACTGAAATAATGTGTGGAGATAAACTCAGGCTGCTAGATAATAATAGCGGTGGCAATCCGGACACCGCCTAGCTTAGCTTAGCCTAGCTTTGCCACTTCATTGAATAAATTCCTCCGGGCAGAAATAGACTCATAAACTCTGAAAAATGGAGCGTGGGGGTTTGGATTTATAATCAGACAGATTAACCGCTGTTCCTTTTCTTTGGTGATTTCTACCGGACATCGTGCTGCCTTGATTCATGTTAAACATTTACATTATGTGATAGCCTATTGCTAAACTATCTATCGTCCTTTAACTGCTTACATGGTCGAATGTTTAGAACGTAGGCTATGGAACGTCACACTGTTCCGCATCAACAAGCGGCCGCATTTATACAGAGAGGCGGAACAGATTGTGTCGGCAATTTTACTACCCCCCGAGGTAGTACAATTCCTCAAACAATCTGTTGCGCCTTTCTTCCCCCGTTCCGCAACGGTAGCATTTATACAGCAGGGTCAACGGCCGAAATGCCAGCATTTTCCCGGCTTTCACTGGCTGTGTAAAAGGGGCTAGTGACTCTATCTTCAGTTGGAGCTGCAGTGTAAAAAACTCAGGGTAGGTCTAACCACCTATCCAAGCAGGTTGGACCCACGGCGTATGTTGCCGCAGTAACTGACTCTGAGGTACCCTGAACCTGCTTCCTGAAACGGAAAACCCAGAGTTTCCACTAACTCAGAGCGAACATACTCTAGGTTGCCTCAAAGCCAGCTTCCTGAAACAGGCCTCTGTACTGTAAACTGCAAACCCACCCTGGAAAGCACTACCAGGGGGAGCAGATTCTTTATGTGGGGCAAGTATGAGTATGGAAAGCTAAACCTGTTCCATATAGGTGTACAGCAGTACATGTATTAAGTTCTTCACAAATTTATTTCACTAAAATGGCCCTAAAGTGTACTGTTATGGACAGGAATCTGTAAGGACAATATATGTTGTTTACAATGATGTTACAGCTTTGTAATATGTTGTAATGTTTTTGTTAATGCTGGAGGCAGAAAACGTAGAATGATATTGGCAGTGATATTTATTTAACATAAGTTAGAAACTTAAAAATACAGTAGTATTTTTCCAGACGATGTTAGAGGTGTGGACATTTCTTGATTACAAGAAGCATCGTGATGCAGACGTCAGAGATTCGGTATCGATGCAGATACATAGTGGCTACTAGGGGTGTGCAAAATAATTGCTGTAACAATACAAAAACCTACGATTCGATTTGTATCACAATTTTTGACCCACGATTCGATATACATTTGAGTTTGAACATGTCTTTTTCAAAAAGTCACACGAAATAATCAAATTCTTGAATGTATATCTACTCTCTCATTATTAATGATGATGCCAACTTCAGTAGTCAAGTATTTTACACTGGCATATTTTTGATATCGTCCATACGTCATTATTTAAAAGAGGAAGCTTTGACTTTGTTTTCTGCCACTGCTTCAGAGCATGCTATACTGTTCAACTGTGTCCCAGCACAGTTTCAGCTGAAAATAAAAATAGGTGGATCTACTTATTCCCTCATTTCCCCTTTTTGAGTTTACACCCGAGACGGCACAGCTAATTAGCTGTCAGACCAGAACAAAGACATACAGAGGCACACTAGATTAATTATAGACCCTCACACATGCTCTTACACACATAAAAATAAACACACACACACACACACACACACACAAGTGTTAATGGCGACACTTGACAAGTCAATAAGCCAATGGCTTATCTCCTATCCTGCTTCTCTCCCTTACTCCACTCTTTATTGATTGCTTCCACAATTATTCACTTTATCTAAAGCTGGAACTAGCCACCATATAGCTGCCAAAACCCTGACCCAAAGTCTGTACATGTTTATATACTTTAACAGAGACCAACTCCCATGGACATTGTGTTTACGTGGTATCCCCTCTCACTGTGCTGTCTCTATACTTACACTAGGAAACCTTTTCAATAACATGCATACTGTAGGCTAACACAAAATGTACAGACAAACACAATCAATATGGGACAATAAATCATGGAGCAGTCCAACCCCTATATGTATGCAGACATGGTCTGTGTGCTTGACTGTGTGTGTGTGTGTGTGTGTGTTCTTTTTATTCCTTAACCTATTTAGTAGCACAGGGTTTGAGAGCCAATCAGGCAGGCCAAGATTAAAAGGTGAACAAACAACAGAGAGACAAACAAGCCAACAGCAAAAATCTTAGCACAGATGAGATACACTCATAGATAGTAAATAATATGGATGTAGCATCCGGGCTGACCTCAGTTATTCACACGGCATCCAATAAACCTGGTTTGTGCGCATCGCCATTTTGTAAGATTTTTACTCCGCCTCACGTCGGGGGGAGGGAGATAGCTGACATATACCTCCGAGGCAAAGTGAGGGACAACGGGCGAAGAGCTGTCACTCAAGAGATCGCGCCAGTACATTTTAACCTCCGATAAAATAAAAACTAGCGTGGTCCAAAAAAATTCACCCCCCTCAGTGTTGTCATGGAGATATAACCTAAACATACAGAAATATTGAACTCAGTAGAAGCACTGGTAGATGTAGGTAAAGCAGCCAACTAGTAAATTATTAAATTTCCAAGTTACGTTTGGAATAAGATATTCTCATTTTAATTGACCCAAGTACGTCCCAAACTGGAATTTGATGATAATGAATAAATATTTGACCATAATCTATTCATTGTGTACACATACCAAGTACACAGTTTCACCAGATGAATCTATGAGTAAACTCTAAAAAAATATATATAAAGAAATATTGAACATGCCATTTCAATTAGAAATCATATAAATAAAATTGATTCTGGGCATTCCACCCCCAACTCAGCCTTCCTTTTCAGACCAGTTCCGTAAATAGATTGATAAAGTGGAAATTAAATAATTAGGTTGTTTAACCTCCACTGTGATACATGTGATACAAGCTAATTTGTACATATTCTCTCACCCAATGAGAATCGATAAGAGAATCGATAAGGAATCGGATCGATAAGCAGAATCGGAATCGCTAAATTCTTATCAATTCCCATCCCTAAACGTACCGAATGTGAGGCATAACCCTATGCCCTGATTTGTAGCGGGTTGTCAAAAGAGGCTCATCCATAATACGGTTAGTTTTGGTCAATTTCTACTAGAAATTTGGTACGCACCCCGCGCGCATACTCTTTATCAGCTTTTACCACCGGGCCTAAAAACAATTCTAGGGGAAACACTGCTATATGCTTGTCAGTGTTTTGTGTTTTGCTCTCCCCTCCTATAAAAACAGTGCTTAAACAGTCTAATCCATCAGAGTACTCGATAGGTTATGCGCCAATAAACAAACTCTCAAAGGCTGCTATCAACATGATCGATCCACTTATCAGTAGCTGACACTTTAGAGTCAGTATGCTCCCATCCTGTCCATCAATGGCTGATCAGTCAATTTGAAACTCTTCAAGTAAATAACCCTGGAGAGCACTGCATAATGTGCTGTTAATACCAATATACTCGACCTAACAAATTCCAATAGAGAAACACAACAAAGACACAGACTACACATATTATGCTCATCCTAGAAAATGAATGTGATTGTTAGCTCTGTGTGTTGGTTGAATTTTTTTATTCTGTTGGTAGAGAATAAACCTGCCAACTTATAAAAAAGCAAAATAGAACTTATTTTCACTCTCCATTTTCCTAGAATTACTTTCAGTCCATTCACTCCATTTCACTTTTTCCTCACTGTTTGTGTTTCGCCTTCCATCTTTGTTTGTTTTGACTGGTGCTGCTCTGGTAGTGGAACACAGGTATATTTAAACAACGCCTATCTGGATTTTAGATTATGCATATGGGTTCTGTATTGTAATCTCTGAAGGACACACCTTTTGGTTTACTATTTCCACAAGAAAACAAATGAGCAAACAAAAAGCTTAATTTTCCATATTGGGCCTTCAAATTGATCAGAAAATCAACCTTGCGGTAAAGAACACCAACTGAATACATTGCTGGAAAGGTGTCAATGTTGTGAGTAACTTTTGTTAGTGTGAAGATTGTACAATTTTACATTTAAACACACCTACAATTCACCACCATGCTTTTGATTAGATTTAATTTATTTGCACAACAAAAACAACAAAAAACATAGGCCACAGAAATATAAAATATAAAAACATTTTTAAAAGGCAACATATTGTGCAGGTAAAAAAAAAGTTGTGAATGAAATCTTACTTCAAAGGTAATTTTATGTAAAATAATGAAGAAAATAAAAGTAATTTAATCCACAAGGTTATACAGAGGTAAAAAGACAAGCAAAGTGGGTATATGTTGTAGTTTTCCTGCTTATTTAACTGTGAAGGCCGCCTACAACACCTTAGTCTTGATAACCATCAAACTACATTGTGCACATTTACTGAGTGACGATTGTGTTTCATTTCTCAAGAACAACAATGATCATCTCACAATGATATATGCTCAATGATATATGCTCTTCGTAGCTCAGGGCTGCCGCTAAAGGCTCATTTTGCGTCACGTAACATTCCTCGACATTGATTGGTCTGTAGAGGGGCGTGCGTCTGACGTCACCGGTTTGAATGGACGAAAACAGATTTTTTTCCTCCTGCAGCGCTGTGCAGTTCAGTAGTTTAACATTTAAAGCTGGCGGAGTTGTTGTTTAGGAACGTGTCATTGTGTCTGTTGGTCAGATTTTAACTAATTTACCTCTGATCGTTTTCTTTGTGTTGTTTTGGGCCGCAACTTTGCACGTGCGGTTTGTTTTTCCCACAAAGGGGGCGGGGCCATCATGTCAGAAGTCGTTCGCCGAGCTCATCATGGCATTTATTTATGTCCATGCATGGGACCATGGACATGTGTAGACTTAACCAGTGAATGAATGAAGTAAAATATGAACAGATCATTTCCTGCAGCGTTGTGTAGTTCAGCCAGCCGCCCAGACAACGCACACCTCGCGCTCTGACAACAGTTGGATATAAAAATTAAAATAAATCGCCCGTCTCCCGTCACCAACCTCCGCTCCTGTGTTCCCCGGTCAGCAGCTAATTTCTCCTCTTTGTGACTGAAATAGCCCTATGTTGATATAAATCGTACGACTATTAACATACAATCAAACGTTCCCCGAGAGGTAAATATATGTATATATATCCTCCGTTAGCCAATGGGATGAATGGTCATAGCGTCTCTATGTGATGCCATCAGGTTAATATGCGCGTTCCCAGGGCTTCATATATGAGTGATTACATTGAAATGAGTTGAAAACCCCCCTGCGTGGAATGAAGAGGCACACGGGTACCCTTTGGCGAGAGCAGCTAACGCCAAAAGCCCTTGACCAAGCGGAGCTTTTCGACGAGTTCGGAGTGAGACTGTGTTGCCTGGGATCAGTGGGGTTGTAAGGATGATATCTAGATATAAAGGAATTTGTTGGGAATTGGTTGCCCTGTTGCCCTAATGGCCATGATGCAGACATGCTGAAAATGGATCTATGGATGTACTTGAGAAAATAACAGAGTATAGGAGAATGTAAGAGGAGGACAGAGATGATGGTAGGGCACAGAGGAGTGGAGCAAAACTGGGAAATTATTTTACTCTGATCTCTTAACCTCTCTGCTCTTTTGAGAAGTTGAAAAGGAAAGCTTTGTTGATCGATGAGAGGGGGGCATGAGAGAATAGAGAGCAAGGGAGCAGTGCATGGTGCAAAGAAAAAAGAATAGAAGCAGAGGGGAAGCAGGAACAGAGTGGGAGGAAGGGAGAGGTGTTGAGCAGAGTGGAGAGGTGACATTTGGTGACCAGGGGCTATTTGTGGTGACATTTTCACACCTCTGCTCATCTCTAATGCCAGGACAATGTGCTCTGGCTCGTTTGTCACCCGCCTTACTAACAAGCTTGTTAACACTTCTGCTGCTGCCGCTGTTGTCAGTATTGTGTTTGTATGCCTGTGTGTATGGACTGCCTGATTTTCCTGCATTTAACACTGAAAATGCAGAATCTTTTCGTATAAGAAAAAATACAAAAAGAGGCAACAAGTAACATTACCCGCCCATATAAAAAAAACAGGCCGCTTAAGAGAAAATAAAGAGAGCCAAGGGGCCTCGTTTATAAAGCTTTGCGTGGGATTCACGTGGAAGCTGGTGTACGAAAGAAACTCAGGATGTTCGTGCGAACAAAAATATTCGGATTTATAAAACAGTGCACACTCATGTCCTACGCCTGTTTCCCTTTATAAATCACAATCAACTCTAAATGTGGTGCAGCCTTTGCGGGCTCACATAATGCCCATATTTACCCATAAATAGTCATTGAAACGCCCAGAATTAATATCATTTACTGAGTGCATGAAGGCGGTAGTGGCAGAACGAAAAGGGAAATGGAAAAATAAGACTTCACACGGTGTGGATCACTGCGGTCACGCCGAAGTACCCGTTGGAGAAGTGGCGACCAGGGAAAATATAGTTTGGTGACACAGTGTGAGTGCAAATGCGTCAAAATGCAGCGTGTGGCGATCTCTGTGACCGCTGTGGCTGAAATAAAAAGAAGCGATCCGACATAAAAGTGGACGCAAAAAAATGCATATCCTCTCACAGCAGTGTTTATGCCACGAGCGGGGGACACTGAGACTCCCCCAATGAGAAACTAATTCGGGGAATTCCTCCTGGGGCACTGATGGCGGCAGAGGGTTAATAATAAATTTCACAGCCCCTTTCAAAACACAGTTACGACGTGCTTAAAAATAAAGAAAAACACATAGATAAACTAAAATGTGTACAATATGTGATGTACAGTAGGCGTATGATTAATGTATGAAACAGTGCACTCCTGTCTGCCTGACTGAGGCATTTTTTTTTTGGCATCAATCCATGGAAAAATCCGTAGAGGCATTTATTAGTTGTTCATCCGTTTTTGCAAAGGAACTCCCAATATATGATAGACCTACATGGCTTTTAATAGGCCAATTTGGATTCATTTTACACAACACATTCGTTCTCGCACTTCATACATGTGCCGACGGAGTCGCCGTTTCTCCTTTCTCCACTTTCTGTGCGTACACATGGGTCAGAGTTTGCGTGGAGGACCGCACATCTTCCCGCCAAGTTTGTTTTTTATAAATCTCAATGTTTGCATGTTTGCGTAGAAACTGGTGTGCGCCTCTTCTGGGCGTACGCCACGTTTATAAATAAGCCCCTGAACAAGTCATAAAGTCTCAGGTGACATGCCTCTAATTGATGGCTTTTTAGACCAATTAAAGCCCTGCAAAAAAATTGTATGTATCAAGTATGAACATGAATGCTAAGAACATAGGAAAGTAAAATATCCTTTTCATTGTGGCGCGCTTGCACACACATTAATGAAATATGTATTTTCTATTCACACTGTATGCATCAGAATCAGAATCCTTTATTTGTCATTATACAATGTACAACACAGTTTTAATGAGCTTCTCCTTAAGATGCATAAAAAACAGACATCCGCAAACAACATTCAAACAGAATTTGTACTAATAAATGACCAGCTAAAATTGCGCCAGTGTTCACATAAATATAAATAATATAAAATATATTACGCTGTTAAAGTAATTGCGCATGTTAGTCGTAGGGGGAGAAGGGGATGATGATGTATTGGACAATGTGTGTGTGTTGTGGGGGTCAGTGAGTTCAGAGTTGTTGTTGCTATGGGGAAGAAGCTGTTTTTAAGTCTGTTATTCCTGGATCTGGTGCACCTATAGCGCCTGCCTGAGGGCAACAGGTAAAACAGAACAGAACAGAAACCAGGGTGTGAGCTGTACTTCACAATATTTTTTGCTCTGTTGAGACAGCAGGAGTTATAAATGTTTGCCAGTGAGGGGAGAGGCCAAGGCAGCCAATCATCCTCTGTGATGTCTCGATTACTTGCTGGAGCCATTTCCTGTCTGCTTAACTGCTCTGCCGTACTAAACTGTGATGCACTACGTCAACAGGCTCTCCACGAAAGAGCGACCGAAGGTCACCAGCAGCTTGCTATCCAGGTTGTTCTTCCAGAGCACTGTAAGGAAGTGCAGTCGCTGCTGTGCCTACTTCATGACCGCTGTGGTGATCGCCGTCCAGGAGAGGTCAGCAGAGATAAGGTTGCAGAGGAACATGAAACTTTGGAGACTCTCTGCGCGGTCACCGTTGATGTAGAGTGGGGTATGGTCCGTACTGTGCTTCCTGAAGTTGATGATTATTTTTTGGGGTTTTTTGTGGTGCCACATTGTTCTCTGAACACCGTGCTGTGAGTTTCAGGACCTCGTCTCCTCCTGTGATGAGTCCCACGGGAGTGTTGTTGTCCGCAAATTTGACAATGGTGTTATCTGGGTGGGCTGGTCTACAGTCATGCGTGTAGAGAGACTTTAGTTGTGGACTCAGCACATATCTTTGAGGAAAGCCTGTGCTGAGTGTGTGGGTGGGGGAGAGTTAGATGTCAACTGCAAAGTTTTACAGTCTGGGGCCGGTTGATCAGGAAGTCTTTAATCCAGGAACAGGTGAGTGAGGGTAACCAGAATGCCCGGGATATTTGTATTGAAAGCAGAGTTGTAATCATTGAAAAGCATTCTCATATAGCTCCCCCGATGGTCCAGGTGGCTCAGCGCAGTTTGGAGAGCTATGGTTATGGCTTCCTCTGTAGATCTGTTTGCTCGATAAGCAAACTGGTTTGGGTCGAAGGCGGGAGGGTGGCAGGCTTTAATGTGGTGCAAGACCAACCTCTCGAAGCATTTTATAACGACAGGTTTGAGAGCTACTGGGTGGTAGTCATTGAGGCTGTCTATAACGGATTTTTTGGGAATGGGAATGATTTTGGCTGATTTCAGGCAGGATGGGATGATGTCTTGTTTTCAGGTAGAGGTAGAAGATGGTGGTGAACACTCTGTCAGCAACATACTTGAGCTCGCAGTTGTTACATCACAGCCTATGTAGTGTGTTATGTTCTGCCACACCTGCCTTAGGTTGTTGGCTGAAAGATTCTCTATCTCCCTCTTGTAGACTACCTTTGCTTCCTTAATTCCTTTCTTTAGGTCAGCATGGACAGCACTGTATGTAGTTCTATAACCAGACCTGAAGGCAACATCACAGCCCCTGAGGAGCACACAGAGCTGGCTTGTCATCCAGGGTTTTTGGTTTGGGAAAACACGGATGCATTTTTCCACAGTGACATTTCCAATGCAGTACTTGATGTAGGATAGAACAGTCTCTGTGTATATTGTCAGGTTCAGGTGTTCAAATACATACCACTCAATTTGCGTAAAACAGTCCTGTAGCTGAGAGAGTGCGTCTTCAGGCCAAGATGTCACAGTCTTTGTAGCTGGACTTGTTCTCCTTCTGAGAGGGGTGTATGCTGGAGTAAGCAGAAAGGAAATGTAATCTGACTAGCCCAGGTGAGGGAGGGGAATGGCTCTATATGCATGCTTAATGTTAGAGTAAACATAATCCAGAGTGATTCTTCCCCTCGTTTGGGAATAACGTTTCCAGGTTTGCCTTAAATTCAACAGTTATGATGTGGACGCCAACGGAGTGAGCGTGCTGATGTTTGTTAATGACAATAAGCAGCTGAGCGAGAGCTGTGCTAATATCAGCCTCGGTTGGAATGTAAACAGCAGTCACAATCACTACTGTTAATTCTCTCGGTAGGAAGAAGGGTCGACATTTGACAGACATGAACTCCAGGTCGGGAGAAAAGTGCTTGTCTATGATAATGCTATTGTTCGACCAGTCATTATACATTGGCTTGAAAAAGTATTCATACCCCTTGAACTTTTCCACATTTTGTCACATTACAACCACACACGTACATTTATTTTATTGGGATTTCATATGATAGACCAACACAAAGTGGCGCATAATTGTGAAGTGGAATGAAAATGAAATTTGATATACATTTCTTTTATAAATAAAAAACTGAAAACAGACCAAAATTGAAGTTTTTGGCCATAATGCAAAATGCAATGTGTGGTGGAAAACTCACACTGCACACCACCCTGAACACACCATCCCCACTGTGAGACATGGTGGTGGCAGCATCATGCTGTGGGGAGGCTTTTCTTCAGTAGGGAAGGGGAAGCTGGTTAGAGTTGATGGGAAGATGGATGGAGCCAAATACAGGGCAGACAACCTGTTAGAGTCTGCAACAGACTTGAAAGTGGGGTGGAGGTTCACCTTCCAGCAGGACAACTACCCTAAACATACAGCCATATCTACAATGGAATGGTTTAGATCAAAGCATATGCATGTGTTAGAATGGCCCAGTCAAAGTCCAGACCTAAATACAATTGAGAATATCTGGCACGACTTGAAAATTGCTGTTCACAGATGCTTTCTATCCAATCTGACGCTGAACCTGAAGCTCGTGCTATTTTGCAAAGACGAATGGGCAAAAATGTCAGTCTGTAGATGTACAAAGCTGGTAGAAACATATCCCAATAGACTTGGAGCTGTAATTGCAGCGATAGGTGGTTCTACAACATATTGACTCAGAGGGGCTGAATACTTATGCACGCCACATATTTCAGTTTTTTATTTATAAAAAAAAATGAAAACCATGTTTCATTTTCCTTCCACTTCAAAATTATGCACCACTTTGTGTTGGTCTATCACATGAAATCCCAATAAAATAAATGTATGTGTGTAGTTGTTAGGTGACAAAATGTGGAAAAGTTCAAGGGGTATGGAGGAGAGTGTGGCCTGCTAGCTGCACTGCTGCATCAGGGATTTGCGGGTGAAGCCAGGTCTCGGTTATGCTCAGAAAATGAACGTCGCTAAAGTCACAAACGTCAATGAACGTGGCGATTTCCAGTTATTTGTTGTTCCAGATAGTCTGTTTTGTAAACCATGGATCGAGTGCTGATATGCTTGGTAGAGTAGGCTTGTGAGACTGTCTTCTGAGACTCGCCATGAGGCCGGACCTGCAGCCTGCTTCCGCCTTCCGGATACGATAACAATCCAGGACGATCCCGGATGTCTCGCTACCTCATCTGGTAATTAGAACAGTGAAAGATGCCTGTGTGAGGTAACTTGTGTTGAAACCCAATGTCCAGGCGTAGATCCTGGACGACTGTACGATCAATTTGCAAAAGTCAGCGCAAACATAAACAACATAAAACACCAAAAGGGATAGCTGTGAGCCGCTGCGTCTGTGCGCACCGCCATCTTGCCGTCAGAGCAGTTAAATGACACACAGCTGCCTGTATGCTATGCAGTGTGCTATAAATGCTTGTGTGAGCATGCACTCTGCAGTGTACCGTGTAAATGAGTGTGTGTTTCTATTGCACGCCTGTGTAGATTCTCCTTCATCACTCAAACACTTTTAAACTTTTTCGTCTGACTGCTTCGAGATGATGATGGACTGTGAAAGGCAGTGAGAGTGCTGTGTAAAATGATGAAATCTCTCTTTATAGCGTTTCATGTTAGGGCATGACACTGCTCATTAATCTGAATTGCTCCTGTCTTAAGTTGGTCCAGGAGTTTTGGTCAAGGGGATACAGTGATAGGCAGAGGTGGGACCAAGTCATTGTTTTGCCCTCAAGTCCCGAGTCAAGTCCCGAGTCAAGACAGGCAAGTCTCAAGTCAAGTCCCAAGTCAACACTAACAAGTCTCAAGTCAAGTCCAAGTCCTGCACTTTGAATTTCGAGTCATATTCACCACGGATTAACAATGTATTTACCCAGATCCTATATGCTTTTAAAATCTGTATTTATTTATTAAAACAATTGCAATTGAAATTGCAGAAACATTCATCAGTCATTTTTAACATTTAATTCATATTATGCTCTTTTAAAGAATTAACACATTTGAAAAAAAAACAAGTGCAATTTAATTTGCAGAAACATTCAGCAGTCATTTTTAACATTTAATTTATATTATGCAAGACTGTTCGTCATTTTAAACCAGTCTTGTACAGAATAAACACATTTTAAAAAACAAGGGCAACTATAATTATTTTTAGAAAGTGCTAACATTGAATTTCCATGGCATTTTGCATTTGAACTAGTTACACAGCAAATAACAAATACTTACAACACATAACAAAGAACACGGTTGAGCATTTTATACTGTATATCATATACATATGTGACCTATGCTGAATTGCATTTGCAGAAGACCAAATTGGCCAAAAGTCGGTCAGTCATCTGTGCACGGTGGGGACACAGTATAATGCCACCATGGCTGAAGACTCGCTCCACTGGAGCACTTGAGGCGGGCACTGCCAAGACTCTCATGGCCACTTGGAACAGTGAAGGAAGAGTCTTCGCGTTCAATGCCCAGAACATAAGGGCGTTCTGTCCTTCTGCTTTGTCAAGGTACCGACTGAGCTGAAGTGCTGAAGTTGTCCCGACATCCGTCTTCTGCCTCTTATGGTAGGCAGCAAACAGCCCTTCTCTTTCTCTTTGGTCCTCTGGCTCTTCTTCCTCAACAAGAGGCACAGGTTGCTCAGCCTCTGCCGCATCTTGCAGTTATCAATTCTGACAAAACATGTAAAAACAATAGCAGAAAAGAGTCCTTATTCCCATTTGTGTTGGTTATGCAGTGTGTTGGACTCAAATACTTAATTATAGTTTATATTTGTTTTCTTTTCCATTCTAGCTCTTTAATCCAAAGTTAAATAAAACACTAGTGTTTTATTTATCTTTGGATTAAAACATTGAAAACATCAGTTGGAGAGCCATGACCATTATTCAGCCGGGATGCTACAATTACCTTTAACTCGTTGTGCCACCTCTGCCTTGACGTCATGATTGACCAGCACTTGGGGCTCCACCCAGAAAAGAGCAAAGGCTGGATCCAAGGCAGCTGCTTTTAGGTACACTGGATCTGAAAAGGGGGCAGTGATCCCATCTTCTGCCCTGGCCATTTTCACGTTTATAAAGATCCCAAGAAATCTTTTGTGCAGGGAGGCCTGGAGGCTCCTGACCAGGCCGCTCAGGAAACAGACTTGAGGCTTCAGCTTCTCAAGGTGGTGGTTGAGGGACAGGATGGATGGTACAACAGCACTGATTGTGATGACCTTCTCCCTCTGTGTCAAATCAGTTGCTTCTCCAAATGGCTTCAGGATGTCCACCAACTCCTTCAACAGATTCCACTCCCGTACTGTGAATGACAACTCCCTTTGCCCAGCCTTTTCGAGAACAGCAGAGAGCTTTACATGACTGCACTGGAGAACAGCCTTCACTTGCCTCAGGGTTGAGTTCCATCGTGTGCTGACTGCAGCAGGGATGCCTTTCTTTTCTCCAAATTCAGTGTCAAACACTTCTTTGAATGTGGTGCTTGTGTGCAGCATTGAGCTGAGTTTTGACAACTTGGAAAGAGAAGGAGATGCTACTTTTGTTTCTTTTAAACCGTCTCCCACCACCAGCTGAAGAGTGTGCGCAAAACACTGCAAGCGCTGTTTCCTTGCCATGGAAGCATTGACTGTTTGCTGATCTTCCAGCGTTAAATCGCACCAGAGCTCAGGGTCATCAAGATCAGCTTGGTCATCCTCATCCTCTTTTTCACTGGGGAAGCACACAGTGAAAGCTTTACGCATGCTAGCAGCATTGTCACTTATGATGTAGTCCAGTTTATCTTTGATTTTGTACTCATGAGTGATGGCCTCAAATTGGTCACAAATCCGTTCGGCTGTGTGAGAGCCTTTGAATCGCTCACAGGCCAAGAGATTGGATTTAAGCTGAATCCTCTCTGCCTATTGCTCTATCCAGTGCACAGTGACACCGAGGAATCCCCTCATCTTGCGGTCAGACCAAATGTCCACAGTGACTGATACATGGTCAGCGCTGCTCAATTGAGTTTTTAATTTCAATCGTCTCTCTTCAGCCAGGGTATCTGTTTTTGTTGTTAGTGTTCTGCGACACACTGGACTGTACTTGCTGTCAAGTACATTGAGGAAGTGCCGAAAACTCTTGTTTTCGACAATAGAAAGTGGCAAGCTACAATCAACAATTAAGTCAGACAGTATTGCGTTGGTTATGGCTTTCTGCTGTGGATGATTACTGCTGTAATGCCCGACATGATTGTCTAGGAATTGTGCGATTAAAGGCTGTAGTGGTTCATTTGGGATGCTTTTGTTCATCTGGTATTCTTCAAATCTATAAGAGGTAAACATAATAAAACAGAAGTCAGAAAATCCCTCATAGCCACAAATACATTTTATTGAAACTACTCTTTATTACCCATATTATTATTGTCAATCTCAACATTGTTATGAATTGTATTGTAGTGTGTGTGCTTTTTTTATAGCATAAATAATTGTAATGAAATAGTATTTATTGTAATTAAACGATTTTAAAGGTTGCAGCCCGGGCATCATGAGTGCTGTACGCCAGTGATTTATTGTGGTTTATCTTATTTTTCTATCGGTTGGAACCAACACTGTCTGTGCTCTCGGAAGCAGCCGGGGCATGCGTGTGTGCAATGGGAGAGAGAACGCTTTGTGTGGAGAGAAAACAAGAGGCACGGGAAATCGCCAATGCAAAGCCACGACTCATTATGTTGCCAGTCAACGTGTCACAGGCAGGAATCGGCTCCGCAATCGACTTTTACTGTGGCTTTTTAGCTGTGGCAGTTTGCAGTGCTAAGGAGAGATTGACAACTGTGCGTTCCTTTTACGCACAACTGAAATCTAAACATTACGCTGTAATGTTTAGATTTCATCATTTGCATCAAAGCTCTAATGATAATAAGAATAAGAGGCTTTATTTAAACGCTGTCTATGCGGTCGTTGTGATTGTAACTTTATCGGCTGTAAACTGAAACTAACGGTGATCGCGGAAGCCTTCCAATCGACAACGTTAACGTGCTCCGGTTATCATTTCAGCCTTAAACCACGGCGTTGATAGCTTTCGTTTCAGCACTAGGCTATGTGATTAACTATGAGCATTAAATAAATGTTGCGTCTCAGATGCCGAGGACAGCAGCGAGGATGACCCGCTATGCCACTACCGAACCAGAGAGAGATGACAGCGAGAGCGATCACAGCGGGGCAGAGGAATACAGTCTGTGGTAAACACATCAGAGTTTGGTCTATTTGCACTAGGCTACTGTTCATTTGCAATGAAGGAAAGTGTTTTATTCAATGCGTTTTTATTTTCGTATATTATTTTAATAAATCAAATAAATTTATTTTTAAAAACAAGATCTGGTCTTCAAATCTTTTTTTCCAAATATGAGTTTTGAAAAACGGGCTGTCATCTTATAATCAGGGTTGTTTTATATTCGGACCAATACGGTATATGTACTGTGTTAGTGTCATTTTGGTTGGTGGTGTGCCCCAGGATTTTGTAAACGTAAAAACGTTGAAAATCACTGACATAGAACATATGGTAACCGGCCGGCCGCCTCCCCTCATTGAAATGAATAGAGGCGGCGGGAAAGGACGTGAGTTTACAGCCCCATTGACTTAGCAAAGAAAATGTACTTAGCCAATACACATTAGCTTACATTCAAAACTTACCTTTCTTTGTGTAACTTCATGTGCCGAACGAAGTAGGAAGTGGTTCCTTCTCCGTCGGCGATCCTTGTCCCACATGTTTTGCATATGGCAATTCTTTTTCTGTCTTTTACTTCATAGTTTATGAAACCGAAAGCAATTATCTTTGGTATCATTGTAGATTCTCGATTCAGTTTCAAACTGGCGCGTTGTTGTTGTTGTTCTTCTTCGTTGGTTCAGATTGTCCTGCAATTTCATTGGACGAATGCTTTCGGAAGAAAACGTGGGTCTGATTTGATGTTGTGCCGACAGCGCATATACACCACACGCACAGAGACACACACACAATGAAAGATACAGAGAGCGCAGTCATAATAACATAGGCTACGTTTTAATCTTTATTTATACAAATTAAAACTATTAAGGCTTGAGGTACGTACATTTGTTAAAATCTGCACTTGCATCACATGTTTTTTACTCACAAATGAAACATTCACCAGCTACAGAGTCACAGGCCAAAACCCCCTCTTCTTACAAGTTGTTAAGATGATAGCCTACAGGATTTGAAAATCATCTCTTGCCACTTTTGAAAACTGCAATTTCTGATTTTAAATCAAATAATCGTTGGGCACTAGGTGGGTACCCAGATAGGATGGGTGTTCATTGTATAAAAGAAGTCAGCCCATTCTTTCTTCTTTCCATGAGACCACTGCATTGGCACCAGGCTCAACCGTTGCTACAAAGCAATATGACAAACCGCACATTCCTATTGGGGTGGTAAAGTGTTCCATCTGCCCTTCCTGGATTGTATACCATCATGTCACAGGCTACTTGAAACAACATGCCTGGTAACAAAGGAAGTGGGTTTGCACAAAGAGAACACACGCACAAACACACGCCCACAACCATGTACACTAATGAATGTCAAGGGGAAACTATGTTTAGCATGATGCCACATTAAATAATTTGTCATATCCCATCCTGATTACCTACATTGATTGTCCATCCCAATCATAGATAGTATAATAAATGGATGGATAAAGCGTCATGGCCGATCTCAGTTCACCGAGGAGCATACCTTTTTTCTTGGCGTATGCGCGCCGCCATCTTGCCAGAGTTTGACTCCGCCTCACTTCCTCGTACCAAAAAACGGCATGTAGTGACGTTGGGGGGAGAGAGATACTCCCATGTAGCTGAAGTACCGTGACGTACACCAAGTTAGCAACATTAGCACGAGCCAGGAGCTAGGCTAACAGCACTCGCTCTACTAGTTAGCCTACCGGTAGATGAGCTCAGGCTCAGTCACGCAAGTCCCTGCCTCCAGTTTGGTCCAACAACCCCAACAGAGCTGAACATATTCTTAATATCACCTCCCAGCACCTGAGAGAGGGCATTAAAAAGCTCATAGCTGAAACAAATGTCTCCTAGTGTTGACTAAGGGCTGAACAAGCTGATCTGAATGTATTTGTAATAATATTAATTTTATTTTGGTCTACAGACTGAAAATGTTATTAACAGTAATACATGACAAGGGAGGACACATTCAATCTATACACAGATGAGAACACTAATTCAATCGCCTATAATTTTGAATATAAATACATATATTAAATAAAATATTTAGAGCAGGTTTTTATGTTAAGGTGCAACAGTTGAATAAAATAATTAAATACACTTTGTGGCTCCTGTAATGTTTTGCGTGGAAGAGGGGACCACAGTAGCTCATGATAGTACCATTTTTACACCCCTTGCCCAGTTGTTGTAACTGCTCAACTACAAAAAAAATATCAGTTTTTTATAGTCCAATATCACAAATAATTATTTGCTACAGTGGGCTTTAGCCAAGCCCAAACCTCAGCGATTTTTACCGGCATCCAATAAGGAAGTGACCTACAACTGTAGTAACCAGAAAGTGCCACTGGGGGTGGCGCCAAGACGAGCAGTTTTTCTTTGACTCACTTGTTAGCCGTTTTCAAAGCCTTATTAAACCTATTTACAGCCTGGGCCACAAAATCATTTTAGTCTGTATGTTTAGGTCATATCTCCATGACAACACTGAGGGGGGTGAATTTTTTTGGCCCACGCTAGTTTTTATTCTTTTGGAGGTTAAAATGTATTGGCGCGATCTCTTGAGTGACAGCTCTCCGCCCGTTGTCCTTCACTTTGCCTCGGAGGTATACGTCAGCTATATCCCTCCCCCCGACGTGACGTCGATTCCCCTTTTCGGCAAGAGGAGTGAGGCGGAGTAAAAATCTCACAAGATGGCGACGTGCACAAACCAGGATTATTGGATGCCGTTTGAATAACTGAGGTCAGCCCGGATGCTACATCCATATTATTTACTATCTATGGCTTTAGCCCATCGGTGGTCTAAAGAGTAGCTGAAAACCATATTACCCAGGGGGCAAAGTGATTTTATGGACATGGAGCGTTGTAAAAGTTTGTTCACCAAAAATGGCATCTAGGACCTTCCACGATCACAACCTGGGTGGACAACCTTGTAAACAAGCTGCTGGAAAGCTACAGCAGGCCGACATAGCAAATCAGAACCACTGTTTAAGTGAATGGGGGTGAATGGGGATTAGGGGTGTAACGATACACTTATTTGTACTGTACCGTGACGGTACAGGCACGTATTTGGTGTTACAGAGGTGGACCGCGGTCCGTTCATGGCGTAGGCCCTACATAGCATATATGGCGAATGTACAGGCTTGTTTTGCGGTGTGCAACTTAAAACTTGTAGTCGGAGTTCCCCCCGGACCATTTAGCCTCCGGCTCGCTCGCACGTGCGCAGTAGCAGCCAGCGATTTAGAGTGTTATGTCCATGGTGAGCACAGCATGAGGGTGCAGTGTTGCTAACTTAGCGACTTTTGAGACCCCTCTGGCAGCTTTTTTTCAAAAAAGTGACTAGCGGCAAATCTAGCTACTTTTTCTGGTGTTATTGGTGACTTTTGACTAAAGCATGTATCGCTCTTTACTTCTAAACGGGCAGCGGCTGCCTCCGAGGCACCACATATAAGCCTCGTTCGACTTGGAGCCGTCTTGCTCAGACCTGCGCAACTATGACGCGCGTCTTGCTGAGCGCACAACAAAAATGCTGCATGAATGCTGTGCGCTCAGCAAGACCAGCGTCATAATTGCGCAGGTCTTAGCAAGACGGCGACATCTCAAACGAGGCCATAAACTCCCCCGTCCCAGAGCACTGACACACTTGCGCAGCAGCCCCTCCCAGCTGCGGTCAGAGCAGGAGATACGCACCTCTCCACTCAAGTGTTCCGTTTGCATCCCTACTAGCAGTTGTAGTAGGCTACCCCTCCTTTCTTTTACAGTCTATGAGTGGTGCAAATAAAAATGTTATACAGTGCTATCAAACAGAGAGCGAACTGCATGGCGAAAGTCAACAGGAAACCGGAGCTCACAGGCGCACCCCTGTCATTCAAATCCCGTTTGAGGGATAACTTCGGATTCCAGTAGAATTATGGAAACAGTGATAAACGTGTGGAACAATGTCGGCACACAGGTTATTGTTTCACCGCGATCGTCTATGTATGTGGACATATAAAGGGAGCCAACACGTCGAACATGCATACGCATTTGAAAAGGCACCATCCAGGTCACCGTTACTGTGAAGAAAATCGAGCTGTGCAAACCCAGACAGTATTTGCGTTTGTATACTGAAAATACATAAGCTGTCATTTAATTGATGCTGCAGTTGCACTTTTATTTGATAATTGTTATATTTATAAGAGTACTTCAGAGCTTAAGAGAGCTGCAGTAATATAGATTTTTTTTAAAGTCAACAATACCCTTAAAGATGACATACCATTTTTTTACATACCAGCTTACAGAGCCTGCTGAGCATTAACACTGGCTTTTTTCACTGCAATTTTAGTTCATGCTGCACCTTCACTAGTATTTAATAAGTATTTTATTTATTGGATAATTGCAGCAGTATTCATTTTAGATTTGTTATGCATTGTATTTGTATGTTACATACTGTCAGCTAGTTACTGACAGCTAAAGCTGTTCATTCTCCCTTAACTATGAACCGTACCGTACTGTACCGTACCGTGACTTCAAAACCGAGGTATGTACCGAACCGTGACTTTAGTGTACCGTTACACCCCTAATGGGGATGGGCTCAATATCTTACTAATGATGCGTAAATTTGCATATCTGCAAAGCCCCAAAATCTAGATGTTGGGAGAAAACAAAGTCAATTTGTTTTTAAATTTTGAAAACAAAACAAGTGTCCAACTGCCTGAAGCCTTTCCTAATCACAGTTCAAATTTGATCAATAACCCATAGAAAATAAATTTTTTACTCAGTTACATTTCATGTGCCATGGACCAAAAGTGTCCTTTTGGAGTCTCCCGCTGGTATTTTTGGTGTAACAGTGTAAAAAAATAATTTTCTATGGGTTATTGATCAAATTTGAACCGTGATTAGGAAAAGCTTCAGGAAATTGGTCACTTGTTTTGTTTTCAAAATTTAAAGACAAATTGACCCTGCTTTTGTCCAACATCTAGATTTTGGGGCATTGCAGATATGCAAATTTACGCATCATTAGTAAGATATTGATGATTTTTCATATTTATTCAAACTTTTTGGGAAATACTGTAATACAAAAAGTTGTTGTTTTAATGTCAGTAATCAACTTGCAAAGTTTCATAATGATATCTATAAGTTTAAAAAAATTCCCTATTAGCCCACCCCCAAGTGGTTCTGATTTCCTCTATGCCGGCCCCCTGTAGCTTTCCAGCAGCTTGTTGACTGGTGAACAACCTTTTACAACGCTCCATGTCTGTTTTTTTAAAAAAAAAGGGGTTTTACCCCCTAGGTATATATAAGTAAGGGTAGATTCCATATCACACATCAAAAAGATTCCCACCAAAAACTTGCTCAAGAAGTTCAGAGTAAGGTCCCATCTTCTGCTCCGCTTCTGCCATCGTTGAAAGCATCCTCACCTCATCCATCAGTCTGATTTGCGAGCCTCGACTCACTCTCCCGGAAGAAATTACAGCGCATCAACAGAGCATCCAAAATTATTGGCACCCCCTACCATCCCTTGAATTACTATTCCGCAAACTGTTACACACTACACAGAGCCCGCAAGATCATCTCTGATCCCACTCACCCTGCACACTATGATTTCCAGCTACATCTGTGAGGTGTTACAGGACAATTGCCTCCAAAACAACTCGGTTCAAAAACAGTTTCAGTCCCACTGCAAGTAACATTCTAAAATCTGAAGGCTGACGATTAAGCATGGCCCTTTTGTATTATGTAATGTGCCTGTCTGTATCTATGTCTAATGTTCAATGTAAAGTTGGAACCTGTACCAAGGAGCTGTACTGAAAACAAATTCCACCAGCCTGGCTGTGTGGTCATTAAAAGTATCATCATCATCATATCAGATAATTGACTCTTTTGCAAGTCACCAATTAAAATATCACTTGAGTAAAAGTAGAACATTATGTTATATTAAAAGTAGGGGAGAGTGGCCTAAGTTGTGCGGGTGGGGAAGTTGTGCCACCCCTTATTTCTAGAAAACCATAGAAGAAATTGGAAATGTGACCATACAGTCCCCTCCATAAGTATCGGAACAGTGAGGCCAATTCCTTTATTTTTGCTGTAGACTGGAAACATTTGGGTTTGACACCAAAATATGAATATGAGACAATAGATCAACATTTCAGCTTTCATTTCCAGGTATTCACATCTGGATCTGAGAAGATAGCATTATTTGTAAAGGAACACCACATTTTTAGGTGAGCAAAAGTATTGGAACAGATAGACTTAAAATAAATTAAAGTGAATAAAACTTCATATTTTGTTGCAAATCCTTCGCTTGCAACAACTGCATCAAGCCTGTGACCCATTGACATCACAAAACTTTTGAATTCTCCTTTTTGATGCTTTTCCAGGCTTTCACCGCAGCCTTATTCAGTTGCTGTTTGTTTACTATCGTCTGTCTCCTCTTTAGCAGGTAAAATGCTTGCTCTATAAGGTTTAAGTCTGGAGATTGACTTGACCAGTCTAAAACCTTCCATTTCTTGACCCTGATTAACTCCTTACAGTGGCACTTCCGGGTTACTACAGTTGTGGTCACTTCCTTATTGGATGCTGGTAAAAATTGCTGAGGTTGGGGCTTGATCCCAATAGTCCTCTCCCCCGGGAACGGAAAATATCTATTATTCGGAATATATTGAGCTAGCCATCATTGCCTCTGCAACACGAAGGTTGTGCTGAAAAATGTGCATACACCCTAGCTGTGCAAATCCAATGTTTATCTGAGGCTATATACCCACATACGTCAACTAAAGCTTAATTACATGTTCAGAGTGATTCAACAAATTATCTAATTGGATTATCTAATTCATGGAGAACTTCATTTTGCATTCAGTTGTTGGACATCACTGCCAAATAGTTTTACTAATGCATTTAAGTACAGAGGCCTTATGCAACGCATTCATTTTGAGTCAAATTTAGTTTGATTTTATGAATTAACTTTTCAAATAAAAAAAAAATTGAAAAAAAAAATAATAAACCACATGCCAGACCACATGCTGGTAATCAATTTATTACCAAACAAATGTGATTTTTGTTTGTTATGTGATGATGATGTTAACAGCCAAAAGGGACTCGTTTTTTATTCCACCATGTAGTTTATTTGTAGCCTTGCACCACCCGCCTACATACTTCCGCTCAATTTTCATTTCCGTTCAGTAGTCAGTCTGTCTGGGTCTGTGGTATATTCTTAGGTTTTCTCTGGCCAGATTTTTGGTGGTCCAATCAGCGAACAAAGGGAGTGGCTCAGAAGCCGATGCATAACATAACGTCACGACCAAACATTATGCGACTGGTTGGCAGAGTGGCACTGGGCAGATAGTTTTAAACTTCAACCGATTCCAGACCTTCTGTACAAATAAAAGGAAGTATGATGATCAGGTAGGACCAGGCTAGTTTATTAGTGCTCTTGGGTTAAATTGAAACCAAATTACATTATTTCATGTTTTTGTGCTTTACGTTTTTTTTCGATCGCTAAACCACAGTGGGCACAACTGGAACGACAAGTGCAAAACTCTAACTACACTATGCACAGCAGCGGTTCATGTGGACCAAACTCTAGATCGTTTTTCATTGCTTAAACACAATATTCAAAACTTAACACACTTATCTCATGGCTTAACCACAGCCTGCACAACAGTGTGAATTTCTAGCACAAACGCTAACACACTGCTGTCACAACTGTAGACCACACATTCAAAACAGAAAGGATATCAGCATAGTGCATTTCAAACAATGCTGATTGCAATTTCAACTGAAACAATAAGAAGGTGTCTTGTATTAGACTTGTTAGTGAACATAAACAGTATACAGTATAGGGAAAGCTCAAAAATAGGAAGACAGGTTGTTGGAGGGAGAAGAGAAGCAGTGAGACTGGATGTGTGGAGGAAGACGACATTGAGCTGTAATTTCTGATGAAATACAGTAAGGGCAACACTGATAGACCCTGTTGTGAATCATGGTCTCTCATTGAGAGAGGCAGGGTTGAGGGTGCAACGCAATCTGCAAAGATCTAAAGTTGCATCTGTAATACGAATTTTCAAGCAAACAAAAATGTAAGGGTTGCACCCTTACAGTAAATGACAACATTACAGGAATTGATGTCTGTATTACAATTATAGAATTTACACAGATCAATGCTACATTTGGAAATGTTATCAATAAAATATAAAATAAAAAGATGTATCTATTCAAGCAAACTTCTGATCGTCATTTATTTTTGTTTACCTAAACATAACTGGTATGTTATAAAATAAACAATTTCATGTGAACTAATTTCACTCTTTCCTCAAAGAAAATATTACTTTATTTGTGTGAAGTAACTCAAATTATTCAAAACTGTAAAAATTAAAAGTTTGTAATTTGTGTATTGGGGTTTGATGTTAGTGTTTATACTCTGAGTGTGTTCTGAGTGACAGTGTGTGTTATTAAAATTTTTGTTTGAATTAAAGCAGAAAATAATCAAATATGGGTAAATACTTTATTTGTTGAGAATTTAATTATTTATATGAAATTTTTATATTTATTAATTGAATTTACAGAAAATATGCTATATCGTCAAATGTATCGTTATCGGGATATGAAATTCCTATATCGGGATATGATATTTTGGTCATATCGCCCAGCCCTACTCTATGATGGCTGCCATCATATTTAAAGGCAAAATGATAAAAACTCTCTATATTAATATCAGTATAACATTAAAAAATATGGTAATCAACATGTTTCAGTAGGTAAATATCATAATGACATGAACATGGATAAATAATCTCTAAAAATTGAGATCACCGTCCAATGTTGTTCCAGAGACTTAACATAAGAGGTACCAGCAAATGACTGAATAGAACATTACGCTGGTCAATTTGTCTGAAACACGCACGCACACACGCACAAGCGCATGGCTGAGTGCTTTAATGAATTCTGTCATTACGATGGAGGGGACATGGCTAAACCCCTGTTATTCTACATCTAATTTTCTATCCTTTCATGGTGGAAAGCAATAGAGAAAGGGGAGCCTTGTACCACTCCAATGAATGGTAATTAGTTTTCAATTAAAGACATTAATTAAATCCATTCTCTAACTGTGCTCTTTTTCAGTGCTTACCTCTACTGCAGCACTGTCAACCTACACTCAACAAAAATATAAACGCAACACTTTTGTTTTTGCTCCCATTTTTCATGAGATGGACTTAAAGATCTAAAATTCATTCCAGATACACAATATTACCATTTCTCTCAAACATTGTTCACAAATCTGTCTAAATGTGTGATAGTGAGCACTTCTGCTTTGCTGAGATAATCCATCCCACCTCACAGGTGTGCCACATCAAGATGCTGATCTGACATCATGACTAGTGCACAGGTGTGCAGGGTCTCATGAAAAATGGGAGCAAAAACAAAAGTGTTGCGTTTATATTTTTGTTGAGTGTAGATTCTTAAGTCAGTTTGAGAGCTTTGTGTTTCAAGGTTAGAGAGTTTACGCTAAATAGAGATAGTATCACTATATACTATATGTAATATAGTCACATTTGTGTTCTGCAGCTTTACAAACATTGCACTCACAATACACAGAAATCTTAGTAGGGGAGAGTGGGGTGAGTTGTGCCAGGGGGGGAAGTAGTGCCACCCCTTGTTTCTAGAAAACAATAGAAGAAATTGGTCATGTGAGCACATATTTTTGAAGAGCCATCCATTTGACTCATCCTTTAAAGAAGGGAGACACATGGAATGAGATGCACAGAAAACTTTTTTTGGCTTTCAAAGTTAAATTTCTTTGATCAAGGTTTTTTGATTATTGTGTCTGAACAATTATAGACACGTTTCAGTGCTTTAGTATGCTACACTATGAGTCTATACAGTTAGCACGATGTTAGTCCTAACCTGCTGCATCATACTAGTTTTTCCAAAATGCTGGGGTTGGGGTGATTTGTGCCAATGGGCCTGGGCTGAGTTGTGTCGGTGGCATGGCTGTATACGCTGGTCACCAAACAGAAAGTGACTGTCTACAATAGCTCAAAAGACACTGACATAACTGACGAGAGTTCAGATGGCCAGAATGATGATGATGGTGACAAGGATCTGTCTGCTGGTGACTTTGTCATTTTGAGCTATGCAGGTAAAACGACCTGCCTGGCATTGTTTAATAAAAATTGACTTTCAATCTTTGTAAAATATTTACTTTAAATAAACCTTAAATTAGTAATTTTCTAATGGATTTGTCTTTCTTTTATATAGCATTATGGCCCGTGTCCACCTACCGCCTTTTTCCGACCGCAAGCGCCTTTTTTCAATTGATTCCCAATGAGAAGCGGCCGCTTCGGCAAAAGGCGCCCGCTCTGAGAAAAGGCGCAGCGCCCAGCGTTTTTTTTCCGAGCGTTTTTTGCCTTTTTGTGTGGCCGCTTCGAGTTTCTCCAGTTAAAAAAAGTTCAACTTTTCAGAAAGGCGGTGGGGACGTCACCGCCGCTTTTTTCAAAGGGCCAATCAGATAGTAGATTGTCGGGGCTCGTCGCGTTGGCAACAAAGAAGACGGAAGAGAAACTGCTTTTTCCGTCTCCGTTTACCCAAAACTGTACGAAAATAGTGACTTAAAATGACCTGAACAGAGGGAGGAGAGCCCGTTTGTTGGAGCAGATTAGGCGAACACTTGATTCGCTGTATTTTTTATCTCCTATGGCTCGTTTCATGCGCACGTCAGCCTACAACTTGCTCCGGGTGTGTTTGCAGGAGCCGCGATAACTCCTCATCCAAACAGAGGATGGTGGAAAGTATTCTGTTTCATAAAACTACTATTAAAATGTAACGATTTAAATAGAAAACAGCAAGCCTAAAGAGTTAAACCAGTGTTGATAGGTCTGACTGACAGGTGACGATCAGCATTTTTTCTCCCCTGATCACAGCACTCTCTCTTCCAGCTCATAAAACGCTTGAAAAAAGTGGTCGAAAAAACGCTCAGTAGACACACCCGAGCACACAGCCAGCGTTTAACGCTGGAAAAAGGCGTTAGGTGGACACGGGCCCTTACAGTTTATGATATATACAGTGGGGCAAAAAAGTATTTAGTTGGCCACCAATTGTGCAAGTTCTCCCACTTAAAAAGATGAGAGAGGCCTGTTATTTTCATCATAGGTACACCTCAACTATGAGAGACAAATTAATAAAAAAAAAAACAGAAAATCACATTGTCTGATTTTGAAAGAATTCATTTGCAAATTATGGTGGAAGATAAGTATTTGGTCAATTACAAAAGTTCATCTCAATACTTTGCTATATACCCTTTGTTTGCAATGAGAGAGGTCAAACGTTTTCTGTAAGTCTTCACAAGGTTTTCACACACTGTTGCTGGTATTTTGGCCCATTCCTTCATGCAGATCTTCTCTAGAGCCGTGATCTTTTGGGGCTGTCGCTGGGCAACATGGACTTTCAACTCCCTCCAAAGATTTTCTATGGGGTTGAGATCTGGAGACTGGCTAGGCCACTCCAGGACCTTGAAATGCTTCTTACGAAGCCACTCCTTCGTTGCCCGGGTGGTGTGTTTGGGATCATTGATATGCTGAAAAACCCAGCCACGTTTCATCTTCAATGCCCTTCCTGATGGAAGGAGGTTTTCACTCAATTTCACGATACATGGGCCATTCATTCTTTCCTTTACACGGATCAGTCGTCCTGGTCCCTTTGCAGAAAAACAGCCCCAAAGCATGATGTTTCCACCCCCATGCTTCACAGTAGGTATGGTGTTCTTTGGATGCAACACGGCTTTCTTTCTCCTCCAAACACGACAAGTTAAGTTTTTACCAAAAAGTTCTAGTTTGGTTTCATCTGACATTCTCCCAATCCTCTTCTGGATCATCCAAATGCTCTCTAGCAAACTTCAGACGGGCCTGGACATGTACTGGCTTAAGCAGGGGGACACGTCTGGCACTGCAGGATTTGAGTCCCTGGCGGCGTAGTGTGTTACTGATGGTAGCCTTTGTTACTTTGGTCCCAGCTCTCTGCAGGTCATTCACTAGGTCCCCCGTGTGGTTCTGGGATGTTTGCTCACCGTTCTTGTGATCATTTTGCGATCTTGCGTGGAGCCCCAGACCGAGGGAGATTATCAGTGGTCTTCCATTTTCTAATAATTGCTCCCACAGTTGATTTCTTCACAACAAGCTGCTTACCTATTGCAGATGCCATCTCCCCAGCTTGGTGCAGGTCTACAATTTTGTTTCTGGTGTCCTTTGACAGCTCTTTGGTCTTGGCCATAGTGGAGTTTGGAGTGTGACTGTTTGAGGTTGTGGACAGGTGTCTTTTATACTGATAACAAGTTCAAACAGGTGCCATTAATACAGGTAACGAGTGGAGGTCAGAGGGGCCTCTTAAAGAAAAAGTTACAGGTCTGTGAAAGCCAGAAATCGTGCCTGTTTGTAGGTGACCAAATACTTATTTTACCGAAGAATTTACCAATTAATTCATTAAAAATCCTACAATGTGATTTCCTGGATTCTTTCCACCCATTCTGTCTCTCAAAGTCAAAGTGTACCTATTAAGGCCAGGACACACCAGTCCGACTACCCGAAAAAGGAGACTGCCGATTCAGGGAGCTCCAGTATTCTCGTCGCGGCAGAAAAAGTGCAAAGAACACACCAAACCGACTGCTGACTTTCCGTACGCTCTGCGCTTGCGCGGGACGTAATGTCTCCATAACACCAGGCGGCGCTAATCTGTGTTGTGGCCCGAAAAAATACGGAAGCCGGAAATGATGGGATGGCTCTCTAGACCATAAACATAGATTTAAATACGTATTTATATTTATGGACCATAAAGAGCACAATTTTTAGCAGAGAGTGTCGAGCAGTCAACAAGGGTTGATGCATGTGAGTACTCGCTGAACGAAACAAACAAACGCATTAAAATGATGGCTAACTGTTGTTAGCTGTTTGTGCTACCCGCCTCACTTCTGGGCTTCACTGATTTGCTAGCCCTCCACAAATCAAATTGCTCCAACTGAAAGACTGCCCGCCGCCGATTGAACATGTTCAATCGGCTCAAAAGAAGCCAGACGACATCTATGACGACCGATTTCACGGCACACACCAAACAGATTCGTGTCCCCGCCCCCTCCCGACTCTACGACGGCGATTATCGGGCCGGTGTGTCCTGGCCTTTAGGGCCCGACCGATTATATCGGCCGATTTTCGCATATTTCGGAATTATCGGCATCGGCCGGTTTTTTGCCGATTTCTTTTTTTTTTAAGCAATCATGTGTGAAATGTATTGCTGCCCTGGAGGTAGCCTAAATGAATAGCATTAATGCTATAGCCTATTTACAGCAGCAGCAGGTGTGTTGTAATACATTGGATTAATTTACACTTGACAGTTCCCCCTGCAACCAATAGCAGAGGCATTGGTCATCGCTTGACAGTTAATAATAATAATAATAATAATAATTTATAGAATTTATATGGTGCTTTTTTGGAGGACACTTTACATCAGAGAATCATTCATGTAGAAAAAGAAAACAAAATACAGAAAAAATTTAAATAAGGTTTGAATTGGAGTCAGGTGTCATTATGCTTCCTTAAAGAGGTCGGGTTTGAGTTCACTTTTGAATGAGTTTATTGAATCTGAGATGCTGATGTTTGGGGCTGAATTTAGACATATTTGTTACACTTTATTTAATGTGTATTGCAATAAAGAAAAAGTTCCTGTACATATTTTCAACAGTAAAAGGTGTATATATATATATATATATATATATATATATATATATATATATATATTTAAGGGTTCAAAAAAGTAAATTGTTTCAATATATATTTTGGGGATTTTTATTTAATCGTAATCGTAATTTTTCTCTGAAAATAATCGGCATCGACACTCCAAAATCAATATCGGTCGGGCCCTAGTACCTATACAGGCCTCTCTCATCTTTTTAAGTGGGAGAACTTGCACAATTGCTGGCTGACTAAATACTTTTCTGCCCCACTGTATATATCAATGGCACAATTTAATCCAATTTATTCTCTCCAAAGGCACAATTTACTCCGCAAGTTGTGCCACCAGACCGCTTTTTTCCGAAAGCTATATTTCTTAAACAGTTTTATTTCAGATCCAAAGTTATTGTTGCCAGGAATGCACCACATCCTGAAATATACGTAAATATTTTAGTTGCAGACATTACTGTCAAGGCCTCACTTTAAAGTCACTTTAAGTAAAAAGTGGTACAACTCTACCCTATATTGCATACAGTGACACCTGAAAAGAGAGTTGCAACTCAGCAGCTGATATTCACTGATATGGTGAACTTTAAATTGATATTACTCTCCTCAGGGCAAAATACCTGTCTCATGGCTTTGTCTCTGTCCCTATGTGTGTTCTTTCTCGTTTATTATTCGAGATTTCTCTTGAACTCCCTTGAGCTGTCGCTCCGATAAATGTATTAAAAAAGTTGACCCATTCACAGGGACATCAGGGGAAAAAATGAGTGCAGCCATTTCTCCAGGCTTCCCTACTCCTTAGGGCTGATGAAGATATCAGCACATAACAACATGGAGACCTCGAGTAAGCTCTGTGTGTGTGTGTGTGTGTGTGTGCGTACGGAGGAGAGAGAGAGAGAGAGAGAGAGTGAGTGAGTGAGTGGGTGACCCAGGAAGAGATTTAGATGATGAATGAATGACCTTGCCTAAGGAGCTACATGTCCCTCTAGTGCAGCTTGATGGAAAGGTTGCGTTGGGTCCTGCTGTGTTTGTGCGTTTATCTCTGTGTGCGTGTTGGCTTGTGCACTTAGAGATGCACATATTCTCGCATCTGTGAGCATTCTTTATATGTATAGCTGTCGTGAAAGTAAATCTATCCACCAGGGAGAGAAAAACACAAACATGCGGCACATTTACTTTCTAAAAATACTCACTTCCCTCTCAAAATGCTTTTCCCTAACAGTAGGAGTGTTCAAGGAGACGTGAGATGAAAATATTGGCTGATATACAGCATCTGTGTAGAAGTACTTGCTGCATGTTTGTGGCACATGCTCACGCCTGTGTGTGTGTGTGTGTGTGTGTGTGTAGTGTGTGTGCTGTGCAAATGATCAGTCTTAAAAACTGATATGAGGGGGGCGGACGTTCATTCCGACATGCTGCCACTCCGACAATTGACTTCTTGTTGTCGCAAAGGCGGCACTTTATTTAATTAAAAAGGGGTCGCGACTCCGACATTTTAAGTTTCCTTTGTCGCAAAGGCGGCACTTTATTTAATTAAAAAGGGGTCGCGACTCCGACATTTTAAGTTTCCTTTGTCGATAAGAAACGGCCCATCATTCCGACAAGCGATTCCTTCTGTGTCGCCGGTCATATCGCCTCTGCCTCTGTGTCGCTGTTCAATTAAAGGTGCTGATTTCAAGGTGCAGGTGTAGCTTTTGGGTGCTTCATAAATGCGTCTGTTTCGCTGTTCAGTTCATCCTAGGCCTACTAATGAAAGAAGCAAACGTAGGTCTAATGGACACTGTGCTTTTTTCCCCCCCTTCAAATATTTATATCCTAAAATACAACTCATAGGCTAGCCTATTTGCATTTGATTAAAACCAAACAGGACTCGCTTTGATTTTCTAAGAAACAACCAGGGGCTCAAAAAATAAAACAATATATAGCCTAGTGATTTTGCTCTTACCAGAGCAAAGCACGATAATTATGTGTCGACTTATCTAGGTGTTTAGATAAACTTGTGTAGGGCTGTGCCTGGGCTATAGGCTTATTATGGCCTACTCTAGTCTACCCCAGAGCAGCAATTAAAGTGCGCAAATTAAAACGCCTATTGGCGTGGCCATAAAATCTTACCTGGTTATTTTAAACAGCGCGTCTGATACCAAGTGTTGGCCTGGAATGTGTTAGCCGAAAAATATCCATCTGCATTGTGTTCAGAATAGGGTTGCCACCTTTCATAAATTAAAATAAGGGACACCTATCACTTGTAAGTCCACGGCTTACTAATTCAATAGGCTACGGGACACAACATTTTATTGGCAAATAGGGGACGATTCCGTATTTTAAGGGACGGCTGGCAACCCTAGTTCAGAATAAATGGCTCGCGAGTCCTGGTCGTAGAACTCGAATCTGCAAGTGTTTTATTATAAGCCTAACAGACTCATCATACCGCGGCTTGCACCCAAAGATAATTTATTATTTCTGCTAGCCTAGGCCTACTATGTGAATCTCAAATATTTCTCCAGCAAACGCCAACAACAATCTAAATAGAAGAACACTGTAGGCTACAAATGGTTAGCCTATTTAACTTAGACTGAATAGAAGCTACTAGACTGGTAGCTCAATTGGCCTAATTTATTTGCAGCACAGCATTGCATATCCTAAATAGCATATGCACCCAGAGCGCTTTGACTGAAAAGTAGGCTGGATAATGTAACGGGATAATGTAAACGCCATTGGCCGCGTTTCCCAGATTCGATTGTTCTTAAGACGTAAGAAGGCTCTTAAGAAGGGTTCGCCTAAGGAGGAGCGCTAAGATACGGGCGTTTCCCAGATGCCGTTTTAAGTCCCTTCTTTGGAGAGCTGTAAGATGAAGCGAAAGAAGCATCTTAAGACTCATCTTAAGACGCTCTAAGTGGGAGCTGTCCACCGCGGTGGTTCTGAAACTGAATAAATCGATGCCAAGCAAATCGAGCACCCACCTTTTTTGCAGCGCATAAGTCACACATAGCGCCATCTGGTGACCATCTTTATGTGGGTCCGGGCATGGCGCAGGAGAATCGGTGTCACAGCTGCCACACTCTGTGACACCGATGCCTGGCTGGGGCTTGTACCGCCCCCCACCACCTCAAGGAAGCTCCCCACTGAGTAAAAACGCAGCGCAGCCAGGAGCTGCTTGTCCGGGCTGGGGGCAAAGTGTCAGCGGGTTGCTCTCCGGATGTGTGGAGACACCAGAGTTATCAGCCGTTGGATCTCCGCACGGGGCAGCCGGTACTTTCCCTGGACAGCCCGGTCTGACGGCACGTCCAGTGGGGAGAAAATCTGACGCACATAGGCATTAATATAAACCGTCTGGCTTCACGCACGGCGACGCTGTTGATCGGCAGCGAGAATGTGTTGTATTGCAGCCATGGTTTTTCACACGCGCGGACTTTGGCAACATCTTTATATAAAGTAGCAGGTGGAGCCGCTTTCAATGAGGTTCAGCTGAATTCAATTAAATGTTTCCTTGATATCTGTGAAATGCAACACGGTTGTTGATGTTTTTTTATGTGTAGTACTATAAACTTGTGTGCGGAAAGCGTAAACGTATAATTCATTAAAACGTTTTTTTCTCTACTATTAGTCTATGTTTCTTGCGCCAGTGGTCCGAATTGAGCATTGTTTTATTATTTCGAAAGGTAGAGGAAATAAATTTCCCCAACGCGCATAATCTGACGAATTGGTCGCTAAGAAGGCTGTAAGAGTGGGTCAGCTCCATCTTACACTTCCGTCTTAGTGCAAGAGCTTCTTACGCTAAGAAGGAATCTGGGAAACGCGATCTTCTTTCACAGCGTTCTTAAGAGCCTCTTAAGAGGCTCTTAGCTCCAAAGAGGCTCTTAACGAATCTGGGAAACGCGGCCATTGGCTATAGGAAAAGTAGCGCAGAAATTATTTAGTAGGCAAAGGCTACCAACATTTTCAAGTACAGGCAAAATGGCCTATTTTTAAGATGTACTGGTTTCATGCACTGGAATTTTGAAGTTTGTCCAATGGCAAGAAATCACAAATAGCACGTTAGCCTTGAGGTGACTTTTGGTAGCCTAACTATGAGATCACTTGCCCCTACTCTTCAGAACCACGGACAGCTGCCTTGATGGACATTGGCCGCGTTTCCCAGATTCGATCATTCTTAAGGACGTAAGAAGGCTCTTAAGAAGGGTTCGGCTAAGAAGGAGTGCTAAGATACGGGTGTTTCCCAGATGCGTTCTTAAGTGCCGTCTTAGGAGAACCTTAAGATCGCGCCAAAGAAGCTTCTTAAGAAGCTCTTAACGGGAGCTGTCCACCACCACGGTACTGAAACTGAATCAATCGATGCCAGGCAAATCGATCACCCACCCCTCAGAGCATCACACACAGCGCCTCAACAATTGCTTTTTGAGTCGTGACCCCAAATTTCACAAGCACTGCTGTGCACACACACACACACGCACACGGTGCCCGATAAAGCTGAAGTAAACGGTCGCGATGACCACATTTAGGAAGCTTTTTGGATCGCTAGCCGACTGAGCTCCAGTTTGTGTTGGCGACGCCCCCTGACTACCGTAATGCGGCAAACGGTGCGCATTTGTAGTTTACCAGTCGTACTGAAACATTTTGACAGAGCGCCGTGAGCGCCGTGTACAACCACTATGGATCAACCAATTAACAATTTGATCCATATATAAGGCGTACCGGACTATAAGGCGCGCTGTCGGTTTTTGAGAAAATTAAAGGTTTTTAAGTGCGCCTTATAGTCCAGAAAATACGGTATGCATTAATATAAAGCGTCTGGCTCCGCGCTCGGCGACGCTGATGGTTTGCAGCCTCTGGATTAAGTTCACCGAGTGAGCTCAATTAAATCTGTTTCCTTGATATCTGTGAAATGCCACAGGGTTGTTGGTGTTTTTTCCATGTAGTACAATAAACTCATATGCAGATGTGTGTGGAAAACTTCAACGTGTAATTCAATTACCGTTTTTTCCTTCTCTATTAGCCTTTGTTTCTTGCGCCAGTGTTCCACAGCTATGAGCGCATTTCAAGAGCATTGTTTTATTGTTTCAAAAAGTGGAGGATATAAATTTCCTTGACGCAGCTTGATCACTGAGCATTTGGTCGCTAAGAAGGCTGTTAAGAGTGGGTCGGATCGATCTTACATTTCCTTCTTAGTGAAAGAGCTTCTTAAGCTAAGAGGGACTCTGGGAAACGCGTTCTTCTTTCACAGCGTTCTTAAGAGCGCTCTAAGAAGATCTTAGCACTTAAGAGCTTCTTAACAGATCTGGGAAACGCGGCCATTGTCAATGCCATAGATTTTGAGTGCAATGCCAAATATCAGATAGTGCCACTATCAGTGTATGTCTATCATTTCCACAAAAAAAGTAAATTGTCAAATATCCATTTACTTAAAAACAACACAAGTAAATATAACACAGTCAACAGCACTAAAAACCTTCAGAGACACAACAACTGAACTAAACTCAAGACACACAGGAATACAAAAGAAAGCAGTCAATTAAATAAAATTCAAAATGGAATTGTGCAAAAACTTTACAAAAACTGACCCATTGTCTCCATGAGAAACATGATAAAAATTTACATTGTATTGCATTGTGGCTCCCTTCCTTCACGCCCTCTCATTCAAATTGAACGATGCAATACAGGACAGCTTCCCAATACTCCTCCAGCGTCCGCACACCCCTGCGGTAATGCCGCTTCAGCCGCCGCAGTCTCTCATCCAGCTGCCTCCACTTCCTCCTTTGCCCTGGGCCCTGTTCCCCCCACTCAGCCCGGACACACGAGGCCTCCACATACTTTTGCTCGTCTTTGAGCCGGCGGATGAATACCCAAAGTGATGGGTGGCGAGTCCCCACAGCAGAATTCCATCTGTTATGGAAACCTGAAATAATACAAATTGGCATTAACCTCACTGTGTCACTGACTCAGCAGATCAAATGTTGTCAATAAGAGATACTGAAACTGAACATGTGCAGAGTATGTGCCAGTAGAATTAAACTGCTTTTTTTTTTAATTCTGTCAAACAAAAAGAAGTGGTGAGGTGAGAAACTTTTTAAGGTTTATTCAACCACCTAATCAAGTTTGTGATGCAATTAGTTATTTTCATTTATCCTACCGAAAAATTATATTTAGGCATACAATTTACAGTGGTGTTTTAGTGTAATAATGTTATACCCTGAGGGTTATAACATTAAGTAAGCCGTACCCTACAGTTAATAAAACTTACTTTCAACCCGGTTGTTGGTCCGGTTGTCGGACCCTCGGCCAAACACATTCCATATCGCCGGGGGGAAGAGGGCATTGACACTTATGTACGTGTCCTCCATGTACTGGACGAAGTCATTCAGCGCCGGATATCGACGTGCCAGCCGAGTGGTCTGGCGGGAGGTGGTGAAGAGGCGGGAATTTTGCCTCATCAGTGGCAGTGGGAGGTAGCCCACAGCCATGGCCTTCCTGAGCCATTTTTTCAGGTGCCTGTCATGCCGGTATTGAGCTGGAAAAGTTGAGGAAATAATAACACAAATAATTTCAAATTTACATACATATTATTACTACACCAATAGGCTATAGGACCTACTAGGCCTAGGTCAAGGCTAGTATCCAAACAATTTAGCCCATTTGTTTAATTCAGTCCATTTTAACCAAATTATCCCTTTGCATTCTTTAAAACACGCATGGTTTATCAAAACCATTTTTAAAAATCATTTTCAATCTCAAAAATTATAATGGCCGCGTTTCCCAGATTCGTTAAGAGCCTCTTTGGAGCTAAGAGCCTCTCAAGAGGCTCTTAAGAACGCTGTGAAAGAAGACTGCATTTCCCAGATTCCTTCTTAGCGTAAGAAACTCTTGCACTAAGACGGAAGTGTAAGATGGAGCTGACCCACTCTTACAGCCTTCTTAGCGATCAAATCGTCAGATTATGCACGTTGGGGAAATTTATTTCCTCTACCTTTCGAAATAATAAAACAATGCTCAATTCGGTCCACTGGCGCAAGAAACATAGACTAATAGTAGAGAGAAAAAAAAACGTTTTAATGGATTATACGTTTACGCTTTCCACACACAAGTTTATTAGCCTGGTGCTACCAGACCATCGTACTTCATTTCATTTGTACAGAAGGTCTGGCAGTGCTGTAATTGGCAAACGTTCACTCATGGAGGCGGGTGTCTGTTAAAGTTTAAAACTATTGGATCTGCCCAGTGCCACTCTGGATTAGCCAACCAATCGCATAACGTTTGGTCGTCACGTGTGTTTTGAGCCGGCTTCTGGCAACTGAAACTGGAGCGCGACTTCGACGTCATCGTTCTCAGCCACTCGCTCTGTTCGCTGATTGGACCGGCTGTCGAATCTCCGGCAAAACTAGGAAATGGGCTGTACACCCAGACTGACTACTGAAGGGAAAATAAAATTGGCCGGAAGTAGGCGGGCGGGCGGAGCCAGGCTACAAGTTTATAGTACTACACATAAAAAAACATCAACAACCATGTTGCATTTCACGGATATCAAGGAAACATTTAATTGAACTCAGCTGAACCTCATTGAAAGCGGCGCCACCTGCTACTTTATATAAAGATGTTGCCAAAGTTCGCGCGTGTGAAAAACCATGGCTGCAATACAACACATTCTCGCTGCCGATCAACAGCGTCGCCATGCGCGAAGCCAGACGGTTTATATTAATGCCTATGTGCGTCAGATTTTCTCCCCACTGGACGTGCCGTCAGACCGGGCTGTCCAGGGAAAGTACCGGCTGCCCCGTGCGGACATCCAACGGCTGATAACTCTGGTGTCTCCACACATCCGGAGAGCAACCCGCTGACACTTTGCCCCCAGCCCGGACGCGCAGCTCCTGGCTGGGGGCAGTGGGGAGCTTCCTTGAGTGGGTGGGGGGCGGCACAAGCCCCAGCCAGGCATCGGTGGCACAGAGTGTGGCAGCTGTGACACCGATTCTCCTGCGCCATGCCCGGACCCACATAAAGATGGTCACCAGATGGCGCTGTGTGTGACTTATGCATCGATTTATTCAGTTTCAGAACCACCGCGGTGGACAGCTCCCACTTAGAGCGTCTTAAGATGCTTCTTTCGCTTCATCTTACGGCTCTCCAAAGAAGGGACTTAAGACGGCATCTGGGAAACGCCCGTATCTTAACGCTCCTTCTTAGGCGCACCCTTCTTAAGAGCCTTCTTACGTCTTAAGAACGATCGAATCTGGGAAACGCGGCCAATAATGGTTATTCTACAAATAAATTATTCCTTACCTGACATGCCAAGCTCCTGAATCTTTCGCCAGAGACTCTGGCAGAAGTGGAAGTAACAGCCAGAGGTGTAGACTGTTGGCACCTCTGTCCGCAGTGCTCCCATCAAGGCTGTTTCAAAGTCGGACACCACTCTCTGTGGCATCCATCTAATGCATAGGACACAGATAGGTAGACAGTCAGACAGAAGATAAAAATTGTGTTAGGTCTTTTTGTTTTACATTGCTGTACAGAGGCATTGGGCCAAATAATATGTATTATTATTATTATTATTATTATTATTATTATTATTATTATTATTATTATTATGCCTATTTAAACACAAATATTTTTCATAGAAATATCAAGAATTGGGTGGTAGTATACTGTAGGCCTACAGACAGACAGAAGCCTACACACGCAGACACGGGCGAGCAAACATACGCACCCATGTCCCGTTATGCGCTGGATCCTGCGCTTCACGTGTCTCAGGACAGCCCGGTACATCAATTCGGTCTTCCCCGACATTAAGACCATCACAAATGGAATGGTGCGTTCCATGTACATACCATGGATGGTGACAAACTGGTAAAACGGCCTAGGGCACGTTTTAAATGTCCCGTCCATATAGATCTAAACAGAATGCAAATGCGTATTTAGCCTATGCACATTTCTTTAAATAATGACCATTTCATTGGCTATTTCAACATTAATATAGGCCCTATAGGCTAGGTTATTTTAAAAAGGGTTAGCCTATGGTTCTAACCTGACGGCACTGGGCCAGCTTGTGGAGGTTATTGTCGGTGGTGAAGACCAAAAAGCCGTGGAGCTCATGGTGTTTGGACAAGAAGTCCTCCCCTTCCCATGTCTGGGCCCATTCCCCTTCGACCTCAACGTCGTCCAAATTGTTGGGGACGGGTGGCATGAGGGAAGCCCTTTTCCTCTCCAGTTTTGACCTCACCGCCTCATAAGGTGGCATGGCCGCCAAATCCGCTACCTGGGCAAGAACCTGTTTTAACAAAGTTAGAATTTGAGTTTTCTTCATAGGCAATATGAAAACAAATAGGCCTAAATATATATTTATCGTTATACTTTATTAACCTACCTGGTCATATATCCTTTTGGAAGGACAGGATGGATCGGTGGCTACTAGGGATAGCATCTGCTCAATCAGAGCAGTGGTAGCCACCAAATCAGTTTCGGCCACGTGGCCATGTGCCCTCGGTTGGCCTAGCACCTCAATGTCGGGGTCATCGCGGTCTATATTAAATTGCCCCGTTTTCAAATAAACGTTGCACCCAGCGCGAGCGCAACGCCAATACATTATTTCATTGCGTGTTTTATTACGCACATATCTGAAATCATTGAGAATTAAGCATTTCCCACCCCGGCTATTAGCCAACTGCAAGTATGCCATGATGTCTCCGTCAAATGATGACTCGGGCTAACTGTGCCAACTAGGACCACGGGATCATAGGCTACAGTATGTCACTAAAGTAAGTACACCCTTCACATTTCCGCAAATATTTTATGATATCTTTACATTGGGAAAAAATTAAGAACTTACACTTTGATACAATGTAAAGTAGTCTATAGTCTAAACTGAGTACTTTACATTGTATCAAAGTGTAAGTTCTTAATTTTTTTCCAATGAAAAGATATCATAAAATATTTGCGGAAATGTGAGGGGTGTACTTACTTTCGTTGCATACTGTATGTCACATGATCATTTATTAAGGCCTATTTATTTATTTATTTATTTATTTATTTATTTATTTATATATATAACCTAGGCCTATATATTAGGCCTATATCTGTGTGATGACAGGGTCGCCGTGCGCGAAGCCAGACGGTTTATATTAATGCCGAAGTGCGTCTGTCAAAAAACTGACTGTCCCACAAGCATCGGGATGAAATAGTCTCCGTGCGTTTTTCTGACCAAATAATTAGATAGATAGATAGATAGATAGATAGATAGATAGATAGATAGATAGATAGATAGATAGATAGATAGATAGATAGATAGATAGATAGATAGATAGATAGCAGTCTCAAGACAAAGACAAGACAGACGGATGCATAGCCTACTACCGACGTTATTTCAGTGATGGTTCCCTGGGCCTAGAACCATCATTTCACGCCTTGTGATTTAATTTTCGTTGCTCTACAGTATTTCGTATATTATTTTGTTGAAAATATTCATGTTTGGCGGGAAATTGGCGCAGAAAACCGTCATTGTAAAATAGTGTAGGCCTAAACAATCGCCTGCCGTTATTTGCGCTGGGCGCTTATTCAGCAAAACGGTTTTCCAGTCGCTTAAAAAAACGAGGCGGCTATCTACATAGTTGGGGAAATAGGCTACAGGAAAAATTATTCTGTCGGAATGGCGGTACGAAAGTGTGTCGTAGTGGGGGGCTGGAGGAATGGAAGTACGTCGGAGTGGAGGGATGGAGGAAAGAGGGGCTGTCGGAGTGGGGGCCTGTCGGACTGTCAGCATGCACCCGATATGAGACACCTCTCCTCCCCACTGAGTTTGCAGATGTCAGCTGGAGGAACAAGGCTTTATTGCCTCATCCAAATGACAGTGCACATCTTGCGTGTGAAATGATCGTGGTGGAGGGGAACTTAATTATATATTGATTCACCTTCTTCTTAGGTGGACCACCTTTTCAGACCCGGTGTGTGTGTGTGTGTGTGCTCATCAGAAACCAAAATCGTGAATGTTTTACAGGGCTCAACGCTAAGGTTTTTTTTTACTTGCCCGGTCGGGCAAGTGGGTCTGAATTCTACTTGCCCGAAGTAAATTTTTACTGGCCCCTATATAAAAATGTTTTTATTAGTGGTGTACAAATATTTGTTATATTCGCTCTTTATTTAAAATGTATATGTAGCGCCCTTCTAATTTGATTAAATGAGGTTTTCCTACATGTACAGTTTATGCTAAATTGTCACTAATGTGGGCCTGAAATGGTAATGATATTGTTGACATGTATCTGGTTAATTTGGGGAAGTTTGTGTGAGATATAGAAACGTCCTATGTTTTGAAGAGCCCTTGAACCCCTCAAGAGCAGCGAAGAGCTGTAGTCCACAAAAGCGCTCTGCACAAAACCTGACCGTATCCAGCTTCTACTCGCTAAATTGTTCCATTCTTTGCACGAAAAAATACCATCTAAATCCATACAAAACATATGTGTAATCGAAGGCATTTCATGACTGGGACCAGAAAATAATACATTTCTTTCCATTGACTACCGTTGTATTTTTTCGAGCCGATAGGCCCCATGCCCCGGAAGTAAGGGACTTCCGCTTAACAGCTCTATTGGGGATTAACCTGTCGGATTGTCAGAGGGGCGGGAGATACAAAAGAATTGTCCGTGGATGAGAGAAAAAAGAAGCTGCGAGAAGAAGCTGAAGAGATGTTATGTGGAGAAAACTTAAAGTTAACTTGAAGAACAGTTATACTATTTACCGGTTGCAACCGGGCGTTTGCATGAAGGTTTGTTTATTTTGTTAAAAGTGTAAACGAGCGTGTTTTAGAAGTGTGGCTTTTTGTGTACGAGTGCGGGACTGCTTTGCTAGCGGTTAGCATAACCAACTGCGTGTACGGGAGAAGCCAGGACAAGGACGGACTTTGCCACGTGCTGCAGCAGAGGAGTTGTTGTTGGACCGAGCATCAAGACAGGTTCCTGATCGTGTAGCTGCCTCTTGGAAGAGGTTGCCTTTTCAAGGAGTTTACCGTGTCTTTTAGCCTGATTCGGGTGTGAGTATATGGACTTTTCTTTTGAAGAGGATTTCTGTATGAGCTACAACAAGCGCGCCAACACTGGTACCAGTAACTGAACCTTTCAAAAACCCCGGGGTATTAGTATTTAGGGTAAAGCTGTGTTTTCATGTGTTCATGAGTCAATCTAAGTCAAAGGGAAAAAGAGAGCTGAGTTATATTGTTTATAAATAAAACGGATTAATATTGCTCTCAAATCTTGTCTTTCCAATGTTTTTTTTCATGTTGATTGTATTGTTTCATATTGAATAAGGGCTATAGTTACAGTTGAAATACACTGCATGGGAAATCAATGCTCATTGCCAGTATAGTTACATTAATAAACTAACCAGGCCTCTTGGCATCTTAGCCAGAGTCATCCTTAAGTTGTGTTTAGTGTACATCATTCCAGAAAATATATTTCGTAGCTCTCACCATTTCACAACCCATGCATTAACTTTTATATGTTAAAGGGACATTCTATAAAAGTAATTTAGTCAAACCAGAATTGAGTGAGAGGGCTACATATAAACTAGTGCAGTCAGTTTAACGTGTTACTAACGACGTTAACGCAAACCCGTTTTAACGGCATCAATTTTTTTATTGTGCGATTAACGCTCGTCATGGCCTAGCAAACGTTGTGTTTTTTTCACATGCTATTGTATCAACTACTAATGTTAGAACAGCTGAAACAACACAAACTCTACATATGGCTCGCATTTAAGTTACTGTTAATTCAAACGGAACATGTCCTACAGCGTAATTTCACATTAAAATCATTTAACTGGCAAACTGGCGAAACGTCAAATCAATTCTGACTTTTATTTTGAAGCAGAAACCAGAACAGCACTTCCTAGCTCAGCTGCGCGACCTTCACTAGTCTTCCGTGTGTGACTCGGGGACTACGCGGAAAAAGAACAGAAAAGAAAGCTTGTCATTTGCAAAAGTACTACTTATATAACCCTACGCGCACACCAAAACCTCCATGAATGTTAGTGGTCATTCATTTTAACTTTAATTTTCGCTACGAAGGGCGACTCGAGCCTCAGCTGTAGCAGCACCATAGCAACCACCTGCACGCAGGCGTATAGTGTGTCCACTCCACACTAGTCTACTTGCCAGCCCAGAGGGCCCCATTGTGAAACCAGACATGTTGAGTACCACAAAGTTTTATGTTAGAAATGTAAAGTATGGGTCCCCAGTAGGTAGAAACTGCCGGATGCTAAGTTGTATATGTTGGGCAATTTGCATAGCATAATTAGCATTAATTAGCATAATTACCTATATGACGATATTTCAGCAACCGCTTGGCCAATTTGGACAATATGCATGTGCTTTTGGGGGTTATTGAGGATGCTGAATCCATTTCTGACATTTTCAAAATAAAAAAACGGCAGTTTAAACTGAAATTGGCCTTATTTCAACTCAAGGTTTAGCGATTTTGATGAATTTGGTGTCGATTTTGAGGTTTTTTATATGTATAATACACTGATCCTGCATTTCAGAATTAAGGGCTCCATGTAATGACATTTGTGTGAGTGTATAGATGTAATATTTCTTCAGAAAAGTACAGTTCTGTTCTCTTTTTTGTTTACTTTTTGCTGTGCAACATTGTCTATTTGACCTGTATCATTGCCTGTGGTAACTGCTGCGGTCGGAATAATGACCGGATTGAAAGACTGACAAAAGGCATCTCTTTATATGGATTATCGTCTCAAAGCAAGTAAATTGATCAAATACAAGCAGACAAACACAATTACAGTGTGTATAGCTAGTGCGTTTCTAATTAAAACATTTCATAATATCTCTATAGGCCTCCCAGGCAAAAAAAAAAGTATACTTTAACATACTAAATTTAAGCAAACTTAGTGTACTTTATAAGCACAAAATTATTGTACTCAAAGTGTGTTATTTTCGAGTACTAAAAATATACTTACACTCAACAAAAATATAAACGCAACACTTTTGTTTTTGCTCCCATTTTTCATGAGATGGACTTAAAGATCTAAAATTCATTCCAGATACACAATATTACCATTTCTCTCAAACATTGTTCACAAATCTGTCTAAATGTGTGATAGTGAGCACTTCTGCTTTGCTGAGATAATCCATCCCACCTCACAGGTGTGCCACATCAAGATGCTGATCTGACATCATGATTAGTGCACAGGTGTGCCTTAGACTCTCCACAATAAAAGGCCACCTTGAAATGTGCAGTTTTGTCTCACAGCAAAATGCCACAGATGCCACAAGCATTGAGGGAGCGTGCAATTGGCATGCTGACAGCAGGAATGTCAACCAGATCTGTTGCTCGTGCATTGAATGTTCATTTCTTCACCATAAGCCGTCTCCAAAGGCGTTTCAGAGAATATGGCAGTACATCCAACCGGCCTCACAACCGCAGACCACGTGTAACCACACCAGCCCAGGACCTCCACATCCAGCAGGTTCACCTCCAAGATCATCTGAAACCAGCCACTGAGACAGCTGCTGAAACAATTGGTTTGCATAACCAAACAATTTCTGCACAAACCGTCTCAGGGAAGCTCAACTGCATGCTCGTCGTCCTCATTGGGGTCTTGACCTGACTCCAGCTCGTCTCCGTAAGAGACTTGAGTGGGCAAATGACGATGGCGTCTGGCACGTTGGAGAGGTGTTCTCTTCACGGATGAATCTCGGTTTACATTAGTCAGGGCAGATGGCAGACAGCGTGTGGCGTCGTGTGGGTGAGCGCTTTGCTGATGTCAATGTTGTGGATCGAGTGGCCCATGGTGGTGGTGGGGTTATGGTATGGGCAGGCATCTGTTATGGACGAAGAACACATCCTGAGGCCCATTGTTGTGCCATACATCCATGAACATCACCTCACGTTTCAGCAGGATAATGCACAGCCCCATGTTGCAAGCATCTGTACACAATTCTTGGAAGCTGAAAATGTCCCAGTTCTTGCATGGCCAGCATACTCACCGGACATGTCACCCATTGAGCATGTTTGGGATGTGCTTGTATATGACAGCGTGCACCACTTCCCACTAATATCCAGCAACTTCGCACAGCCTTTGAAGAGGAGTGGACCAACATTCCACAGGCCACAATTGACAATCTGATAAACTCTATGCGAAGAAGATGTGTTGCACTGCATGAGGCAAATGGTGGTCACACCAGATACTGACTGGTTCTGAGTCCCCAGACCCCCAATAAAGGAAAAAAATGCACATTTCAGAGTGGCATTTTATTGTGGACAGTCTAAGGTACACCTGTGCACTAATCATGATGTCAGATCAGCATCTTGATGTGGCACACCTGTGGGGTGGGATGGATTATCTCAGCAAAGCAGAAGTGCTCACTATCACACATTTAGACAGATTTGTGAACAATGTTTGAGAGAAATGGAAATATTGTGTATCTGGAATTAATTTTAGATCTTTAAGCCCATCTCATGAAAAATGGGAGCAAAAACAAAAGTGTTGCGTTTATATTTTTGTTGAGAGTAGTATACTAATGATATATCATTATTGCTACTTAAGATATACTAAAATACATCTTAGTGTACTTGACTGTACTATTTTGGGAAATACTTAAGATTAACTTAAATATACTTAAGCACACTTTTCTCTACTAATACTGTACTTATTTATAATGTTCTTAAGTTCGATTTAAAGTATACTTAAATCCACTTTTCAGATTACTATTAATACATTTAGAATATACTGGAAATGTATTTCTAATTTAATCTTAATGTATTGCCATTGTATTTTAAATATATTTACAAAAAATTATTAAAATAATAAAAAGTTGTACTTAAGTACAACTTTTTACAAAATAGTACAGATAAGTACACTAAGTTGTACTTTAGTATGTCTAAAGTAGCACTCGTGATATATCATTAGTATACTAAGTACGTTTTTAGTACTCGAAAATAACACACTTTGAGTTCAATAATTTTGTGTTTATGAAGTACACTAAGTGCTTAAATTTAGTATGTTAAAGTATACTTTTTTTTCACCTGGGATGGCTATATGAAATTATTTGTAAATTACTGTACAAAACAAACATAAAAACAGGCCTAACAATGTCATGATGTAGAACAATAAATACCTTTTTTGGAGATCCTGGTGCACTGCAGATTTAATCTCCTTCACGATCCCAGAGTCATTGGGGGTCAGTTGCATTTCCTCCAGAAGGTTGGCTCTAAGGGGTGCGATGACAGACAGAGTAGGGGTACCTTCCGGAGACATCACCAAGGTGGCTTTCTTCAGTGTCTTCAGAGCATGTGCAACGTCCTCTGCTGCTGTTATGTCTGCCTCTGTAAGGGCGCACAGATCCTTTTCCTGTTTTCGTACTTCTGGGGAAAAAAGTGCAGCGGACACAGCTGGTTGCTGCTCCAAAAATCTTTCCAGCATTTCTAATGCGCTGTTCCAACGCGTTGGTACATCAGTCACTAGTTTATGCTGTGGGAGATCCAACAAATTCTGTTTGTTCTTGAGTGCATGATTGGCTAGCGTGCTTCGGTGGAAAAAGGTGGAGATGCGCCTCACTCTGCCGAGAAGCCGTGAGACGGCAGGGATTTTAAGCGCATCCTGAGAAGCTAAATTGAGTATGTGGGAAAAGCAGCCAACATGCAAACACTCAATGAGACTGACCGCAAGCAGCATGTTTGCAGCATTGTCTGTGACGATTGCTGGCACTTTCTCCACTAACCCCCATTCATTCATTGCCTCCTTCAACAGGTTCGCTATATTGATCCCTGCGTGGCTTTCGTTCATGGCTCTAGTCTGCAGCACATGTGAAACTAGTGCCCACTCGTTAGAAATTAAATGAGAGGTAATAGTTACGTGTGAGTCCGTCGCTCTCGACGTCCAACCGTCACATGTAAGAGACACATTCTGTCAATTTCAACGACTGCAAAACCGAGGTCTTTTTCTCTTCGTACAGCTTCGGAATGGCGACTTCTGTCATGTATTTGGGTGTTGGTATGACGTATCGTGGTTCGAGCGTGTGTACCATCTTCTTAAAACCCTCGTTTTCGACGACACTGTACGGCCGCAGCTCTTTGCATATAAAGACAGCCACGGACTCTGTTATTTTCTGTGCGCGGGCAGAACATGGCGGCAGTTTGCACATTATGTTGAGATGCGTTTGTTTCGAATCCGTGGGTTTAGCCATGGGTTGCTGCAGAACTTCTGCATGGTGTCGGCTCAGATGGTTTTGCAGGTTTGTCGTGTTGTTACAGTATTTCAGAACCGCCTGGCAAAGTTTGCACAACACCTTACTTTTATCTCTTTCCTGTGTTCCAGGTTTACACGGGAATACAAAATGAGTCCACACGTCTGCTTTCAGGGTTGAAGGCGGCGGCTTAACGGAGCAGCTACTCATCCCGGTCGCCATGTTGATATGGTCAAGTGCGGCCCCCGTCCGTATTGCGCGAATCACAGGAGGGTGTTGCTCACAAAGCCCCAACTGGCCAGGGTGTTGAATCGATTCAGAAAATTGCTGAATCGATATTGAATTGCAGGGAAAATAATAGCAATGCATTGCTGAATCGATATTTTTACCCACCCCTAATTCATGCCACTTGTATGCTCCTTGTCTGTGCTTTTTGTCTTTCTTTAAATACTTATGTGTTTTAATCGTGCTATATGTTCATGCACTTTTATCTGTTTCTGTATGCTTCATGTTTTTCACACATCGCCAACCTGTTATGTGCTGGAGAAATCATTGTGTCGTTTTGTTTGTCTGTGCTTGTGTCATTTTGTTTTTGTGCTCGTGTTGTATTTTTCTTCTTTTAATGTTTCTTTTTTTCTTTCTACCTGCCAGGGACTACAGGTGAAAATTAGCCTGCATGGCTAAATCTGGCACATTTACATGTTGAACTTTGGTGCTCATGTCTATTAATGTGCGCTGCCTGTCCCTTTTAAGTAAAGAAAAAAAAATAATAATAATTTCAGTTTGTGTAACCGGTACCTGGTGTCTTTTAATAAACACTGCTACTAGTATACAACCAATAAACAATATGTGGGCTAGACTATCAGAAGATTCTACGGTTCGTGAAGGAGAGATATGATAACTGTCTGCACAAGAAATGACACACGGAAACAAGAGATATATATTTCAAAGGTAAGAGAATGTCTTTTTTTTTCTTATTTTCAAAGCTGTTTTTCTCTCTTACCTTTTGGTTTTATTTAAAAGTAGAAATAGGATAACCAGAACAATTATATAGAATATAAAATGATTTAAAAATAAAATGTGGAAAAGATTAAAATGATCACAAACACCTTTCTTATTTATACCCTTATTTTATGTCACCTTTCCTTGTTTAATTTACTTTAATTAATTTGGTATTAAGAACTTTTAATGTATTTATCTATTTAGTTTTTATTATTTATGGCCACTTTTCTTATTTATTATCAAGATATCTATGTTTAGGTTTAGGTTTATATTATCTATTTATTATTAATTATATTATGGCCACTTCTCTTATTTAATAAGAAATTATCAATATTTAGGTTGCTATTTATTTGTTATATATTCTCACTGAAACCAGGAAGTTTTTTAATTTAAACACCTTGCTCTTAGGCAAAGACTCTGGAAAAGAGTCAACCATTTAAAATAAAATATAAACAGGTTTCAAAATACCTCTTACTAATGAAAACATCCCTCAATTACACATTTCAATTACACTAATAAAACACAGTAAAAAATACAATCAGCCTATTCTAAAGTTTGAATCAGTCCATGTGGAAACCACCCGTTTGATCCTCTTGACGACAAATCTAAATATATCAATGTCTCTTGTCCTACCACACTGCAGAAACTCTAAGTATTTTCCCTTCATTCTGGGTCGCTCTGATGGGGTAGCTTGCCAGTCTGCACACCGCTGCGGGACTCCAGGGAGGGCGAGCAGGATACAGACGTTCCAGGGTTTCAATATTCTTTTTTTTCGATCCACACAAAAAACCCGGCCTTGACAACACAGCCAAAAGACTCATTAGTAGTTTGTCTATCTAATACATTTCAGTCACTTTTCTATAAATTATATCATATCTTAGGAAACTTAACACAGTGTAAAACATAAATTATTGACACTTTTAACTCTCTATATACAGTATCTCACAAAAGTGAGTACACCCCTCACATTTCTTCAAATATTTCATTATATCTTTCCATGCGACAACACTGAATAAATGACACTTTGATACAATGTAAAGTAGTCAGTGTACAGCTTGTACAACAGTGTTAATTTACTGTCCCCTCAAAATAACTCGACACACAGCCATTAATGTCTAAACTGTTGGCAACAAAAGTGAGTACACCCCTAAGAAAAAATGTCCAAATTGGGCCCAAAGTGTAAATTTTTTGTTTTTGCCATCATTATTTTCCAGCACTGCCTTAACCCTCTTGGGCATGGAGTTCACCAGAGCTTCACAGGTTGCCACTGGAACCCTCTTCCACCCATTCATGACGACATCAAGGAGCTGGTGGATATTAGAGTCCTTGCGCTCCTCCATCTCCCGTTTGAGGATGCCCCAAAGATGCTCAATAGGGTTTAAGACTGGTGACATGCTTGGCCAGTCCATAACCTTTACCCTCAGCTTCTTTAACAAGCCAGTGATCGTTCGGAGGTGTGTTTTGGGGTCGTTATCATGTTGCAGTACTGCCCTGCGGCCCAGTTTATGAAGGGAGGGGGTCATGCTCTGCTTCAGTATGTCACAGTACATGTTAGAATTCAATGAACTGTAGATCCCCAGTGCTGGCAGCACTCATGCAGCCCCAGACCATGACACTCCAACCACCATGCTTGACTCTAGGCAAGACACACTTGTCTGTGTACTCCTCACCTGGTTGCCGCTCCACACTCTTAACACCATCTGAACCAAATAAATGTATCTTGGTCTCATCAGACCACAGGACATGGTTACAGTAATCCATGTCCGTAGTCTGTTTGTCTTCAGCAAACTTTTTGTGGGGTTTCTTGTGCATCATCTTTAGAATAGGCTTCCTTCTGGGACGACAGCCATGCAGACCAGTATGATGCAGAGTGCGGCGTATGGTCTGAGCACTGACAGGTTGACCCCCCACCCCTTCAAGCCCTGCAGCAATGCTGGCAGTATTCATAGGCCTATTTTCCAAAGCCAACCTCTGTGTACGACGCTGACCATGTGCACTCAACCTTCGTAAACTGGGCCGCAGGGTGGTATTGCAACATGATAACGACCACAAACACACCTCCAAGACGACCAGTGGCTTGCTAAAAAAGCTGAGGGTAAAGGTTATGGCCTGGCCAAGCATGTCTCCAGACCTAAACCCTATTGAGCATCTTTCGGGCATCCTCAAACAGAAGGTGGAGGAGCGCAAGGTCTTTAATATCCACCAGCTCTGTGATGCTGTCATAAATGGGTGGAAGAGGGTTCCAGTTGCAACCTGTGAAGCTCTAGTGAACTACATACCCAAGAGGGTTAAGGCAGTGCTGGAAAATAATGGTGGCCACACAAAATATTTACACTTTGGGCCCAATTTGGACATTTTTTCTTCGGGGTGTACTCACTTTTGTTGCCAGCAGTTTAGACATTAATGGGCTGTGTGTCGAGTTATTTTGAGGGGACAGTAAATTAACACTGTTGTACAAGCTGTACACTGACTACTTTACATTGTATCAAAGTGTCATTTATTCAGTGTTGTCGCATGGAAAGATATAATGAAATATTTGAAGAAATGTTAGGGGTGTACTCACTTTTGTGAGATACTGTAAATCTGTTCAAATAAAACACTTCAAAAACCCATTTAAATTGTGTTTTCATTCTGTTGTTATATACTCAGCAAGCTATAGATCACTGGAAGAATTTATCATTTCAAAGCTAGCACCATTAACTCACAGCTTTACAGCTCATATTGTTTTTCACCATAAGGCAAATAAACACAGCTAGCAGCATCACTGACACATCAACACACCGCAACATCACACAGTGGAAGAAATGCTCAACCCACCACTAAACCTACAGTCCGGCCATCAGACCACAGCCCCAGCAACGGGCCTCACATCCCCTCCCCCAGATCAGTCACGGCACGCCAAGTGCAGTGTCACTGCGCACTATGCTAGAAAGTTAGCAAACAGCGTTAGCCGCGGCTAGTTAGCTGCTAGTTAGCTAAAAAACACAACAATTCTAAATCTAATATTTACACCGGGAGACTCACCAAGGGTTTCGAAATCACTGTGAGCTTTTCGGGACTTTTAGTGACGGGGGGAATCTCTTGTGTAGCCAACTGTTTCAAAAAAATAGTCGCTAACGGTCGTTCTCTCTGTAGCTGGTCCCGAAAAGAACCAATCACAGTAGCTGACGGTTAGAAGAGGCGGGTCTAATTTCTTATTGGCTACTGAGCCAAAATAGTTGCCATGCGATGTATTTTATTGACATGTGATTCAACAAATCACACCATATTAATCCGATACCATAAAATAAATGCACTTATTTGCAATACTTTCTTATATGTCTATCACTTTGTCTCACTATTTAAAACGACAATACTCAAGCCATGTATTTCTTTGTGATAAGTAACAATTATTCTACTGGGTTTTGATTCAAATCTGATTAAATTAATAGGTGTCATGTAACCCTACGTACATTTGCATCACAGGCCAGCAAAGAAGTGAATGAATGATTGAATGAATGATTTTATTTGACCATTTTGTTATAAAAACATAAACAGCACTCTGGCACACATTAAAATACATAAAATAGCCAGGGATAGACACAACAAAGCCCGAACGCTTATTTCCATTGTGGTCCCTGTACACAAAACATACACAAAATATACACATACATAAAAATCACACACACAACAATGACCCCCACTAAGGCAAGCCTAATTATGCCTAAGCCATTTTTTTAGGGCCTTTTTAAAATTGCCCAAACTCCCGACCACTTTGAGCGCTCCCGGTAACCTGTTCCACAGTGCAGCACCCGCATAAAAAAAGGAATCCTTTCCCATGTTGGTCCTCACCCTAGGTGGTACAAAATCAGTGGTGCTACCCCTAGCGGCATGTGTGTGAACTTCACTTACACGATTAAAATAGTTTCTAAAATATTTGGGAACATCCCCATTTAAAATCTTATGTACCATACACAGTTTAATCTGAGATACCCAATCAACAACTTTCAACCAACCCAACCTCTCAAAGTGGGAAGATTCCAGATGAGTTCTCATGGGGAGGTAAAAAATAAGCCTAACCAACTTATTCTGCGAGGTCTGAAGCCTGTTTCAAATGCACCGTGACGCCACTGTACCATGAGCCACACGCATAGTCATAATAAGGCTGAATTAAAGCTCCTGCTAAAATTAACATTGTTCTTTGATCCAGAAACTTTGAAATTCTGGCCAAAAAACGGATTATGTGATTTATTTTGGTGATTGCCTTTTGAGCCTGACCTACACCAGATAAGTTACAATCTAAAACACAGCCAAGGTAACTGACTGATTCCTTGGATGTAATTTTCGAATATCCAGCTAAAACCTTAAAATCCGAGGCTTTTTTCAGTTTAATTTTTGATCCAAACAATATGGACTCAGTTTTCCCCATGTGAAGTGATAACTTGTTGTCAGACATCCACCTGCTAACAGTTCTGCAGAAAGTGTTCTTTCAATAAAATGCTTATCTTTGTGAGAAACTACCAGCGCAGAGTCATCTGCATATAAAAAAAAAAGATTACAAGAACAAACAGACTGTAGGTCATTTATATATAAAAGAAAGAAAAGTGGCCCCAAAACACTCCCTTGAGGAACCCAACAGACCATGCTTAGTGGTTGAGACATTGTACCCCCAATGTCCACCACCTGCTATTCTCCAGATAGGAGCCCACCCATTTCAGTGCTAAGTCACTAAAACCAATGGTCAACCGTATCAAAGGTCTTCTGTAGGTCTAACATGACCATGCCACAGAAGTGACCATTATCCACCTCTTTTTTAATAAAATCAGTTAGAAACAGTAAACATGAATCTGTAGAATGAGATTTACGGAAGCCAGATTGGAACTCATAAAGTATATTTTGTGAAGATAAGTATTTGTCAATTTGTTCAAAAATTACCTTTTCGATGATTTTTGACAGACTACTCAAAATAGAGAGAGGTCTATAGTTGCCAGGATCCAGTTTACTCCCTTTCTTATAAAGCGGAATCACTCTGGCAATCTTGAGATCATTGGGAAAATGCCATTGTTCTATAGAACTGTTTACAATATGAGTGATGCATGGGGTAATGATCTCTGCAGCATCCCTTAGGAACCGTGATGGAATAGAGTCTAATCCTGTGGCTTCAGAGCAATCAAGTCTTTGGAGCTTCTCAAGAACATGTGCCTCAGACACCTTTTCAAAGAGGAAGCCACCCGTCTGAATCCCTAACTGAGAGTAATAATCTCGCACATGGCTTTCACCATATTGACCAGTCAGGCCAGGTAGCTTATCCACAAGCTTGCTGGCAACAGATGAAAAATGTTCATTAAAGCCATCTGCTACTTTCTCCTTTTCTGATGTAATATTATTACCAAGATTTAGAGTGATGTCAGTGGGATGAGAAAGTATTTTTTTAAATTAATATAAGCAAAGCAGCGTCTTTGTCTTTTTCTCTTTTCTTGTAGGAGAAGTTTTTTTTTTTTGTCCAAGTGTATCCCTGTGCCACCCACCCCTCCTGGGCCCGGGACAACTGTACAGGTGTGTCCCCCTTGACAGGTCTGCCCGCTTACCCAAGTAAACTCTTAACGAGGGCAAACTGCACCCAGCTGCCAAACTTTGTTTGCGCCGGTATATACTTAGTGAAAATTCCTTTGTAGATATGGTACTAAAACGGGGCAGATTGCGGGCGCTATTTCGCCGCAATTCATGGAGCTATTAGCGCGTGCAATCCATGCTTAGTGGATGTGGCCCTTGAAGTTATACCATTCTGATTCTGCAGGGTCGAGAGCAAAGAGCATGATGGGAGTCCTGCCAGCAGGGAGCTGTAGTATAGTAAGGAAATGACCAGAGATTGGACAAGGAACTGCTTTTGTAAGAAATGCATCGATAAATGTTGTACAAAGTAAATTGACAGGATGGCACATTGGCTGTGATGTTGGTCTTATAAGGCAGCTGGCTGTCTGTAGTCATGTTATAGGTTTTGGCAGTGAGAGAAGGGGAGGAACGATAATAAAGAGGTGTTAGCCAGGGCAGAAGAATGTTTTGTAAATATCTTATCACATTTTTCGGATATTGAGATTGTGATTTACGTTTATAAGTTTCTAAAGTTAAGTTTCAGTTCACTATTTATCGGTTAACAGTGTTATATACACTTTGTATTTAGCGAGATAATGAGTCATGATGTTGAATTCCTTGCATTGCCTTCATGAGCACTTTTCTTACCGAGTGATAGTTGCAAATGACTCTGAAATAGTAGTTTGTTTACCACATACTGGGCTGGAACATCACATCTTTAACTTGAAATTTCGGCAATGGCTATGGTGCTGGTATAGGTTTGTTGTGTTCCCTTGTGATGTGCCAACTGTTCCATGACTGGCCCTGCACAACACCTTATTTTGTTGCACATCTGTTGTCTTGAATTCAAAATATTACTCAAGTTGTGCAAAACTGTTTCAGTTTTTTGTCTGCACCACAAATGTAACGTTATGCTTAACGTTACATTACCTTACGTTAGTTGTTGGTGGGCCTGTACGTCACATTGGGTCAATTCTGAAAGGTGAGCATGACTGTCACACAAGGAAGATGGCATGAATATGTAAAACCATTGACAGCGGTTTAAACCATGGATCAGACACGTTGCATAATGTATATCCTAGATTGCAGCCTTTTGTGATTTGCTTATTGCATTGTCTCAAATCACTCAGCCCTAGTCTTAGCATATGTAGTAGTGCCATGAAGGACAGCGATGTTTACCAAAGACTGAGGAGGAACCAGCTAGCCTGGCATAAAGAGAATTAAGATAACCTGCATGTGAGAGTAGGTAAAACCTGTTGACTTTGATCAGAATTGCAACAGTACATATCCCATGAGAGGTGATAATAGATATGAAATGTTTTAGCATAAAAGAGGGCGAAAAAGGAAACATAGAACTGAGCCCAAAGGGGACTCCAATGGAGAGATCCTGTGCTGTGGAAAGACACCTCTTATGTTAGCTGCTAACAACAGGTCTCTCAACAGGAAGTACACCTTAAGGAAGACGACTCTGAGATATCCTTGTTGCAGGAAATGGGAGCGCATACCCTGTTGGTTAACAGCCTGCAGTGTGTGAAGAATACTAGGCGGGAGGATGAAGTAGTAGCCCTGAGCTTAGCTCAGCGGAGTCCCTCTGTGACCACCAGTAGTGCAGTCTTTATGGACTAAGCTGCCCTGAAGCCAGAATGCTGGCGCTCTACAGGGCACAGGTCTTTATGAGTCAGAGTCAAATAAAAGCTATGCTAAAAGCCAAAGATGGTGACTTCCATCCTCTTTCCTTGTCTTTTAACATACCTGTACTCCTGGAAGCTTTGAATTTCATACGGCTGATCTGTCTTTCAATTAGAAACTAATCTGTCTGTCGTAAGGGTTTTAGTTGAGGAGACATATTCCTGTTATTTTTTTTTTAATGGGGAATGAGCAATTAGTCATTAATGAAAAGTGTTAGATCTCTTGTGTTACAATAATATTCAATAATATTCTCTGGTCTTTAAACACATTTTGTTTTACAGTAGTGATGACAGTGATATTGGAGAAGCAATTTTAGATTTTCTTTAATTAAATCAAGAAATTCATTAGTTAAAGTAATACAAATTTCATTGGCTAAAAAGTAATTTTGTTTAGGATAGGCGTAACGTTTAGCCAACTTACGATAGCATATTTTTTAATGCTTTTTGGGACTAATAAATTGTGCGATTTTTGCTGTTATGCCTCGTTACTTGGATTTGGGCATTTTTTTATGAGGCTGCTAATGAAAAATGAGAGTGAATTCAGATCTATGCTGTGTAGGCTGTGTGTGTGTGTGTGTGTGTGTGTGTGTGTGTGTGTGTGTGTGTGTGTGTGTGTGTGTGTGTGTGTGTGTGTGTGTGTGTGTGTGTGATTGCAAATGAGTCAGGATGTGTGTATTGGCTTTCTACATGCGTGATGTTCAAGTGAGAAAGGGTGTGTGTGTGTGTGTGGCTCAGACCTGCTAGCGAAGTATTCTGGGATGGGTCTGCTGGCTGAGGTCTGCACTCATGGCTGCCTCGGCTGGAGTTAAGGCAGCCATTAATAGGCCTGTTACTGGAGGTCAGTGGGGTTCTACACGCACGCACACACACACACACACACACACACACACACTACATGCTAGTGGTTGCACATTACCCACAGCTTACCGAGGTCCACAGGTATATACCAATGGAGACTCAACATTAGAGGCAGCTCACTGGATAGGGTCTGGTAATCACTTAACATAATGTACCAGTTATGCTCACTGTGTCACATCGAGCAATGGGAGGTTCAGGGATTGTATATGTGTTGTTTATCAGACTGGTATTCAGTAAGAACAATGTGGCTTATAGTTTCACTGAAAGATGATCTGAATAATGTAGATGACACTTTATACACATGTGTATGTCGGCCCCCTAAGGCTGTGTACACAATTTGGTGATGATAGGTTGGAAATCCATGACGTAGATGCCCATTTTCCCCCTCTTTCTCCTTTCTTCCCCCCTTGACAGACTATTGTTCTAAGGCTAAGGCTGTGTACACAATTTGGTGATGTTAGGTTGGAAATCCATGAAGTAGATGTCACTTGAAGCAGGGCTGTACGCTTATTTTTTTAGGTGGTAGCACTGGTGCTAGCAAGCAAAAAAATTCAGTAGCACAAAAATAAATTTGGTAGCACACAGAGTATGATCCAAAACTTGCATAACCTTAACCCTTGCGTTTCGCTCTAATTACCTTTGAGCATGTCATCTTGGTCTCATATGAGATTCTCAATTAATATTATATCCTAGTGTGTGCAGTAATAATTATGGAAAAATGAATAGGGGTGCACTGATTTAGAAAAAATAATCGAACCTGCCAATTGCAATTTTTTGCTGATTCAGAATTATTATTATTATAATGTCCTTCTGTTAATTAAAACCAAACTTTAAAACATTAAACATAGCCTATTAAATAAATAAGTATACATATTGGTACAATTTAGGATAAATTAAATAGGTTGTTGTGAATGTGTTGGGAGTAGCTTTTCAGTGGCCTATTTAAAACTTTGTTTAAATAGACTAGGCTACTGTTGACTGCTCCCTGCAGCTGAATGAGTTGCCTTTCAAGCTAGATAAAAGCGCTAACTTCCTGTTCTTACCAGCTTCAAAATAAAAGTCAACTCACGTTTGGCTAGTAACAGGCTTTTAATGTGAAGGCGCACAGGAAATGTTCTGTTTGTACACGCGCTAACTTAACTGCGGTAATGTGCCATCTCCTTCCGGTAATTGCCGTAGGTGAAGTTTTTATACCTAGAATCGCTGCACGAGCTCAGATCCCGAGGACACATATCTTTCACCAGCCAAAGTGGAGGGTGGACTCAATAACTTACTTGCCTAAGACTCATTTACCCGCAGTGTTAATGTAGAGCCCTCTAAGCAGTGTTGTGCAGCGCTCCTCTGTGTTTCAAAGACAGCCTCTCCTCATTAGCAGGCTGTTGCACGAGTGCGAATGGATTTGTATTCATCTTCGCACGTGATCAATTTCAGTAGCAAATGCGATCAAAACTGTCGCACTGTACAGCCCTGCTTGAAGGTATTTCAGGTCATGCAAATTAGGGAAGAAAAAAAAATCATGGCTGACCCCTTTGGTCCAGAGGCTTTATTGTAGAGCACCATGAGCTGTACATGTCTAAGACATTTCAAGTCAATCAGAGTCAGGGGCAAGGGTGTGGCCTGTCATACATTGCATATTTTTATTATGGTTTTCGCATTTGTGATGCCCCCTATGGATTAATCTTGACTTGCTTTGGGGGACATACTACCACATGTCTATTGCACACATCCAGCAAGTTTTATGATGATAGGACCTACGGTCAATGAGTTATGGCCAATTAGCTGCTTAGCCCGCCCCTGCGTAAACGTTTTGGTCAACGGTGCCCATGTTTTTGAAGCTATCCTACTGATTTTTATCGGACATTTGTTTCTACGTCCTCCGAGGCTTTGTGAGAAATTTGGTGTTGATACAGTGAAATTTGAGAAAGTTTTGGTTAAAAAACTGTTACAGGCCTATATCATATTTTTATGGGTAAATTAGGTGAGTAATTTTAAAAAATGTTTACATTTTAAATATCTATAGAGAAAAGGAACAAAACTGCCGTATATGCTTATTAGCAATTCATACCAACAGTTCTTGCTACAACAAAGCCAAATTATTTATTGATTAGAGATCTATTGCCAATTTTAAAACTCATGGCCAACAAACCATTTTATGGCTGTGGAAACATTCTCCAGGGAGAACGGCACTACTAGAGGCCTTAGCCCCTTAAATCTATATCTTAGATGACGCCCCTGTTTGAAATTATTACCTGTCTAAAGCTACAGCATGCTGCCAGTGGGTCCCTTGTATCAAATGTGTGTGTGTGGGTTTGTGTGTCAGGTAGCCCTAATTTGTTTCCTCACAGTGCTTAACTAGCAACCACAAGTGGGCAAGCTCACTTGTGTCTAAGGTTTTTTAATTAACTTCAATGTTTAACATGTGAAATTGAATATGTGAAATTAAAAGATGTTAATTTCCTGCTGTGGAAGCAGTGTGCTGACATGAATAAATCGGATCATAATGCTCCTGAGAAAGGCACTCATGTTCTTATGAAGGTGATCGGTTACAAAATTGAGTAAAAAATTCCGCTATGAGTACTGCTTGTCTTCAGTGTGACTGGCTTCACTGGCAGCTTTAGACATTGAAAGAAGTCACTCAATTCGATTGGCATGATTGAAGTGGCTATGAAAGAAGGGAGTTAATTAAAGCAATGCAAATAAAATATTTTTTTTTTACAAAGTAGCTCAGATCCCATACATTTATGTGTTTGTGTATGTTTGACCCAGTGCATTTGTAAAATAATTGTAGGCACAACATTGGCTCTTCATGAGCACCACCGTGTGTGTGTGTGTGTGTGTGTGTGTGTGTGTGTGTGTGCAGTAGAAACACTCAATAATGCATACCAACAAATGCAAAAATGTTCCAACACAATAAATTGTTTACAAACTTTATTAGCGATCCAATATAAGCCGTCACAGTGGGAGTTAGCTTCTGATAGTAAAGAATGGATTCTAATCAACTAATAGTCATCTATAAGGGATTGGTTTGGCACAGGATTACACAATCTGGGGTGATTACACTGACTCTCTCTGTCAAGGTAATGAACATACTTTATCAGCTGCAGGAAGTGATCCAAACAGCGTTATGTGGAGCATATATTGTGTCCGTGTATGCTCCTGCGTCATGATCCTGCTTGGGCCTCAGGCCCTTGTGTTTTTTTTCCCCTTTACCCTTGTCTGTGTTCTGGTGTAATTGCAGGGTTAGAGTCAGGTGTGCTGGAGTCAGTTACCAGCATTCACAGCTGCCATCAATCAACAATCAACTGCTCTTCATATACCCGGCCCTACCTTCCAGACACTGCCAGATTGTAAACTCTGATACCCAGTCAGTAACTCTCCAGCCACCTAGACCTTTTGTAGTTCTGCCTGCATTTAGCTTGTTGCTAAATTCTGTTCTTTTTTGCCACAGTCTCCCAGCCTGACTCCTGCCACCAGCTCCAGCCCCAGCCCTCGTCAGCCAGCTAGCTCTCCCTCCCTGGACCCCTCTGCCTGCCTGCTCTTGCCTGCCTCTGCTCGTCTCCCCTGATTCTCCCCTTGGCACTTCCCCTGGACCCCCATGCCTGTCAGCCACTCCAGAGCCCGGCCCAAAACCCCAGATTCCTTCTAAATAAACCCTCTTAAACTGGTACTGTCTCTGCGCCTGTGTCCTCCCTGTCCAGCCGTTACACTGTGTGTGCGTGTGTGGTTTTCAGCGTATTGCACATGTGTGTTTTAAGAGGCCACTGTTCAATATGTGGTAGACCTTGGAGCCAGTGCTACTGTGCACATCAGACCAATGCACACATCTTCCATTTTGAGGTACATTTTTCCCATGACAGCCCTACTGGAGCAATTGACATAGTACATGTGTAGTCTATGCTCACATGTGTCTGGGTGTACTGTATGTGAGCATGAAGAGGGATTGATAGCTAAAAAGGGGGGCACAACATGTTGAAGCTAAATGTCAACGTATTGAAAGTTTACTGTCAAGTCAGTCACTGCCATTCTACAATATGTAAGCTCTCTGCCCATCCATCTCTTACACTATGATGACAGGATATAGCTCATATCTAGGACCTTTTTCTGCAGACTCTTGATTGATAGGGTAAGAGTGACAGAAAATGACAGATCATTCATATATGAATGATATAGCACTGCAGAGATAAATAGATGTAAACAAAGGTAAACAATTGTATCACATTTTGAATGTTTTCTTTGGAACCTACAGTGTATGTCTCTGTGTAAGGATTTATCTGATGTACTTTGTTATACCTTTAGTGTGAATACACACTAGTGCACCAGTTTTGCTGTCTGTTTTTATACAGGTTGTGTGTGTGTGTGGGGTTTCCTCTGGGTGGAGTCCAAAAGGGTGTAGGCCATTCCCCGGAAAGTGTTTCATTTGAGTTCCTGAAGAGCAAAAAAGGCCAACAATTGAGGAGAGAAGCAACACACGTAAACACAACCACAGACCCCAGAGGGCACAACGTCCATGATTTACAAAAACTATTTGAAATAGACTTGTCCGACCACAGCACACTTTTCCAATTGGGTCAGTCCATCGCAGATGAGCCCAGTCCCAGAGAAGTCTGCAGCATTTGTGGAGTTTTTGATAAATGGCTTTCACTTTGCATGGTAGGGCCTTAACTTGCATTTGAATTTTAGGTTATTCGTCAATTTGTGTATGGTCTATAAAATTTTAAATGGTTTGGCCCCACAGTCATTATGTGTTTTTGTCCACGCTCGCTCGTCAAATTCCATCAGATCCACTAGAATATCCTCCATACGAGATTGTACCATACCATTTCGCCGCACTGTAGCGGGGCAATCTGCTTTTTCTGTAAGAGCCACAAACCAGTGGAATACCTTACCTGACGCCGTAAGGGGCAGTAGCTCTCTCAGAGTCTTCAAATCTAACCTAAAAAATCTGTTAAAAGCTGCTCAGCTCTGCAACCACTAATTTGGTCCTTAGACTTGTTTTTGTGTGTGTGGGCGTGGGTGGGATGAGGAAGGTGGGGGGAGTTGCACGCAGACGTGTGTAGCCATGTTGTTGTGGTGTTTTATCCCTGTATACTAATAATCTGTCTTGTTACTGTGTTGTATTTTTGTGACCTGCCAAGGGACTACAGATGCAAATTAGCTTAAAGCTATAATCTGGTATAGTGCATCAAATGGCAACATTTATGTTCTAACTGTACATTGTCCCTTTTAAATAAATTAAATAAAAAAAAAATAAAAAAATTGTGGATTTCCTAAGTTTTCCATGGCCCATGTAGTGATATCCTTTATAAATTCATGTCGGTTTTCAATGCAGTGCGGCCTGAGGTCATAGGCATTCTATTTTAATTTTCAACCTTGTCCCTTACTTCAGGGCAAGGCAAGGCAAGGCAAGTTTATGTATATAGCACAATTCAGACACAAGGCCATTCAAAGTGCTTTACAGGGGCATTAAATACATCAAGATTAAAATACATCAAGTATAGAATAGACATTAGAAAAGGGAATTAAACATATGACTTTAACCTATATCCGTGGGAATCTAACCTACTGTGTAAACCAAACAGAACTTTAACCTATTTGTAAACAGGACTTTAACCTATTTCCGTGGGACTCTAACCCACTGTATTTACCTAACAGGAATAGAAATAAAACATTTAAATTAAATACAAATTGCAGGTTAAAAGGGAAACAGAAAAGTCTTCAGATTTGATTTAAAAGAGCTGAGAGTTTTCTGGGAGTTTGTTCCAGATATTTGGTGCATAAAAACTAAAATCTGCTTCTCCTTGTTTATTCCTAACTCTGTGAACTGTAAGTAGATCTGTCTCAGATGAACTGAGAGCTCTTGACGGTTCATAACGTATCAGCAGATCAGTTATGTATTTTGGCTTTAATCCATTTAGTGCTTTATAAACCAACATCAATATTTTGAAATAAATTCTTGATTGACAGGACGCCAGTTTAAAGACCTCAGAACTGGTCCAGTGATCCACTTTTTTGGTCCTAGTGAGGACTCGAGCAGCAGCATTCTGAATTAGCTGAAGCTGTCTGATAGATTTTTTTGGAAGGCCTGCAGAGCCAATCAAGTCTACTAAAGATAAATGCATGGACAAGTTTTTCTAAATCTTGTTGAGACATAAGCCCTTTAATTCTTGATATGTAAGGTGATAGTAGGCTGACTTAGTAATTGATTAAATGTGTTTTTCGAAATTCAAATCTGAGTTTATGACATCAACAATATTTATGGCTTGGTGTGTGGTTTCCAACATAACATATTTTGTGCGCTGACTTTTAATTGTTGATCTTTGGTACCAAAGACAATTACTTCAGTTTTGTCGTTGTTTATTTGAATAAAAATGTTGGCACATCCAATCTTTGACTTGTTCAATGCACTTACTCAGTGCTTGTATCGGACTATAGTCTCCTGGTGATATGGATATGTACATTTGTGTGTCGTCTGCATAATTATGGTTACATAATTTGTTCTTATTAATATTCTGAGCTAGCGGGAGAAAGTATGTGTTAAACAGAAGAGGCCCAAGAATGGAACCTGGGGGGACCCCGCATGCATATTTGTAAAATCCAGTGGCTCCGCACCCAAAGTGTGAATAGGCTCGTTCGGTGAGGAGAAGTCTTGCTCAGACCTGCGCAATTTTGATAAGCGTCATATTTACGCAGGTCTGAGCAAGACTTCTCCTCATCGAACTGGCCTAATAACTTTCCACCACCATAGATAGAAAGCATTCCACGAGCGAGCGAAGCTGCTTACTGCGCGAGCGAGAGTAAATATCTGCGCGTGTGAAATCACCCACATCCACTCGCGAGTCTCTTTTTTGTGTGCGCCGGATTTATAAGCCAATAATGAAACCCCGCATTGCGAGCACGGTAGCAAGTGAAGGCATAAGAGGAAAGAGGCAACAACGGTTTACTAACGTGGAATGTTGCTGAGTGTTACCTGCCACTTCCTGTGTCCGTCCTTTCAAATTAAATTCTGGCATGGTAGAGGTTGTGATTCATTTTGACAAGGCGCAGCTCCTAGTATAATTATTTTAGTTACACATTTTAGCCACACTTTTATTTAGTTCAAAATCAAGTTTTATACACATCCATCATGGAGGTACAATGAATGGAGTAAAATAGTTTATATTTTGATTCTAGGGGATGCAATGAGGTCAGGTGACTAAACACCTTATTTGTCTGCAAAGATGTGTTATTTAACAGAAATGTAGCAGGAAGGAAAGTTTATGTAGCAAGGAAAAGTTAAAGCAGTGCTCTGTTTTGATTTTGTGTAAAGTTTTGGTCCAATATTTTGATTTATATTTTTCTTTGTGGAAATACATTGACTTCAGAGGGGTATACTACAAAGCAAACTCAACAGAGCCCGGCTCTCTTTTTTCGATCTGGTCCAACATAACACATACCCTCGCTCAGAGCTAACCGGTATCACGAAGGCAGTTATCAACCTCTTATGTTGAACGAGGGTTTCGGCTTCAGGCTCTGTGCGCGTCCCCATGAGAGGGGGCGTTTGGCCGTCATTTGACTCTGCTTCCGCACAGACTGGACTGATCTTGTGCCGCTAACTTTACACAAACGGACTGATTGCGAGCAGCTGACTTCGCTGACTTCACTCAAGAGGAAGAGTTTGTCAGTCTGAATGATCACAGAACAGCAGCAAACAGAGAGCCGAAAAAAACTCATACTGCAAATAAGGAGAGAGTGGAATGTTGTCAGAAAATTGGGCTACTGAATTAATTAATTAATTTTACAGATCGTTCTCGCAGTGAGATCGATCTGTAAAATAAATGACATTATAAAGCAATTAAAGGTTGAACTCGGATTTAAACAGTACACCATTTAGCCTAGTTGATAATCCTACACTTAATAATCTGATTTAAGTCTGACACTGTCCCCTAATGAATAGCATAGCCTATATGGAAAATCACGTTAGTTTTGGGCCACATCAAAATTAATACAATTTTGATTTTGATTTAGGCCAATAGCCCTTTATTTGCATCGTATAAATACCATTAAAATAAATAGCCTAGATACAAAACCTGTAGGCTAGTCTGTATTTTCCGGACAAATATGAATCTACTATGAGAAGCTTAACCTGCGAGTCTGCAGCGATGTCCGAACTGTGACAGCTGTCACCTGTCACGTCACAACTGTAATCGCTACTGATGAAAAGAAAGAAGCCCACAGTGAAATAATGTTGCAACCTGTGATTTTATAGAACGCTTCATTAAGAGCCAGTGTGTGTAGATCGCCAGGTAAAATCATTTGAGGTGAGAGCATAGAGTGGTGCTGCATACAGTAGGTCTAGGCTATTTTACATTTTCTGCATCAATAACTGTATGCATGTGGCAAAAAGCCACAGCGCGATGTTACAGTTCACTCTAATGTAGGCTAAGCCTTATGTCACGGCTTCGTTTCGTTCATTAACTTACTGATCAATAAGTTTACTGATTTAACTAATTTACTCAGTGAGAAGTATCGCTCAGACAATATAGTCAGGTCCGCGCCTCCGCGGGATTTCAAAAGGTGTAGTTTCCTTAAAGGGCAGCGCTCTAAGAGCCGAAATTTAAGCTCAAACTCTGGAACAAAAACTGGTCTGGGCAGGTTAGCCGTGCAGCCTCTGTTACCACGGTGATCTAGCCAGGTAGAAAGAGAGCCACCTTTCGTGATACTGAAAACTCTGGCTTTAGACCGCTTTAGACTCAACAGACCTCGCTCAGCCCTTAATCTCGCTTCGTAGTATACCCCTCAGGTTAATACTGAGGATACATTTTTTTATGCAAAGATGTGTACATTAGCAGGAATATTGCATAGTCGATCAAATGGATATGAAAGCTGTGTTATGTTTACGTGACAATCCAATACAAATATTTTACTCACTAAAATTACTGTATAATCGTGGCAAAATATTGTGATATCAATATTGACAAAATAATCGTGATAACCATTTTGGCCATAATCATGCAGCCCTAAAAGAAGGAGGCAAATTCATTGCAGGCTCTCGTGGAGAGATGTTCAGACGCTACTGACACAGGAGGGTTTGTTAACCTGTCAACAGTAGCAAACAGGGCACGTGCATTGTTGTTGTTTTTTGTGATGATGTCAGAAAAGAAAAAAGAGAATTTCTCTCTTCCGGATTCTCAAAATGTTTTAATTATACTATTGGTTGTATGTGTTGTATGTGTTTATGGTTCAAATTATGTTACATGTTTATGTAAAACATATTGGCCCATATACTGTTGATAACAGGGAAAATAGCAGATATTGTGATTTGGTTTGCAATATATGTTATAATTTTCGTTACCCGTGCAACTTATAAGTGGTAGGGAGGTGATCTTAATTAGATGTGATAAAATATAAACTCTTAAGACTGATTTTAGAGATGTTGTTTATAGTAGAACAACATGTCTCTTTGCCACAGAGCAGTTAAAAAATAGTTTGAACATGACTGGACAATCAGAAAGTAGAACCGATTGCCCAACACCCTAGTGCACATCTCTTTACATTTGCCAAAATGAATGCCCTGAACATAACTCTGAAAACTTTTTTTTAAACCAAATCTGTTATATATTGTATGTCTTTTTGGATTTTTCATTAGTTGACAATAAACATATTTGAAGTGGTCTTATAGCATTAAAAATAATAATATTTAAAAAATAATACATTATTTTGAAAATATTTATTCTAAAGCTGTAACTTTTACTTATATTTATGTTCAAGAGCAATTAAGTGTTGACTGAATCTTTCACTAGCGATTTATTTTAACTGTAAGCTTTCATATTATTACTGATGTCTGGTGTTTGAAAGATGATCATGTCACACAAGTAGGTAGGTAATTATTTGTAAAATGATTTAATACAAATTCTCGATCACAGCCATTGGGATTTGCTAATTGCATTTGTTTAAATTTAGGATTTGCAATGAATGAAATCAATAAATATTTCAGCCCTGTCAGATAACACCTGAATATCACTATCTACCAGACATGGGGGACTCGAGTCACATGACTTGACTCGAGTCGCAAATTTGAGGACTTGAGACTTGCTTGACTAACACTGATAAAAGACTCGACTTGACTTTGACTTGGTCTTCATGACTTGAGACTTGACTTAGACTTGGGACAGAAGACTTGAAATGACTTGAATTTTTAAAAGTTAGATTACGTTAGAAATTATGTTTTATTTTGAAACATGATCGGTGATTTTACAGTGCAATGCATGCAGCGCGCTGCACGGACAAACAGCGTCAGCAGGTCAACACAGGAGCAGCAGTCATGGAGGCGGCTAGACCTTTCTTTAGCCTATATGTTCATGGGCTAAACAAAGAATAATTCACGTGAGCCTCCCACACGCTTATAACCCAATCACAGTAAATATGTAGCGCCTTATTCCCTTCCCTTTTCACGTTGTAACGGCCCCGAGAAGTCTTGTAAAAGAAAACGAAAGTAACAAGCGTTTCCTGCAGCGCTGCTGCCTTGATAACGCACGCTTCCTTATCGAGGGCCCTACATCCACGGACTGTAGGCTTTATTAAAGCATCTCTGTGAGACTAAACAGCGGTTATGATGTAGGCCTAGGCCTATATGATGCTGTTCGACCTTCCACGTTCACCGGCTCCATCTGACAGCTCACAGCCGCCGCCCCCGCACCTACAGCACAGCAAACTGCCCGTTATGACAGTTCGCCCCCCAGTATGATAAACAAATGAATAGGGATAAATCAAAATGTGATCCTGCCATAAAAAAAAGGTGATATGATATTTTTGCCATAGATCATTGCCCTGTTTTATTTTAAATGCATTATGGGCATTAAGTGTCTGTTTTCTGTAAGTATAGGTTATATATTTATTGTTTTCCATGTTAAAAGTAAGCTACTTGGAAATTGAAAGTAGCCTAAATGTGGTTGAAAGAAAAGGAAATGTGTGGTATTGATCAGATGTGATAGATAAGGGGTCGCTATTGGATGCAGACATTATGAGATTCGGACCTTTGCTGTAAGAAAATGTTGTCAACCCCTCGGTCAGACCAAGAATAATTCAATTGGAGTTCAAGGGTGATGTTGTCGATGACGGTATGAAGAAGAGAACTGTGGAATGCAGGTCTTTTAAATGTAGAAACTGGGTTAGATCATATGATTTTTGTATGACTTGACTTGTGACTTGCTTGACCTGAGCAATGACTTGACTTGTGACTTGCTTGATTCTCACCACAGTGACTTGGACTTGCTTGAGACTTGAAGGTTATGACTTGAGACTTGCTTGTGACTTGCACATTAGTGACTTACCCCCACCTCTGCTATCTACCTTAAAAAAAATATAACAATCCTAAAATAGTTTGGGCTGCCTACATTCTACGCTGTTGTTGGTGACAAAGCCTCCTTACTGTAAGTTGTTTATTTTATTTTCAAATGTAAATTGAATTGCATACATGGACAGTATATGAAGTGAATTAATAAGCAGGTAAATAAGTATGTGTATGTAAACGTCTCCATAATATGCACTGTGAAAATGTGTGTCTGTGTACTGTATGTGTGCACATGTAGACCCATGCTTATAAATCCAGGCACACACTTATTGCTAGGTCAAGTTTTGACATTTGCTCTTTTGAGAACCAATGCTGTGTAATTTCACATCCATTAGGTATTCCCCTCGAACCATTTCTGCAAGAAGATGGTGCCATAATTTTATGAATTGCTATGCAAGAAGACTTGATATAATGCATCTATTCCCCCATTCCCTGGTCTGTGCTGGGCGTTTACTGGCCTTAATTTAGCTGTGAAACATGCTTCAAGTGTAGTCTTTGAAGTAGCTCAAGGTGCTATACACTCCACTCGATTGGGCATGAATGTCTCCTTTAAAAACATCTGAAAAACCCATCTAAGTAGTGCTCTTGTTCTCATGCGCACAAACCAATCCCAGTGCACCGCTGTGCATTTTAATGAGCTCTAATTACAGCATATTTCTTTTCCCTCTCATTTATGTTTTAATTTTTGGTTGGACTGGAGCCTGACACACACCCACAGGGCATGCTGCCTCTGTGTTCTGTCGAGGTACCCTTGGCCCAACTTAGCATAATATACCCTGTATATCTGTGAAGTTTGTTTACATCAAACTCTCATTTACACCAGTGACTGGAAGGCATAGTGTCTGGGGAGAAGATGTGAGCGGAATGAGGCCATCTAAATGATTTAGCAGACAAGGTGTAAGCCATGGTAGTGTGAAGGTTAAAGCTGTAGTTTAGGTAGAACATTGATTGTTTTACACTCCCTTGCTGAAATAAAAAGGACATGGTTCAATATGGCTTTATCTCAAGTGGTTTTCAAGGTGCAGTCTCGTTTGTTTGGCCTTCAACAAGTGCCGTGATCCAAGTGTTGAGCTAAAATGAACTTTGTTTACTTTCAGGCAAGGGTGCAACCGCCCTGCTAAAGTCTATGCGGAGAGCCACAGAATTTTGGGACAATTCTTCCCAAAATATTCTAATCCACCACATAATACAAGCTGTTCTAATGAAAGGTGGACAGAGAGTGGCGGAGACAGATGGAATAAGGAGAGGCAGTGGAATGCTGGATATAGTTTAGTTAAAGTGCACCAGAAAGCTCTTCAAAGGTGAGGTCAGGGCCTTAGATGATGTATCTTCTTATTTGAGTGGATGTTGGCCAGAGGAGAGAAGACGTGTCTTGTATGGGTTTTTGTGTAGTGCTATGTTGATGCAGTCTAACTCAAGTATACCAGTGTGGATATTTGTGTGCAAAATTATTGGTTTTTCTGTGTGAGTATGTGTGTCTCTTTAGTATCTGTTAAAGGCTTATAGAGGTAAAAGTCAGGTTTCTAAATCTTATAAATCTAATCTTATTGATAGCCTGTACGCAAGGTGGATTTGTACTGATGTTTTTTGACGAGGGAGATCTGTGAGAAATGGGTCTACTACCATCAATGGAAGGTTGATAGCCAAGAGAGGTTTGGTGATGGATGAATGACGGGAATATAGGTGATTTTAATGGCAAAGTAATTCTCTAAGCCTCTCACTCTGGTCTGGCCTCTCCCCTGCTTACTTTGTTTATCTATCTCTGACTCTTCGTCTTATTTCACACTTGCAGTAGAAGTACCAAAATGATACCAAGCAATGCTTCCTAGCTGTAAGCTAAATTCACCAATTCTTAAATCAAGAAAGGGCTTGGGTTTTCTACATTTAAATATTAGAAGTTTATTGCAGCATGATAAATTAGACCACGTAAAGATTTTAGTGTCCCAGGCAGACCCAGATGTTTTGATTCTGACTGAATCCTGGTTAAAGAAGAGTACAGATGACTCTATTGTGGCAATAAATGATTATAACTTATTCAGAATAGACAGATACGCAAGGGGTGGGGGAGTGGCTGTCTATGTTAAATCCTGTTATTCTGTAACACTTTTACATGCTGTCTCTGTTCCAAATTGCTTTGAATTTATCGCGCTAGAATTATCTTTATCGTCAAATGATTGTTTTGTTGTAATTGGTGTGTATAGGCCCCCTTCAGCTGTAACTAGCTCCTTAAACGATCTAGCACATATGCTCTCCAGTTATGTAAATAGAGAGGTAATTGTGATGGGTGATTTTAACGTTGACTGGCTTTCTGGTGCCTCTGAATCTTTCAAAGAAATCTGTAGCAACATTAATCTTACACAATTAATAACTGAGCCCACAAGACCTAATCTAAAAAACCCAGCAAAATCAACTTTAATAGATTTAATCTTATCAAATAAAATAAATAAAATAGCCTCAGCTGGTGTCTTTGAGCTTGGGATTAGTGATCGCTGCCCAGTGGTCTGTATCAGAAGTATTCATTTAAAAAGATCTCAACCTAAAATCATAATTAAGCGTAATTTTAAAGGTTTTAATGAGCAAGCCTTTTTAAATGATCTCCATCATAGTGACATTCAACTGACTACGCAAATTTCGGATGTTGAGTTAGCCTTAGACCATTTCATCAATACTTTCACCTCAATTATAAACAAGCATGCGCCCCTAAAAAAACATAGAGTAAAAAATAGATCAAACCCCTGGTTTACAAGTAAACTGTCTGATTTATTTTCCGAGAGAAATAAAGCATGGTCTGTAGCTAGACGCTCTGGAGATAATACCAATTGGACAATTTTTAGACACTTTAGGAATAAATGCACAGCCATGGTCAGGAAAGCCAAATCTGAATACTACCTTGAATTAATCTCAAACTGCTACTCTAACCCTGCACTATTTTGGAAAGCTGTGAACTATAATAAAAACAATTCTAGCACAGTTCCCACTCAGATCAAATTAAATGGTCACACTCTCAATGATCAAAAAGAGATTGGCTTAGCTTTTAATAAACATTTTGTAGCTGCTGGTCAACTCTTTCAGAATGGAGGATATACGCCTTCTACCACCAGTAGTAACGTACCGCCTGTCTCTCAAACTCCTATTTTCAGCCTTGATCTTCTTCCCACAAGTGTTGTTGTAGATGCGCTCCTCGCCATCAACCCCAAGAAGTACATGGGAGAGGACAATTTGGATCCGTTTTCAATCAAGCTTTCGACACATATAATATCAAAACAAATTACCCATATTTTTAATCTTTCCATCTCCTCTGGAATAGTTCCTAACATTTGGAAAATAGCTCATGTAATTCCTTTACATAAAGGTGGTGACAAAAATAATCTTAATAACTACAGGCCAATTTCCAAACTCCCATGCCTGGCAAAAATTCTAGAATCACTTATTAATAATCAGTTAAAAACATTTCTAACTAGTGCTTCCATTTTGAGCCCATTCCAATCTGGTTTTAGGGCAGGCCATAGTACTGTCTCTGCTGTGACTTTGGTTGTAGACAACATTGTTGCAGCATTAGACAAGAAAAAGCACTGTGCAGCACTTTTTATTGATCTTTCAAAGGCCTTTGATACTGTTGACCACCATTTGCTTTTACAGAGGCTTTATGACATTGGCTTTGATCAGTCTGCATGTAGCTGGTTTAGGGACTATCTCTCTGATAGACAGCAGTCAGTTAAACTGGGAAGATACCAATCTGAATTCTTAACTGTTACAAATGGTGTCCCACAGGGCTCAATTTTAGGTCCAGTTCTTTTCACAATTTATATAAATAACATTGTTTCATCGCTAAAAAACTGTCACGCCCATCTATACGCTGACGACACAGTACTGTATTGCATTTCCGATTCGGTGCACCAATCTATTGAGAACCTACAAAGCTCTTTTAATACTCTGCAGGACTGTCTAGTAGACCTCAGGCTTGTTCTTAATACAGACAAAACCAAATATATGTGTTTCTCCAGAGCAAGAACTACAAATTTGAATGATTTTAATGTTTTTACAAAGAATGGATTTTTAATTGAAAGAGTCACAGAGTACAAATATCTCGGCATCTGGTTAGATGATAAACTCACTTTTAATTTCCATATAAAAAATCTTGTTTGTCGACTACGACAAAAAATTGGCTATTTTTATAGGAACAAAACCACCTTCCCCTTATTTAGTAGGAAAAGGATTATTGAGGCAGTTTTTATGTCTGTCCTTGATTACGGTGATGTGGTTTACCGGCATGCATCTCATTCATGTCTTAAACTCCTAGACTCTGTTTTTCACTCTGCTTTAAGGTTCATCACAGGAGATGCTTATGACACACACCATTGTCTTTTATATGAAAAGGTTGGGTGGTACTCCCTTAAAGAGAGACGTGATGCACATTGGCATATTTTTATTTACAAAGCCTTGACCGGGAAGCTTCCTCGTTATTTAACAGAAATGTTGCAAATTTCAGATGGGCTTTATCAGACCCGCTCCACTGACATGCTCATGCTTTATGTCCCACAAGCCCGGTCTGAGCTGGGAAAGACAGCTTTTAGCTTCAGTGCCCCCGACTCCTGGAACAACTTACAGCAACAAATTAAACTAAATACCTTCATATCCTTTAATCAATTTAAACAAACTATCTTAAATCTGCCAAACTCTACCTGTAACTGTTTTAATTAGCCTATATTGTACTTTCACCCATTTAATTTCATTTTAATTGCTGCCACTCTTCACCACTATGTAAATGTTTCAATTGTTTTTTAGTTTTTTGTTTTTTTTCTTCTCTTCACTTGTTGTGTATTTGATGTATTTGCATTGAATATTGTGTATGCATTGTTGTTTTTACTTGGAATTTGTTTGAACTCGACACCATTGAAAATGAGGGTCACCCCTCAATTGGTCTCTCGAGGATAAATGTGTCTGATGTGTCAATGTCGATGGACTACAAACGTCTAGACAGAAGATATAATAATGAACTGTATCAAGGCTGCAACTTACAATAATTTGTATGACCAATTATGCCAATATTTTTTTAAATTGAATAATACATTAGTCTACAAAGCATACAATCGTTTAAACATTCCAGACTCCAAGGTGACATCTTCAAATATCTTGTTTTGACTGACCAATGGTCCAAAACTGTATAGGTCACATATTATTATCATTTTCAGACCCACAATAGTTTGGGTTTCAACTAGAATTTTTTTTAATAGTGTATTTATATATCATCCTCACATTTTCTTCCTCCGTCCGAAGCGCCCCGTTTTAGTTAAGCCCCGCCTACCAAACAGCCCAGCTTGTTCTAATTGGCCAGGTTCCCAGTTTAGGTTGGTTTTGATGGGGTTTGGCTTCTTCCAGCGGTTAATAGCTCTTTTGGATAGTCAAAGGCCCAATCCCAATTCACCCCTTTGCATCAAAACTCAGCCCAACCCCTCAGAATTGTGTGTTCATTGGAGGGGCAGGGTGTTTCAATTCCCTCTGGCATCTGGGGATAGGGCTCAGGGCTATAGGTTGAGATGGCCCTCCAAAGGGACATTTTCCAGGCCCACGTTACAAACCAAGAGATATATTAGAAATCTCCAATAAAGCTTTGTGAATCAAAAAGTTGACGGACGGGAAGAAATACAGCCACAATTTTTGTTCATTCCTGTCCCTGCCTTTCACTCTGTTGATTATTAAGATTAACATACATACACGTGGGCATGAACATACTTCCCATTTATTTCTGTTGTGAGGAGCTATAATTTGCAGAGGAGTTTAGAAAAGGTCATTCTGCACTCCCATGAGAGGCATTGGCTGGCATGCATAAACAAAATGTCTGAACCTTGTTAGATGCAGTAGCAAGAAACACTTTTTTTCTCTCTTCCTGTGGAACAATTAGAAAATCTCTCTTTACCATTGCAGAAATGGAGGAGGCAGAAGATTAAGCATCAAGTTCTTCAAATCCAACAAGTAGTTAAAATTGCATCACATCACATAATATATCTAATAACCAAATTAAAACTATCTTAAGCATATTGTCATATTTTGTTAAGGAAAATATAAAAATAGACATGAATACAACTGGTTAACATTCAAACATAAATGAAATCAATCATACGATTCACATGTCACTTAACTTATTTGTGTCATGATCCTGCCTGGGCCTCTTTGCCTCTGTTTTGTTTTTTGCCCTTTCTGCTTGTCTGGTTTATTGCAGGGTTGGAGCAGGTGTGTGGGAGTCAGTTCAAGCACTTACAGCTGCCAGCAATCACCAATCTACCGCCCTTCATATACCCGGCGCGACCTTCCAGATTCTAGTTTCAGTTCACGCAGTCAGTAGCTCTATCTCTCTTTACCTACCTGTTGCAGCTCCGTTTGCATTTTGACTCGTACTCATTTTTGTTGTTTTTTCCTGCCACAGCTCTCCCGGTCTGACTCCCCCATCGGCTCCAATCTGCACCAGTCTGTGTCCCCTGTCCCCAGCTTCAAGCCTTTGCCCGTGGTCCCCAGCTTCAAGCCTTGGCTCGTGATCCCCAGCTACAAGCCTTTGCCCGTGGTCCCCAGCAGCTACAAGCCTTTGCCCGTGGTCCCCAGCAGCTTCCAGTCTTTGCCCGTGGTCCCCAGCAGCTTCCAGTCTTTGCCCGTGGTCCCCAGCAGCTTCCAGTATTTGCCCGTGGTCCCCAGCAGCTTCCAGTATTTGCCCGTGGTCCCCAGCAGCTTCCAGTCTTTGCCCGTGGTCCCCAGCAGCTTCAAGTCTTTGCCCGTGGTCCGCAGCTTCCAGCCGCAGCCCCCGGTCTCCTGCTTCCAGCTCCAGCCTCCGGCTTCCAGCAGGGAGCTCCCGTCCCCGGCCTCCAGCAGCAAGCTCCAGCCTCCAGCCTCCTGAAACCAGCATGCTAGCTACCAACCTCAGCATGCTAGCAACCAACCTCAGCATGCTAGCTACCAACCCCTGCATGCTAGCTACCAACCCCTGCATGCTAGCTACCAACCCCTGCATGCTAGCTACCAACCCCTGCATGCTAGCTACCTGCCCCAACATGCTAGCTACCAACCCGAGCATGCTAGCTACCAGCCCCAGCATGCTAGCTGCCAGCTCCTGAAGGAACTCAAGCAACCACAAGAACACTGTCTAGTTCCTGAGCCCACTCCACGTTTTCGTGAGGGAACCCGCCCTCCAGGCCTGCCAGGAGAGGCCTGCTTTCTTCACCTTCCAGAGGGGGACCGGCCGCTTCGCCTTCCTGAGGTGGATCACCCCCTGCTCCTGCCCGAGGGGGACCACCCTCCGCTCCTGCCCGAGGGGGACCGCCCTCCGCTCCTGCCCGAGGGGGACCGCCCTCCGCTCCTGCCCGAGGGGGACCGCCCTCCGCTCCTGCCCGAGGAGGACCGTCCTCCGTTCCTGTCCGAGGGATCTCCTCCTCCTTTCCTGTTCCAGATACTGCCAGATTCTAGTTTCAGTTCACGCAGTCAGTAGCTCTATCTCTCTCTACCTACCTGTTGCAGCTCCGTTTGCATTTTGCCTCGTACTCATTTGTTGTTTTTTCCTGCCACAGCTCTCCCGGTCTGACTCCCCCATCAGCTCCAACCTGCACCAGCGAGCACTCCCCCCCCCGGACTCCTCTGCCCGCCTGCTCTGGTTTGCTCTCGCCCAAGCCCCTGGACATTCTCCGGTGCTCTCTCCCTGGAACCCTCCCAGGACAATTGGATTTCCCCTGGATCCCGGCCCAACCCTCAGCTGATTCTTGTAAAATAAACCTTCTTAAACTGGTACTGTCTCCGCGCCTGTGTCCTCCCTGTCCAACTGTAACAATTTGCATATATGGAAATATCTATTAAATGATATATAGGGGAGAGTGGACTGAGTTCTGTCAGTGGGGAAGCGGTGCCATCCCTTGCTTCTAGAAAACCGTGGAAGCAATTGGAAATGCACGGAAATTTTTTTTGCCTTTCAAAGTACAATTTCCATGATTAAGGTTTTTTGATTATTGTGTCGGAACAATTATAGACAAGTTTGAAAACATTTGACACATGTTTTAGTGCTTTAGTATGCTACACTTTGAGTCTATACAGTTAGCACAATGTCAACCCTAAACTGCTGCATCATGCTAATTATCCCAAATTCTGGGGTTGGGGTGATTTGTGCCAAAGGGCCTGGGTGAGTTATTAAGTAAAATGTATTTATAAAAGCACATTTATAACAGTGTGCACTGTCCAAAGTGCTGTACATAGTGCATTCAGTAGGTAAACAATGAAGGTAAAATAACAAAAATAAAAGACATAAAGCCCATACATCCACATATAAACAAAGATAGTAGTGCAGAGGTATGATAGAAAATGGGGAGGAAAAGCCAGGGTGTACATATGGGTTTTTAGCCTTGATTAAAAAGCAGAAATGGAGGGGGAATCACATTTGTCAGGTGGCAGTTGGTTCCACAAGCAAGGAGCAGCTAGTGCAAAGTAAATTTCTGAGAGCTGTGCCAGTGGCATGGCTGTATATGCTGGTCACCAAAAAGAAAGTGATTGTCTACAGTAGCTCAGAAGAGACTGACATCTCCATTCCACTTAACGACATCACTGATGAGAGTTCAGATGGCCAGAAAGAAAATGATGATGGTGACTTTGTCATTGTGAGCTTTGCATGTAAAACCACCTAGATCTGCTAGGCCTTGTTTAAGAACATTTTTAGTAAAATATTTACTTTAAATAAACCTTAAATAAGTAAGTGTCTTATGGATGTGTCTTTAATGACAGCTTATGAGATACACTGTGTGCATAATTATTAGGCAAGTTGTATTTTTGAGGATTAATTTTATTATTGAACAACTACAGTGCTCTCGGTCAATCCAAAATGTTAATGAACCTAAACCTGAATGTTTACGAAAATAAATGGGAGGTTTTGTCTTTCTTACGAGATTATTTATATATATATATATATATATATATATATATATATATATATATATATATATATATATATATATATATATATATATATATATATATATATATATATATATATATATAGCTATTATTAGGCACTATTAGTATGCAGAATTATTATGCAACTAAATAAAAAAACTAACATTTTCCCATCTCACTTGTTTATTTTCATCTGTTAAAGTGAGAATAATAAAACTCAAAATTTACAAATAAAAATTTCCGATAAAACAAATTTTTTTTTATCAGTGACCAATATAGCCACCCTTCTTTTCAATAACTGTCACAAGCCTTCCAGTCATGGAGTCTGTCAGTTTCTTGATCTGTTGACGATCAACTTTTTGTGCAGCATCAACCACAGCCTCCCAGACACTGTTCCGAGAGGTGTACTGATTTCCTTCACTGTAAATATCCCGTTTAAGCAGGGCCCACAGGTTCTCAATAGGGTTTAAGTCAGGTGAGGAAGGGGGCCATGTCATTATTTTTTCATCCTTAAGGCCGTTACTGGCTAGCCATGCAGTTGAGTACTTCGATGCATGTGATGGAGCATTGTCCTGCTTAAAAATCATGGTCTTCTTGAAAGATGCAGACTTTTTCCTGTACCACTGCTTGAAGAAAGTATCTTCTAGAAACTGGCAGTAGGTTTGGGAGTTGATTTTGAGGCCATCTTCAACCCGAAAAGGTCCAACTAGCTCATCTTTAATAATACCAGCCCATACCAGTATCCCACCTCCACATTGCTGGCGTCTGAGTCGAAGTGGAGCTCTGTGTCCGTTACTGATCCAGCCACGGGCCCATCCATATGGTCCATCAAGAGTCACTCTCATCTCATCAGTCCATAAAACCTTTGAAAAATCTGTCTTCAGATATTTCTTGGCCCATTCTTGACGTTTCAACTTGTGTGTTTTGTTCAGTGGTGGTTGGGTTTCAGCCTTTCTTACCTTGGCCATGTCTCTAAGCACTGAACACCTTGTACTTCTGAGCACTCCGGGTAGGTTGCAGTTCTGGAATATGGCAGAACTGGAGAATAATGGGTTCCTGGTATAGCTTCATGTTTGATTCTTCTCAAATCTTTGGCAGTTCATTTGCGTCTTTTTTTCTCAATACGTTTCTTGCGACCTTGTTGGCTATTTGCAACAAAACGTTTGATGGTTCTGTGGTCACGCCCCAATGTCTTAGCAATTTCTGTGCTGCATCCCTCTGAAAGTCTTTTAACAATTTCTGACTTTTCAGAGTCCGTTAAATCTCTTTTTTGGCCCATTTTGCCTGAGAAAGAGAAACTGCCTAAAAATTATGCACACCTTGATATAGAGTGTTTATCTCCTTAGGCCACACCTTAACTCATTACACAAATACACATCACCTGGTATGCTTAAATCCAATAAGCACTTAGGTTTATACAGCTTGAAGTTGGGAAATATGCATAAAAATTATGATATGGCCAAAATCCTCACTTGCCTAATAATTTTGCACACAGTGTATATCAATGGCACAATTTACCCCATGGTATCCTATCCAAAGGCACAACTTACACCCAGAGGTGGGTCGTAACGCGCTACATTTACTCCGTTACAAATACTTGAGTAACTTTTTGAATAAATTGTAATTTTAGGAGTAGTTTTATTGCAACATACTTTTACTTGAGTAAATATTTGAAGAAAGAACGGTACTTTTACGCCGTTCCATTTGGCTACGTGACGGTCGTTACCTTATTTTTTTATATATTTTATTTATTACATGCGACAGCTATTTCTTTCATGATTTCTCTCCCCGGGGACGTCTTCAGCCAACATCTCTATCACGTGACTATTTCAACAAATAAAAACCACATTACAAAAGCTTGCCAATCAAATGCAGCCACTTCAGTAACATGACAAGTGTTGTCATGTTGTCATAGGGCTCAACAATGTCCACGGACTTTTTTAAAGGCTGCGGTTCCGCACCGATGTTGTGTCCGTGGCCGTGCAATGTAGGTTAAACGCATATTTTACCGACTATCTGGGTGAGTCGAGAAAATGGAAGAAACCGCTGATTCCGAGGAGCAATAGCCACACCCCTGGCCTCACATACAGACTCACAAGCTCTCAATTACACAAACTCATAAAATAACAATCACACACTCACAATCACAGTGACACAGACTCCCACATACTCGCAATTACAGAGAAACTGTTCTTCTTTGACACATGTCCTGTTCTCCCTGTAGCCTACTCACTTCGCATGCCCCAATCTGGCTGTGAGAGTCTGAGAGTGGTTTCTTTGTTCAGACACTCTGTAGTTTCATACGTTAAGTGAGTATCCCAGCAGGTTTTGATGTGTAACGAAGTTTAATTTTGCGTGTTTTATATTTTTGGGGCTAAACACAACCTAGATAATTTTCTCAGGGCCAGTGACATATTGTAGGAATTAGTTTTAAAATGTGTATGTGCAAAACAATTGCAACAGTGTTATAAGTGTATTGGTTTTAACTAATATAATTTTGGACAAGCCTAATTTATTATAATTTTATTTGAAGGGTGATGTATTTAATTTGGCAGATAATTTATTTATTATTGTTTGAGTTCAAGGGTTATTCATTTGATTTTTAAATACCTTATTTATTGTAAAATTATGTTATTTAACATATCTTTATTTGAACATTGCTGTTTTATATTATGTTCGTGTCTATTCTGTACCGTTTGTGTTGCTCTGTATATTTCAAAAATAAATCTGGAGTAATTCAGTAGGCCTACTTGTACTCTTGAGTACTTGAGTAGTCTTTTCACTGCATACTTTTTTACTCTTACTCGAGTAATAATTTTTATGAGTACTTTTACTTCTACTTGAGTAATTATAATCTTAAAGTAACTTACTTTTACTTGAGTAAATTTTTTGGCTACTCTGCCCACCTCTGCTTACACCACACCGGGGGGAAAGTTGTGCCACAAAACAACTTTTTTTCCGAAAGCTATATTTCTTAACAGTTTATTCCAGATCCAAAGTTTTTATTGCCAGAGACGCACAACATCCTGAAATATATTTACATTTGAGTTGGAGACATAACTGTAAAGGCCTCACTTTTAAGTCACTTTGAGTAAAAAGTGGCACAACTCAGTCCCATGCTTTGCACCACATTTTGGCAACCGAAATTATTCGTCCGAAAATAGCAAAAAAAAAAGCATTTGGTGTTTCTGCCGAATAAGTGAAAAGGATGAATATTTTTGCGAAGCAATTAGGTTTTCGAGAACGCAAAGAAATAGCAACCAGTGTGGAGTGAGGCGATGGCGCTTGCGCTTTATAAATGGAGCAAACATGTCAAACAAGACAATCGTGCCTAAGCATGGCACGGATCAACCAGGCCAAGTGTGAGTGCCCCCTAATTGTCAGCGTAAATGTAAATAATGTTGCTGCTGTATCATGTTCACTTAGACAATCTGCCATGTACGTAAATACTCAATAGAGGTAAAGATTTTAATTTCTCAAGATTTAAGCAGTGGGGTGTGTGTATTCTAATGTTGAATAGAAAATGGCTTAAATTTTCTTTTTGGAAGATCAAAACATTTCTCTTTTAAAATTGGACTGTGTGGGCTGTGTTCAAGAGAATCAGCATGGCTTCGATTAGTACTCAGAGTAGACCAAAAAACAGGTAAAAAAAAGAATACTGTCAAGTGAAATGTCTCTATTTTGCAATAAAACCCCATTGTACTGTTTTAAAAAAAGTGCTACATTTTCAGAGGTAGCTAGTGTTCTCTTTTCCCTCAGGAGAAAATTATACAGCTGCTTTGTTCTGTCCTGATTAAATACATTTCTTCCAGCAACACCCTGTTCTTGCGTCTTTGCACTATGTTAAATGTCTCCAAGAGAGTCTTTCAAACACACACATTCACAAACATAGTCGCACACACTCCCACTACACTGCCAGAAGAGCTGAACAGTTAAAGTAAAACTCAAGGCTTAACCACCGATCCAGCTTGCTGAACTTTCTGCTCTATCGACACTTCTGCTGAGATTAAATAAAGCCTGGCTCCTTCCTCTCCCTCTCACTCCATCACCCCTACTTTCTTTCCCCTCTTTTTGTTCCATTGCCTCTTTCCTCGTACCTATTTTTCATACTACTGCTCGCGTGCCCTTTCATATGCATTCAGGATTATCATCAAACTGTGATTCTGTTTGTGTGTATGTGTATGCATGAGTTTGCGTGTGTGTACTTATTCATGTCCTTGCATGTGTGGGAATGCCTACCGAGATTACCATTTATCTCTCTGCTGATCACATCCGTGCCGAGGAATCCAGCAGAAGCATAAGGGAGGTAATACAAAAAAAATTATGCCAGCAGTGATTACATGTGCTTGCGCGCTTCTCACTTTATTGCTACACCTTTCTCCATCACAGACCTTGCCTCATTCTGTGCAATTGTTGGGCTTTCTGAGCAGGTGATTTGCTGTGTTACGAAGAATTGCTCAGTTCCTATCTTGGTTTAGTGGGCCTGTCAAAAAAAACAGGGTCCTCTGCTAAATTGCTCACATGGGTTTACATAAACACTTAGAATATCCAAAGATGTGTCATACAAATGAAGCGTTTATTAGATTAGATTAAATGAGATGATCACCATGGGGAAATTAAGAAATTACAACAGTAAGTATTAGCAATGCAGTGCAATGTGTAGGGATTAAAAATAGCATATATAGAGTCAAACAAGTTTAATTTTAATGAAACAATGATGGCTCAATAGCATTTTTGTCAAACGTATGTGTAGGCCGCCTCCACTCAAATAAAAAATTACAACAACCAAAACACTTTATTCTTCAGTGTAAATAACCAGAAGCACTGTCCTCTTGAGTGACAGCTAGCCGCCCGCTGGCTCTCCCTTTGCCTCGAAGGTATACGTCAGCTAGACGGGCGTATCTCCCACCCCCCCGACGTGACATCAATGCCCTTTTTCGATAAGAGGAAATTAGGCGGAGTTAAAATCTGACAAGATGGGGACGCGCATACGAGAGGCCGATTGGTTGCAGTTGGAATAACTGAGGTCAGCCCGGATGCTACATCCATTTTTTATACTATCTATGGGAGAGAGGATAGAGATGACATGCACACACGTCCACATTGTCTTAATCAACATGCAACACATCATTGCAATATTTTGCATTTGGGGGGGGCTGGGGGTTGTGGTAGGACTTACCATCAGTCCTGTTAACCCATCCTTCTCCCTCTATAAACAGTGTGCTGAGAATGATGTTTGTGTGCAAAGTTGCAAGGTGAGTAAGTGTATATTTAATACCCCTTAAATAAAATAGGTTTGTTAAAACACACTTATCCCTTTGCCCTGGTTTTTGGTGTGCCCAGTGTTGAGAACTGTGTTCCCTCATATTAGACAAAGAGCCATACATAAACTACGTATAGCTTTATTGCTGCTGACGCAACACTTATTTCACCCTTGAGTGCAATGATTAAGTAAAACTTCAAACTGCCTCAAAAGAAAAAAGAAAAGCCACCATTTGCAGGATGAAAACGCAAAGCCTCAATATTCACTTTTCTAGAAACAAGAACAATATGATTGGACTACATAAAAATTATAAATAACACTTCCTACAGAAACGGAGACATTTTTATTTTAGGTTTTGCTTTAACTTTGGCTCAAATGGTAAGGGTATAGTTAATTGACACAGCATAGGTTGTTTAAGCAGAACAATCAGCTCAGGTCAAAGAGCAGTCAACCGTACCTCTTCATTCAATCTTTGACTCTTTTCTGAGCCCACTCCACCGCCGTAATAAAGACCTCTGTCTGAGCTAGTTTAGGGGAGGGTGAAAGTCTGTGGGCTCAGGGTAAGCACACGGAGGATTTCCTGCTCTCTCGCTGTCAAGCTTCAGGGTTAGGTAGGGTTATGGAAGTATTAGGCGGGGTAGGAAAGGGGACTTAGCAATGGCGGCTCCCAATAGTTCTCATCATAGACTTTTGTACAAAGCAGGTAGGAAGAAATTGACAGTCAAATACAGTGGCGTGCACAGGTAGACCTGAAGTGGTGCTGAATCGTCTGCCCTTTTCCCCTGGCCCAATCAAGTGCCCTTTTGGAAAAAATAAATAAATCTGGAAGTTTTTTTTTTTTTTACAGTGTATGTGGCCCATAATCGACATTATCATCTATACATGCTCAGCGATTAAAAACGTTTGACAATAATGCCCCAATAAATATGTCCCCCTCTCCTCCTCCATACACACTTCCTTTGTCAACGTGAATGCGCAGAGTGGACACAAACGGAGGCGCGTTCACAGCTGCTTCACACACACACACACACACACACACACACACACACACACACACACACACACACACACACACACACACACACACACCTACTCCCCGGCCTGCCCTGCCCCACCATCGAGGTAACGCATACATTGAATGGAGTCAAGAGTGTATTGTTTGCCCCCTAAGCCTCAGTTGCCAAGCTATAACTTGCATTTATTTGTCTCTGTTTTAAAGTAGCCTCTATCATGCAGCGCCACACAGCTGAGCATAAATTAGCCGACTGTCCTGCTTAACAAGCTAGCCCAAAAAAAATATTGATATGACGTGATGAACACAACTAATGTCGGCAGAGTTTGTCATTGGTACAGCATGTGAATCTATCAGTATGCTGAATATTCAGTGTTGTTTAGGTTTACTTTAGGCTATATACAGTGGCGGAGCCAGGGGGGGGCCGGAGGGGGCCACAGCCACCCCCCGCAGAATCTCGACCACCCCATTGGCCACCCCAAGCGCCATATCACAGCCGTCAATAGTTTTGGCGGCTGTGGAAAAATGCGGAACCTTTCTTACACCGCTAGTACACTGTCGGACCTTTTAGCCGCACGCACACATCATGTAACAGCTCAAGCCTGAATGCCTGTTACTACCATGGTGTTACTACCATGGACCTATAAAGAGGTTACTACAGACCTGACGCTTCGACTGGCAAGTAAGCGAACCCTTCCATCTCTACTAGTGCGCTCCGCTCTGCCCCGACCCCGCCTGAACTATTTCGCTTTCAGCGATTGCAGTGCAATGGTTATTCAGCATAAAGTTAAAACACTCGCTCGCCCAAGACTGATGTTAAACCGAAACACAAAAGCCTTGCGCGAGCAAAGCAGTGATTCACCCAGTGAAACATGGGGTGAGACTGTGACTGTGGGTAACGGTGTCATCACCTTGCCGGTGAGAAATGATAACCGGCCGCCGGGGATCTTATGTCCGCTAACGTTGTTCAGGGGAGGCTTCCGCGATCGGATTGCATTTCACGAGCATGAAAACACAGCCATGTAGGCATTGCGAACTGACAGCGCAATAAGAGGAAATGCCTATAGAGTGAGCCACCTGACTCCCTCCGTTAGTTTCAGTAGGCCTACAGCCGAAAAAAATACAATCACCACCTAAACATGGACATAGTTTAAATAAAGCATCTTGTTTTTATGATCATTAGGGCTTTAATGCAAATTCTGAAGTCTGAACATTTCGGTGGCAGCTGTGGTGCAGTGTTTTTCAGCAACTTACAGACACATGCTTGCCCATAGGCGTAGATTTGGGGAGGTGGGGCGGGGGGAGGGGGCACAGTGGATGTCCCCCCCATCCCAATAATCAGAAGAGATACATTTTTCCCCCTCAAAAAGTAAGAAAGACAACCCTATTCCCCAAAAAGAGGTAAAAATAACAGTTTAGGATGTTGAAACATTGATATATCTCCTAATTGTTAATACATATTGCCCTATGATTTCAAAATTTAAAGTGTCATAATAGTTCACACTGCTGCTGTGTCATGAGTAGTGTACTAAAAATTTTTTTTGAACAATACAGTAGAGTAAATATTTGAAAGCAATACAGATGCCTTAGAGCCTTACTGCTTTTTATAACATTATATTTACGTCACTGGGAGCCTGTTGTCTTTTCCTTAACAGAAATGTAGACATGTCCACCATAATAATTAAATAGGCTACAGAAGGCATAAATAAGTACATTAAAATTCACCAGAATGCACAAAATGGTATGTTTGAAGTACATTTTTTTCTGGGGGAGTACCCCCAGACCCCCACTTATGTTGAAGCAAAACCGAAGCCCTTGTGCTTGCCACCCAAAAATTATCACTGGCCCCATCCTGGCCACCCCAATGAAAATTTCCTGGCTCCGCCACTGGCTATATATGTCAGGTTTCCGGGATAGACAGACAAGAACCCAATAGCATGACACATGAAAAAACAGTTCAGGTTCACAAAAGGCTTTTAATGAGATCAAGATTTCAAACCAGGTAAAATGGTGAGCAGGCAAAGGGGAGATTCCAAGATCCAAAAAATACAGAACGAAACGGGAACAGACAGGAAGGATCAAAATGATTTGGAACGCTGGAGAGCTAGGATAACACACTAGACGATCTGGCAGAGAACTGAGGAAATGGAGTGGAATATATACTGAGGGACTGATGAGCTGATGGGGAGCAGGTGAGTATGGAGAGGCCAGGTGAATGCAATTAACAGGGAGTGCAGAGCAGGAGGGAGTGGCCGGGTATGAAATGACATGAGTAAGAAAGGAAACCAGGAAAACAGACATATGAAAACAAACTAAATATTGGCTGAAGTTGTGACAGAAGTGGGGCAAAATGAAGGGGTGTCAGGCGGGCGGCCAGAAAAAGGCCCCAGGGCACGGCCGTGAGCTTCAGGCGGACGGCCTGGGGGGCAAGCAGGGACACGGCAGGGAGCTTCAGGCGGACGGCCTGGGGGGCAAGCAGGGACACGGCAGGGAGCTTCAGGCGGAGACCCCTCGGACAGGAACAGAGGAGGAGACCCCTCGGACAGGAACAGAGGAGGAGGCCCCTCGGGAAGGCGAAGAAGACAGGCCTCCCCTGGCAGGCCTCGAGGACGGACCCCCCCATCAAGTTGTGGAGACCGGACCCTCTCATGACGACGTGGAGAAGACTCAACTGAGGGTCCAGAGATCAGCTCAGGTAAACACTCCTCCTCAGCCACAGCATCCACCTCGGGCTCAGTGACCTACAGGTTCAACCACGGGCTCTACCAGGGGCTTGGGAATCACCTCATGGACTTCAGGGACGGGTTCAGGTTCTGGAACTACTTCAGGTACCGACTCAGGCTCTGGTTCAGGAAGGACCTCGGGTTCTGGAGTTGGTTCTGGTTCTTTCTCTGTCACTGTAACAGGTTCGGAGACCGAAGTCAGCTCCGAAGCTGGAGAGTTCTGAGGAGACGGATGGCACTCCAAACTCCACACCCCCACTCTAATAGTCCGCGAGGCAGGAGGAGGCTGGTAGCTGGAATGCCTTCCGGAGCTGGTAGCTAGCATGCTGAATGCTGGGGCCCAGGACCTGAAACTTGCTGCTGGAAGCCTGGGGCTGGAGCTTGCTGCTGGAAGCCTGGGGCTGGAGCTTGCTGCTGGAGGCCGGAGGCTGGAGCTTGCTGCTGGAGGCCGGAGGCTGGAGCTTGCTGCTGGAAGCAGGACACCAGAGCTTGTTGCTGGAAGCAGGACACCGGAGCTTGTTGCTGGAAGCAGGACACCGGAGCTTGTTGCTGGGGCCCGGTGACTGGAGCTTGTTGCTTGGAGCAGGACACTGGAGCTTGTTGCTGGAAGCAGGACACCGGAGCTTGTTGCTAGAGGTTTGGGATGGTGTGCTAATAAATTCCTCTGCCCAGTCAGGCAGCAATTTACACAGCCAAGGTCTAGAACCAACCTCCTTGCGGCCTGACGAAAGGACCTCTGCTCTCTCCACACAGTCCACCGCATACTTAAAGTAATTTTTCAGGCAGGTGAGAATATACGTCACCTCCCTCAACTCCAGTGCAAAATGTGTGTCTGCTGGGTTCATTTTTGGCCAGATCGTATCGGAGTGATACTAAGCTAAACTAAAAGAGACGAAGAACAGTCACAGGGGGCGAGAGTCCCTGTATGCGAGAGACAAGGCAGGCAGTTAGCGAACGAGTGAGTGAGTGACTGACTGACACGGAGGAAGATTGAGAGATACTGAGAGTTTTGAAGATAGACTACTGAGGATATTTGAGTAATATTGAAGCAAACTTTGAACGTGAGCCAAGCTATTAGCTTGTTTTTTTACATGGAGGAGGAGGATAGTTCATCCTCAGAGTCAAAGAGTGACTATTTACATGAAGAAGCCATTGTTGTCTGACTGTCACACACACAGCAGCCAGCCTACATAACGTAGTAATAATGATGTGGCCTAGAGACACAGTAATAATCTTTACTTTAGGCTATATATAAAAGTCATATGTATACTAATGTAGCCTATATAATTTTATATCATATAGGCTAACTATATTTTTTGGCTAGGTAGGCCAATATGAAACAATATGATTTTTGATTTTTTTATAAAATCTTTTTTGGTCCATAACGTTCACAAAGTATGTCAAAATTAAAAAATAACAGCTAGGTAATGTAGTTGAAGTTGTACTGAATCAAAAAAATAATAAACATAGCATGCTTAAATTTTTTTGATGTGCCCTCTGTGTCATGTTTGACAGAACTTTGAGGAATTTGGGGAAAATGCCTATGAATTCACCTGCTATTTGTTCATGAAATTTGTATTTAGGTTGATGCCACCTCAATCAAACTTTTGAATTATCATTATGACATCCCATATATTTATTTTCAGCTTCCAAAATATTTCGTTGGGAATGTTTGTGTAACCCATAGTAAAAATAATATAATTTTCAAAATAAGTTTTTCGATTTGTTTGTGTTTTGGGTCCAATATGTTCATATAATATGTAAAAATTAAAAGGATATCTATTAGGTCAAATAGGTGAGGTAGTGCTGATGACAATGATACCAAACATTGGCATGTTAACTATTTCTGAATGTGGTTAAGGAAGTCAGAATCAAAAGTATGCAAAAACGTGAAAAATAGCCCTTGACTCCTAAGGGTTAATGAGATCAAGATGTCAAACCAGGTAAAATGGTGAGGCAAACAAGTCCAGGTGAGCAGGCAAAGGGGAGAGTCCAAGGTCCAAAAAATACAGAACGAAATGGGAACTGGCAGGAAGGATCAAAATGATTTGGAGAGCTAGGATAACACACTAGACGATCTGGCAGAGAACTGAGGAAATGGAGTGGAATATATACTGAGGGACTGATGAGCTGATGGGGAGCAGGTGAGTATGGAGAGGCCAGGTGAATGCAATTAACAGGGAGTGCAGAGCAGGAGGGAGTGGCCGGGTATGAAATGACATGAGTAAGAAAGGAAACCAGGAAAACAGACATATGAAAACAAACTAAATATTGGCTGAGGTTGTGACAATATAATTAACACATGCGGTAATTTATTTGCTAAATGACAAACAAAAAGTAGCCTTGTGCCTGGTTGTAATGTAACCAAGCAGTCTTATTTTATATGGTTGGTCTATTTTTATTTACAAATTGCAGTATAATGCCTAGAAAGGAGAGGTTAAAAAGGAAAAAGAAAGGGCAGGGGAGCAGCTCTCTGCTCTCCTGGATGAAAGCATCCACCAGCAGCAAGGAGGAAGATGAAGATGAAAGGTCAGAGTCAAGACCAGAGTCATGTTGATTTTTGATGCCAACTTCCGGCTTGCCGAGGGTTAAGAGCTATTTACCGTGAGCAGCGGAGAACTCAGATTCACAGCCTTAAAAATCTCTGAAAATCTTTGGAGATGTCCAAAAAAGGAAAAAACATTGATAAGGGAAAGGAGGAAGACAAAGATTATGCGGAAGAATTGAAAAAACAGTTGGCAGACTTGATGAGAGAAATGAAAAGTGAGAGGGAGACGGAGCGAGCACTGCTGAAAGCTGAGCTGGCTGGGATTATGGACGAATGGATTGGGCGTTTTGATGCAAAAATTAAAGAAAAAATTGCAGCTGGTCTGAAGCCACTGTTGATCGAATTGAAGGAACTTCAAGCCGTGAATGTGAAGAAAGATCAGCTCTTGAAAGAGCTTGGAGATAAAATTGATGACCAAGATCAACAAGCAAAAAACAGAGATGTGATAGTAAATGGTTTGGACATTAAACCAAGGTCGTATGTAGCTGCCGTGAGTGGAGAAGAAGAGGGCGATACAAGGAATGTGTCGGTGGAAAACCAGATTGAAAGGTTCCTGAGAAGCAAAGGCATTAGTCTGGATCTGGAGAACGTGGAGTCTTGTTTTCTTCTCCCGAAGGGAAAATTGGCCAAAAAGCGTGCTGTTATTCTGAAATTTGTGAGTAGAAAGCATAAGATAAATTTGCTCAGTCAAGGCAAGAAGCTTAAAGGCGAACAAATTGGAATGAGTGAAAACTTAACCAAGAGAAATGCTAATCTGGCCTACCAAGCGAGAGGGTTAAAAAAATGTGGACGGGTCCAACAAACATGGACAAGAGATGGAAGAATCTTCATCAAATCGAATGGAGCTACACCCGAAGAAGCTAAAATTGTGCAAATCAGAACGGAGGAGGATCTGGTTCAATTCCGGAGGGAAGAGGACCTGATCAACCCAAGCAGCAAGAATGAGCAACATACCTGATGGGATAAATTATCATGAAAGTCTGGAGTTATTAGCTAATCTTTACGAGGAACCTAGATTATCAGACCCAAATGACATTATTACATTATTACAAATGACATTATAGCATGGACAATTTGAATTAAAGATGGCATGGTCTTTGAATTAAAGGGATTTAAACTGGTTTGTGTCATAATATAAGGTTTGAAATTGTAAATACAATGTGCTCTGCTATTGATAACCTAATGGAATGTGTGACTATTGAAATTTAAATGAAAGATACATGTTAATTATCAGCTGTGTGTTCAGAACACCCGAGTTAAAATTGGAAGACTTTCTCTGACTGAAGAATTTGTAAATACACTGCATGGTATGGGACTGTAGTCAAGGTCAGCAGACACGCTGACTGTTTTGAATACTTTTGCAGAGGTGTTTAGGCTACTAGAGAAGAAATGGACAAGGCCATATCTGCATTGTCACAGGGAGAGAGGAAAATAGAGACCTAAAATTATTTGTGTATTAGAATGAATCTTCTTAAAAAAAAAAAAAGTGTTCTAACTGTAGTAGCTGTGTATCTGTGTATCTGAATCTTATGGCAGTGGGGGCGGGACTCGATAAGCCTTTGGCTTCTCCTGCTACCCTTCGGACGATAACACAAAGTAATATGTATGAATATGCAATGAGAAAATTATGTATTATGTGTAATTGTCCGGAAGAATAATAATAAATAAATAAATAAATGTTAACTGTTCAGGGCCTTTTAAAGCTCAGATTTTAATGTTGAACTGTTCCTCAAATGTTATTGAAATATCTTCAAAGCTGTCCACACATTTTATTTTAACTACGCAAAGTGGGTTGGTGGTATTTAAAGCACTTTGAGTGGCCTTGTGTCTGAATTGTGCTATATAAATAAACTTGCCTTGCCTTGCCTTGCCTGACTAAATCAGTCATGAAGCTATATAAGCTAATTATATTATTTTGTCCCAACCATAAGTTATTTCTATGTTGCAAGACTTGCAGTAATCTTGTATTTACCTTAATAGGATATTGTTAGTACTGAGATCAGGGGCCTAACGAAGACTTCAAAGAGAGAATTCGGGTTAAGGGATTATTTAAAAAAATTCGAAGCTGACTGTTTTTTTTTTCAAACATGTACATTCTTTCTTTCTGCTTTTTAGTAATTCTGTGTCTCCAAATTATTCCAGAAAATAGTACTAAATAGCCCACATTGACACAGGTGATTTAGCCTTAGCTTTCTTCTCAAAGTGCACCTGATTGATGAATTTTACTTTAAAGAGATCCTATTATACTACTTTTCTGGTCTTAATTTCTTGTTAAAAACTGCTATAGAGCAACCTGACATGAATCACATCACAAAAAACTATGTAGATTTTCGTGACACTCTTCCTAGCAAGGACAGCAGTCTCTCTCTGCTCTCTACACACTGCTTTGAGCTTCTCCGCCCCTCCTCCCCTGCTGCAAACCCCACTCCGTTGCGATTGGTTACCTTCCTTCCAGTAGCGGGAAATTTCAGAAAATTTCCAGGAAGGTGGGGGCATGCAGCCGGAGCTTGCCTGAGTGGCAGCATTACCATACATGGAAACATGACAGAAACGATCCCAGCATGACTCACACATACCGGAAATTTCAACAAGTTCGGCTCGACCGGCTGCCATAGTTTTTAGTGCTCTGCATAGCCACCCCAGACGGTCAGCAGGGAATACGTCGAAATGCATGTAATTATTTGATACTCTAGTATGGTTAAACATGACTATACATCATTATAACAACGTTTATAGGTCATAAAAGTCGAAAATTATCATAGGTCCTCTTTAAAAGGTCCAGGGTCCCAAACACAGTCTCCCAAATTCCTTTGAGAAACACTCAATGTGTGGCCGGGTATTAAAAGTCATTAGGCCAGGGGGGGATTTTGTAGTACCCTTAAAATGATTTGGTCATTCATCGATGACCAAATCACCTGCCCCCCAAAATGTCTGTGCACGCCACTGGTCAAATAAACAAATGTAGTCATGGCAAGGAACAAACTGAGAAAACCCAATTGTGACTAGGTGAGGGAATAAGTTGTAAGGCATCGACAAAAAGTCTTCCAAATAGAAGGACAAAATACATGTTTTGTCATTGTCTGCAACGGGTCATTAAAACGGGTTAGGACCAGGCAAATGCCATACCAGACAGGCCAAAAGGACAAGGCAAACATATCCAGTCAGAGATAAGGCAGAGGGGGAGAAGTCCAAAAGCAAGCAGGTTTTAGGGAAGCACAGATGAAAACTGGAACACTATGTAACAAGCAAAGGTATTGTGGAAAATGAATGGTGTAGAGAATGCTCCTGTGTTTTCTGATTGAACACCTCTGTGGTTAAGGTTTCGGTAGGTTTCAGCATAAAAAACAGCTTGCTCAGGATTAGCAAAGTGGTAGGCGAAGACCTAAAAATGTTATCACAGTATTGTATTGGTTGATAATATAATAGCTTAAGTAAATGGGTTGTATGATAATTTTCCAACAGATAAATGAGAGAGTTTATGCTCTACCCTACCAGGAGTGCTCCTGGTAGGGTCTCCCATGGCAAAGTGGTCTCAAGTGAGGGGCCCGACTAAGAATGGTTCACAAAGACCCCATGGAAGATCAAGCAAGAGGAAGTGTGACCCTGCCCGGAGGAAGCCCGGGGCCCCCGTCTGGAGCCAGGCCCAGAAAGGGGGCCCGCCTGCGAGCGTCTGGTGGCCGGGTCTGCCACGGGGCCCGGCCGGGCACAGCCCGAAGAAGCTACGTGGCACAAACTCCCTCTACAACTGATGGGCCCACCACTCGTCAGAGGAACCGCTGGGGTCGGGTGCGCTGCCTTATGGGTGGCAGTGAAGGGCGGGGACCACGACGGACCAGACCCGGGCGGCAGAGGCTGGCTTTGGGGACGTGGAACGTCACCTCGCTGTGGGGGAAGGAGCTGGAACTGGTGCGGGAGGTGGAGCGCTACCAATTAGATCTGGTGGGGCTGACCTCCACGCACAGTCTTGGTTCTGGAACCGTACTTCTGGACAGGGGTTGGACTCTATTTTTCTCTGGAGTTGCCCAAGGTGTGAGGCGCCGGGCCGGTGTGGGGATACTCACGAGCCCCCGGCTGGGCGCTACTACGTTGGAGTTTACCCCGGTGGACGAGAGGGTCGCCTCCCTACGCCTCCGGGTTGTGGGGGGGAAGACTCTGACTGTTGTCTGTGCGTATGCACCGAACAGCAGTTCGGAGTATCCGGCCTTCTTGGAGACCCTGAACGGAGTCCTGCATGGGGCTCCGGTAGGGGACTCCATAGTTCTGCTGGGAGACTTTAACGCGCACGTGGGCAATGATGGAGACACCTGGAGAGGCGTGATTGGGAGGAACGGCCTCCCCGATCTGAACCCGAGCGGTCGTTTGTTGTTAGACTTCTGTGCTGGTCATGGTTTGTCTATAACGAACACCATGTTCGAACATAAGGATGCTCATAAGTGTACATGGTACCAGAGCACCCTAGGCCGAAGGTCGATGATCGATTTCGTGATCGTATCATCTGATCTGAGGCCGCATGTTTTGGACACTCGGGTGAAGAGAGGGGCAGAGCTGTCAACTGATCACCATCTGGTTGTGAGTTGGGTCAAAGGGTGGGGGAAGACTCTGGACAGACCTGGTAAGCCCAAACGGGTAGTGCGGGTGAACTGGGAACGTCTGGCGGAGGCCCCTGTTCAAGAGATCTTTAATTCGCACCTCCAGCAGAGCTTTTCTAGCATCCCTGTGGAGGTTGGGGGCATTGAACCCGAGTGGTCGATGTTCAAAACTTCCATTGCTGAAGCCGCGGCAGGCAGCTGTGGTCTCAAGGTCTTAGGTGCCTCAAGGGGCGGTAACCCTCGAACGCCGTGGTGGACCTCGGTGGTCAGGGAAGCCGTCCGACTGAAGAAGGAGTGCTTCCGGGATATGTTATCACGGGGGACTCCTGAGGCAGTTGCAAGGTACCGACAGGCCCGAAGGGCTGCAGCCTCTGCCGTGACAGAGGCAAAGCAGCGGGTGTGGGAGAAGTTCGGAGAAACCATGGAGAAGGACTTTCGGTCGGCACCAAAGTGTTTCTGGAAGACCGTCCGGCACCTCAGGAGGGGGAAGCGGGGAACCATCCAAGCTGTGTACAGTAAGGATGGGACGCTGTTGACCTCAACTGAGGAGGTGGTCGGTCGGTGGAAGGAGCACTTTGAGGAACTCCTGAATCCGATTAACCCGCCCTCTATGTTGGAGGCAGAGCTGGAGGCTGATGGGGGATCATCGTCAATTTCCCTGGTGGAAGTCACTGAGGTAGTCAAACAACTCCACAGTGGCAAAGCCCCGGGGGTTGATGAGATCCGTCCAGAAATGCTGAAAGCAATGGGTGTGGAGGGGCTGTCTTGGATGACACGCCTCTTCAACATTGCGTGGAAGTCGGGTACAGTGCCGAAGGAGTGGCAGACCGGGGTGGTGGTTCCTATTTTCAAAAAGGGGGACCAGAGAGTGTGTGCCAATTACCGAGGTATCACACTTCTCAGCCTCCCCGGCAAAGTCTACTCCAAGGTGCTGGAAAGGAGGGTTCGGCCGATAGTCGAACCTCAGATTGAAGAGGAACAATGCGGATTCCGTCCTGGCCGTGGAACAACGGACCAGCTCTTCACTCTCGCAAGGATCCTAGAGGGAGCTTGGGAGTTTGCTCATCCAGTCTACATGTGTTTTGTAGATCTGGAGAAGGCTTATGACCGGGTTCCCCGGGAGATACTGTGGGGGGTGCTGCGGGAGTATGGGGTGAGGGTGTCTCTTCTCAGGGCCATCCAATCTCTGTACGCTCAAAGCGAGAGCTGTGTACGGGTTCTCGGTAGTAAGTCGGACTCGTTTCCGGTGGGGGTTGGCCTCCGCCAGGGCTGCGCTTTATCACCAATCCTGTTTGTGATATTTATGGACAGGATATCAAGGCGTAGTCGTGGTGGGGAGGGGTTGCAGTTTGGTGGTCTGAAGATCTCATCTCTGCTGTTTGCGGATGATGTGGTTCTGATGGCATCATCGGCCTGTGACCTTCAGCTCTCATTGGATCGGTTTGCAGCCGAGTGTGAAGCGGTTGGGATGAGGATCAGCACCTCTAAATCTGAGGCCATGGTGCTCAGCAGGAAACCGATGGATTGTCTGCTACAGGTAGGGAATGAGTCCTTACCCCAAGTGAAGGAGTTCAAGTACCTCGGGGTCTTGTTTTCGAGTGAGGGAACAATGGAACGTGAGATTGGCCGGAGAATCGGAGCAGCAGGGGCGGTTTTGCATACGCTTTACCGCACTGTTGTGACGAAAAGAGAGCTGAGTCGTAAGGCAAAGCTTTCGATCTACCGGTCGATCTTTGTTCCTACCCTCACCTATGGTCATGAAGGCTGGGTAATGACCGAAAGAACGAGATCGCGGGTACAAGCGGCCGAAATGGGTTTTCTCAGGAGAGTGGCTGGCGTCTCCCTTAGAGATAGGGTGAGAAGCTCAGTCATTCGTGAGGAACTCGGGGCAGAGCCGCTACTCCTTTGCGTTGAAAGGAGCCAGTTGAGGTGGTTCGGGCATCTGGTAAGGATGCCCCCAGGGCGCCTCCCTAGGGAGGTGTTCCAGGAGCGTCCAGCTGGAAGGAGGCCTCGGGGAAGACCCAGGACTAGGTGGAGAGATTATATCTCCACACTGGCCTGGGAACGCCTCGGGATCCCCCAGTCAGAGCTGGTTGATGTGGCCCGGGAAAGAGAAGTTTGGGGTTCCCTGCTCAAGCTGCTGCCCCCGCGACCCGATTTCGGATAAGCGGTTGAAGATGTATGTATGTATATAAATGAGAGAGTTTCATGCATTCTTAATACTGAATATCTTGAAATTAACAGGTTAAACAACAAACTAGGTGCTACCTAGGCCAAGTCCCTCTTGTTGATGATATTGTATTTAATGTCAATGGGACTTCTTTAAAAAATATTTAGTCAGTTGTGCTAAATGCGCTAAAGGCTAAACCAATATGTGTAGGTATGTATGAGGTCATGATGGTTTTACTGTGTTGTTGTCAAGATAAACCTTTACCAAAGTGATGGAAAGGCTAAGGTCTGGAGAAAAAAGGATCTGCTCATGATCCCAAACATACAAGCTCATCTGTGAAACATGGTGGAGGCAATGTCATGGCTTGGGCTTGCATGGCTTCTTCTGGGACAGGCTCATTAATCTTCATTGATGATTTGAAACATGATGGCAACAGCAAAATGAACTCAGAAGTCTACAGAAACATTTTGTTAGACAATTTAAAGACAGATACAACCAAACTGATAGGAAGATCCTCCATCATGCTGCAAGATAATGACCCGAAACACACTGCAAAAACAACAAAGGAGTTAATCAGGGGAAAGAAGTGGAAGGTTTTAGACCAAGTAAGTCTCCAGACTTAAACCCTATAGAGCAGGGGTTCCCAACCTTTTTTGAGCTGTGACCCCATTTTGACATCAAACATTTCTGGGGACCCCAGAGACCTTTTTTTCTATAATTAGTTTTTTGAACATGTTTGTTATGCTGAGTAGCCAGGATTAGTGCAAAAATTGACATCCCCGCACATCGCCTTTACCATTTCAATAGCAACTGGCAATATTAATGTCTTAGCAATGCTATGCGGCTTCATAACTAGGGTTGGGCACCGAAACCCGGTCCCAGTATGGCACCGGTGCCGACGTAAACGGTAGTAACCAGACCGAATAAGAACGAAAGTTTCGGTGCCTCATTTCGGTGCCGCCCCTGCTGTAGTCATGTTTGTATTTTGACAGACTGATCGCTCTTTATGTCATGATCGATGAAGCATGTCCGCTCGCGGATGCTGTTCTGTGTACACCGAGAGCAGCTGTGAGTGACGAGAACGAGCCCGACCGTCTCGAGGAGCGCGCACACGAGTGCTCAACACTCGCTCACGTTCGCAGTTTCACAGACTGATCGCTCTTTATGTCAAGACTATTTTTGAACGCCAATGCAATGCATTTCTTTTTGCGAATGACACGCGATCTAGCAGTATTGTCACGCATGTATTAGGCACGTGTAGGCTTACGATGAGGCAGCGGCCGTCAGCTGTTAGTGCTGCCTTTACGCACGGCGGTGGAGACGAACCCAAAAAACACACAGCGGGACACGGCGGCCCGGTGATATGGAAACGTTTAACAAGGAACTTCATAAAGACACACTTAAAATAACGATCTCTGCCCATACAAAAAGCCCTGACTTGGATAACTGTATGGAGCGATCTCTGTATAAAACCATCCGGTAGGCTACATGTGTCTGATGACGGGCCGTTATATTAATAATAAACAGCGCGCTGCACATTAGAACAGCATGTACATTAAAGATCTCGTATCCATCCTGAGAAGGCAAACATGACAACTTTTCTGCACAAAAATGGTTAATTTGACAAAGTTAATAGTTGTGGTCTTATCTTTACAGAAGACTACTTCGTATTTTTTATGTCAGTTGAATTTTGTTTCAAGTTAAATGCAAATGAGCACTGTTAATATTCCAAAAGGCTAACGCTCTTCCTTGACTGTTTTCAGTCTGTGGTTCTCATTGGGTGTACTTATTCCCTTACTGTAGATCTTTCTTATCAAAATTATTACTTTTAGCTAAAGTTTTATTTTAAGATTAGATTACCTGGTAGTCTCCACATTAATCTCCATTATTATATTGTTTGAAACAGTATTGTTGTATTAGATAGTATGTAAATTGTGTGAATTTTTAAATAGTTTATTTGTAAGTTACTCGTAATTATATTGTTAAAGTTAATTGTGTTAAATGTGGCACTATTTATAAAAGGGCATTATTTTTTTGACAAAGTGTGGGCAATTTGAGGCTTTAAAGTACCGGTTAAAGTACCGTTTAAGCACCGGAACCGTTTCAAAAGTACCGAGTAGTAACCGGTATCGGAAAAAACCCACCCGATACCCAACCCTATTCATAACCCTAGCAATGAGATAGCTCACCTCCAAAGACGCTTTCAGGGCCCATTCACTAACAGTCACAGCCTTTTAGAAGTACACTCTCTGCTTATTCCGCTCGGCAAATTTATTTTTGTCATAAGATTGGTTTGCCGACATGCCATTTGTGTTTTGTCTGAAGTGTCTTTTGAGTTTGAATTTGGGAGACTGTGGTGGGGACCCTGGACCTTCTTGGGGAGGTTCGGGGGAATGCTCCCCTGGAAGAAACATTTTAACCTTTTAAAGTAAAATTCATCTATCTGGTGCACTTTGAGAATAAAACTAAGGTGTTTAACAACTCATGTGTGTCCCTGTGAGCTGTTTAGTACTTTTTTCTCGAATAATTTTTGGAGGCACAGAATTACCAGCAGCAGAAAGTACAGGTATAAAAATTCCAGTCAGTTTTGGGAATTTTTTAAATAATCCCTTATCCTGAAGCTGCTTCTCTCTTTGAAATCTTCGTTTATTTTTATAAATTAATCAATATAGGCCCCTGATCTTCGTGGCCCCGAACAATGTTATTTAAAAAATAACTAAAATGTACTGCCACATGATAGGCCCTTGATCTCCATACGCCCCCTACTACGAAGATCAGGGGCCTATCATGAGCCACTCAATTATTTATTTTTAAATAATATTTTGCGGGTTCTTCAAAGATGAGGGGCATGTATTGAGCCAGTAAAAAAATATAAAAAATCACTAATATTTACTAGAAATTTCAGGCGACCCCACTTAAATTCCAGGCGACCCCACATGGGGTCGCGACCCACAGGTTGAGAACCCCTGCTATGGAGCATGCATTTTACCTGCTAAATAGGAGACTGATGAGAGTAATCCCCCAAAACAAACAGCAATTGAAAGAGGCTGCATTGAAAGCCTGGATAAGCATCACAAAAGAAGAATGCAAAAGTTTTGTAATGTCAATGTCACATGCTTGATGCGGTTATTGCAAGCGAAGGATTTGCGAGTAAATATTAAGTTTTATACACTTTCATTTATTTTAAGTCTATCTGTTCCGATACTTTTACTCGCCTAAAAATGTGGTGTTGCTTTACAATTAATGCCACCTTCTCAGTTGTGTATAAGATCCAGATGTAAATACCTGAAAATTAAAGCTGAAATGTTGATCTCTTGGTCTCATGTTCATCTTTCGGTGTCAAAGCCAAATGTTTCCAGTCTACAGCAAAAATAAAGGAATTTGCCTCAGTGTTCTAATACTTTTGGAGGGGACTGTATGTGATATGTATAGTGATAGTATCATATTGTGACTTGACCTGTGACTTCCAGCCCTAATATTTATGCATTCCCTTATTATGCTGACCTCCAGCATGTGAAAAAAGTGTGAAATTAAACAATTGCCCTCAGACTAGTATAACCGGGTGGTACAGTTAATATCTTTATGAATATAACACTTTCAATTGCAGTACCTGGGAATGGGATTGCGGGTGGTTTGCAACGGGTAGTATGGCCGTCTGGTCACAGGGTGGCAGTATTGAGTCTTACTATATAGTGCTGCGCCCAATGCATCCTGGTCCCTTCTTCCGTTGTTTACCTCTGGACAGCGTTGGTCTTTTCCGTGAAGACGAGGTATATATCCATTGTTTGCGTTTATAGAATGGCTTATGGACATATGCTGTTGGTTGTTGCTGTATGGAACAGTTTTATAGCGATACCAGTGAGTATTTGTGTTGGATGGCCGTGTTTGTTTAGGATGTCTGGGGATTTGCGGCGCCAGTCGCCAAACGTGGGCGTTCGTTTGCAATGAGATGTATGGCACCACGCGGTGTGTATGTGAATCGCAGTGTCGCTTAACAGTGTCTATCTTTTAGAGATAACGACTCGGGGGGAAATAAGTCCGCTGGAAACTTCGGGAAAGGCTTGCCTTAGTTCAAGTTGCTGAAATGTAAGTGTTATAAGTCAATGTGTATAATATGTATTATGAGTCATTTACTGTTTTACATTATTAAATGACCTGTTAATGTTTATAGTGGCGAAATGTGTATGTAACATGTTATTTTACATTACCTGTTTACAGTCATGCCACTGCCGTATTTTATAGGCTAGTATTTTATAGGCTAGTATTTTATAGGCTAGTATACTGTATTTTTCTATTGTAGTGTTGTCAATATTAATATTTACTTTATTCATTTATTTTATAATTCGGTCTCCTAAGGAGAAATTGAAGTGCAACTGTTGAGCACTGAAGGGTAATAGTCTGTTTTAATTTGAATTATTACACTCTGTCACAATAATTGAAATAACGTGTTCTATAATAAATTAATGCTACAAAAACCCCGAATTCATTGTGTCTTGTGTGGCATCAAATTCCACGGGCTACACTAGGGATGGGGCCGATCTGATCCAGTATCGGTATCGGGTCCGATATGGCCGAAATCTGCGTATCGGATATCGGATTGACAGCTCCGATACAAAAAAAAAAAAGCGAACGAGCAGTGCGAGCATGAGCCGACGTTCGGTGGAGGGAGAGAGGACACCACTTTCTAATTTGACATACAGTATATCAGTTTGTTAGCCAGTGAGCTAACCAAAAGCTAACCCAAGTCAAGGAAGTGGAGAGGCTTCTGCACTGTGACAAATTCTACTATGTAAAATACAGCCAGAGAGAGGAAGACTGTTCAGACAAACAGACCACCACATATTCTAGTGGGGCAGAAGTGATCATTGAGAAGGATTATTTTTGTGGGACTATAATTCTGCGTTTAAGATAAATCTATATGCATTTGTGTATATTTCTTGCTCTTTTAAATTAGAATTGCTTAAGCCTTCCTAGCCTTACACATAACATCACCACTAACAAAAAATGTATAACAATTATTATATCATATCGGACAGTATCGGTATCGGCCGATATCCAAAACCCAGATATCGGAATCGGATTGGAACTAAAAATAGTGGATCGGTGCATCCCTACCTCAGACGCAGTTCCCTGGAGGCCCCTACATCTGACTTTTGAAACCTCTTGTCGAGTGAACATTGTGCTTTCACTCTGGCCGGGATCTCTGTGTCTTCAAGCGGGCCATTTCAAAAGGAGAGTAAAGCAGAGCAAGCCTCCCCGAAAGGTTGAGCAGCCATGTGGAAAAAGAGCTGTGTTTGCTTCAGACTTCCACTGCTTCACTACAGGGCTGCATAGTAATCTGTGTACTTGGCCTTGCTGTGACCTACAGTTCCTTCCCGTTACTCTGCAATGCTCTTTAACTCTTTCATCTCTTACATCTATTGCGACTTTATGTTCTTAAACGAATAGACTAGCAGACATATAATCTTCTTGCTTGAATCCCATAATGCCACTGCCTAATTTTCCCAGCTGGAGAGCACATTCCCACTGAATACCACTGGCATACTTTTTACCTAAAATAAAACATTATAGTGTTCTTTACATAACTGCACATATGCATTTGTTGTAGTCTCTGAGGATGCCGTGAGCTGGATATCTTTGAGTTCTTTTATAAAGTACAGTAGGCATCCATTATAGTTTAAGTCATGCTTTGTTAAAAGCAGGTCTGGTTCACACTTCCCCTCTCAGTTTGACTTTAGTAAAGTTCCCTATGCTACAATACACTGTTTGACTTACCCAAGCGCAAAGGATTTTGTTTTCACAGGTAATGTTTAGTAACACCTGTAGCAACAGAAAACGTCTTCATTTAATTGACCAAATTCACATTCTCCACCAATGCGGTCACCTCACTGTGCCCCATTGGCCTATAAACTTTCCAAATTCTACAATAAATATGCAGGAGAAAGACGACTATTTTCACTGTGGGTTAGAATAGCATGGGCACAGGCCAACAGCTCTTCTCCTGCACAAGCAACACCTCCTCAGTTTACCGTCTGTTTAGATCAAGTTCCTAGTTTCCCATTAACTCTGCTTACTTCAGTCGGAAATGTGTGTGTCTCAGACTGTGCATGTGTTCATGACATGTGCAAGCCCATTCAATGCAGTAGCCTAGATTGCATTCATGCTAGGTGAAAATGTACTCCTAAAGATTCATGTTAATGTCTACAATATTAGACTGCAACTCTGACTTTCACCAAACTTTACATAACGGTAAATGTTTTGCTCCGGGCCATCTGTTGCTCTTAATTTATTTTGGACTCCAGCTATAGGGCAGCATACAATGAAATGTAATGCAATAAGGAACAAGGCCCAATGGAATTAGGACTGCTACACTTTAGTGGCAAATCATAAAGCAAGTTGTTATTTATTTATTGAAAAACTTCTATTCACTGTGTGCCTTACCCAGGGCTGTACAGTGCGACAGTTTTGATCACATTTGCTACTGAAATTGATCATGTGCGATGATCAGAGGTGGGTCGTAACGCGCTACATTTACTCCGTTACAAATACTTGAGTAACTTTTTGAATAAATTGTAATTTTAGGAGTAGTTTTATTGCAACATACTTTTACTTGAGTAAATATTTGAAGAAAGAACGGTACTTTTACGCCGTTCCATTTGGCTACGTGACGGTCGTTACCTTATTTTTTTATATATTTTATTTATTACATGCGAGAGCTATTTCTCTCATGATTTCTCTCCCCGGGGACGTCTTCAGCCAACATCTCTATCACGTGACTATTTCAACCAATAAAAACCACATTACAAAAGCTTGCCAATCAAATGCAGCCACTTCAGTCACATGACAAGTGTTGTCATGTTGTCATAGGGCTCAACGGGCTCAACCATGGGCTCAACAATGTCCGCAGACTTTTTTAAAGGCTGCGGTTCCGCACCGATGTTGTGGCCATGCCATGTAGGTTAAACGCATATTTTACCGACTATCTGGGTGAGTCGAGAAAATGGAAGAAACCGCTGATTCCGAGGAGCAATAGCCACACCCCTGGCCTCAAATACACACTCACACAATCACAGTGACACAGACTCCCACACACTCGCAATTACAGAGAAACTGTTCTTCTTTGACGCATGTCCTGTTCTCCCTGTAGCCTACTCACTTCGCATGCCCCAGTCTGGCTGTGTGAGAGTCTGAGAGTGGTCTCTTTGTTCAGCCACTCTGTAGTTTCATACGTTAAGTGAGTGTGCCAGCAGGTTTTGATGTGAACAAAGTTTAATTTTGTGTTTTATATTTTTGGGGCTAAACACAACCTAGATAATTTTCTCAGGGCCAGTGACATATTGTAGGAATTTGTTTTAAAATGTGTATGTGCAAAACAATTGCAACAGTGTTATAAGTGTATTGGTTTTAATTAATATAATTTTGGACAAGCCTAATTTATTATCATTTTATTTGAAGGGTGATGTATTTAATTTGGCAGATAATTAATTTATTATTGTTTGAGTTCAAGGGTTATTAATTTGATTTTTAAATACCTTATTTATTGTTTTATTTAAAATTATGTTATTTAACATATCATATTTATTTGAACATTGCTGTTTTATATTATGTTCGTGTCTATTCTGTACCGTTTGTGTTGCTCTGTATATTTCAAAAATAAATCCGGAGTAATTCAGTAGGCCTACTTGTACTCTTGAGTACTTGAGTAGTCTTTTCGCTGCATACTTTTTTACTCTTACTCGAGTAATAATTTTTATGAGTACTTTTACTTCTACTTGAGTAATTATAATCTTAAAGTAACTTACTTTTACTTGAGTAATTTTTTTGGCTACTCTGCCCACCTCTGGCGATGATGAATACAAGTCCATTCACACTAGTGCTAGTTGATAATGAGGAGAGGCTGTCTTTGAAACAGAGGAGAGATGCACAACACTGCATAGAGGGCTCTACATTAACATTCCAAATGGGGGTAAATGTAGTTTTAGGCAAGTAAGTTATTGAGTCCACCCTTCACTTTGGCTGGTGAAAGATATGTGTCCTCGGGATCTGTTCTCATGCAGCGATTCTACCGTATAAAAACTTCACCAACGGTAATAACCGGAAGGAGATTATCGCAGTTAAGTTAGCGCGTGTGCAAACAGAACATTTCCTGTGCGCCTTCACGTTAAAAGCCTGCTACTAGCCAAACGTGAGTTGATTTATATTTTGAAGCCGGTAAGAACAGGAAGGTAGCGCTTCACAGCCATGCAGTGCTCTAGCTAGAAAGGCAACTCATTCAGCTGCAGAGACCAGTCAACAGTAGTCTAAAAACAAAGTTTGAAATAAGCCACTGAAGAATAACTTCCAACACATTCACAACAACCTATTTAATTTATCCTAAATTGTACCAATATGTATACTTATTTATTTAATAGGCTATGTTTAATGTTTTAAAGTTTGGTTTTAATTAACAAGGACATTTTCTAAAAATGTTTATTATTATTAATATAATAATTACAAGTATATACAAAACATAGGGGAGAACGGGGGAATCTGAGGCATCGGGTAATGTGAGCCACCCCCTGTATCTAGGCAACGGAAAACATTTGTGGTCATGTGAGATATATGTTTTCATGCCCCTCTCATTTCCCCATGGCCCTGACAGAGAGGACCTCATTGTGCTGTGGTAAGCATGTTTTTTTCACCAAAATAGGTATTTTGCATGTAAAAGTAAATTTTCTTGCTGTCAACTTAATCAACTGTTGTGCCAAAGAAAATGTATTCACGGAAACAAACTTCTATCATACGTGTTGATGAACTACCAACATATGAAGCCATGTGATGCTGATAACTAAAGATTAGCCTGAAATGCTAAGAGAGGTAGTTTTTTCTCAAATTATGGTGGTGGGGGAAAGTGAGCCAAATGCTGTGGGGGAAAGTGAGCCTGTGAGGTACAAGTTAAGTTTAGTCTTAAACATATTTTAATGTAATATTACATGACATATGTTTTATTTTAATGTCATACACATTGTAGAAAAGCCATCATGCCAAGGAAATACACCAGGAAGACGACCTGGGGCAACCACACGGAAAGAGCACCTTCTCATCTTTCCCTGTAACCTTCAGGGCTGGAATGTAGAGTAGGCCTAGTTGTAGAGTATGACAGGCTGATGTTGTAATCCAGTTGGGTCTCCTCCTGTGTTCTGAGTCCCAGGCTGTTCTCGCTGGTTCTGATTTTCCTATGCTTTGACCCCCAGACACTAGCTGGCTCTAAGGGTCCTGTGTTCTGACCATAGATAGTATAATAAACCCCCAGACTGTGTTCTAATCTAACTGGTTCTATCTTTAATTTGAATCTTATTAAAACCTTTTGAATTATAATATGTTGTATTTGATTTTGTTCAGAGTTACTTTCAAGTGTTTAGAAAATTTGCTTTGCTTAATTGACCAAACCCCATCATTCTTTTACAAGTCCGACATTAGTTCTGGAATGTGTGGCTAGCTTTCAGGATTCTTACTGTTACAATATGTGTTGTTATGGTAGTTTCAGAGTGGAAAAAGTAAGTGGATCAGTTTACCCCACAGCTGGGGTAAAGTGAGCCACATGACAACTTTTTTTAAAACAATCATATTTTCACTGCCCTTTGTCTTGAAAAAATTCTGCTAATGCCCATTTCTAGGAAACATCTTGAATTAATGGGAAGTGTGTAAATTTGAGTAATAAATAATTTTAGCTCGCTTAGAGGGGAGCAAATGTAAAAAGTGGCTCAGATTACCCCGTTCTCCCCTATATAGATATAGATATTATTTTTATATTTTTATGGGGAAAAATAATTCTGAATCAGCAAAAAATTGCAATTGGCAGGTTAGATTCTTTTGTCTAAATTACAATCAGTGCACCCCTATTCATTCTTCTACAATTATTACTGCACACACTAGGATATAATATTAATTGAGAATCTCAAATGAGACCAAGATGACAGGCTCAAAGGTAATTACAGTTGCAAGGGTTAAGGTTATGCAAGTTTTCAATCATACTTTGTGTGCTACCAAATTTATTTTTGTGCTACTGAATTTTTTTGCTTGCTAGCACCAGTGCTACCACCTAAAAAAATAAGCGTACAGCCCTGGCCTTACCATTCCCTAATGTCTTTGGGTCACTGAAAAAAATATAAAACATAACTGGCGTTCAAGAAAAATTATCTTGATTTACTCACTGTCTGATGAACAGAAAAAAGGGAGAGAGAGCTTTGAAGGTATTCTGCTTTTATGAAAAAAAAAAAAAAAAGGTCATGACATTAATTTGGAAACATATTGCAGTCTTCTGTCTTTATGGAAATAATGAAAAGAATGTGTTATTTACTAACCAAAATCACTGGCTACATATCTTTTGAAAAAACAACATTTGCCCTGTGCTATGGCAGAAACACATACAATCTCCACACATAACCACCCCCTGTCTTGAAACATGTTATAGTTAGGGAAGTTTAAAAAGGGTTGAGTTTCAAAGCAGACTCTTTTGCTTAAGGGATGAGGCACAGGTTAGAAACCGAGTTGAAATAAACTGTATGGCAAAAATGAGCAATGCTTAGCGTACCTTTTAAAATACAGACCACTGACATGCCAGCTTCAGGTACTGGCTCCTCTGCTAATTTATGTTTCACACTTTGTGTAGGATTGATTTACATAGCTGCCCTGCCAATAACTGCAGATAGATTAAACATCACATGTTGCTAAAGCTCAAGCAACACAAATAAATACCTAGCATGACGTGAAAGAGAGGATACTCTCTATCACACCTCAAATTTGGAAAGCTGCTATTATAAGTAAACAGAAAGAGCAAATTAAGTTGTAGTATATACACCCTACACTGCAGTAAAGTTCAAAAACATTAGGATCAGATTTGAGCTATAGATCCAAACCTGTAGGGAAATATCACTGGTGCAAGAGTTTGGCCTTTAACCAGTGTCAGAAAAACTGAAATTTTAAATGTATCATGTTCATTCAATAAAAGATGCTTCAGTCTCAACGTCGACACCTGTCCTACCAGTCAATTGGATCACTGCAGAGATTGTTTTACCCATTGTTTTTAGAGACTTCCTTTAAATCCTCTGTTATGGGGTTGTGAAAGCACAAATAATGTAACTTGCAAAATATCCGAATACACTCCAAAGGGAAGTGGATTAAAGCTTGCTATGCAACAACTAAAGCGGAAATGCACCATATCCTCCTAGATATACCAAAAGAACAATACAAGTACAGTATACAACTACCCAACCAAGATAAAAGTACCATGTTAATCCTCAAAGCTGCAGAAAGTAAATATTACAATAAGGATAAAATGTAAAAAATAACTTGTCAGGAATATGCTCTGTTGAACCTACTGTATATGTATACAAGAAAAATGCATAAATAAAACTGTATACTAAGCTAGCTTCAAGTCAGGCTATATTAACTGATACAAGTGCACTACTAAAGTATCTCAGACAGGAATGGTGCTTATTATATTCGAAAACAGCTTTATTGTGAACATTATACTTTTGTGGGCTGTAGTCAATGATAAGATAAAAAAGAAATACTACTTGTGGTGTTGATCATTTTTTCCCAAATTGCCTATTAAAGCACTTTTTAGCAGAAGAAGGTGCTCTCTAAATCTGTATACTTCATATTTATTGTATATCATTTATAATCTCCTTTGGGTTTATAAATGTTGAAATTAGTCCTCGTAAATAGTTGTTTTTATGTCGTATGAGGCACTTTGGTTAAAGAAGTTTGAGAACAGTTGCACCTTAAAAAGGCAACACAGTAGAAATGAAAGGAATCTGCTGCATCACAGTATAATAGTTAAAGTTTGTCATTATTATAATTAAGGCATTTTAATATATTTCTACCGCATGAGGAGACAGGAAACCGATTGTAATGGCTATGATCAAATAAGTGATCAAAAAAAGTTGTTTGCTGGCGTATTGCTTGTAGCATTCTGTGCTTTGCTTTTTTATTTGGGTTGAGTGGCATGCTTTTCATTTTGCATATCAATGGCACCGGTCCAATTTTCAGGATGTAGTGAAAAATTTACCTGTGAAGCCTGGAAGACAGTACCTCTTGACTCAGCTACACTCTATCCACTGCTTCCGCGATATCTAGCTTGGATCTCTTCCACTCTCTGTATGCTCCCCCACCTCTTTTGTTGTTGAAAAGGATATTTTAACAAGTGTGTTATCATCACGTTCATTGTTTTATTGTTATTTGAGATTGAGATGTATCTAAACTACCAGTAGTAGTTTACAGTGGTAGTAACAGGTAGCTGCAACAAAGCAAAGTGACATCTTGGTGTGTCTTTCTCGTTTTCAATCTTAAATAATCACACACACAATGAGAGAAAACGTATTGTGCAGTATGGGCTGTGTTACACTGATAAACCAGCCATTCACCTAATTGTAATCATGAACCTTAGAAGCACACTTAAAAGTCAGCATAACCAGCAGGTGACATAATACAGGTCTGGCTTTCAGTGGTAGAACACATGGAGGGAAAGGTGAAACTGGTGCATGGTCAGACAGGAGTAAAATACGAAGGCAGATGAGTGAGCATTTGAGGTAGAGGTACTTTGTCCAACAACAAATTCCCAAATAACCTGCATATCTAACAACCTTCATTCTTCTTCTTGAAAGGCTGGAGAACCTACAAGTAATGCCTTTGAAATATTTGCGAAAAAGTACAACAGTTGCATACATTTGTAGTGATAATGAATTGCCATTGCTAATGTTTCAGGCAGCCTGAGACATTAAGGCTTTCTTTGGCCTTGAAATGCCTTCCGTGATGTCTTTGCGCTCTGTCTCCTTTCATGCCTAAATACAGATGTCCCCACGGACAGTGGCGGCACACAGAAATAGAGGTGAGAGACGAAATGTATATCGCTGCTGGAGGAGTGAGAGACCAGGCGGCATATCGATTTTAAAGTGTTAACTAATGGGGAACAAGCATTGCTGATGAAAGATGTATATTAGCGTGTTCAATTTGTGGACACCCTTTTGGAGGTCTATCCCCTCCCACTGCAATCAACGCTACGCTGGCATATGAATGCACACAAATGCAGGGAGAGCGTGAATAATTTAGTGCTAATGGAGAGATAAATAATCTCCTCATTTACATGTGGGGGTGATTGATTTAGGAGAATAGTTTGTCCCTCTACCTCATTCCTCTGTACTTTTTACACCTTTCTCCTCTCCCCCACCTTCATCCCTTCTTCCACCACTTAGTCCTTCTCCTCATCATTCCCACATTCTGTCTGTCCATAGACTGCTTTCTCCCCGGGGCATTTGTGTTGTTCCATTACTGCTCACCCTGCCCATGTCAGCTACTATTAACCTTGGAGGTGTGTGTGTTTGTGTGTGTGTGTGTGAGAGAGAGAGAGCGAGAGAGAGAGAGAGATAAGGGCAGGCAGGCAGTACAGATATGCAATGGTTTATCAGTGTATATTTCTGTGTATGTGAGGGAGAGAGACATATGAATTACCGTAAGGAAGAGAGTAAGACAACTGTTCTGGATATGTATTTTGCATGTGTGTGCGTGTAAACAGGTGGGACATAGTAAAACAGCCGTAGGCAATAAAATTGCCCATGGGGGCCATGGACAACCGTTCTCATAGCCACAGACCCCATGCTATACTAAATAGCTCCATCCTGTCGTCACTCCTGCTCAGTTTTCTCTCGTTTCACCCACACACACACACACACCCCTCTCTCCCGCTCTTCTCATAAGTTTTCTCTTTATATATCACTCTCTTTCTTTGAGTCTCTCTCCCCTCCCTGTTCACTCTATTCCACCTTCCTCTCGAGCCAACTCTCCGTAATGAAACTCTAATGGTCTGCCATTCGTTTCCGCTCTTTGCTTAGTGAGGTGATGCAGCAAGGGCTAATGGTCCTGTGTGTGTGTGTGTGTGTGTGTGTGTGTGTGTGTGTGTGTGTGTGTGTGTGTGTCCAGGATGGTATCACCGATAGGGAGACAGTGGTATCATCAGCCTATGGGCCTTATAATATTTCCCACGGTGCTGCAGTTGCCAGGTGCCTTGCATAACTCTCACTAATGTCCGAATACCATCTTTTTTACTGCTATGAGGTGGAAGTTAGTGTGAGTGTGGTGTGGGGTGTGTGAATGTCTGTGTGCATTTCCAAGAGAGAGATGGTCCTTGGGAGAGCAGATAGATGGAATAATGCATGTTTAGAATATTATTACTATGCAGAAACCCGATGGAATATTGGGAGGCATTCAAGCATGGGACTCTGTAATGGCAACGGTGTCTTGGGCTGGACACACACACACACGCACGCACACACACACACACACACACACACACACACACACACACACACACACACACACACACACACACACACACACACACACACACACACACACACATGCACATACTCACTTACAATGAAAAGCATAAATTACCCGGATTAATAACATTGCAAACACTGAGGGAACACAGGTGGTTTGTTTTCTTTTGTTTTCTCATCTGATGAACTTCGTAAACCTTTTTTTTTTTACCACATGTGCATGTTCATATGTATTACAGGTATGAGTGCACGTATGCATATGTGTGACCCATAGCACTGGCGCTGATTGTCAATGATAGGCCTGCAATAAGGTGCCATATAATCAGATTAATTTGAGGCTGGGCGAGAAACCGGTGCCAGATGCTCCCTGCCAGCCTCTCCCCTCTTCCTCTCCTTCACACAGACACACACACACACATACACACAGATGTACACACACACACACACTTACACGCATGGCATCGATGCTGAGAGCAGAGTGGGTTAGATATGTGGTCCTTTGTCTCTGTACAGTGTATATGCATATCTGCGTCAGCTCTTGTGAAGGTAAACAAAACTCCATATCGGTGACTAGATCAATACTTTCTCTCATTCTCTGTCTGCACACATTCAGACTCGCTCGCTGTTTGTGTGAACAAGGTAATTGACAACCAACAAAACCGAGTTGATTTTGATTTGCCCAAGTTTATAAAAGATTTTCACATTTTTAAAATTGAAAGTCTTACAATTGTAATGTCGTATTTTGTTACTGTGTGTATGACCCCGTTTCCACTTGGCATTAACATCTGACTTTTGTAATCGGATCACATGAATAAAGCTTTAACTACAGGTGAAAACACTCTCAAGACGCATTGAGATCGGATCACAAAAACCACATTCGGAGGTGGTTTACGTCCGTTGTGACCGTTGTGTCCGCATTCATTTGGTAGTGGAAACACCAATGTGACTCTTGTCCACATTAGGGACCTCATACTCAACTGCTGCCCCATGCCAGAGCGGAAATACGTTAAAAGTGCATCACTGGCGTTCATGCAGCTTTTATAGAAGCCTCATGAACGTTAGTTGCATCCGCCAGTATTGCAAATGACAAGCTTTCTGTCCTCTGGTTTCATTTCACTGCGTAAATCTCAAAACACGGAGAGCTGCAAGGCAACAACTTCCTGTTCTTATCCGCTTAAAAATAAAAGTCAACTCGCGGTTGGCTAGTAACAGGCTTTTAATGTGAAGGCGCACAGGAAATATTCTGTTCGCACGTAAAGTAACTTAACTGCATAAAGCCGTGTACTGGTGGTGGTAACAAGTGTAGCAGACGTTAAAAAAGCCGCCCGGCAAACACACATCTTTCACCAGCCAAAGTGGCGTAATAACTTACTCGCCTAAGAGTTTTTACTTTTATATACTATCTATGATATTTCCCGCATTTGGCGAGTGTTAATGTAGAGCCCTCTAAGCAGTGTTGTGCATCGCTCCTCTTTGTCTAAATGAGACAGTAGCCTATCTCTTCAACCTAGACTTGTAATTATCTTCGCGTGTAATGCATTTTAATAGCAAATGCGATTAAAACTGTGGCACTGTACAGCCCTGCATGTTTACTTGTTTGAACCCCACCGGTTAAAAACAGCAATGCAAACGGAAATGATGTACGTGTTGATTTAAATACAGCGCGGGTGAAAGGAATCGGATCACAAGTAGACAAAGAAGTCACATTTGAAAATACAAGTGGGAACACACGGATTGAGAGCTGTCCACTTGTAACCAGATTCAAAAAGTCAGATGTTAATCCCAGGTGGAAACAGGGTCTAAAATCTATTCTGCATTCCGTAACGTAGCACTCAGTTATTTGTACTAGCCTATATGTTTGGAGGAGAGACATGAAAAAACAGGGTTGGCTACGTACTGTAGTTGTAGGCTGCTGATTGGGTTTTGCTTATGCATATCAAACAACTGGATACCCAAGGCTGCAGAGAGATACTTGTAAATTGTATGGAATTGGATACCAATTTTCTCCACATTTCTTTTCTTTTTCTTGTGACTTTTCTTGTAGTATTTGATAAACTATATGTTTCTCAGAGAGATTTTTTGTGTCAGAATCCATCGAGTCAACACTAGGGACATGTTCCTCAATCGTGTTCTAACTAATACAGACTGTTAATTTTCATCCTGCTGCTGTAGCCCATCTGCTTCAAGGTTGGACGTGTCCAACTTTGTCAATATTTTTTTTTTCATTTCATACATTATGCATTTCATAAAGCAGCAAACAGTCTTTTTATCATTTAAGTAAACCAATTAAAGGTTGAAATACAACCTTAATGTAATAGGTATATTTAGAGTAGAAATTTAGATATTTATAACCTTTGTTTTATTTTTACATAATGCATAATAAATAGCAAAATAAAGTGGTTGTAATAAAAAAAAATGTTGCCAAACTAACTGAAATCCTCTTCCAACATTCCATCTGTAGGTTTTTTATTGTTGCGTGATAGCTGTTACAACCCAGCTCGGGGAAGCAACATAAAGTACACAAAAGCAAGTTATAAAACTGCGTTTATTGTAACAAAGGTTTAACCAAAAGGTGAATGGGAGCCATGCTGCTGGCCCTGGCTGGAGAGACAGAGTGAATGAAGGCTCCAGGCTTAATAGGCAGCAGCAGGTGGCATGTAACGAGCAGGAGGAGGAGGGGCTGGAGGAGGAGCTCCAAGAGCACTGCAACAGAGAACAGATCTACACGTAACACCTCCCCCCTTAAAACGGTTGCTATAGCAACCACCAAGTTCCACAGGGTACAAGTCACAACAAAATTAATAAAAGATGATACCACATAAATGGCAGGGATGTCCCCCACTGGAGACCGAAGGCAGGAATGTCCCCCACCGGAGACAGAAGGCACAGGATGTCCCCCACTGGAGACCGAAGGCACCGGACGTCCCCCACCGGAGACCGAAGGCACAGGAGGTCCCCCACCGGAGACCGAAGGCACAGGACGTCCCCCACCGGAGACCGAAGGCACAGGAGGTCCCCCACCGGAGACCGAAGGCACAGGACGTCCCCAACCGGAGACCGAAGGCACAGGAGGTCCCCCACCGGAGACAGAAGGCACAGGACGTCCCCCACTGGAGACAGAAGGCACAGGATGTCCCCCACTGGAGACAGAAGGCACCGGATGTAAAGGAGCTAGGGGAATCTTCTGCTTGGGCTTACCAATAGCCTGGGATGTGTCTGAAAGTGCAGTAACAGAGTCCATTGTTTTCTTTAACTTACTACAAACCGCAACACAACCGGGAGACTTTTGGACGGGATGCTCAATGCCTGGTGTTAAAACAGGCTTACAATGCTTTTGTTTCTTGCTCAAGACAGGGCAAACAGCAATAAAGTGACCGACCTTCCTGCAATAGAAACAAGCACGCTCTAGGGGAGCCCTGGACCGTCTAGCTGCAAAGGCCTTGGGAGGAGGCTTTGAAACCCTTTTAACCACAGCCCTTCCCTTCTGCCCCCCATGGTCACTCTCAAAGCTTCTCTTGTGCAACACAAACTCATCTGCTAGGACAGCCGCTCTGTCCAGAGTAGTCACTCCTCGCTCAAAAAGATACACAAAAACATCGTTTGGCAGACAATATTTAAATTCCTCAAGCAACACTAGCTGACTAAGATCCTCCTTAGTTTCTGCCTTCTGGGATTTACACCAACTACTAAAGCTGATCTCCTTTTCTCTTGCAAACTCCACATAAGTTTGTTCATCCAGCTTACTGAGACCTCTAAACCGCTGGCGGTACGCTTCAGGAACAAGCTCGTAAGTTTTTAGTATAGCATTTTTAACTTTTTCATAGTCCTTGCAATCTTCAATGCTTAAAGCAATGTAAGCAAAGTGCTTTTCCCACTAAAACACTTTGCAAAAGCAATGCCCAGGCATGCACTGGCCAGTCTGAAGCGGAAGCCACACGTTCAAAATAAGCAAAATACTTCTCAACATTCTTCTCAACAAATGGAGGCACTAGTCTAATGTTCCTCACCACATCAAACTGAGGCGAGCTCAGAGCTGCATACTTTAGTTCAAGTTCTTGAAGCAAACGTTCATGTTCTAAGTGCATCTGTGTTTCTTTAAAGAGGACCTATTATACTACTTTTCTGGTCTTAATTTCTTGTTTTACACTGCTATAGAGCAACCTGACACGAATCACATCACAAAAAACTATGTAGATTTTCGGGAAGCTCTTTCTCTTATTTTGGCGATCCAGCACGTCCTGTCAACACTTGAGTGTGTGTGCTTCGGCAATCTCCGCTCCCTCCGCCTGTGCATCGGCCATCTCCGCTACCCTCCCCCCCTCCTGCAAACCCCACTCCGTTGTGATTGGTTACCTTCCTTCCGGAACACTTTCAGTGGCGGGAAGCGCGAGCATGGACCTATAAGGGCGCGAGGCAGACGCGAACAGGGAAGTGACAGCATTACCATACATGAAAACATCCGCGTGGTGAAGTCACAAAGTTTTATGCGACGTCACGAATTATGAAAGGGTAGACCGCTTTGAACACGTGACTTCTCGACTGGCTAGAATAGTGTTTAGTGCTCGGCACAGACACCCCAGACGGTCAGCAGGGAATACGTCGAAATGCATGTAAGTCATTATTTGATCATTTAGTATGGTTAAGCATGACTATGAATCATCATAACAACGTTTATAGGTCATAAAAGTCAAAAAGCATCATAGGTCCTCTTTAAGGAGACGCTCTGTTTGTTTGTCTTGCAACTCCTCCGAGGGTGCACTAATAAAGTAATCGAGTGGTGTCAGTGCTGCCATACTAGACTACTTTCACAAAATCAAAAGAAACTTTACACAAGGTTTCAAATTAAACCAGTATGCACAGTGCACACAACACAGTATCCAATACCACAAGCAGCTAGTCACAACTTCTCTCAACTAAATGGTTCCTGTCACCTGATGGTTCTACTAAATGGTTCCTGTCACAGAAATAGGCCTAGAAACTCCCATCTAGCTACTAAGGTAGCACACAATATTACCCAGACAAAACCCATTACCAAAATAGAACCGGCTGGTAATTAAGACTAAGGCAATAACAACCTCTGGGAGAACTAGCCTACAAAGTCAAGTTACACACCACCACTTGACAAATCCACAAGCTGCACGAACAAAGTTAGGATCCAGGACACGTTACCACAACTGTCCCCATAAAGCAATCACTAACTCAGCTAACATTACAAATCAAATCACTGATGGGCACAGTGAGCAAGCCTCCGAGTGCAAAAGATCATCAAAGCAAACCTCTTGGTACCTGCCTATCTTTAAACTAAACCTAACTGTCTTCTGAGGCGTACCAGGCTCGAAGCTCTAGACTTATCAACCAGCAAACGAACCAGCCCTGAAGCTCTAGGCCCCCACTCAGGATATCCTCGAAAATAAAAAAGGCAAAATAACAAATAGTGCACTGATGGAAGGACAGATTGCTCTGGCCAGCTGGCACACTCCCTAACTAAACAGGGAGATCACTCACAACTTTAAATCAAAAGCACTCAGATACTATACTCACCATACTCACCATGAAAAACACTACTCACAGCCACACTGCCAAACACCACCCAAAGTATACAAAGTTTGTCTAGGGGACACAGAGAAACAAATTAACTCAACAAAAACCTCCAGGTTAATCCCGGGCGAGCCCCCAATATGTTACAACCCGGCTCGGGGAAGCAACATAAAGTACACAAAAGCAAGTTAAAGGTGTAAGAAAACTGCGTTTATTGTAACAAAGGTTTAACCAAAAGGTGAATGGGAGCCATGCTGCTGGCCCTGGCTGGAGAGACAGAGTGAATGAAGCCTGCAGGCAGCAGCAGGTGGCAGGTAACGAGCAGGAGGAGGAGGGGCTGGAGGAGGAGCTCCAAGAGCACTGCAACAGAGAACAGATCTACACGTAACATAGCTGCATAATAGTGGATACATATCCTGTGTTCTGTATGTATAATCTTGTCATACCCCATTAAAACTGGTATTTTCCATGTTTTAAATACTCAAAAAGGTTTTTAAAGGAACTCATAGTTAAATGGGTTAACAATTATTTGTTTAATATGTTATTGTTTGTTTTTTACATAACAAAACTGTGAGCAATAAATAGCGGAAAATATTGGATATACATAGGGGAGAACGGGGTAATCTGAGCCACTTTTTACATTTGCTCCCCTCTAAGCGAGCCAAAATGATTTATCACTTAAATGTACACGTTTCCCATTAATTCAGGATGTTTCCTAGAAATGGGCATTAGCAGAATTTTTTCAAGACAAAGGGCAGTGAAAATATGATTGTTTTAAAAAAAGTTGTCATGTGGCTCACTTTACCCCAGCTGTGGGGTAAACTGATCCACTTACTTTTTCCACTCTGAAACTACCATAATATTGTAACATATTGTAACAGTAAGAATCCTGAAAGCTAGCCACACATTCCAGAACTAATGTCGGACTAGTAAAAGAATGATGGGGTTTGGTCAATTAAGCAAAGCAAATTTTCTAAACACTTGAAAATAACTCTGAACAAAATCAAATACAACATATTATAATTCAAAAGGTTTTAATAAGATTCAAATGAAAGATAGAACCAGTTAGATTAGAACATAGTCTGGGGGTCAGAACACAGGACCCTTAGAGCAAGCTAGTGTCTGGGGGTCAAAGCATAGGAAAATCAGAACCAGTGAGAACAGCCATGTCAGCCTGTCATACTCTACAACTACTAGGCCTACTCTACATTCCAGCCCTGAAGGTTACAAGGAAAGATGAGAAGGTGTTCTTTCCGTGTGGTTGCCCCAGGTCGTCTTCCTGGTGTATTTCCTTGGCATGATGGCTTTTTTACAATGTGTATGACATTAAAATAAAACATATGTCATGTAATATTACATTAAAATATGTTTAAGACTAAACTTAACTTGTGCCTTATGGTGGGGGAAAGTGAGACAGTGGCTCACTTTCCCCCACACCATTTGGCTCACTTTCCCCCACCACCACAATTTGAGAAAAAACTACCTCTCTTAGCATTTCAGGCTAATCTTCAGTTATCAGCATCACATGGTTTCATATGTTGGTAGTTCATCAACAAGTATGATATAAGTTTTTCTACGTGAATACATTTGATTTGGCACAACAGTTGATTAAGTTGACAGCAAGAAAATTTACTTTTACATGCAAAATACCTATTTTGGTGAAAAAAACATGCTTACACAGCACCATGAGGTCCTCTCTTTCAGGGCAATGGGTAAATGAGAGGGGCTTGAAAACATATATCTCACATGACCAAAAATGCTTTCCGTTGCCTAGATACAGGGGGTGGCTCACATTACCCGATGCCTCAGATTCCCCGTTCTCCCCTATATGTAAATTACTTTTTTTTTTTTTTTTTGTCAGAAGGTCCAATAAGAACTCAAGTTACAAAGAATTTGAATTTTCTGTCATTTATTTAATTGTTCAGGCTTTATAGGGCTAATTCTGTCATACTTGGTTGTTGTTGTAGCTAGCCAGTTGAGCTTCTCCTTCATCTGGTTATTTGCGGAATATGCTCGGGGAAAGAACAGAAACGTCACATCCTTTGGATTTTTGCGAACAACTCTGACTTGATTCCTTTTAATAGAAATATGTGTATTACATGTTTTTATGTCATTACCTTGCTTCCATTTCACCCATATGTAATATAATATATTTTTTTGTAAATGTTGCATGGTGGACCTTTAAAACTTCAATTTCACTAATTGCACTATTTGAACAGGATCACATAATAGCAGGTGAACATAATATGGACTGACAAATCACAGTTTCAAGTTTTGTTCTCTGCCTTCAACTATCTTTATTGTTCTGCATCCATCCATATATCCATACATCTTTCCATCCGACAAACAGCTACTTCTTTCCCTCTGTCTTTCTACCTGGTTGCTTGTCAGTCCCTCTTAGTATTCAGCTGTGATATAGTATAGACTAAATGAAGGAAAAGGTCAATTGCTGTTGTCAAGTAAACCCTTATCTGGATTTATGACAATAGCCTTGCAGAGAAGGGGATATGCGAGGAGAAGAGGTGCCCATTTTGCCCTCTGCAAGCTTCTTTGTCCAATCAACTTCACACATTATCAAGCTCACACACACACACGCACACACACACGCAAACACTACCCTGTTTATTTAATACAGGAACCTGCCGGCAAACGAGAGCTGACCTGTGAGGAACTGGTCTTTACCTCGCTCTGTCTGCTCTTTCCCTTATCAAACTTTTTACCTTTCTTTAAAAAATGGTTTGGCAGAAGTGCAGCTACCTGTAACATAAGCCATCAAATCAAGATCTTGCATAGCTACTGTGAGCCAGATACTTGCTGTCTCCCTTTTAGTCCATTTGTAGTCCATTTTTCCTGCTGTTTTCATTTAAATGAAATCCCTGCCATTAATGCTCATTCACATGCATGTGTGTGACAATTCTTTTTTCTGTGTGAGTGTGTTTCTTTGGGAAAGTGTGAATTTGTGTCTGCAGTCTAGTAATTACCGCCAAGCATCCCCCTTTCAGCCCAAGCATACCCCATTCTGCAGTCTGTTTGTGTGTGTGTGTGTGTGTGTGTGTGTGTGTGTGTGTGTGTGTGTGTGTGTGTGTGTGTGTGCACGCAGCCAATAAAACAAGTAGTGAGGACATTCCTGCTTGTAAAAGACATTTTGCCCAGTCCTCATTAATTCAATTGAATGTTTGAAGGTTAAGACTTGAATATAATGATCAACTGTTATGCAAAATGCACCTTTTAAGTATTTCCAACCTGTCAGATTTCTCTCAACTTATGATGTCATAAGCGGGGGAAGCCAAACCCTCTCATTCCAAACCCAACTCAAGGGTGGGGTAGGGGTTAGACATTTAGTTTTGATGGTTAGAGTTAGGGTTAGAGTACGGTCTAGGGAATGCATTATGTCAATAGTGCAGTGAAATACTGTTAATCTAAAGTAATTTATCTGGAGTTAGAAATAGTTCTGTTAAAATGTACTAAATAAATCGTTACTGGGTTACATTTTATAGGGGGTGGGTGGGTAGATGATGGTGATAATGTTATATGAATGAGGGAGCTATTACCTTAAAGAGCACATTTAGACTACAAAATAAATAAATCAATAACAGGCCAAAGTATATACTAGTCGAACAATATCACACTGTCCTCAGGTGTTTCCTCCACCGCTGGTGTTTTTATGGACATAACATATCAATGCTTGACTGCATGTACACATGTTTAACTTGCGGGTACTTTTGATAAGGCTGTATGAAGTATGTGCATGTGTCCTTGACTGTGCAAACATTTGTGCATGCATCAGTGTTTGTTTTTCATTCTGCATGAGTTCTTCAATCTCATTCTCCAGCCATAATCTTTCTGATTATGTGATCCAAAGGGCAGAAGTTATTCCTCTCCTCCAGCTTGCAGCGTAATGAAAAAGGCTCAGATTATGAAAATAACCCCCTTTCGCTGCCATCGACACACAAGGGGAACAAATGGGAGGGCCTTGGTTTCTCTTGTTCCCTGCTCAGTTCCCTCTGAGGACTGTGCCGGTGGCCCAGAGGGCTGGTTAAAGATAGCGATGGCAAACATCGAAATTAGATTGGGATGATTAGATGTTGCACCCACATTCCATAGCTTTATTGAAGAAATCCTTTGACTGACATTTTCAGTCAGCGAGATGAAGATGGAAGCAAATGATTACAGAGCTGGAGTTCCAGCGAAAAGAACAGACAAGCTACTGCTGTCAGTAATATAGAATAATAATGATAAAACTACTTTATACACATGTGTATGTCGGTCCCCTAAGGCTGTGTACACAATTTGGTGACGATAGGTTGAAAATCGATAAAGTAAATGTCATGTGACTGTTTTTCAGTTTATGCAAATTAGGGAAAAAAAAATTATGGCTGACCCCTATGGTCCAAGATGCTTTATTGTGGAGAACCATGAGCTGTACGTGTATAATAAATGTCAAGTCCATCAGAGTTAGGGGGAAAGGGACGTGGCCTCAAACATTGCATTTCTGAGCTATGGTTTTCGCATTTGTGGCGCCCCCTAGGCTTGGCTCGAAAAACCTTTGGTGGAAATTCTAACACGTCTCCTGCACAAGTTTCATGATGATAGGACCTATTTTCAATGAGCTATGGCCAATTAGCTGCTAAGCCCCGCCCCTGTGTGAAAGTTTTGGTCAATGGCGGCCATGTTTTTAAAGCTATCCTACTAATCTTTTGCAAACATGTATATCTTAGTCCCCTGAGGCTTTGTGATAAATTTGATGTTGATACAGTTAACATTAAGAACGTTGTGGTTACAAATCAGTTTCAGTTTGGCAGTTTCAGTGGCGTTTTAAACTTTTTTCAGTTGGGTAGAAAAACCACGGAAGTAATAATAATAAGAAGTATGGTGTATTACAATAAAAGCAATATGAAAATTAGAAATTCCTTTTCCTTAAAACCTTCTTTAAAGTTATTTGATTTGATTTTGTTTTGCAACTGAAATTATCTTTTGAGATACGAAACCAAACCCATTTGACTATTTCTGCTTATTAAGTTCTGTTGAAATAAGTAGGCTAACGTTCAGTTTTGTGATATATGATTTATATTAGGGCTGTATGGTACGGTCTAAAAATTGTATCACGGTATAATTTGAAGCATTAGCAGTGTTTCGGCAATCCGCGAGTGGAAAAGCTTCATTGCGAGGGCGTATTTCTCACAGGGGTATGAATGACTAGTGCAAGCCTGGCCCTTTCTATTTGCGTGCTCAACACTTGCTCACGTTTGCAGTTTGACAGACTGATTACTCATAAGTAATAATCGATTCTTACATGCAACGCGATTCTCTCTCGGACGATTCCGTATCGATTCAGATAAGTTAATAATCGTAATATAAAAAAATATATATTATTATTATTATTTTTTTGCTGCACCCCTACTAGTAGGGGAGAACGGGGTAAGTAGGCACACTTTTTACTCTAGTGAGAATTGCTTATCACCTGAACATCTTTCAATAGTCATTCCTACATTAAATTGACTTGAATTGACTTAAATTGGCTTGAAATGTGTACCCCTCACTTTTTCTATCTTATTGTAATAAAGAAGAAATTAGCCATCAAAGACACCCTTACACATTGTGACAACCAACCCCATCAAGGGGTCGGTTGTCAAACACTATGGGGTTGTTTGTCACAATGTTATCTTAATGGGAATAATCTTAAAAAGAAGGCAAGAAAGTGACGACCAACCCCAACTTGAATTTCTTGCTAGCATCAAGGCCAACAACCATCTGACAACTAATTAGCTTGCTAACCACAATCTAAACTATAGTTTACCCTTCACACTTTGTATGGGTAACAAGTGTTTTGTTATAAACCCATTGTGTAAAAGCCTAGAAGAAAAATACTGAGGAGCTAAATATTTTCAATTTGACATGAAAAACACAAACAGTCGTCTCACCTCAAATTCAGCAGTCTAACTCCAAGGAGGACTATGTAGGTGACCTCTGATCCCAATTCTGGATATTTACATACCAAAATATCACAGACAGCGCCTTCTGGTTCCGAGATATAACGATTGTGACAACCAACCCGTGTGACAAATTACCCCTTTCTCCCCTACTTGCACACCCAAAACATGTGTGAGTTGTTAAGTTGTTTGACAAAATGAAATGGTTTAGAGCAGCAAACCCATACGACCTGCACGTTTTGCAGCATTTTGGTTTCAATGAGGTCGATGGGAAGATGGACAAAACCTACACCGTGTGTAAGGTATGTCATTCTAGGTGTGTTGAAATGCAAGCTGCATTGATTATTGCATTTTTTCTAGAAAGTCGTATTTGTGACAAGAAAAGTTTTTTCTCTAATAAAATATCAGAGAAGGTAGTTCATCTGTTACGTTTCTTTAATGATCCTCACAAAAGTAGGAAGTGATTAGCAAACTCTGAGTAGAAAACTCAGAGTCAGATATGCATGGAAATGTACAAAAAAAATTGTTGAATCGAGGTGCATTGATATAGTTTTAGAATCGAAATCGTTGATCTCTGAATCGGAATCGAATCGTGAGGTACCAAGAGATTCCCACCCCTATTACTCTTTATGTCAAACTTTTTTGGAACGGCACATCATTTCTTCCCGTGAATGACGTGCAATCTACCAGCATTGTCATGGATGTATTGGGCGCATGCAGGTTGACGTAGCGGCGGCCTGTACATGCAGGTAGCTGTAGTTATCATCGTTACTTAAAAACTGCTCTTACTGTCACACGGTAGAGTCAAAATCCATACCGTAGAGCAAATTCCCCCCGGTGTACTTTCTATACCGTTTATACCGTACACCCCTTATTTCTTTCACTTTTTGCTGTCTCTATCCTGTCTGTTATTTATTCTGTATATGATATTATCTTGATATAACTCTACCTGCACTACACTTTTGTTTGCTCTTTGAGGTGCTATACTATATTTCATGGTGCTGGTACCAACTGTTTGTAATTCCCATAACCATTGAACATCTAGTATAATTTCTCATTTATATAGCAGCATGGAAAAATAATGTCTGGTTGCCATAACAGGCCTCTTTTCAGGACATATTTGTGTGGGTTGGTGGACACGCTCTGCTTTGAAACTGTGCTTCTGCTTAGTTATTAACTTTAAGTTACTAAAGAAGACCTGTATATATATCTATAGTAGACTTTTTCGAGACAAGCCCTGTCAGGTGACCCGCACACACATACTGTCATATATAACGTTGTTATTAGGGTTGTAACCACTTTGTATTCCAGAGCCATGTACAAGTTGCTGATGGCACTAACCCTTATGGACCGCTGGACGGTAACATCCCAATGACTGACGACCAGTGAGGTAATTGGCTAATGGTGGAGAGAGCTTTGCTTAATTATTTCCTACATTTGATGGGACTGAAAGCAGCATCGAGGTGACATTTGGCTACATCATGTCTATTCTCTTGGTCAATTAGCCAACCAAGTGAAGGGTATGAAAGGGAGCGTAGGGGATGCATTAGTCTGTAGAGCGATGGTAAACATCTTTTACCTGACTAGAAGATGAGTTTAATTCTGCATATTTATACATGCACGAACGCATGTTGTCTCCCAAGTTTCTTTCTCTTCTTTTCCACCTGAAGTTGTTCCCCCCTTCCTCTCTCTCTCTCTCTCTCTTTCTCTCTCTCTCTCTCGCTCTCTCTCACTCACGCTCAGACCCTGTTTCCACCTGGGATTACAATGTGGTTTTAGTGATCCGAACACAGACAAGTGGACAGCTCTCATTCCATTTGTTCACACCTGGCAGTACACATGTCTTCTGTTTCTAGTTGTGATCTGAGGGCAGCCTCCTTGGGCTAGAATAGAGATATGACCCAATGTTTGGATAAGTGGGATATTGTTATGGTTTGGTACTGGACCCAAGAGCAGACAGAGGCAGTTGTTGGATATAATAAAAAAGGTTTATTTAACGAGTTGGGGAAGCAGGTGGTGAGTGGGGAAGCCGGGGTGGAGAAGCAGGTGGGTATGCTGGAGAGTGAGGTCCGGGTAACACGGTAGAGAGTAGTACGCTCTGGCAATCGTTGCAGGGGAAACAGGAGTAGATGTAGGTGTGTTGATTGCAGATGCAGACCAGGTGTGGAAACGGAGACAGACAGGGGCGTGGCAGTAGGAGGAGGAGGAGGAACACACACAGCAGCCAGCCGTGATCACCACAGATATAGATAAAACTGAGCTGTAGATTTTCCAGTGAGTTGGACACAGACACACCAACATGATTTTGCTTTTACTGTACAAGTACACTAACACACACAGTTACGCACACATAATTTAATGGCCTGTGGTTAAATATTTATTTTCTTGATGTGGACTCAGGGGACATATATTTATGGCTCTTGTTTCCACTATTGCTTTTGGATTCAAAACTCGAGAGGCTGTAAGTTTCCTCATGTCATCACAGCTGAATGATACATTCACATTACTTACTGAGCTGCGCATAATGTACCCACATTAGGATACCTTCTGGGAAGACTGTATGAATGCTTTGTGATGGCTATATCAGTGACTATCTAGAGACACTTAAAAGCGTTCTTTTGTGTTGTCTGATTGAACTTTTTCGCAATCAGCAACTGCAACCCACAGTTCTTTGAGTGTCAGTTTACCTCATGTGACTTGATTATTTGCAACCTTGTTATGATTGAAACACACCTGTACCCAAAATACTACTTTTTTTACTAAAACTTTCAGTCCAACAAATCAGTCATGCAAATAATTCTTGCTGTCATGAATGTTTATATGTTCTGTTATCTTTGTTATAAGGGGGGGTGTTTCTTTTATTTAGGCTATGCACATTGATATAAATGGGGTGGACAAAAAATCGAATCACTAGTCGGTATAACCGATACAACTGAGTTGTACTGCCAAAATAAAAGATGCCTGGATAGATTTTGGCTAGCCTGGCACCGCTCGCCTACCTTCTTCTGCTCAATTTATCATTTCCCTTCAGTAGTCAGTCTGGGTCTGCGTTATATTTTCAGGTTTTCTCGGCCAGATGTTTGGCTGTCTAATCAGCGAACAGAGGGAGTGGCTGAAAACAATGACGTTGAGGTTGTGCGCCAGTTTCAGTTGAAGTCAGAAGCCTGCGCATTACATACGGTACGTCACGACCAAACGTTATGCGATTGGTTGGCAGATCCAGAGTGGCACTAGGCACATTCAATAGTTTTAAACTTCAACAGACACCCGCCTTCAAGTGAGTTTACATTTGTCAATTGAGCGATTCCAGACCTTCTGTACAAATGAAATGAAGGACGATGGCTAGATTCTGACCTGTCAGTAAATAAACATGTCGTTTCACTGCATTCCTTCTTTTTATAAAACAAAACCATGGTCATTCACTAAACTAAACCAAGTGATGTGAGTGCCTAAATATAACAATACAAAAGTTAAATAATGTGGCAGTCACTCAGAGAGGTTACTGTACTGCAAGATATTTTGTCAGAAAACAAATTGAATACATTGTAGTTGAACATCTTCCAGATACATTTTTGGAAGTTCCCAGATAATACACAACATTACCCTTTAATATTAATGTTAATGTTAATGTTAATGGAAATCGTAATCCATATGGCATCTTGTTTCCTACTAAAGGTATTTCCTTTTGCAAATTAGTTATGATTCTAGGACACAGGGTTGTATTGGAAAGAAAGAGAGTGGAACAGTGTACCTTTCAACCTTGTCATCAGCTTGAGAATGAGCTGTCTCCCTCACAGACACTGGTTCTGGCCTGTATACATGACTCCCCTTTGTTATTAATAAGTACTTGAGGGCCCGTAATTTATTGTTATCCACCATACATCTTCTTCGTACTTCTTACTTCTTATTTCTTTTGCCACATTTTCTAGGTCTATCTCCTCCCACACCGTTGCAGGTAGAAACGCAAAAATCCACGGGGTGTTCTATTATTCAGTTTTTTGATTTTCCACAAGGGTTATTAAGCCCCGACTGAAGAAACTTTGAGAGGCCACGCCCCTGACACGGTAAGTCCGATTGACTTGAAATTTCTCACACAGGTGTACCTTAGGGTGCTCTACAAAAAAGCCTCTGGGACCATATAAGTCCGCCTGGGACTATTTTCCGCTAATTAGCATAAACTGAAAAACAGGGTTTTAACCACAACTTCCTCAAATTTCACTGTATTGACACCAAATTGTTCACGAAACCTCGGGGGACTATGACACACGTCTCCGAAAAATATTAGTAGGATAGCCTGAAAAACACGGCCGCCATTGAACAAACGCTTACGCAGGTGCAGGGCTTATCAGCAAATTGGCCATAACTCCTTGACCATAGGTCCTGTCATCATGAAACTTGCTGGATATGTTTGGGGCGACCGTGGCTCAGTTGGTAGAGTGGGTTGGCCAATGATCCCCGCCCAGCCACCTGTGTCATGGTTGTTGTGTCCTTGGGCAAGACACTTCACCCACCTTGCCTGGTGTGTATGACTGCTGTATGTTTGAGGTGGTGGTCGGAGGGGCCGTTGGCGCGGAATGGCGGCCACACTTTCGTCAGTCTGCCCCAGGGCAGCTGTGGCTACTATGGTAGTTTACCACCACCGGTATGACTGTGTGTGAATGAATGGAACCTGGAACCCTGTAAGCGCTTTGAGTCCTTAGGGAATAAAGCGCTATATAAATCCTATCCATTATTATTATGTGCAAAAGACATGTCCAAAGTTTGTCGAGATTAACCCATAGGGGGCGCCACAAATGCGTAAACCATAATAAAAAAATGCATTATTTGACAGGCCACGCCCCTTTCCCCCTAATTCTGATTGACTTGAAATGTCTTACACATGTTCAGCTCTTGGTGCTCTATAATAAAGCCTCTTGGACCATAGGGGTCAGCCATGTTTTTTTTTCTTCACAAATTTGCATGAACTGAAATACAGTCAAGTGACATCTATGTGGATTTCCAACTTATCATCACCAAATTGTATAAACAGCCTTAGGGGACCGATATACACATGTGTATAAAGTTTTAGCTAGATAGCTCAAGAAACATGGCCACAGTTGATCAAAACGTCTTCGAGAGGGCGGCCCTTTGCTGCCGATTTGCCACAACCATCCGATCGGTCCCAGCTTGGGACCCGTCTTCGAAAGGAGCCCAGCGGTGATTCGGCCAGGCGTTTCTAGCCGGGCAGACGGGGAGTTGGGGGTACCGCAGAGGCGGGGCTGCGGTCGGCGCCTGTACTTTTAAAATATCTGCGGGATTTTCTTGTTTATTTTTATTTATATATATCTTGCTTTAAGACAGAATAGCTTCTGTACAGGGTATCTTAAATCACAAATGCCTCGTTTCCACCGAGTAGAGCGGGTCGGATCGGAGCGGTTCGGTCCGGGTAGTTTGGCTTTTCATTTGCCAAAAGTTGGGTAGGGTACGGTTTAAGCGCACCTAACCGCTCTGAGCCGCTCCAAATCTCAGTACTCCTCCGTAGGGGTACTAGCCGCCTGAAAGGGTGCCTAAAAGGCGGAGCTACACACTGCCGTCATTTGATTGGTGGAAAGAATCATTTCCGCCATGTGTAGTCATCTCGGCAAGAGTGAAGATAGTCTTGTGTTTTGGCGAAAATGTAAGCACAGCTCTATTGTGTGGTGTTTTTCCTCGTCAATAAATTAATCAGTTGGTTACACTGTGTCCCATAGTCACGTAGCTGCCGCAGCCAGCACTGTTCGCTCACTGTCTCTATGAGTTGCGCCGAGCCATCTCTGTGTGTTTACGCCATAGATAGTAGTAAATACACGCTCACAACAACACGGGGGGAATAAATAAAGAAGCGGCTGGTTTGAATCATTTCCGCCGTTTGTAGTCACCTCAGCTAGAGTGAAGAGAGTTTTGGCGAAAATGTGAGCGCAGCACTGTTTATTGTGTGGTGTTTTTCCTCGTCATTAAATGAATCAGTTGGCTACACTGTGTCCCACTGCTACGATGTAACGTAGCTGCCGCAGCCAGCGCTGTTCGCTCACTGTCTCTATCAGTTGCACCGAGCCGTCTCTGTGCTCACAACATGGGGGGAATAAATAAAGAAGCGGCTGGTTTGACCAAGCAAAAACAAGAGACCGCTGGCTTGACCACAGTTGTTCCACAGCCCGATAGTTTGACCCACATTCTGGCGGCGGCTATCGCAGTCCAGCCTAAACCCCGCCCTACCAGTAAGGGTAGGGTCGGCGGTGGAAACAACACCGAGATTCTTAAAAGTGAGCTGTCCCGCTCTGAGCCGCTCCGATCCGACCCGCTCTACTCGGTGGAAATGAGGCATAAGCTGTTACTTCCACTTATTCTTATTTTTCTACTATTTTTTTATTTTCTTGTTAAAATGCTATTTATATATATATATATATATATATATAATTGTTTTTATTGAAGCTGACTCATGGAGATTCGCACAAGAATCCCAATGTACCTGTACTGTCTTGTACCTGTGCAAATGGCAATACATCTATTCTATTCTATTCTATTCTAATATCGTAAACAGAACAGCATAAATAGTTAACCTCAAGAACCCCCCACACACACCCCTCCAAGGGCTTAAAAAGAGGAGCCCCTGAGACAGATCTGGATTTAGCAGCACTGCTTTTGCCCCAGGAATATTACCAATACAGGAAACATATGCTTGTCTCAGTCACATTCATATGCAAAAGGATTAATTTTTTCAGTTAAGATTAGGAAAGATTGTCTGTGTAACGGTGGGGTCTGGAGGACACAGGCGCGGAGACAGTATCAGTAAAAAAGAAGATTTATTTTAGGAGAAACCAGCAGGGTGTTAGGACCGTGATCCGGGGAGGGAAACTGGCTGGCATAGGGGTCCAGGGAGAGAGCAACGGGGCAAGTCCAGGGGGCTGAGTGGAAGCAGGCTAGAGCAGGCAGGCAGGGGGATCCGGGGGGGTGTGCTGGTGGGCGAGGGTTGGAGCTGGTGGCTGGAGTCAGGCCGGGAGAACTGAGGCAGAGAAAACAGGAGTTAGCCAGGAAAAAGTGCAAAAAAGCAGAGCTGAAAACAGGTGCGCTAGAGAGAGAACTGACTGTGTGTAAACAGAAGCTACAATCTGGCAGAGTCTGGAAGGTAGGGCTGGGTATATGAAGAGCAGTTGATTGCTGATTGATGGCAGCTGTGAATGCTGGTGATAGACTCCAGCACACCTGACTCCACCCCTGCAATTAGACCAGCACACAGAAACAACAACATCAGGCCTAGAGGCCCAAGCGGGATCATGACAGTCTGAGCCTCTCAAAAACAGGGTCTCAACCTAAGTGATCTTCTTTGAGGAGGGATAAAATGAGCTCGCATTTACGGCCAGTGGTTAATGGTAAAGCTTGGCATCATGCTGAATGAGTACGTACACACTTCTGGCCTTTGTAAATGAGCTCATAAAATACAAACCATGCATATCAAGTGGATGCACAGCCATGGTGTGTAGCTCGTTTAAGTGTGCATGTCACTAGCGCTGCCAACCATAAATTAATGAATCAAGTTGAAAATGTCAAAGCAGGTCCCAGATCGCTCTGCCGTGGCTCAGCTGTAGAGCACTGTCAGCACCAGGCGACTAACTGATGGTAAGAGGCCACACTCGCAAAACAAACACAGTCTTACACACATGGAGACACACACACACAGTCTTCCAAGTCTTCCATTTCTCTTGTTATAGAAAAGGTCATTCTTGTCTCATCTCCCCTATCTCGCTTCACTGGGTGGTCAAATCAGGACTCTTGCTCCACTATGTATCCCAGAGTGATTACTGCATGTAGCTGTTGGTACATCATTATCATGTTCAGGGAATGTGTTTGGCTGACACATTTATTCCTACCCTAAAAAAATTAAAATGTTCTCCTCCACCAGCCGCCAGATTGATATTCTGATTTCATATCCAACAGGGCTTTGCATCCTCCTGGGTATATCCATCATACGCCGACATGTTAGCTTCCTGTGTCCAGATTGTCATTATTAGACCGGAAGGGGTTCACTACAGGAACAACCTGTATGTGTATAATGGGAACGATACAAATTGTCACGCGGCTGCACTTAGGTGCAAAGGGTTGATAATATTCTCCTCTTCACACTCTCCTTTTCATCATCACCTCATCTTTCTTTGTCTTTCATCACCCTTTGCTCCTCTGTGCGCGCCCGCAGCAACATGGGATTGATCAGGAGAGAATAAACAGCTTGACAGCGGCGGTGTACTGACATTGTTTGGAGCTTTCACCAAGACACACAGAAACACATGCTTTAACCTACACATACTGTAACAATCAAGCTTTAAGTGTTTTCAATTGTGCGTCCCACTTGTTTGCACTGTTCTATTTTCTCAGTGGGATTCGTTATGAGCGTCAAGATCTTACAGGAACATCCCTCCCTCCTTAAGTGTTGGTTTATTATAGTTCTTATCAGGGGCGCCGCCAGAGATTTTGGGCCCCATGAAAAGATATCACTCTGGGCCCCCAACCAGGCCACGCCAAACAAATGCAATGTTCTGTAACGGAACGTCCAGAACCCAACAGACCCATTGAAGCTTAAGATACCTAAACTACCTACAACTCTATTCATACAGGCGAGATACCTAAACTACCTATAACTCTATTCATACAGGCGAGATACCTAAACTACCTATAACTCTATTCATACAGGCGTGCACCTATGTTGAAGTCCAGTACTAAAGGCCTACAATACACTGACACTGAGCTGTTAAAATACAACATGTGCAAATGTTCAACATTCTGCAGACAATTCTCTTTACGATGTAAGGTTAATATTCTGGAAAACAAATCTGCTACAGGCCATCTCTATGGTGAAAATCACATTTTATTTTTTCAATTCTCAAATGAAAAAAATCTCAACATCAATTGTGGTGTCAATGTACGTAATATAACTCTTTAAATTAACAAATTGCGTCATCAACATGAATATCAAAAAGACATACTGTCGCCCTTTAATTCATCTATCTTTCTTTCGTTCCTCTCTTTTCGTTTTTGATATACTGACTTTTGTCGCTGAGACATGATTCAATCATCCCCCGTTAATCACTCTCGATAGTGGCACGGGATGCGGATAGGGTTGCCACCTTGGATTTAGGAAAAAAAGGGACACTTGATGTTTGGGGCAGAGGGCTTGGCCATTATTAGGCTACCAGTTCAGTGTAATGACCTATAATAACCATAAACACATACAGTGCTTTTTACAGTAGGATATATAAGGAGACTGAGGTGGGAACCCTGGACCCTGTAGGGGGATCCGGGGGAGCATTCCCCCGGAAGGAAAAAATGCAACCTTTTAAAGTAAAATTCATCAATCTGGTGCACTTTAAGAAGAAAATTGCATGCAACCAGTCCCAGGGGCTCAGAGGGGCCCTATGCCAGAAATACTGATAATAACTTTAAATGTTGCATTGTCAAAGAGCTCAGTCATTCATGTCAATAACCGGGTCTAAAAAAAGGAATCGCCTAAAATAAGGAAATAAATCATCATGGCCCCTCAACTAGTAGGTGAGAAATAGAAAAGCAAGTGCAAAACAAAGGCATTACGTATTAGCTCTGTCTTAGGGGCTTCATGAGGGGCCTTGAAGGCCCCCTCACACATGCAGTAATAAGCTTTCTATGTGTGAATTATTTACTGTTCATAAAAAAGTAGCTATCCACCCTCTGGGCCCATTATCTCATAATCCGTCTATGAACCAAATGGTTTCCACATTATTTTTTTTTATTTTCGCGGGGAGCAAGCATTATTTATTTGAAAAAAAAAAAAAAAAAAAGTGGGGCCCCCCACACTGGGTCTTGAACTTGAAACGGGCCCCGAGATCGTTGAGACCGCCCCTGCCCGCTTGCGCCTTCTCTCTGCCCCGCTCGCCTCTTCATTGAGAATTAGTTGGCGCAACAAACGCCTCGGCCCGTGTGAAACGGCCTTAACTACTGAACGAAGGAAATCAAATTAGATTTTGGCATTTCCCCCCAAAAAAACTGGACAAATTGTGCTGCTGAAAAAAGAGAACAATTCTGGGAAAAACGAGACGGGTGGCAACACTATGCGGAGCTGTTTGAAAATCGGACCAAACCATTACTTCTAAATACAGGGGGGTGTACAGAGTTTTGAAATTGTTACTTTTTGTCAGAAAACTTTTAAATGAACCATTAATTGTATTTGTTTCACGTTAGATACAATGTTTTATTAATGGAGAGTATTGATTAAAGATTAAGTATTGATTTTTTTTTTAATCCTTAAGTTCTAATATTTTTGGGCCCCTGCCAGTCACGGGCCCTTAGAATCGTCCTAACCTTTCACCCCGTTACGGTGTGAGTACCAGATATGTTCGGCTGCCAGATATGTTCGGGTTGCATAATGATGACGCACTTCCTGTACTACGCGAGATGCACTTCTTTCTTACGAATCTATTGCAAACTGCAATTTATTATAATATTATCATTCACAATGTAAACATTACAATAAAGATACATGTAGAAAGAAAGTACGTGTAGTTTTCGGAAAAAATAGATAAGCTATCGTTCGGAATTGCAAAGGGATTGTGGAATATGTCATTATTGTCCCCAAGATCACGCGGCGTTACAAGAGATCTCGCGAGAGCGTTCAATACAGCCCGAACATGAAACTTTTTTCTCTGTTTTATTTAATAAAAGGCGAATGCCAAACTTGTAAGCTTAATGTTGGTTTTGATACAGTAAATACATTTTCGCTTCAGGAAAAGGTAGAGAAAACTGTTTTTTTTAAAGTTTATTTGAATATAATTTACTGGAAGTGCGTCATCATTGTGCAACCCGAGCTTATCTGGCAGCCGAGCATATCTGGTACTCACACCGGCGCCCCTGGTTCTTATACACACTGGCGAGACCTTAAGGTGAAACGCTGCTTTGCTCGGACGAAGGCTTTGTGTGTTTCTGAGGTGATTTAACCTCATAGTCCTAGATGAGCGTTTAAGTTATTTAAAGTCGACTTGAGAACTGAACATGTTCTCCTTCATAATAATTAAAAATGATATTGAAGTAAAAAGTACAATTGCACATCATCAATTAAATTCTGTACATGATATTAAATTACATTAACCTAATACGATGGTCGATGACTTACTGAACACGAAATATTTTATTTGCCTTTAGGCAATATTATTATTTGTGTTTCTACGTAATTGAATACATGAGGCTGTTTTGAAACCCATATCTGCAACCAAATAGTCCTGGAAATATATCAGGTGTTCAGAGGTGGGTCGTAACGCGCTACATTTACTCCGTTACAAATACTTGAGTAACTTTTTGAATAAATTGTAATTTTAGGAGTAGTTTTATTGCAACATACTTTTACTTTTACTTGAGTAAATAGTTGAAGAAAGAACGGTACTTTTACGCCGTTCCATTTGGCTACGTGACGGTCGTTACCTTATTTTTTTATATATTTTATTTATTACATGCGAGATCTATTTCTCTCATAATTTCTCTCCCCGGGCGGGGACGTCTTCAGCCAACATCTCTATCACGTGACTATTTCAACCAATAAAAACCACATTACAAAAGCTTGCCAATCAAATGCAGCCACTTCAGACAAGTGTTGTCATGTTGTCATTGGGCTCAACCATGGGCTCAACAATGTCCGCGGACTTTTTCAAAGGCTCCGGTTCCGCACCGATGTTGTGTCCGTGTCCGTGGCCGTGCCATGTAGGTTAAACGCATATTTTACCGACTATCTAGGTGAGTCGAGAAGATGGAAGAAACCGCTGATTCCAAGGAGCAATAGCCACACCCCTGGCCTGAAATACAAACTCACACACTCGCAAGCTCTCAATCACACTAACTCACAAAATAACAATCACACACTCACTCACAATCGCATTGACACTGTTCTTCTTTGACACATGTCCTGTTCTCCCTATAGCCTACTCACGTTGCATTCCCCAGTCTGGCTGTGTGAGAGTCTGAGAGTGGTCTCTTTTTTCAGCCTCTCTGTAGTTTCATACGTTAAGTGAGTATCCCAGCAGGTTTTGATGTGTAACAAAGTTTAATTTAGTGTGTTTTATATTTTTGGGGCTAAACACAACCTAGATAATTTTCTCAGGGCCAGTGACATATTGTAGGAATTAGTTTTAAAATGTGTATGTGCAAAACAATTGCAACAGTGTTATAAGTGTATTGGTTTTAAATACCTTATTTATTGTTTTATTTAAAATTATGTTATTTAACATATCTTTATTTGAACATTGCTGTTTTATATTATGTTCATGTCTATTCTGTACCGTTTGTGTTGCTCTGTATATTTCAAAAATAAATCCGAAGTAATTCAATAAGCCTACTTGTACTCTTGAGTACTTGAGTAGTCTTTTCACTGCATACTTTTTGACTCCTACTCGAGTAATAATTTTTATGAGTACTTCTACTTCTACTTGAGTAATTATAATCTTAAAGTAACTTACTTTTACTTGAGTAAATGTTTTGGCTACTCTGCCCACCTCTGCAGGTGTTACTCTACATTGTAATGGCAGACTCTCTAACCCACTGTGTGCATGTTGAAGGGAACAGTATGTGCTGTCTTTGTTTAGAAATGAACAGATGGAAAAAACAGGCAACATTGTTAAAAGTATCAAGTTGATTCACCCACAGATAACTGATGTTCGTGGCAAGGGAGGATTGCAGTTCTGTCACCTTTCTTTGCCATCAGCCTCAGGGCCAGATGCTGTTAGAATACTTCCTGCTGATTGGGTTTTGTCTGCCTAACACTATGTGCATATGTATTTTACCTTTTGCTGTACTTCATATGTGTCTCTTCCTATGCTTCAACATGCACATTGACAGGATTTCAAATAATATACAGTGAACCGTCCTTAAAGTACAAAGGGCACTCTTACAATCTGTGGAGTTAGTGTGCCGTCGTTGAGGTTTCAGTAACTCCTGTTATCTGCTCTGTCTCTTCAAGTGAAATCGAGTATGCAGCAAGTTGATCAAATAAAGGACAATAGAGCAACACTTTCCTTAAAGAAAAAGTCAGCCGACCAAAAGCAAGACATGTTTTGACAGTTTGATAGAGTGGAGGCATGACTGAGTTGACATGCTGCTTGAACTTCTCTAAGCCTGAGGGAGATCTGTAGGTACAGGAACATCCAAACAGATGGTTGACATCTACACATGAATAATGTGCTGTTCATCGGTTTCTAAATCAAGTGTTAATCATTTGATTTATCTCTATAGATAATAACATTTATTTTGTGTGTCTTAAATAGGCTTATGCAGCGGGGACACACGTTCAGTTCCCCTTTATTTTAAGGTGTTTTCATATATTTTTTTTACCAGTGATAAAAGGAAGCCTGACGCTTTGTTTAAAATATTTTTAACTGTGAATCAGACCTTTTTAAAATCCTTTCAGAAGTGTGGCTGATAACAGGGTCCTAAAAGGCTGACCCCATTAAGCGTAACTTATCTAAGGCTGACAGATGAGTTGCAGAAACAATGGTGATGACCGGGAGAAACAGATATGTGTTTGTTGAACTTGGGTCATGCAGCTTGATTTAACACCATTATGCTGAACCAAAATGTTGTTACTTGTGTCCCCTTGTCCTCTTAACTCCTACCTTTTAATGCTCTCCCAGGTTTGCAATACATAGTTACTGTCGTATATTTGCGTATGTTTACACGTGCATGTGTGTGTGTATTTTTGTCCACCGCCAGGCTGATGTCCACTGCTCATATGAGGCTTTTGAGTTACAGCCTTTAATAAGAAGGCGTAGTGGGATTTTTTTATTTTCTTTGTCTTGGCCCCTCTCCAGAATTATTAGCCCGTCCTCAGAGGTTGTGCAGTGATAAAGTTGTCGGCTGAATTTTACCCACCCAAAGAGAATTTACTCCCTTATATAAAATTGTGTGTGTGTATGTGTTTAAATTTGCAGAGGCTTGTGCTTTGGTCATGACATTTACGTTGGGTATTATTGCCACATAAACCTGTTGATTGACAGAACTTAATTGCACTAAACATTTTTTAACCATCTTTTTGGTTTATTGGATTCAAGTGATATCTGTACTCTGCTTTTACTCAGGAGTTTATCCCTCCATGGAGACACATTTGAAGAGATGCACTAATGCACCCTACATTACCCATGTACTTATCCCACATTACCAACATTCTGCCCCAGAGACTTTCTTTCTCTCTCAAATCATGTCATTGCAATTTAACACTGACATGTATTTCCTTTGATAGATTTTGCACGCTGCCAGTCCACAGCTGTCTGGGTTTGGGTATGCTCTGTCTGGCTGACCCTCCTCTGAATGCACATCACTAATGAGAAAGAATGAGACTGTCGGACGAAGGAGAGGGACAGAGTGAGAGAGATATGCAGTAAGAAAGTAAAGAAGCAAAGTCTTTTACATCTTCCCCTGAGAAACTCAGCTCATACTCCATTCTCCTTGGAATGCCTTGAGGAGGGCTGGGAGTTGGAGGCACATGAGCTGCTTGACTGTAGTTCTTCAGCTAAATTGAGCTCCAGCTGAATTCCCTGTGGATTAGCCTAAAACAGCAGCCGGCCTGCCAACTCACAATCACTTTAAATGCCCACAGTAAAACACAGCAAAGTCCACTGTAGCTATCACACCAGTAGTGAGTCATCCGCCCACTAACACTATTAGGTAGTGTTGACGCGAAGATGGACTTTGACAACAAAAACATTCTGACAGCATGTATAAATATATTAGAGAGGGTAAGAGAAGGAGAGGCCGGAAGGACCGAGGGTGATGCTATTGAACTGTTTTAGAGAGAGGAGTTGGAAGATCAGGCTGATTTTTAAGGCTGCATTCCACCAGCTGCCTGTCCAGTCCTTCTCCGCTCCGCCACGGCAGCGAAGCTGAGAGCTTTCACTTTAAGGCCAGGACACACCAGCCCGATAATCGCCGTCGTAGAGTCGATAGAGGGTCGGTACACGAATCTGTTTGGTGTGTGCCGTGACGTCGGCCGACGTAGAGGTCGTCGGGCTTGTTTTGAGCCTGTCGGCCGCCGATTGCACATGTTCAATCGGCGGCCGACCATCTTTCATTTGGAGCAATTTGATTGGTGGAGGGCTAGCGAATCAGTGAAGCCCGGAAGTGAGGCGGGTAGCACAAACAGCTAACAACAGCTAGCCATCGTTTTAATGTGTTTGTTCGTTTCGTTTTGCGAGTACTCACATGCATCAACCCTTGTTGACTGCTCGACACCATGCTCGACACTCTCTGCTAAAAATTGTGCTCTTATGGTCCATAAATATAAATACGTATTTCTATCTATGTTTATGCTCTAGAGAGCTGTCCCATCATTTCCGGCTTTCGTATTTTTTCGGGCCACAATACAGATTAGCGCCACCTGCTGTTGTGGAGACATTACGTCCCGCGCAAGCGCAGAGCGTACGGAAAATAAGCAGTCGGCTCGGTGTGTTTTTTGGCCGCGACGGGAAGACTGGAGCTTCCTGAAACGGCCGACTCCATTTTTTGCGTAGTCGGAACAAGTCGGACTGGTGTGTCCTGGGCTTTAGTCAGTGTGTGAGTGTCCACTAGGTCCACTGCACCATGTCTCTGCTCCGTTGCTGCTCCAGCTGTCCTGTGATATACGCACAACTTCTATTTTTGCCGGATGCCGGATATCGCCGCATCAATTTAGCACAGAACACATCGAGAGAGACAGGAACACAGACACAGACAAAAAAATAAAACATCCGGTAAGACACTGTGTCCACTGCAGGTAACGATCTCAAACAGACACACATACAAACATGTCCAATGTGTTTTTACTCGTTCGGATGGGAGCAATATTTTTTGTGCGTTTGTTGTGTAAATACCACATACAGAATCATATTATCAAGCGCGATCGCCCGTCACTTTTAATTACCGCGAGAACTCCTCGGTCTCGAGACTCCAGCTCTCCGGCTGCGCTGGCCGTGCCCGCTTTGAAAGGGAGTGGTGAGTGTTTAGGGATGTGGGCGTACGGAGCATGTGCAGCCAGTGGAATTCCAAGGTTAGAGTGAGCCCGGAGGCTTTGCTTGTTGCAATGCACAGGTGTGCAATTTTATGTATCAGGCGAAGGATCAATTGTAATTTTCTCCATGTCTGTCTGTATAAGCTTCTTAGCAACCTTCAAGAAGTTTTGAAACTCAACAAGACCCATGCATACACCATTTTTATTGAACATATTCTACATATTCTAAGAACCACTCGTGAGATAGTCCCCCCTTAATGGCATGAACTGATATTGAAGAATGAAATCTGCAAGTTGACTGCAGTTGATGAAGTATTTAACATGGACACCCAATGTGTCACTAACCGCATTTTTCTTTTTCTTTTCTTACAATGTTAACATGAACAAGGCAACAGCTGGAAGACAATAGGGACATCAGATTACACAAAAGAGATTTAACAACACAATCTTTTTAGGGACTTATTCATTATCACAACTGCAGCATGTGGGTGGTATGTTGAAATTCAACAAAAACTTGGATTGTTCACCTATTTTAAATAAACTTGAATCATATTTATTAGGATTATTTGGTAACACTTTATAATAACTATCCGTTGTAAATTGTTAATAGATCATTAGTAAACTCTTAATTAATGATTATTAATGATTTAAGTGTTTGTTAGCAGTTTGTTAAGGATTTATAACAATGGTAGATAGTTAATAGCTTAATAATTGAATCAGTTCATCTGGGAGGTAATCCGAGATACCGACGAGGCTGAAATAGGCTATAGACTATACACAGTGCATGGGCAACTGAGGGCAGCCCCATTTTCAAATATTTTTAAATAAACTCAATACACACTGTGCATGCCATGGACTTGAACGTGACGTGATCAGTTAATCTCGGATTACCTCCCAGATGAACTGATTCAATTATTAAGCTATTAACTATCTACCATTGTTATAAATCCTTAACAAACTGCTAACAAACACTTAACAAATCATTAATAATCATTAATTAAGAGTTTACTAATGATCTATTAACGAGTTACAACGGATAGTTATTATAAAGTGTTACCGATTATTTTTTTAAATGTCACTCTGGACTCCTGCATTAGAGCGATAATGGCAGCACAGAAATGCATACTCTTGGCGTCTATTACCTGTCATACCTGCCTCCCACTTCTCACAGTTGAGTCCTATTGTAAATCCTAATTTGTGTCAATCCATGAGCAAGCCTCCTAACCATATGCTAATATATGCTAATCCAATCTGAATTTACCGGCCACTTTTAGCCAATGAGCTCAGTTAGAACAAAAGGCTGGAGGTAACCTTTCTGTTGTCTCTCAGCCACTGCAGCTAAGGATGAAAGTATTTTCAGAGAAGAGGATGTGAGCACATTCAGCCCCTCGAAACAGCTCCCGCTGCGCACACGTGATGTTTCCATGACACCCTCTAAATGTTTAAAAGTGAGAAAATCCTTTCAGAGCAGGTACAGAGTGATTTGCACTCGGTTTTGTATATGTGTATATTTCAATTGCACTCAAATTAACACGATAATCCTCAATTTCTCCTCTTTGGAAATCCCACATTGAATTTGGTTATATTCACCAAAGCGCTCCTGCACCTCTTGTGTTTTCTTTCACCTCTTCCTGTGAGTGGAAGGCTGAGTATGAAAAGCCTGGTTAACCTCAGTCGGGGCCTTGCGGGTTACTGGAGTGCTATGCAACATGTCAGAGTCTTAATGATGGCTCACAGTCGACACAAGCTCAATTCAGCCTCCATAGTGTGAATGTGCATGGACTGTATGTGCTTGTGGGCTCACATGTGTGTGGGGGATTGTGTGGCTATCCATCCGAACGTGCCTCTGTGTGTGTTTCTAAGATCAAGGGTTGACTACAAAAGGCATGATGTCAAAGGCAGGTCTTGGGTAGGTGAAAACACCACCAGCTCCACTCAGTTACCATGGAGACAGCACTGCTAATTCATGACTGTTCCTCAACAGCTCTGCCACTGTAATCAATGTTATCTTTATTGATTTGGTCAATTTAATAAATTGCTGTTGTAGTGAGAAAAGTGAGATCATAAGGCTGTACTAATCAAGCAAAAGAGTATTCAATCAAACAACAGAGGCTTCATGTTCTATCCAGTAGAACATGGAGGTCCATCTGACCCAGGAAGCCCCGCGATGACTTTCTGAGAAGAATGGCCCCGATCAGATGGCACGTCACATCTTAAATACAAGTCAGTTCAGCATATCAAGAATGCTGTGTGTTTCAATTGGCAGTCAGGTGAGGGGAAGAGGGTGGGGGAGTTCTCAGAGACAGACTGTTTACTGTTGCAGGGGGCTATCCAAGGGTGGGGGGGTACAGTCTGAATACTCTTCAATACACATTTGAGGAATTTAACCTTAGACATACAGGAGTAATACATTAGATTATCATTTTATGGATGGCTAGTTTAATAATTCAGGCCCATCTCCTTTGTAGTTACTGTATAGTACAGTGTAAATGTAGAATTATTCAACTATAAATTCATAGCTCTTTTGGCCATTTCTCTCGAAGTATTGCAAGTGGTACTGTGTTTCTTTGTCCTTCTGGTTTACTTGAGCTGATAGAAAAAAGTCAACAGCCAATCATACAGTAAGTGACTAAGACTGTATCTGTAGCCCCTTTTACACAGCCAGCGAAAGCCGGGAATATGCCGGCCTTTCGGCCCTCCGCCCTGCTGTTTAAATGCGACCGTTGCGGAATGAGGGAAGAAAGGTGCGAGTGATTGTTCCGGGAATTTTACTACCTCGGGGGGTAGTAAGATTCCCGACACAATCAGTTCCGCCTCTCTGTTTAAATGCTCCAGCTTGTTGTTGCGGAACAGGGGGGCGTTTGATGTTCCATAGCCTACGTTCTAAACATGCGGCCATGTTAGCAGTTGAAGGACGTGTGTTTAACATTAATCACGGCGGCCTGATGTCCCATAAAAATCACCAAATAAAAGGAACGGCGTATAATCTATCTGATCATAAGGTCCGCTGCTCACTCCAAACCCCCGCGCTTCATTTTGCAGAGTGTATGAGTCTATTTCTGCCCAGTAGAAGTTGCACAATGGAAAAGCTAGGCTAGGCTAAGCGGCTGCTACCGGATCGCAATTATTATTATTCTAAGTCTGAGCGTATATCCACACTTTATTTCTGCCTACAGTAACGTGACTTCACACACTGTGTGTATGTGTATGTGTGTCTGATTGGCAGATCTCTGCTCTCACAAAGAGACTCGCTTACAGCCAACCTGTCACACAAACACACACACACACAGACACAGAGGTGAAGCGGATTGATTTTGTCAGTTTTGACGTGTGTTTATCATTAATCACGGCGGCCTGATGTCCCGTAAAAATCACCAAATAAAAGGAACGGCGTATAATCTAGCTGGTCATAAAGTCCGCTGCTTAATCCAAACCCCTGCGCTTCATTTTGCAGAGTATGAGTCTATTTCTGCCCAGGGGAAGTTGTACAATGGGAAAGCTAGGCTAGGCTAAGCCAGGCTGTGCAGCCTGGCTTAGCCTAGCCTCTGCACAGACACAGACACAGAGTATGCACAGACAGAGGTGAAGCGGATAGATATTGTCAGTTTGGTTAACAGTCCCAGTGATGTTGGACTCAGCGCGCAGTGAGATCAACTGGCACATCGTGGGGACAGTAAAATACGGCCCTCTTACTGCAAGCTCCAGCACTCATCTGCTCTCAATTCACCAGCCAGTGTTGTTGTTGTAAAGCAGCTGACCGGCGCGGCACTAAATGTTTACGTCACACCTGACGCTGTTTACAAGCACCTCTTTCATTCCGGAACGCTGTGTAAAAGGAGCTACTTATGCGCCAGCAGGCCGGTGTTGCTTGGTTCTGTGTAAATAACACAGAAGCAAGCAAAGCCGGCATTTTGGAGTGATGTTGTTCCGTCAATATGCCGCACTCTCTGTGTAAAAGGGGCTACTGTAACCAATTAGAGCATAGGAATCATGCAGCTTTTTCTCTCTATTTTACACATGTATACGTTATCCGCCCTGGATTATTTTCTTTCTAATTTCATTTTTCCTTTGAATTTGCTAGGCAATCATCCTACCGGATGATTCAGTAGTAATCATTTATTTACTTAAACTTTTGTTTATGGTAACTGTTTTCAGATTATCACAATTATTTCCAGTTAAAAAACTTTCTTGGCAGTCTGTCTTCCACCTTTATAGGAGGTTTGTATAGCTTGCATGGCTGTGCACTAAAATGCATAAAGAGGGCAGAAGATATGACCTAAACTATACTATAGTAATATGCACGTTCATGTTGTACACATGCACAAGTTTCAGATCTAGGGATAGAGCTTTAATTTCAGATATTTTTTCTCCTTTAACATGTGCATAATACCTCCAATTACTTGACAAGAAACTCATTAAAAGGGGACATGGGAAGTAACAATCTTTTAAATTGAGCACACTAGAAAAGCTATCAAAACCACTGAAATGTATTCTTATCTTCAGAATAGATTGCTCAGCAAGAAATGCATTTAGATATTGGAGCTGTGAAATGACACTCAGCACCTTTCATCTGATATTCAATATGATTTGTAAGCTGTTTTATTTTAATTATATCTCTAATTTCCATCATGGGAAAAGAACTGAAAGAAAGTGATCGTTCTGATGCTTTGAGTACACAAACGATCTCTGCTGAGAAAATAGGATCTTTGGATGGTTCAGCAGGCTTTGTTCTATGTGCCTTGTCAGATCATATTCACCAGATAAACCTACAGTGGAAAGTACTTTTTTTTTCCTTTTCTTTTTTACAGAGAGTTGCTCAATTCTAGAGGTAGTAGTAGAGGTTGTTACTTGCTTGCAACATATATTAAAATGGCTGATTCAAAATATGAGTTATCACCATGAACGTCAAAATCACAGTGGAATTTAATTTCCACTACCGAATAGAAATTATGATAACATACACTCTGCTAAAAGGGATATTGATGATAGTACTAATTAAATTAATGATAATCATAACAATAATAATAGTAATATCAATAAATTCAAATGAAGCCTATCCAACAAGGTCATACATAGGTCTATCCAAAATAGGATAGATTATCATAAAAATGTCCTTGAAAAACTGATATAAAGTCATATAGTGAAATCAAATCAAAGCATGATTAATGTTTTTAAGGTTGTGTTTAGACATTCACAGCACAAATAGCTGTTAAGGAAAGATGATGATCCTCATTAAATATTGAGAAATTATGTGTTTTGCGATGTGTTCAACTCTCTGACCACCTACTTATTTACTTCACTTTCACCATAAAAAAATAACAGAAAATTTGCCACTGTGTATTATCCAGGGAGTACTAATAAGAATTATATCGGAATGTTTTTGAACAAAAAGTAGTACACAACTACTGTAGTACACAAAGAGTAAAAAGAGCAGATTTCTGTTATATTCCATAAAAAGATTAACCAGGGGAAAGCAGGGGGTATTACTCTTATCTCCTTGACTGTATTTGTAAAAGCTCAACAATTTAGGTTACAACTTCTTAGATTTCCTACCTGTCTGCCTTGGGAACATGTTTTCCTTTTTACAGCTGGTGTATCTCCAATTGAATAAATCAATTTAAGTGCATAGGCAGAATACAGAAACATGAACACGCCATGAGTCTTTTGAAAATAGATGTTTTTTTAGGCATGTCCCCGGATCGTTCATGATTGGATATCACTCTCTTTTAACCCAATCTCCCAACATTAGCTTAAGGATAATTTGCATTTAGACGGATAAGTTACAAGAGGAAATTCAGAACATTCTGTTGACAAGGCCACTGAAATTAAATTCTGCATGCCTTCACTTTTTGTGGAAAGTTTATACATGCTGATCCCACTTTGCTGATAGTATTGGAGCTGAATAATAAAAGACTCTGGACTTCTCAACATAGCTTATCGTGATTCCTACCCACGCACACCCTCTGGGTCACAGTAAAGTTGGGCCAAGCCATCATCAAAGTCTTTTTATTTTGGTTCATCATAGACTTGTAAGATACCGACAAGAGGGGGGAGGAACACGAGAGAGAGAGAGAGAGAGAGAGAGAGAGCAATTGCAGATGGAAATCGATGAAGATGACGCAGACTAAGGTAGTCTGATTGAAATCTGCAGGGCTTAAGTCATTTATGAGATCTGCAAAACCAAATGTGATTAACCATACCTCCCTGGACATCCCTCCCGGACCTCCCCTCCCCAACACCCCCCACTTCTTCCCTCTTTTCATTCTTCACTGGATCTGTCACTCAGCCCTGAAATATTCATACCCGGCTCTGAAAAATGAATGCACCCGCCGAAAGGAGCAGAAGTTGAAGAGGGAGAAGTTTAGTCATTTTGCAAGGTACTCTCACTTGAGGAAAGTGACAGAGGCCGTTGCTTCAGGAAATACGGAGTAGTTGTATGATTGTGTGTACATTGAAAGTGCAAATCTTTCTTGTTTGCTTAAGGGTGTGGCAAAATACAGGTAACATTTTAAATGAAGCAGAATTTTTTTTTAACTTAAAATGGTGAATCGCAGTCTTCTCCCAAGAGAGTGAGTGAATGAATGAATGAGATGGATATGAAGATTTGCTGAGTTTGATTTATTACCACATAAATAATGGAGCTATGCCACATTTGACCTCAAATTTCTACTGCTTGATGGGCTGAATAGTTCAGTAGACAGAAACACACACACACACACACACACACACACACACACACACACACACACACACACACAGCAACGGGTTGAGACAGGGTGTTTTTGGATCAGTGCAATGTAATAAGTAAAAACAATGGACATTCTTTAGGGGGTCTCTCTACTACTACTTCTCTCTCTCTCTTTCTCTCTGATCTTTCTATTTAATTGGCTGGAGAGCTTCTCTGCTCTCACACACTCTTCACAAAGTACATTTTGTATTGATCCTCTTACCTTGGCTTCACAGACTCTGCTTCCCATAGATATCCCATCTACTGCTTGTGTCTCTATCACACACACACACACACACACTCACACTCCTTTGTCATGTTTGGGGTATCTTCATTAATTTCCTGGTGACTTACCCTAACCCTAAACCAAAAGAAGTACTCCTCAATCATTTGGTTTTACGTCTATTGTGTTTTCCTGTGAGTGAGTATGAAACACACACACACACACACACACACACACACACTGGAGAGAAAAAAAACACTTAAATACTGCATTTGAAGTCTTTTATAAATGTGAGATTTGGGCAGAATTTGCCACAGAAAATCCTGCAGGTATTTTATTTTACTCTATTTCATAATAGACAGGTCTCCCTTGCAAAAGAGTCTTCGGTCTCAATGGGATATACCTGTATAAATAAAGGTTAAAGAAAAAAAGAAATAATCACTCTACATTGCAATTAGCAAATTCATTGTAATTCACTCCACTTATTTCTTATATTTAAAAAGTCTATAATTTTAGATATTAAGATAATTTAGCCACTTAGTGTATAATGTTTGCCCTTACTATGAAGTTAAGTGGGAAAATTAGTGGACTAACAACCCAGACGTTTGCACTATTCAACCATAGAGTTTGATGGTTTGCTCATTGTCTGAGGAAAAACCCTTCTTTCACGATTATACTACATGTAATGTCATCACCATATGTCATCCAAGTCTATTTTTATTTTATTTAATTAATTATCAAGTAACTATTTTAGGCAATTAAAGGTTCAGTAAGCGGAATGGTCAGTTTAGCTAACTTCCTGTCAGTGACTGCAGTTAGCAGTCTCCTCCCTCGTCCCCACGTCACCACATTAATGCACTACGGTCTTCAAGCAGCGAGTTATCTAGCATCATCTCAGATCCATAAGTGTGATCAAACATGATAAAAAAAAACATCAAAACAGACATTGGGAAGGATTTGTACCTGCTCCATTGTAGATGCATAAACATTCACCCATCTTTCGCTCTGCACGTGCACCGGCGGTTTTAGCATTCACTCTTCTGACTGGTTATTAGTAGTGGTATCCCCGAAAAGTTTATTTGCTGATTACATGCAGAGCAAGTGACTGAGAGATCAGCTTTATGAAACGCGCACACTATATAAGTGATCACTGTATGAATAAAGAGCGATTTAACACTTAACATAAATAAATCGCTTACTCCTCCTTTAATCTTTTTTTTATCTTATTTTACATTTAGCCTGAGAAAGTCTTTTACTCTGTTTGTATTCTGGGTTTGTGGGGACACAAAATAGTGACCAAAATTCCACCAGTCTGCTCCCCAGAAATGCATGTATTTAAGTGGAAATTGAACACTTAGCTGTGTGTATTTTTTTATTAAGAATTGCTTCCATTTGTATGCAATACGTAGGGCTGCAACTGAATTTCATGAAGATACAGTTTTAGCTCCTTTTGTATAATCCAGATTGAAAAGATCTCTAATGCACATCTCATCTATGGGTATACGTAAAAGGAAATGAACAATTCAGGGGAATGATAACTATCACCATACATAGTATTTTGTCCAGGTGACTTTATTGTGTGATATACTGAAGAAAATGGTAATCTAATGACCTAAGCAGGAAACAAATCAGACTCCTAAAGACTCCTGCCAACGTGGTAATAGTGTTATAAAAGGCATTCATTCAAGCTGGTCTCTTACTGTTGCGAATCAATTAACCCTATACGCCCACTGAAAACAGAGGTGATAGGCCCACCTGTTTGGTTTTGCTAGAGGTTTGTCAGTCCTGTCAGAGTCGCATACCTGGTTGGTGCGTACTCATGAATAATACACACCAGCAAGGTTGTACTCAACACACAGCCGTATACTGACACAGTTGACTTGTGAACCAACACACTAACAACGTCAACACACCTTGAACAAGATTTCAGGATTGATATTCATGCTGTTTCACACACATACACTGAAACACACATGCAGTTTAACGTGGCGTCCCACAGGTTGCTAATGCAGAATAACATTGTTTTCAGCACGCTGGGCTATTAATCATGGATGAACTCCTGCATCACTGACAAACCAGCCTAATCTCACAGGGGAGGGTGTGAGTATATATAGTCACACACACACGCACACAGACACCTATGCATGCATACACACAAAGGAGTGTGTGCGGGCATGCTCGTGCACACACTCACATATTTTATCAGTCTAATCTCATAGGAAAGAGCATGCTCTGACTGGCAAACAGAGAATTAATGCAGAGCAGGGGGCTCTCCTCCCCACTCCTTCCTCCTGTCTCAATCTTCACTTATCTGTCTCTCTCATGTCCTTCTCCTCCCCTTACGCGTTGTCCCTCTCTATCCTTTTCTCTTTTGTTTTTTGTTTTTTCGGAGAAAGAAAACAAAACAACATCTGCACACAATTTATTTCACCAGGCAAGAATTGCTTGAGATCAAACTACCTCTTTGGAGCAAGGCCTGATTGAAACCTATACAAATGATCAATTCAAATCCCTAATTTTTGATGATAATGTTACGGTTTGTAGCGGAGGAAGTATTTGCATGAGAGTTACTTGTTCCTGCATGAGTTAATGCAGGTGGGAGTGTAAGCATTTGTCCTGCATATTCATTATAAGGTAATTTATCTCATAATGTTTGATGATAATGATGAAAATATATTTCTCATAAAATTATTCATGAAAATGAGTCATCCATCATCAATGTTGTATGGTTACGTGAGGCAGGACAAAACACAGAAGACTATTTTAGCCTTACACCATTCTTGTTGCTGTAGCCACAGGAACCTAACAAGGGGCAGTTTGTATGAAGTTTGCAAGTTAACAAAGACATAGTTTTGGTCAGTTCCTAGAAAACAACTCATTTAGATGGTTATCTATCTGCGCAGACACAGATATTTGGAAGAATACGTTTCTTTTACAGATTTAAATCTTTTTAAAATCAGAACAGATAGTTCTAATTTGCTACAACTCTCACAGTGCTCCTAAACCTCATCTATACATGTGTTATTTAAAACCCCGCACTCTCTATCACAGTAAAGAAAATGTTACGATGGCTGCAGTCATTTTCAGGAATAAAATACAAGGCAAAAGTCCCTCCTTTGTACATCTCATGTTTGGTTGCCATGATATGGGTGATGTATTAGCACCAGATTATCAAAATCTGGTGCTGATAAAAGAGAAATAAGCAGTGTGAGAAAGGTATTTTGAACAATAAGCCATTACAATAGAATAGAATACTAGAGAAGACCAAATAATTCATATTCGAACCTGAAAATGAGCACAATATTTCACCTTTGAAGGATGATCTTATCATATATGATACATCTGATCTGTTTAATGTTGCAGTGGTACAACATCATGGAAGAATTTATATCCTGAACAATAAAACATACTCTGTCAGTAACTAAAGTGGGACTGCCGCTAATCTCTTGTATCAGCCATACATCTGGATTTACATTACATCACAAAACCTGCCCCACCAAGCCACGCATGCAGGCAACACCTGCACATGATCAGGAGAGCCTGATAGAATTATTTGTGGGAAATCTAAAAAGCTTAGTAGTGCCAACCTCAAATGTAAAGACAGCAACACATTATGAATGAATCAGGATGAGAGATGTAATACATAGTTTATAGAGTGTGGTGACCTCTACTCAATTTCCACAACATGTCATTAGATACTGGACAAATAAACTATAGATGAGCATATAACCAATGTTCTACATGAGCATCACACACCTGTATATTGATGATAAAAAGAGTATGTTATTTTAGTTTGTAATGACTTTATTCCCAACCCTGATCAATTTCTGCGCTCCGTCGCCTGACTGACACCTGCCCAGTGCTCCAGTTGTTTGAGACAGCTATTTGTTTCAGCTGACAGGAGCCCTGGGCAGCAGCGATAGAGAGAAAAAGAGAAAAGAAATAGAACAGAAAGTGAAAAAGGGAGAGGGCAGAGAGTGAGTGAGAAAAAAACATGAAGATTTCATTCACATCACACACAAAATGCACACATATTTCATGCAAAGGGGAAAGTGACAGAACAATTAGAAAGGAAATTATGGTGTTCTGCAAAAGTGTGAAGCAATAGCAAAGTGTCAGTTTGCACAACCTATCATAGCTCTTTCCTCAAAACAGAGAACAACCAGACCGCTCAGACAGGCTGACACTAAAGTCATTCTGTGTATCCATGCAGCATAATTAGAACAGACAGTTAACGGGCTACATTTTGATAAGTCAGAAGCAATTGATAAAGGCATAAACAGCTGCAATTTGCTATTTTATCCTCATAAATTCAATGTCTTAATGCCTGCCGTTATCAAAATAACACTAAAAAAAGGCTAGGAAAAAGATTTTAGTCCGTTTTAATTGCAATCTCATATGTTATCACTATGGCTAACTGCCATACAGAGTGAATCCTCCAACCGTTAATTGCGACAGATGTTTGATTCAATTTAGCATAGGGACATAGATAGACAGTACTGTATGAGTTTAATTGTCATGTTTTAAATAGTAAACAGTTAATCATGATGGAAAGGTCTGTTAGTGTGTTAGTAACTGTCAGTGTGTGTAGATCGAAGTCATTGATCGGAGCAGCTATCTCACTTCACTGTATGTCAGCTGCCTGTCAAATGGAGATGGAGGGTATCTGATACAGTGCTAAATGAATGAGGGACTAGTTTATTGCACACAAACACACACACACACACACACACACACACACACACACACACTCACAAAATCAATATATTCTTTTGTTATAATTTTTATAATGTTTTTTTTAAGACATGGACTTTAATTTGCTTTTATGCCATAATTTACCCACAATTTAGATAATGTATTTTCCATATCTTTATATATTTTTTGTAAGATACAGAGACAGGTAATTTTTCAGATTTCACAAAAATGGATATTGTTGGATATTGCAGGGACCATGTATTATATTTATAACACTGTTTACAAATTTAATTTCTTTTTTTGTGTATGTTCCTGTATAAGTAGTAGATATCTTTGAGAGACCAAATAAGCATTTAAATTTTTTTTATTTTTTATTTACTTTTCTTTCTTTATTATTTATTTTCTCTCTGATAACGAGTAACACCAATTCTGTGGTTTTACTTAAATATATTCATAATAGCGTAGCAATTTTTATAAACTTATCAACACTAACACAGAAACAAACAATACTTTCTGTCATTACCTCTCTGTAGCAACTACTACAGGATTTCTAGTTGCTTAAGCCAAACTCACCAAGTACCACCATCCAACCCTAACACACACACACACACCCACACCCACACACACACACACATTTTTACTTTTATTTATTTTATCAGCCGTGTTTCCATTTGTTTAGTTATATCTGAAGTTATTTTCTACCGGTACCTGGCAACGGTAACTTGTTAGAGCCTAACGTTTAGTTATTTGGACGAGAAAGGTTGTCGGCATCCATACTTTCGCGAGCAGATGCACTGGAACACAGACAGGTCGGAACTCGGAACTACCAAGTCGGAAATCTCCTTCTTCCGAGTATAAAGGAACGCAGCATTCAACTGAAACTGGAGCGCGACTTCGACGTCATCGTTCTCAGCCACTCGCTGATTGGACACACAGAAATCTGTTCGAGCAGGATCCCAATAGTACGCCCCATCACCAGACTGACTACTGAAGGTAAAATGAAATTTGGCCGGATGTAGGTAGGCGGGCGGAGCCAGGCTAGGAGAGTGTGGGGAGAGGGAGCAAATAACCACAATTTCACAATTTCACCAACATTAAATACAAGCTGTATCCTCCTCCCATATGGACAGGCCTCCTCCTAAAGGGTCTGGGGGCTGTTCTGATTGGTGACTGGGTAGTGCAACCTAGAGCAGCAAGTCTTCTCCCCAGGGTTTTAAGGCGGCTACGTATGGAAGATTTTATTGGACTTTATTATCTGTGAAAGCAAAACAGTTTTGTAGAAGCACAGAAGACAATTGACAAGTGTGTATCATGATTCACACGTATTTCACTATCCATAAACCTGTAATTTTTGACTTGCAAATATGTAGAATTTACTCTGAAAATACAAAGTCATATTTACGCATTTACGGATCCGTTTCTGCTTGTGAAAAAGGGTTTGCATATTTGTGGATTGCCTCCTGTTAGTTTGTGAGCCACATTATATTTTTACATAATTTTGTCCAACTTCTACCACCGAGATCTGTAGAACGAAGCCTTACAAATGTGAAGTACAATAATTTGTATGTGTGTAATTGTGTTTTGTAAAGTTATATCCACACAAATAAAAAGTGATTTGCAAATATGTAGAATTTAGGCTGTAAATGTGTATTTTAATTTTGCAACCAAAAAAAATGTTTTAAAAATGCAAATAGTTTCACCACAAAAAAAGACATGTCAACTCCAATTTACGCATTTACGGAACCATTTTTACATGTGAAACTGGCTCTGCATATTTGTGGATCGCTTCCTGTGTGCTTACAGAATATTGTCCCTTTCGTGCCGCAGAGATCTGTAAATCGAGATCTGTAAATTGAGATCTGTAAAATGAGATCTGTAAATTGAGATCTGTAAAATGAGATCTGTAAAATGAGATCTGTAAAATGAGATCTGTAAATGGAGATCAGTAAATGGAGATCTGTAAATTGAATTCTGTACTTAAGGTGCAGCTAGACAGGCCCACCAGCAGATGGCGAACTCCCGGCACAGTCTTTATATACTTTTTATGGGCGAACCACATGGCCCCCTTGACCAATCAAAGGAGCTTGTTTAGGGGCGGCACCTCATTGGTTCATTTGGAGGCCTGTCACGTGAACAGAGGAGGAAAAAAACCACGTCCGAGCTGGCTGCAGACTACCTTTCTATATAGGTACATGCAGACTACAGGAGCTGAGAACCGGTGATAAGTAAGGTATGATGATATTCTGACCCACCATTATACTATCAACTACAGTAGTTTGTTCGCCGGTCACCTGCGTGGGTAATCAGCATTTAATGCTAGGCTAGCTAGCTGACATGTTACACTACAACAATATAAATTGAGTCCTACGCAGGGCCGCCGCTCCCTATACGCAGGGTATGCGGAGCGTGTAGGGCACCAAGTTCCTGCCCCCCCCCAATTTTTTTTTAATAAAAAGGTCCGGGGGCCCCCCAAAATTGAGTTTTTTTTTAAAGTTCATGATGATCATTACATTACAAAAAAATATATAAATTAGTTATGAACAGGCCCATCATTGTTTTTTCTTAATTGTGTAACCTATCCAGGGTGGATTACTGCACAGGCACACCGGCCCAAGGGCTCAGGGGGGCCCTTAGCCAGAGATACTGAGAGTGTGCTTCCGTGGCACAACTAGATTGGATTAAGACATATATCGAACTAGACACTCGAACGGACCGTGTCACTTGTCTGAGTATACATGGCCTTTCAGGAATAGGATAAATGTCCGATGCATGGCTGTCTCCACTATGCTAGGTGGCGCTGTAGCCCTGTCAACCATGCTTTCAACAAGTGGTTTTAGAGCCACGTCCGGTTCCCTTCCGGCAATAACCCATGGTGTAGCCTATAACGCCCAGGCACACAAGCACAGAACGAGAAGTCCGATATACGATATCCGATCCCTGTATACATGCAGAGAGAATGCCGACAATGAATGAGTTATCTAGGTGTTCTTATCCGACTTCTCTTGTCCTTTATTGTGCCGATTTGTGTGCGAAGTAGATCGGATAAAGGTGTTTACATGCAGTTTAAAAGTCCTGTTGAGGTCTTATTCGTTTAGTTACCCGATTATACATGTAAACGCACTGACTGATAGTAACTGTTCATGTTGCATAGTCAAAGAGCTCAGTCACTGATGTCAATAACAGGGTCCAAAAAGGAATAGCCTAAATATAAGGATACTCATTAAAATTTAACAAGATAGAAATCATCATGGGCCCCTCAACTAGTAGGGGATAAATACAAAAGCAAGTTAAAATAACAGCATTAGTAGCTCTGTCTAAGGGGCTCCATGAGGGGCCTTGAAGGCCCCCTCACACATACACTAATACGCTTTCTATGTGTGATTTCTAAATTGTTCATACAAAGTAGCTATCCACCCTTTATCTGTTGAAATGGGCCCCAACATCATAGAACCTGGGTCTGCAGACCAATCTACTGTACTGTTTTTACAGTTGCAGAGTAAAGAGTGCTGCCTGTTTAAGAAAAATCTGAAATATAATGTTCCTTCTGCATCTCAGGAGTTGATATAGCCTCTAAAATTTCCTCTCAAAGTGCACCAGATTGATGCATTTTACTTTAAATAGGTAAAAAAAATTCTGGGGGGGCATGCTCCCGGACCCCCCAACAAGGTACAGGGTCCCTCCAACAAAATCCTGTGGGAAACACTGACTTCCTTAATATGTGTTTGCCATTAATTGTATGTATCTGTGTGGAAAATTCAGTGTACCTGACTGGATAGGGACGAGTGGGGGGCCCTCACTGACAATTTAAGCTTAGTGCACCCAAAAGCTTAGCAGCGGCCCTGTGTACTACAATTGAACTATTACACAAAGGGGAGATGCTCGCAGTATGTCTGTGTGCCATAAATGACGGCGTAGGACCAGGGCACACACTCTTAAAGGGCCCCACACTCGTCCCTATCCAGTCAGGTACACTGAATTTTCCACACAGATACATACAATTAATGGATAAAACATGGGGGGGTCCGGGGGTATGACCCCCCCCGGAATTTGTTTACATATTTAAAGTAAAATGCATCAATCTGGTGCACTTTCAGAGGAAATTTTAGAGGCTATATCAACAGGAACTTGGTGCCCTATGCGCTCTGCGTACCCTGCGTATAGGGAGCGGTAGCCCTGCGTAGGACTCAATTTATATTGTTGTAGTGTAACATGTCAGCTAGCTAGCCTAGCATTAAATGTTGATTACCCAGATCTTCTACAGATCTCGGTGGTAGAAGTTGGACAAAATTATGTAAAAATATAATGTGGCTCACAAACTAACAGGAGGCAATCCACAAATATGCAAACCCTTTTTCACAAGCAGAAACGGATCCGTAAATGCGTAAATATGACTTTGTATTTTCAGAGTAAATTCTACATATTTGCAAGTCAAAAATTACAGGTTTGTGGATAGTGAAATATGTGTGAATCATGATACACACTTGCCAATTGCCTTCTGTGCTTTTACAAAACTGTTTTGCTTTCACAGATAATAAAGTCCAATAAAATCTTCTTTAGGTAGGACAGGAACTTCCCTGAGCTCATACAGCTTGATAGAATTGATTAAAATATAGAAAAAAAAGGTTAAAAAAGGTTAAAAGGAAAAAAAAAAATTATAATAATAACAATTGAGTGAAAACAATAATGGTAATAATAACAATTTTGAATAAAATAAATAATTGTTGTTTGTGCTCTATCTCCTCACCCTCCTCGTCTTCTGCAGGACTGAATTGAAGGCTAGAGAGTCGACTATTTACTCTATATTTATTTATTTTTGTCTCAAGTAATATTTCTACTATTATTAATTATTTAATATTTTCTTTTTTATTGATATATATATATATATATATATATATATATATGATTTAGATATTTTCTCTTCTGTCTTCACTAACCACACACCCGACCACAAATAACATCTTCAATACAAAATACATATCAACCCAGTAACATTCCCTTTCTCTCTCCCTTCCCCCTTTACACAATAACAACACAAGATAACTTTTTTTTTGTTTGTTTTTCTGCTCTTATTTATCTATGATTATGACTCTTATTCTCTATCATTTTTGTTTATCAGTATTGTCAATATGGATAACGATAGCCATTTTTCAACACGGTCTCCCTTATAACTGCTCACATCATTTACTATGCTTGTTTTTGCAAAACTTTTTTTATTTTTTATTATTGATTTTTCTCTCCCAATTATCTAATTACCTTATGACTACATTCAAAACTGTGGTTCAAAAGTCTAAAATACCATAATGGAAATTAATACTATTTAAACAACCGAAAATGCCATTCTTATCATTACATTCTTATGATGATTATTCATTTCTTAGTACTGATTTATCATTTATTTTTTATTTTATTTTATTTTATTTTATTTATTTATTTTTTGTTGTTTATATGTATGTATATATATACACACACGCACACGCACACACACACACACACGCACGCACACACACATGCCCCCACAAACACACACACACACAGCCTGTCAACAACAATGTAAAAATATGCAATGACCTCCTGCTTGTTTTTGTCTCGTCCGTTCTGTCTTAAATGTGAACACTTAAATTGTCATGCACCTCACCTAATGTTATGTCTTTCACCTGTCTTGTCCTGCATCACGTAAATAAAAAAGTTTACACTAAAAAAAAAAAAAAAAAAAAAAGAGAAAGAAAATACAAATTTAATTTCTTAATGTTTATCTTAGCCTTCCTTTACGTAGATGCAGGTTTGAGTTTTTCACTGATTGAGGCAGATGTTAATTATTCTGTTTAAACTGCACAAGAAGTAGTACTAGGATGTATAACTAATAAATAAAGTTGAATCTATAACTAGGAAATACAAACGCAGGTCCAACTGGTCTGAGTCTGATTGCATAGAAAATAAACAGTATGTGTTTTTGCATATAACGAATGAATGAATGAATGAATGAATGAATGAATGAATGATGAATGAATGAATGAATTATATTTTTATTTTCGTGTCATGCCACACAAGTGGCCCATCCCACACAGGATTACAAGACACCGCTATAACTACACAAAGTGTGTAGTACAAACATGAAACAAAAAAACAATACAATACAAATTATCCGGCACCGAATAAACACTAAACATAAAGAGACATATTCCTCCTTGCCCACGCCTTTTCAATAAAGTCAGCAATTGAAAAAGTTCTGTATTGGAACAACCAAGCTAACATATCAGTATCACACATATAATGAACTTCTTTTACATCGACTTTCTTGAATAAACTTAATCTCAAATTGTGGTAAAACGGACAATAAAAAAAGAAATGAATTTCATTTTCAATTTCCTCAAGATCACAAAAAGTACACAGCCTATTCTCCTCGCTGGTGCCCACCCACCGGCCTGATTCGATGTGTAAAGGGAGAATTCCTGACCTAATTTGTGCACACAGGGACCTCTTTCTTTTAGACAAGTTATACAAAATATAGTTCTCAGTACCAAACAGATGTTTAATTTGACACAAAGTACGCAGTTTAGGCATACCTCTTAATTCAGAGATCCAAGTCTCCCTCTTTTCAAGTGATAGCAATTCTTTTCCTATTTTGAGATTAATTTCCACTTTGTCTGTAAAGACATCCCCACAACCCAGACCCACATATAATTCATACACCTCACTTGCCCATCCTCCAATTTTATGCATGTCACATTCAAACACCTTTTTGGCTACTCTGTTGTCATCCATCCTCAACAGCCTATTCCACAACCTCATAATACACACACTCCAACGCTCCCTACAGGAGTCCCACCCCATGTCTCCGGTTGTAGCTGGTATTGGTGCAAATTTATGAACACCCATAAAATATCGGATGGCCCTGTTTTGGATTTTTTCACTCCCGGGAAAGTTTTTATAACCCCAGACCCCTGCCACATAATCCAACACAGGACACACACAAGCCTGGAAAAGTTTGGTGTATGTAGAAAAACCAATATCCTTCAGCATCTTAGTTTTGCCTATAACTCCACCAAGAGCTCTGCTGGCTGACTCAGAGAGAACTGTAGTACCCTTTGTGAAATGCATATGTTCATCCAGGTATAATCCTAGGTATTTATAACATTTTGTATAGTTCAGCTTTTTTTCTCCAAAATGAAATTGAAATGTACTAGTAGCTGAACGAGGATTCCTAAAATGCATTATTTCTGTTTTCTTTTCATTGATAGTCATTCTCCATTTACTGCACCACGCTTCTGCACATGAGAGCATTCTTTGCAGATCTTCTTCTGAGTCAGCCATCAAAATAATATCATCTGCATATAAAAGTAGACTAATGTTTTCCCCTCCAAACTGTACTCCACATCCTAATGATTTAATTGTATTGGCTAGATCATTTATATATACAGCGAAGAGAGTAGGCGATAAAGCATCTCCCTGCTTGACACCAGAGGAAGTGAAAAACCAGTTTGTAAGAAATTCATTCACCCTCACACATGACTCAGGTGCACTGTAAAGGGAACATATTGCATGATAAAATTTGCCATTTATACCATTCTGTATAAGCCTGTAAGCAAGAAGGTTTCTGTTAATTAAGTCAAAAGCTTTCTGAAAATCAATGTAACAAACAAATGTATGCGTATTCTCATGCAATCTATTTCGTACTATTGTACACACTGTGTAGATATGATCAATACAGGCCCTTTCCTTACGGAACCCATTCTGTTCCTCAACCAGTACATTTTCTTTCTCCAAAAAAGTTGTTAACCTATCATTAAGCAGAGTGGAGTACAGTTTATAGACTGTGCTCATTAGACTGATACCTCTGTAATTAAGGGGCACTCTAGGGTCATCCTTCTGGGATTTTGGAATAGGATTTATAATAGATTTTTGCCACAGCGAAGGTAATTTACTGGTTTCAAAACATTTTTTAAATAATATTAGGAAAATTTGGACCAACTGGGGAGATTTCAAAACTTCATTTGGAAGATCCTCTATACCAGTAGCTTTTCCGGGTTTAGCCTTGTTAATGACTCTTTGAACCTCCGATATAGAGATCTCTGCATTGAGCTCCTCATTATCTCGGATTTCTTCCCCAAGCATTTCTGCTTCTAGCCTACTTTTTATTTCACAGACATTAGCATAGAATTGTTCATCAAAACTTCCAGTGTCATTTGAAAATAATCCTGAAAAATCTTTTCCCCATTTGTTAAGTACCTGTGCACAATCATCTACTAAATGTCCATCTTCACCCCATATCTCCATTGGAATTTTATTTGACCGCCTAGGTCCCAATTTATTAATCTCATTCCAGAATCCTTGGGGATTAGAGGTTTGAATCTGTTCCAGAAGCAAGACCTGACCTCTTTCATATCTACGTTTAAACAGCCGATATCTTTAATCAAATTCATGTTGCCTCATCCTAAAGTTATTTAAGAAGTGCTGTTTATCTGCTCTATTCCCCTTACATTTTAAAAATAGTTGCTCAGAAGTGTGCATGTCATACCAAAGGTCTTGTAACTCTTTATTCCAGTAAGGTTTACTTATTTTGTGAGCTTTCTTTGACTTTGGAGTAGAATATTTATCCTGTGTGTATTTTCCCATTTCCTTATAAAGTACTTTGCATAAATCCTCATACCAGCAGTCCAGCTCTTTTTGGTTTATGTGACATACTTCCAACCTATTCAAAAGCTCCAATAATGCTGAACGTCTCAACTCTGAACAAAGGAAATCATTTGGGAGTGTTCTACATATCTGTCTTTTATAATATATTTTACTTTCCACTTCGGCAATAGAATCAGACTTGGACATGTCACACGCTACATGAAAGGTCAAATTTAATAAGGAATGATCAGGTAATTTACTGTGTTCCCCAATAAGCTCCATGCAACCTGTGGCTTCAACTAATTGATTTGGCGTTAGCACTTTAAATGAAATACAGTTTTCTAAACAATTATGTGCTGCCAGTACATAATCTACAACTGCCTTGCCTTTAATTGACACAGAAGTATAATTATCGTCCAACGGACATATTCTCCCATTTAAAAGACACATTTTAGAATCCCTTAGAAATTCAATTAAAGATTCACCATGTTTGTTTACATACTCATCAAGTGCAACTCTTAATGGAACGTCGTCAATCTCTTTAAGGTAGTCATCCAAATTACCCACCCTACTATTGAAATCTCCACTTATATATACAGCATCTGCGTGTGAACAGAGATACATCTGGCTCAAAAGATGAGCAAAAAAACCTGATGCATCCCTTCCCCAGGGAGACATTTCTGGGGGCAGATAACATGTAAAAATAACAAAACAATAATCAGACTGCAAATGTTTAAATTGTAAACCAAGGATTCCGTGCATCTCTCTGTCCAAAACCTCGATTTTATACATTTTTAACAACTCAGATCGTATACAAAATCCCACTCCCCCAGAACCTTTAGGGGCCTTTACGTGCTTAACCCTGTTATTGCCAAACCACACATAGCCCTCTAAATCAATGGAGTCCTGTCCCTTTAAGTGGGTTTCGTTAAGGGAAATAATATCAGGTCGCACAGAGTTCAAAATAACAGTTCTTAACTCACAGTTCCGTACAGTCCATCCGTTAATGTTCCAATGTACAAGGGAAAGCGTTTCACCTGTCCGCTGCAGCGTCGGTGCACCTTTTCAGGTAGGCCTATGCTCCGTCTCTTGCCTCGGTCTCCTCCTCCCGTTTGCTTCATTATCCTGATCCCGCTTGATCACTCGTCCATTACCAGACACGAAAAAGTCTTTTCCTGACGGCATCTCAGCCAGAATGGTTCTAAAGTTAAGATCAATTAAACGCTCTGCATGAGATTTGGCTGAGCGCAGATACACTGTGCCGTATGTTTCACTTTCCTTTAACTTCTGCTTCCGACGTAGAACCGAAACTTTGTCTTGGACCGTGCCGAACTCCACTTTAATCAACCCCGGTCCACGGCCCCTCGGCAGAAGACGTTCCGCAGCCACCACCTCTGGCATCGGGTCACACAGCATTCCGTCCGACAGTAGCGACTTCACCCTCTCCAAAGCGATTTCTCCATCCCTGAACGGTAACCCCGAAACCATGATGGAAACCTCCGGGTTAAATTTGGGTTGCTTTATTTTAGTCAAATGCAGGCTTGATTCCATTTTTTCAATTCTCGTTCTCAGCTGACCAATCTCACAGTCCATATTATCTTGAATCTCTTTCGATTTTTTCTCAATCTCTGCTTTCAAATCATCCCTGTTTTCGTTGGCCAGCTTAGTTAAAGAACTTCGTAGTCTGTCAATTTGACTATTTAATTGTTTTTCCAGGGATATATTCATTCCCTTTATTTTCTCTTCAATCGTCTTCTCCACGGATTGTTGCATGCAGTCAATTTTCCCATTGATTGCCTTCAGCTGTTGCGCTATGGCCTCCATGCCATCACTAGACTCATTTTCGACTCCACAGCTTCGCAGACCCTCCTTGCCGCGTCCTTTCACGCTCATTTTAAGAATAGCAAATGTGCGTTCTTAAAAAGAGTTCTGGTATTCTTCTGGTAGAGTTGCGTATTATATTCCAATTAACTTTTCTCTTACTTTCAATCAAAAATGTTTGGCAGCAGCGTCTTCTGCTGAGTGCCTCACGGTTAGTTAGCCATAACATTGTGTGTAGACACTGAGAGTTTTTCTAAAAATAGACTTAAAGAAAATCACAATATATCGCAATATATGATATTGTCACCCCTGTATAGGGATACATATCGTATCACCAGCTTCTTGCCAATACACAGCCCTAGGTTGCTGCCATAATATTTGTTTCATACCGGCCTCATTCTCATCTTGTCGACATCTCATTTTCACTCATCAGACTTTTCCTCACTGATTGAATGCAGCTGTCAAACGTGCCCCTATACACTTCACAAACATTTGTCTTTCATACTCCGCGCGAGTGGGTGCAACCCACGAGATGGGCTGAATTTGTCCCCCTTTAGCTGGCAGCTGAAGAAGTTTCTGTCCTTTTTCTCCAAGTCACACAAACATGCATAGATACAAGCATGGACGCAAATATACACACAGACTCACAAGCATCCCCTCTGCCTTCTCCCACTCAACGTGTGTTCTGTGCTAAAGCCCTGGGGTTGGTAGGTGAGTTGTCAGCGATGATCTGATAGAACCGAGGTGGTCCAAATGCATGATTCGATTCCTCTTGCTTATAGTCCCCTAGACCTCAACAAATTTCTTTATTTCTTTATTTTTTACTTTGAGTTAATTTAGCAAATTGTAGTTAGCTGAAATATTTTTTTTTAACTTTAAATACAGCAGTTAAACTAGAGGACCTTGCCGAAATGACTTCAATTAATTCTAATAATCATTCTTGGTGGGAAATGATTGCCCAGTTCGGCCAGAGCCTGCAGGCACAGTCTGTTAGGGCTGAGGAATGTTTAGGATGTTGGGAGTTTGGAAAAGAGTCCTAGCCTGTCAGGTGATCTCTGAAATGCTGCTGCTGCAAGTTTTAATGAAGAGGTAATCATGCGTAAATTACAGATGAGCAATCATTGATTAATAACTACATGTTTTACAAGGAGGTCAGGGATTGGCGAGGCTTCAGTGGATCCCTCAGATTAACCGCTCTGATTGGTTCGGTAAAAACCCAGTCGGCCGAGTTTGCAATGACTGGAGATAGATAAATGGGCTCATAACTTCCTTAAAGTTCCTTTTTTTCTCCACCTCCCCAACCCCTTTTCTTCATTTGTATGCAAAACCCAATCCCTTAGGCTCCCTTTCCTTCTCTTTAATTTTCAGCCATCTTTTTTTAATCAATTTTCTTTTATCTCGGGGAAGTTATTTTAATACTCCTACATCTTATTTCATTCTCAGCAAGACTGTGTGGGGATATCAATTATTCAATGGAGAAGGAGCTGAGGAATATGTTAATATTGATTAAGCTTTCGCCACACCTAAGAAGATTACACTCTTATCACTGTGCTAGAGTGCTGCATTAGCCAGGCAAATTAAAGGACACATAGATACACTGCGCTAGATATACAGTGATGTAAGAACATTTGTGAGTTTTCCATGTTTGGATCAGAGATTAAAAGCCTATTTACACTACATGACAAGCAGGGACAAGAAGACATTCCATGCATACATAATGACTAATATAATGCTCTGAAGCTTAACCCATAATTGCACCAAAGAGATAAACTCACAGATTAGCCTCAAGGCCAGAGGAATAAAAAATTCAATGTACCAGGCTAAATAGTGGCGGCAATGTATGACATCTGGTTCTGCTGTGTGACAAGAACCATCTCGGTTCACCAACATTGTATTTTGTTGTATTGTGGCTACAGCATTGGTTTTGAGCAGTGATACCGCAGATATTGTGCCATTTGTATCTCATTTCCCCAGAGCCCTTTAGGCCAGCCAGGAGCTGTATATCTGTCAGGACACAGAGCAGCCAGTCAGAGGGCCATGGGGAAAGGGAATGGAACAGAGGTGGGCGTTGAGGGGACAGGGTGTCTTTGTGTGTTCCAGCAAGGCTGTGAGATATGCAAGTGTTTAACATACAGCGGAATGAGGCATGAAGCAAGTCAAAGGGCTGTTTGTGATTCAGGAAGGCATACATATACAAGTGTTTCCAGCCACGCCAACGTACAATATGTGCACATTTGTGTGTGCACAGCCATTGTGAATGTGAATATGTTTATCTTTCAGCACTAAGCATCAACCCCTACGGCCGCACCTTTTCCTTCTCACTCCCCCTTCATTCTGAAAAGATTTGTTCAGCCTGCACCATTTTATTTATTTAGCAAAACATGCTCTCAGGACAGTCTTCCCTCACATTTGTTCTCTTTCTCTTGTCCATGCTTACGCTCATAGAGACAAACTCAAACCTGCATGAACAGACACGCCCCATGCATTAGTCATTTAATTAAAGAACTTGATCGGCGTCATGAGAAAATGTATCAAATAATGTGTTGTTTGTTAATTAGCAATTCCACTTGTCAGTAGATAATGTTTTTTTGGAACAACAAATATAACATTTTCTATGCGCTTCATGTGTTTGTTCAGGGTAGGTGCATACGCAGTCACCTTGGGCAACTTATGATTGGTAAGCATGACTGTCACACAAGGAGGGCGGCATTTGCACAACCACTGGCAGTTGAAACCTTGGGTCAGACGCGCCATTGTCCATCCCAATCGCAGCCTTTGCTATTTGCGTGTTGCATTGTTTCAAATCACAAATTGGATTTGAGATATATCAATCATACAGTACATAAAGTAGTCCTTGAAAACAAGAATTCTAGGAATGTTCTCTGCCAGTGCATGTTCAAATTGTATTTCTAACTGGTGTTAACCTTAGTTCTGCTTGGCAGCGGAGAATTGCACCTCCATTGGCAGTGCAAAGGTAATTGAAAACTACCAGACATTGTAAAGATTTTAAGGTGAAGTAGTATTTAATTTAATGAAGTAGTATTATAATTTTATTTAATTATATTTATGATATATGATCTCTATAGGTTTTGAATGTTTTATTAGACTCTGCGCAGTAGTATTTCCTTGATACAATTGGTTTGAAGTGGCTGACACCCTGTGTCAAGCTGAATTGTTTTATACATTTTATTCGCACACATCCATTTTAGTCACAAATGCGAGTAAAACACTATACTGTTCAGCCCTGAACCCTTTTCTCTCTCTACACACATGCACATGCGCACACAAAAGAAAAGAGCACAGGAATGTTTGTTGTCTTGCAGGTCCTGTCTTGTCTGACAGATGTCCAGCCCCACCTTACAGCTATTTTCTATTGCCTGTTTTCTGCTCTTTTAAGTTGACGTGCATTGGAGCAAACTTCTTCCATTTACATTCAGTAAAACATGGAAGGAGAACCTCTTCCTCATCTAGTCCATCAGAGAGAGAGAGAGGACAACAGATATAGCAGGAAATGTTTGAAAGCACAGGAAACACCACTAAAAACTATTTCCATAGGCCCCACACCATCATCTCCAACGTCACTCATTGCCCCGCCCCCCCGCGCACTCTAAAACATTTATATCACCATGCCTGTCTGCTGATGGTTTTGCCTATGAATTATTTACCAGTGAAAATGCAGGAACTATCTAATTGAAGAGAAGAGAACTCAACTGGTGATGAAACTCTGTTTTTTCTCTCTTATAAGAGAACTGCTTTAAAGTTTATGTGTTCAAAATTCTGTTGCTGTTGTCTATGTTGTTTTGTATTCTCAAAGCTCGCTGTTTGCAGCTGTCCGAAATTACCACAACGCTAATGATTTATCTTCTGTGAGAAAGAGAGTGCTATGCTTAAATTTGTAGGTTCAGTAAGTATAAATGTTTTCCAACTCACAGTTAACATTTGGCTAGTTACGGACTAACTGAAAACATATAGATTTCTTAGGGTTGGGTTCTGGAGTCGGGTACTGACACATTTATTTTGATACTACTTAGTCCTCCAGCCCACAGTCACTCACTTTTAAGTGCTTTGTTTATGTCCTCATGCCTATTTTGATTTACTATCTAGATTTTATCATTGTTAGAACCTTGATGTCCCATTTTGCCGAAGGTGTCAAAAGTTGTGTCATAGGCTTTCACAAAACAAAAAAAATTCTGACGTCTTATAAGGCTTGATAATATAACTGATCTGGCTTTGTGACACATCATCATGGTACCACCGCCTAATGTTGAGTTAGGAAATACCCTGACTGCTGTCAGATGAGAGCCAAAATAATAAAATCACAGAAGTAGTGTTGGGCAAAACTACCTAAATTTAGGAACAAAGAAATGTTACAGTAGGTAAAATGGAGCATAGGGTAAGGGCGATTGATTATGTTTGGTAAATTGATATGGGTTAACTTTAGGGTTAGGGTTACAATTGACATGATATATTCAATTGTTTGATAATTTATTGGTAAAATATATTGATGAAAGCTGCTTCATCAAACTGCTGCTAATGACACATACTGTACAAGCAAACATCTATGCAAGACACTGCACTTTTGAGCAAAACCAAGATGCTTGAAGCCCATTCCAGACTAGGAAAAAAACTCAGTTTGCACACACTGCAGCATAAATATTGGCTGGGGACATCACTGTTATGTGGCAATGATGAGATTCCCTGCGTCTAGTGAAAACAAATCTCGCTTCCACTGTATTTGCACGTGTACACACTCCCACACTTCCACACACATGCAGCTCTCCTTCCTTTGAAGTGCTGCATCACTAGAAGGTAATGGAATTCTTTAGCTGACTGCTGACTGGAAGCTTCAGAGAGGGATGGATGGAGGAATGGATGGAGGGGGAGAGAAATGAGGGGAGAGGTAGGTGTAAATGGTGGGAAGAATTAATTGAAGGAAAAATGGTGGACTGCTTTTGCGTTCATGCATTTTTGAGAATTGCACCCCGCTGCTTCCAGAGCGTTTTGCTTGCCAGTGCGGTGTGCGTGTGTGTGCAGTGGCGGACTCAGGGGGGGGTCGCCCCCCCCCCCCCGTGGCTCGATGGTTGAAAAAGTGCACTAAAGTGCCCTCAAGAGTGGTGAAAACGAGAGGAATTGCCTTATTTGCTGCCCTTTTCACGTGCAAAACATGATTGGGTGCCCTCTAGGGTGCCCCTTCATACAATAAATTATGATGATGTGCCCTCTAGAACAAGAAAATTCGATGATGTGCCTTAATGAGTGCCCTTATAGTCCCCTTCTGCCCATCTGGTGCCCTTCTAGTGCCCTTCTAGTACCCTGATAGTGCCCTTCTAGTGCCCTGATAGTGACCTTCTGCCTGTCTGGTGCCCTTCTAGTGCCCGTCTGATCGTTCTAGTGCCCTTCTAGTGCCCTTCTGCCCGTCTGGTCCTTCTAGTGCCCTGATAGTGCTCTTCTGCCCGTCTGGTCCTTCTAGTGCCCTGATAGTGCCCTTCTGGTCCTTCTAGTGCCCTGATAGTGCCCTGATAGTGCCCTTCTGCCTGTCTGGTCCTTCTAGTGCCCTTCTAGTGCCCTGATAGTGCCCTTCTGGTCCTTCTAGTGCCCTTCTAGTGTCCTTCTTCCCGTCTGGTGCCCCCATGGTTGGAAAAGTGTTGCTAAAGTGCCCTCTATGATGGTGAAAATGAGAGAAAGTGCCTTATTGGCTGCCCTGCACACGGGAACAAAAATTATTGAGTGCCCTAGGTTGCCCCTCCATACAATAGGCCTAAATGATGATGATGAGCCCTCTGGAGCAAGAATACGGCAAACCGAAAAGAAATGTTGTGGTACTCTAATGAGGTGCAGATGTTCCTCTCTTCGGTAGCCGACGAACGGGGAATGCGAAAGAGGTGTTGCTTTCATGTGGCGTCGCTATGACAAACAGCTAGATCGAGTGGTATTTAAATCTCTACTGGATAACAAAGCAAAAAGCGGATTAAGAGTATGTCCGTCCGTACCCATAGTGGAAAAGCGCAATTAGATGCCAAGTTAGAAAAACTTAATATTTTCAGTTTGCACAATCCGTTTAAAATTTATATACATTTTTTGAATGTCAAGATCCGGTCCTCATTCAAGTGTAGGTCATTTCATGCAAGAGAGACGATAATAGTCAGCTATCACCTCAACATGAAGGAAAAACTTCCCTCAATATTTCCGTAGCTGGCTGTCAGCGGTCAAAGACTTTATAGTAGTGGCACATTGATTTTTCTCCAGTCTAATTTACTTAAATGTTAGTAAAGATGAAAGCAGCAAGGCATCCTTCCTTCTCAGGCTAAAATGTGAATGATGTGAACATCTCATTTTAGTGTTTATAAAGTCACTAGAATTAGGGGAAACAGTGTATTTGAAGCTACATTTTTTCTGGGGGGGGACCCCCAGAACCCCCTTTTAATTGTATGAGCCCAACCGTTTTTTTTTAACGTCTGATGTCAATATTCTACAAACAAAGTGTTTGGTGTTTCGTTACATTACATTCTATTTAGCTGACGCTTTTATCCAAAGCGACTTCCATAATGTACATTCAACAATGAAGGTACAAACTCAGAACAACAAGAATCACGTCAGTGCTATAGCTGCAAATGAACCAAACTACAAAGTGCCACAAGTAAGTGCTACATGTAACAGGTGCCCCGAACGGGGCCTTCCAGGCAGCGCTGCCTTTAGGGGGGAACAAAACACCATCGAGTTACAAATGCCACTGTGTGTCCACATGTTGTCCAGAATGTGCCCTTTTTATTTTTTCGCCCCTGCCCTTCAAACAGTCTGAGTCCGCCACTGTGTGTGTGTGAATACTCATATAGGGTGTGACACGCCAAGGTACAAAGATTAATTTTCTACTAATGCCCATTTTAAAAACCACACCTTGCATACAACATCAGAAAGACTCCCCAGGGTGGAGGATGTAAGTGTATGCAACACCGCCTTCCCTTCTTCCTTTTCAACCTACGTTTTAGCAGGGGACAAGGGTACTGTAAATTACCTTTTGATTCATCCCCTTTAATTATGCAAATATACTTCATTATCTGCACTGACTCTAAAGTGTTGTGGAACGTATTCATTAGTCTGCGTGCAGAGATGTGAGAGGCTTCATTGAGGGGTACTCGAGTGAGTACAATGCATGCTCCCCTTCTTTACAGGCACAATTGTCCAATATATTCAGCTGGTTGGAGGAACAAATGAATTACAAATGAACAAATTAATTAATTAGACCTTAAAGCTGGGGTATATGATTTGGGAGAAAATAGCAGTTTGGATAGAGATTCGAATCGAAATACCTCAACTGCTCCACTTGTGTTCTCTCTGGTCCCTCCCTGACACACTCTACACCAACAACGTCGGTGCCAAAGTGAATGGACAGTCCCAACAGCTAATAAGAACGGAGAATCGTAGCCTCACTCTTATTGGTCAAAGTGTACATGAGCGGTGGCAATGTTTGGGGCCGGCACACAGAGGCAGGGGAGAGCAAAGTGATGAGTAGATATTCGCAGACCACTTCACCTACATATAGCTGAATGGCTAATATGACATTTTTGCAAAATATTACAGTGAAAAAGTTACCCACCCCAGCTTTAATCCCATTCTTCCAAAATGTAATCAAAGTTCTAAATGAGATCCAAAGACATCTGATCAATTTTTCCGCTCTGCTATATTAGGACTTAGACAACCTTTTATCTACATCAACATCGGAATCTTGCAGGACCAACCTGGTATCACGCCGAGGCGTGAAATAGACACGCCGGTCCACGCGTGTCCCTCACAACGCCTTACCTGACCAGGGCCCCCCGCCCGTCTAAATGAACGGAGGAATAGCACCTACAGCGGGCGAGATGTTCTCCCAGCATTTCAATACTATCCAGCTGCAGCCCCGGAGACAAACACCCTGGCGTGGGTGGTTAGGGTTAGGGCAAGGGGACAGGGAGAGGTTAGAATATAGATAGAACATTGACGGAACACCGCGGCGGCCATCTTGACTACGGGAGGTGGACCGGCGCGTCTATTATGGCGCTTTTCCACCGCATGGTATCAGCTTGACTCGACTCGACTCGACACGCATTTTTGGCTTTTCCACCGCAATTTCATGGTACCTGGTACCACGTAGCGGCTGCTTTTTTGGTATCGCCTCGCTCTAGGGTCCAAGCGAGCTGAGCCGATGCTAAAAGGTGACGTCGGCAGACGGCCGGCCACTGATTGGCCAGAGACTATTGTCTGGCCAATCAGTGGCCAGAGACTACCGGCTTCATTCTGTTGTTTATTCTCCCCAACTCTCCGGGACTTTTGAGTGTATTTCCGCCGCGTGCAGCCTTCTCTGGCTCTCTTTCATTTGATTTGCATCACAGATCCGAATTTATTTTCCATATATTCGCTAAGCTCACCCAGTGTTGGTTGTTGGGGAAGTTACTTACATACGAGAGGAGACATGTAGGGCAGCTAGCAGCTAGGCTAAATAGTAGCCAGCTGGGACAGACATGATAGCGAGCGATTACATTACAAGCCTCGGACTGAATTGATTACCTCAATAAAATATTCAGGCTGAGACACGGCTTGCATTTGAAAACACGTATCCTGACACAAGCACTAAACAGTCAACTTTATCATGCCCGTGTTTACGTGCATAGGGATGTACGTGAATATCCCTACAGCTGACTGTGTGGCAGAGTCACACATCGGGACAACAACCATCCCTTTTAATGGCCCGTAGCAATATTCTTCTACTTCTTTTAGCAAACAGATACAAGGGGGTATTTCTTAAAAAAATTTCATCCGTGTTTTTGGCGGTTGGTTCAGTTAATAGTGCAACAACTGCTCGTAATTTCTGCTTTGCTACTTTGCTCCGGAGTAGGCTTTCAGCCCCTTACGACGACCCCGCCCACGTTCAGCAGGTACTATTTGCGGTGGAAAACGACCCGTGCTGCTACCAAACCAAGTTGAGTCGAGTCGAGTTGAGTCGAGTCGAGCTACATGTGCGGTGGAAAAGCGCCATTACACACCTTACTGTGCGCGTGTAACTCACACGCCCTGGTCAGGCAAGGCGTTGTGAGGGACACGCGTGGACCGGCGTGTCTATTACACGCCTTACCGTGGTACTGGGTTGGCAGGACACTATCGCAGCCCAACTTAAGTTGTGCAGTCTCCACATCACCACATATTGTAGTATCTCTGTTTTCTGCCCGTTAGTGTAACAATGAACTCAGGGAGACCCAAACGCGCAGACACAGACTACACATGTGAATGGATAAGAACAGGTATCAGTGTTTTTCAGGAATGATGATGGATGCAGTCCAGCGGTTTGCTGAATGGCAACCAGTCAGGCATGCAATGATCCTGAGGCTTAGCAAGACAAAGTTAGGGACGTGGCCAAAAATACACACAAGAAATGTAAACTTGAATGCGCAATTGAGAGGGGCCAGACACGTGATTTAACCACTGAAGACTGAAACAACGATTTGATAATGAGTAGATGAAGAACTGAGGTGAATAGGCCTACACTGAAGAATAGATAAGTAGATGGCTTGCAGGTATGTAGCTTCTAGTAGGCCGTAAGCGTAACAGCCATACACACACACACACACACACCACGCACCAACATTGCACAAGCATAGGAGACATAAGGGGATGGGGGAAACAAGTAATAACTGGAGACACGGCAGTCATTAAATATTAAAATATAATTTTTGAGAGTGTGGATGTTAGCTCTATTATAACCTACACTATAAGTCGGCTATGTGTGAAAGGAGCAATGAGATGCTGTGACCTCCAAATTTATTTCGATGTCCTTACTTATTGCACTCACAAACAACTTGTGTGCTCTGTGAAAAACGCAGACATGTTCTTCGGTTGTTTTGAATCTATGTTTAGAACAGATAGTCTCCTGAGGTTTGGATTCAGCAGAAACTGTATGTGACTGTAATTATGCAAAACAGGTCATTAACCTAATAAACACTGTCTGTAAACAACAGCACCAAGACACAGCTTTCTTGCTGTATCCCTTTTGTTTTGTCTCTCCTTCTCTCTCACTCTCTCTCTCTCTCTCTCTCTCTCTCTCTCTCTCTTCAGTTCGCCCTTTCTGTCTCTATTCATTACTTCTTTCCCTTTATCCCATTCCAAATTTAACACAGGGGTCTTACGGTCTTGTTGATGAGCGAGCGTCTGAAATTTGAGAGAAGCGTATGAAGTCGAGAGAAGAAAACATCTGCACTGTCTTAACAGCTGAATAAATAGCTGATGGCGCAGCGAGGAAGCTGACTGGATTTTAATGAGTAGTACCATGGCAGTGTGACCCAGATCTAGTTTCTAGACTGTCACTAAGCTGACTACAAGAAAGCAAACTGACAATAACAATCCTCAACAACAATTCTCATTAATTACAGTGGTGACACTCATGGTCTCCATTCTCAAAATCGACCCAGGCAAACTCCCCTGTGTCTGCTGCGTGTGGGCGGATGGGTGTGTGTGAGAGAGTGAAACAGAGAGAGAGAGAGAGATCTCTCTCAATCGTTTTTTCCCTGTCTCCCCCTAATCTCCTCCACTTCTCTTCGTCCCCTATTTCTTCCATGTTCTGTAATTCTCTTATTTAACTTGGCATCATCCCACCCTCACATCCTAGGCGCTCCACACTAAATGTCAACAACTGAATATTCATCCCAACGCTGACATCCCTCCCCTCCGTCTCTCTGTATATCAACTCAGACAGGGGATTTTCTTCCCTCTCCCTCCACAGACTTATTAGCAGCAGATTTGAATATCACCCATTACCAATATAAGAATAGTAATTTGCTGCACTGTTCGGATTCTTCACCCTCGTAATGATTCAAAGGGCTCAGAGCTATTTCTCCTCGTATAGCTAATTTCAAAGGTGCACAGTGTATTTTCTATAGTGTTTGTTATTTTATAATTGAATAATTCCTCAAAGTGTAAAACTACATTTCTATTGTGCATTTCAAAACAAAGCTGAGTTTTGAATAGTTGATTTGTTGATGGAATGTGGGAAATCGAGTTGTAGGAAAATTGTGAGATAAATAAGAAAAGATTGTACATATTAATAGTTTAATAAAAAAAAGAACAGAAGTTATTTCCCACCTTTCGTTCGCAGCATGACCAGTAACCCTTCTCTCACCAAAGTGGTAACATCATTATTTATCAAATAAGCTGACACAGCAAACCAACACCCAGCAGGGAATTCAGTGGTGTAGTCCTCAGCAATTCTGAGGCAAACACTATATGGGCTTCTCTGCCAGACTCAATCGAGTAGGAGACACAAAAAGGGGTCAAACACATTGCAGCAGCAAGAAATTCCATTCTTGCTGTTGCAAAATGTGAGTCCTTCAAAGTCCTACACTGGTGAAGAGATATGAGAAGGATAAAAAGTTTACAGTTATCCGCATGTACTTCAAATCTGCTCTACAAGACTGACATACCCAATGAGTAAATCCATAATACCTTATTGGTGTCTTGCATACATTGTTCAAAGTTCACTCATAAATGAGGGGTCAGGACTACATTTTATGTCTGGTTCCCTGGTATAAAAGGTTTATGCCTCGTTTCCGCCGAGTAGAGCGGGTCGGGTCGGAGCGGCTCAGAGCAGGACAGCCCACTTTTAAGAATCTCGGTGGTGTGTCCACCGCCGACCCTACCCTTACTGGTAGGGAGGGGTTTAGGCTGGACTGCGATAGCCGCCGCCAGAATGTGGGTCAAACTATCGGGCTGTGGAACAACTGTGGTCAAGCCAGCGGTCTCTCGTTTTTGCTTGGTCAAACCAGCCGGTTCTTTATTTATTCCCCCCCGTGTTGTTGTGAGCACAGAGACGGCTCGGTGCAACTGATAGAGACAGTGAGCGAACAGCGCTGGCTGCGGCAGCTACGTGACATTGTAGCAGTGGGACACAGTGTAGCCAACTGATTCATTTAATGGCGAGGAAAAACACCACACAATAAACAGTGCCGCGCTCACATTTTCGCCAAAACACAAGACTCTCTTCACTCTAGCCGAGGTGACTACACACGGCGGAAATGATTCTTTCGACCAACAGTGGTCAAGCCAGCGGTCTCTCGTTTTTGCTTGGTCAAACCAGCCGCTTCTTTATTTATTCCCCCCCGTGTTGTTGTGAGCGTGTATTTACTACTATCTATGGCGTAAACACACAGAGACGGCTCGGTGCAACTCATAAGAGACAGTGAGCGAACAGTGCTGGCTGCGGCAGCCACGTGACTAGCAGTGGGATACAGTGTAACCAACTGATTAATTTATTGACGAGGAAAAACACCACACAATAAACAGTGCTGTGCTCACATTTTTGCCAAAACACAAGACTCTCTTCACTCTTGCCGAGATGACTACACATGGCGGAAATGATTATTTCGACCAATCAAATGACGGCAGTGTGTTGCTCTGCCTTTTCGGCACCCTTTCAGGCGGCTAGGACCCCTAAAGGCCAGGACACACCAGCCCGATAATCGCCGTCGTCAAAAAAAAGACGAATCTGTTTGGTGTGTGCCGTGACGTCGGCCGACGTAGAGGTCGTCGGGCTTGTTTTGAGCCTGTCGGCCGCCGATTGAACATGTTCAATCGGCGGCCGACCGTCTTTCATTTGGAGCAATTTGATTGGTGGAGGGCTAGCGAATCAGTGAAGCCCGGAAGTGAGGCGGGTAGCACAAACAGCTAACAACAGCTAGCCATCGTTTTAATGTGTTTGTTCGTTTCGTTTTGAGAGTACTCACATGCATCAACCCTTGTTGACTGCTCGACACCATGCTCGACACTCTCTGCTAAAAATTGTGCTCTTATGGTCCATAAATATAAATACGTATTTCTATCTATGTTTATGCTCTAGAGAGATGTCCAATCATTTCCGGCTTTCGTATTTTTTCGGGCCACAATACAGATTAGCGCCGCCTGCTGTTGTGGAGACATTACGTCCCGCGAGCGTACGGAAAATAAACAGTCGTCTCGGTGTGTTCTTTAGCAGCGACGGGAAGCTGGAGCTTCCTGAAACGGCCGACTCCATTTTTTTTGACGACGGCGATTATCGGGCTGGTGTGTCCTGGCCTTAAAGAGGAGTACTGAGATTAGGAGCGGCTCAGAGCGGTTAGGTGCGCTTAAACCGTACCCTAACCAACTTTTGGCAAATGAAAAGCCAAACTACCCGGACCCGCTCTACTCGATGGAAACGAGACACCTCTGCCTTAAAAAATAGATGATTGTTGGCAAGTCTGCACAGAGATGATGGGTTAAATGCAGTGTGTATTGTTTAGACCAATTAGTTCACCTACTGAATCTCATGAGTTTAGGTTGTGGTACAAGATATCATTCTAGAAAGTGTTTCTGGGGAGAATTGCTTAACCCAGTTAATATTGCAAGCAATAAGTGTATTTTAACTTGGTGAGCAGATGATTAATCAGCTGCATGGGAGACCGCTCATCTTAAATGTATTCAAAAACAATTCTGGTGGATACTTTGTCACCATATTGACTAATGACATCCAAGCCAGAGGTGCATTCTGCATGTGTATTCAAGGGTTCATATCGATGTCTATGTTGTATAGCACAGGTGACAGTTGCCTGTCCCTCAGAAATGCCTTTTTTCTTCTCTCTCTCTCTCTCTCTCTCTCTCTTTCCGACCACAATAAAGACAGTGCGTGGGTTGGAATTTGCGAGGTTGCGTGTGTGTCTCACTGGACAGAATATGTCACCAGGCTTCAGTCTAGGTGTCATGGAGATTAATACCGCAAGACCACACATACAGCAGACACAGACACACACACACACACACACACATTTTGCTGCAAGTATAGATGAGAGGTCATTTTATCTGTGTGAGTCATCAGTACAGCCTTAATCACTGTGACTCATATTTAACGCTCATTCAGGAGCAGCTCACAGGGAATAAGGGACGCATATACCTCCTTTCATGCCTCCCTCAACATGGATGACACAGTCAGGTTTGGGGTTATCTTGCCTTTCTGTGTGTCTGTGTGGATATCAGCTCGTGTGTTTGAGGAATGTGACAGGTTGGGACTAACATGTTGAGAACCCTTTGAGCCCGTGCCACTTATCAGTCCCACACACACTCTTTTTTTCTCACATGCTATCCCTTGCGCACACAAAGACACACAGACACATACTCAGCTGAATTATATGTCATGCTGATCTGTTGAGTTCATTTGTAACCTCCTCAGATCTGTCTGAGTCTCAAGACGGAAGCTATATTCCTTTTAGGCCGTCGCTTTGCAGTAGCAACAAAGGAGCACCCCTCCATTATTTTTCTATTCTTACTCGCCAACCTCTCGTGTCAGAATCAGAGGAGTCAGACATGAGGAGAGGTTATGGCTGTATGCCACACAAACAGGATGGTGGGTTGTGATGTTTGTTTTAATTGAGATATAAACCTAGGTGTCAAAGGCAGATAGGTGACACCATTGGCAATGCCCATCTTATTTTTAGAGTTACCATTACTTTTTGTATCATTTATAGATACCAGAAAAGCAGAGAGGACAGTTTGAAAAAGACTGCTGGATTGATGTTTCACAAGGGAACAATTAAGACATGCAGCTGTTCATTTTCTAGTGAGTGTCACCTGGCACTGTGTGGTAAACGGCAAATAGCAACACTGTTGGTATATGATGCACCACAGTTATTCACAATAAATCATTGGGCTTAATAGTCATGCTTGTCAAAAGTGTCAAATCATCATCATATTTGTATTAATTATATTGCATGCCTGTCCTTTTAATTATCTCCAAATGATGCAGATTAGTTTTTTTGTTATAATTTGTATGACTATAATCATTAGATATTAAATAATAACTTAGTTATTGTTGATTGTAACATAATTTGCCAAGTACATTGTATTTGTGTCAATTAGCTTAACAGGCCCACACCAGTAACTGTTTCTAAACCAGCCCTCTGAGGGGCACTTTACACGACAACACGAAACGGTGCAAACGCGGAAAAATTCCTGCGGTTGCACTACATCATTTACAGGAAAACAGCAAACGCAGGCATGAAACCGCAGGTTTTTGAGATCACCTCCCAGGGAGGATTTTTTGGAAAACTTAACGGTTTTGGTTTCCTGTAAACACCGAAACCATTTCCCCTGATAACGCTGACGCCATGGCTCCACCCTCACACATGCGTAGTCTATAACATTTGCTGTAAAAATGGTCAAAATACCCACAACACAAGCGAGTTATAAAGTTAGAAGACAACATGAACGGTGTCTCCACGGCACCATCACTGTGATCAGCGGAGAGTGACGTGCAGGGCTAAAATATAGCCTAACACTCGCCAATTTAGTCTAAGCGATTAGTAAGTTATTGAGACCACCGGCCACTTTGTCTGGGGAAAGATTTGTGCTCTGCCGGTTTTTCTAGCCAAAGAAACGTGTGTAGCTTCTATGCCAGGGACACGGCTCTCTCTACATTAAAAAACACTATCCATAGTTCAGCGCACAGCGGTTAAGTTACTGTTCAACAAAAGGAGCATTAAGGCTACGGCTTCACAGTAAAAGCATTTCACTGGCTAAACATTAATAGCATTTCACTGGACACACGTGAGTTGACTTTTATTTTGAAGTACGCCTAACAGGAAGGTATCCGCTCACGAAGCCCCTTCACTATCAGCAAGTCTTCTGTTTTTACGATTTCAATGCGGTGAAATAAGAGGACAGAAAGCTTGTCTTTTACAGTATTTGTAACCCCACGCTTACACCAACCGCTTTATGAACGTTAGTGGCATTAATTTTCGGTTACAGTAAGGTTTTATGCATCAAATTGTACCGGAAGAGCTATCTACTAGACTGTGTCACCCCTGACTATTGGCTTGGCATGGCTGCTACACTGCTACTACAGCGATTTCGGCCCGTTTCCTCTGAAAACATGTGTACGGGTGAAGATGTCAGATAAATTGTGTCTGAACGGGGTTTTTTTTTAAACCAAAAACTGGAAAACTGTCACGTTTTCACAGTGTAAAGTGCCCCTGAGAAAACGAAGTTCCCAAACTTTCTGCTAAATGATCTGTGGGGAAAATTTGGAAAAACAATTATGAAAATTTCTCACAAAGGACATAATAGCAGGCAAAGCTCAGGTCTAACTAATAACTTTTTATTTATTTTTAAAGATTTTTTTAAGTTATTTTTTGGCAATTTTCATTCTTTATTAGACAGTTTGTAGATACAGAGGTGAAATGGGGCAGAGAGGGGAGGAAATGCAGAGAACGGACCTGGGCGGGATTCAAACCCGGGTCTGCTGCGGGGCCTTGGCCCGGGGGGGCGACGCCCTTGCCCACTGCGCCACGGGCGACACCCTAATTAATAACTTTAATACTTGATCTGTTTATTTTTCAGAATGTAGGGGAGAACGGGGTAATTTGTCACACGGGTTGGTTGTCACAATCGTTATATCTCGGAAACAGAAGGCGCTGTCTGTGATATTTTGGTATGTAAATATCCAGAATTGGGATCAGAGGTCACCTACATAGTCTTCCTTGGAGTTAGACTGCTGAATTTGAGGTGAGACGACTGTTTGTGTTTTTCATGTCAAATTGAAAATATTTAGCTCCTCTGTAATTTTCTTCTAGGCTTTTACACAATGGGTTTATAACAAAACACTTGTTACCCATACAAAGTGTGAAGGGTAAACTATAGTTTAGATTGTGGTTAGAAAGCTAATTAGTTGTCAGATGGTTGTTGGCCTTGATGCTAGCAAGAAATTCAAGTTGGGGTTGGTCGTCACATTTTCTGGGGGGTTGGTTGTCACATGTTATCTCAAGGCTGCAGCCAGAAAAGGAACCCAATAACGAAATAAATTGTCAAGCTGTATCCTCACTGACACCCCAGAGAAGGAAAGAATAGAGCAGGAAAAGGCAGCTAGCATGCAAAAGAAAAAAGATCAAAACAATCCAGTGCATCCCAAACTAGACCAGCTGCCAAGGCTACAGTAAGTTATGTAGGCCTATTTGTCAACTTGACAATGCAATTAAACTTTCAAATTTAGTTCTACTTTCTTTCCTTTTTAAGATTATTCCCATTAAGATAACATTGTGACAAACAACCCCATAGTGTTTGACAACCGACTCCTTGATGGGGTTGGTTGTCACAATGTGTAAGGGTGTCTTTGATGATTAATTACTTCTTTATTACAATAAGATAGAAAAAGTGAGGGGTACACATTTCAAGCCAACACCTTAAGCTTCAATTTAATGTAGGAATGACTATTGAAAGATGTTTAGGTGATAAGCAATTCCCACTAGAGTAAAAAGTGTGCCTACTTACCCCGTTCTCCCCGACTTTACATGCCAGTTAGGCCCGTGAGTACAATACAGAGTCTTGGCAGTTGGCTGGCACACCTACGTGAAAGAAGAAGCCAAAAGTAGTCGACGGCTACACCTGATACCCTGCATAAACACCAGTGTTAAATGCTTTGTTGAGTGGGTTGGTATAAGGGGTGCTGTGGAAGAAATTCCACACAATTTTCCATGAACATTTTTTTCCCCCCATGGTTGACTCATGATTGGATTCATGAACAGCTTAAGAAACACCTTGCGAGCAGTTAACAAGACAATAACAACAATAACAAAAATGTGGCTATCCAATTAAAGCAGTCTGCTCCATACTTATTTTTAATTTTTCACCTCTTTGTGTGCGTATATGTGCATGTGTGTGAGAATCTTTATGTGTGTTTATTCCAAGCCCCAACCTCAGCGATTTTTACCGGCATCCAATAAGGAAGTGACCTACAACTGTAGTAACCAGAAAGTGCCATTGGGGTTGGCGCCAAGACGAGCAGTTTTTCTTTGACTCACTTGTTAGATAGGCCGTTTTCAAAGTCTTATTAAACCTATTTACAGCCTGGGCCACAAAACCATTTTAGTCTGTATGTTTAGGTCATATCTCCATGACAACACTGAGGGGGGTGAATTTTTTTGGCCCACGCTAGTTTTTATTCTCTTGGAGGTTAAAATGTATTGGCGCGATCTCTTGAGTGACAGCTCTCCGCCCGTTGTCCCTCACTTTGCCTCGGAGGTATACGTCAGCTATCTCCTTCCCCCCGACGTGACGTCGATTCCCCTTTTCGGCAAGAGGAGTGAGGCGGAGTAAAAATCTTGTGTGAAGGTGATTTGAAGGCTTTTTTGGGGCATTCGTCCTCTGAAATCTCTTGTGTTAATAGAAGGCTGGTTGGGCTGCTGTGGTCTTCTATGTCTTTATAATGTCAGAATCGTTTAGTTTCTCTTGCTCGAAGCTCTCTCTGCTTTTGACTTTTATGCGAATTGTGCCAGAGAGAGTTGGAGAGTGTTTCTGTTGAAAGAGGAAAGAGAATTTATAAAATCACATCACACACACACACACACACACACATACACACACACATGCTAACACACACACACACACACACACACACACACACACACACACACACACACACACACACACACACACACACACACACACACATGGATGAAAGGGTCTTGTATACATTGCATTTAGAAATGGTTTGACATCAACAAGTTATTTAAAGGAATAGTTAAAAAAAACTAAAACATTTTTTTTAGCTTGTTGCATCATTTTCAGGTTTTCTTTAAAGGTGCTACGAGGAACTTCCAGTGTGTGTTAATTCTAGCGCCCCCTTTGGACAAAAGCGGTAGTATTTTTATTACGCCAGCTGTTGTTCCTGGGTGAGCGTACCCATGACAAAGGCATAAGAAAAACTATATAAAGATAGCATTATTTGCACAGATGGTTTCGTTTGCTGTTACATGTAATTTATGATCATCAGAGGAAAAATTAGACTGTTTCTGAAATATTTAAAAGTTCCTCGTTCTAGCACCTTTTTTAATAACACATTTACACACTCCACTTCTTAAAGTAAAAGTATAATTACCAGCATTTCAGCCTCTGTCTCGTCCATCCAGTAATTCATTTGGACATCGGGGGCAGTGGGTATGAGACATGGAGAGACACAAATCACGTCTGTCTTTTCACAATCCATCTCTGTCTCAATGACTTTCTTCTCAGAGTCCAGTGTCGATGTGTCCTCCATGTTTAAGCCATAGTCCAGTGGCGGTGTGATGATTGTCTCGTTTAGATCCCAGTCCCCTGTCTGTGTGTCTGTCTTGTCTATATCACAGGTATGACTGTGTGTAGATGGATGGAACATGGGGCCCTGTACAGCACTTTGAGTGCCTAGGAAAGAAGCGCTAGATAAATCCAATCCATTATTAGAGTTTTCTTCCTTCTGCTTGTGAGGGCTCGGAAGGCCTGTGTGTGTGTCTGTGTGTGTGTGTGTGTCTGTGTCTGTGTGTGTGTGTGTGTGTTCAGAGGGAGAGGAGAGGGTGGGGGGGAAGGAGTGGGATTATACAGATCTTCTTCCTCTTCCATAACTATCCATAGTCTTTCTTTAGGCCGACCGTCCTTAGAGATGTACAAAGGCCTAAAGAATTTTTCTTTCCAGCCGTATCTGCTCCTGAACTTAATCGGAGAAGGTGTGGTGGGGGTTTTAAATAGAGCCAGAAGTTCTCTATCACTGTCCACATCATCCTGCTGGGAAAATAAATTGAAAACAGTTAGATAAGCAGATAAACAGACAGACAGACAGACAGTCTAATTTTTTCAAACTGTTAGTTATATACTTCTCACACTTGTTATGATCACACACTTGTAAGGTATCTCCGAGGAACTTTTAAATATTTCTGAAACAGTCTAATTTTTCCTCTGATGATCATGCATTACATGTAACAGCAAACAAGACCATCAGTGCAAAGAATGCTATTTTTATATAGCCTAGTCCAACCCCTTCCATAGAGTCTCAGTCCTCTTCACAGCAGACCTGGGTTAGAATCCAGCCCGCGTCGTTCTCTGCATGCCATTCCCCTCTCTGACACATTTGATCTCTGTCTCTACACACTGTCTAATAAAGCATGGAAATGTATATGAATTTTCAGGGAAAGCAGAGAAGTATATGTCAGCCTTTCCTGGACTATATAACAGTACTGAAGGGACCTACATGACACCTCAATGACTTTTTTGACTTTTTCATTTTCTGCTCAACATTTGTGTTTAGTTGAAACAATGTAATTTGAAGTCATTAGAAACCTGTAAAGTAGAGTATGCCATGTTGGTTGTTTGTTTTATTTTTGTGTTAATTTTTTCATGTGTGTGTGTGTGTGTGTGTCTGTGTCTGTGATTGTGTGTGTGTGTGTGTGTGTGTGTGTGTGTACCTGTGTCTGTCTGTGTCTGTATCTGTGTGTCTGTGATTATGTATCTGTCTGTCTCTGTGTGTGTGTTCATTGAAAAGAAAAACAATAAAAATCAAACCTGCTGTGTGTTCCTCCTCCTCCTCTTCACTCTGAGTCTCCCAGTCAGGAGTGTATGAGACTGACTCACTGTCACTCAAACTGCTCCATGGTCTCCAGAACATTTCTACCTCTCCGTTTATGTCTTTATCATCACTCGTTTCTTCCAGGAGGCTTTATGGTAACAGAGAAATGTCTAGATTTTCTTGTTCCTTTCTTAAAATGATGCTAGGATAATCACCGGTAATGTTTACGTCAAACACAGCCACATAGTCGCGTGACTCAGTGGCCAGCTTGAATGGGACAGAGAAAGTAGAAGTAAGTTAGTAAAATATATGTAGATAGCGCTTTTCACAGACTGGGTCACAAAGTGCTTTACAATGTATAGATAGATAGATAGATAGGTAGGTAGATAGATAGATAGATAGATAGATAGATAGATAGATAGATAGATAGATAGATAGATAGATAGATAGATAGATAGATAGATAGATAGATAGATAGATAGATAGATAAATAGATAGAGTTTAGACAGACAGACACAGATAGATAGAACGAGACAGACAGACAGACAGACAGACAGACGGATGGATAGACCTCTGTACCTGTGGCAGTGTAGACATCTTTTAGTTGAATATTTCTTGGCTCAGGAAAGGTCCAGGGAAAGTTTGTAGTTCAGTTGTAGATATATATATTTCAGGAGATATGATAATAATGTGACTGTCTGTGTGTGTGTCTAAAACTGAAATGAGCCTTTTCCTCTTCCAAACGGTGAAGAGCTATAATATTCTACCATAATAACCTGACATAAATCTGTTCAGTGGCACAGACGTTAAAAAATCCCTATTAATAAAAAGAAGAATGATATAGGCCTACATGCAATACAAATAGGTTTATTAATCTGTATATAACATGTTCACGATGTGTAAGGTGGCCGCCATATGAACGAACGAGGGCTGAGAACAAGGCTACTGATTAGATAAATGATCGATCAAACGTAAAATCATCAGTACATGATAAAAACATCCCGATGGAGATTTCTATGGATTGATTTTGCTTTAAACTGTAGGCTACAGGGACACGTTGTAACAGTGACTCTTTCGTCAGTCGGAGCTGCAGCGTAACAAACTCAGGGTAGGTCTAACCACCTCCCGAGCAGGTTAGACCTATGTATGTTGCCGCAGTAACTGATTCTTGGTTGCGCTGAACCTGCTACCTGAAACGGAAAACCGAGAGTTTCCACTAACTCAGAGCGAACAAACTCTGGGTTGCCTCAAAACCAGCTACCTGAAACAGGGCTCTGAACCTGGATACAAGATATTCTGTTTCTATCAGAGTTATTATACACTGTTGGTTAACAGCTTTTTTTTAAAGATAATTTTTTGGGCATTTTCAAGCTTTAGTAGATAGTACAAAGTTGAAATGGGGAGACAGAGAGAGCCCTGATGACCTGCAGTAAAGGTCCACGGGATAGATTTGAACTTGCGACCACTGCAACGAAGGCCGGAGCTAATATGGTACGCGCTCTATCCACTACACCACCGGAGCACCCCACTGGTTAACTGTTTAAATCGACTTTCATTGTCTCTGTGTGCGTCTAATCTGTCTTCAGTACAATACATTTACGTTTTGAAATCAAAAGACAGTAAATCCATGTTTCATGTGCAAGAGTGTGTGTGTGTGTGTGTGTGTGTGTGTGTGTGTGTGTGTCATGATCATTGAGAGATAGATGTTCACAGCCTTTTCGTTGCAACTTTCTCTCTGAGTCCGAGCCCTCTTCTTTTATCTACAGTAATTTATTATCAGGTCAACAGAGGCATCCCGCCATTCAACATTAACGTCTATTACTGGCAGTTGCATTTGTATAGTACAGTACATCCTGTTGTTTTATTGGATTTTCCACAGCATACTGTAATCTGTATACTGTCTCTGAATGGCTCTATATTTAAACCTACTGTACATCAACCTCAACTTACTGTAATGACTTTCCGGGGTTATGACCGAGTATTTCCTCATTTGCTTGTCAAACTTGATAATGACAGATCAGTCATGGCATTTGCATCAGGTTTGTGTACTTGATCCAATGGATGTGAGGAAATGAGTTCTGACAAGGAACCATATTTATTTGATGCATATGACCAGGTTGGTTCAAGAACTCATGTGGAAGTGTTATTCCATGTCTTCCAACTACAAGAAGTAGTCTTTCTTTTCTTAATCCATAATGTATGCGTTACAAACGCAAAAATGCTGGATTTATGAGGTCAGCAGCACACGATCAGAGTTTGAAAGTATTTATTTTTTTACGTGATAAAGATACAGTTATTTTTGAAAAGGATCATTAAGGGTGTATTCACACATGGAAAGTCTGTTAGTTCACTTGCTTTGGTCCAGACCAAATAGAATTTAGATTTGTTTTGTTTGGTGTGGTCCACTTTCATATTGCCCCTTTTGCAAGTGAACCAGCATTACGAAGCAAAACCACACGTGATCTGAGGTCATTCATTCATTGGACAGACATTCTGGGGTGGAGAGAAGCAGGAAGAACGAAGTGCGAATTTATCATTGATATAATATGGGGTTAAAAATAATAAAAAGGCCTACATCTACCCTATAAATAAAGAAGAAAAACATCAAATTATTGTTGTTTCATATGGTTATACTAATATGTAGCCCCATGTCAATGTCACGTTATGTGGCTTATAGCCAACGATGTGATAATTTTTACTGTATTTTTGCTGCTGGACGCGCGGCTCGCGAGGAATAGGCTCAAACTGACACACAGCTGATTAAGCTGTATCGGCTGGGTGTCGGCGCAGTTCAGCTCCAAACTGACACGGGGACAGTATTGACAGTCCCGTAGGGAAGACAAATAAAAACACACTTCATGCAAAGCGCAGCGTGAACCTGTTGGCACTGTAGGCTACGGGAGACGCTCCTCTCCATCTGATCGCTGAACACATCAGCATGTGTACGCGTCATTATCAACTGTAATATTTTCGCTCGGGGCTCCCGGTCAAACCACAACTAATCTTCCTAACAATGGCGACAACAACACTTTCCCAAAATGTGAAGCTGATGGCGATTTATTAAAAAAGAAAATAAAGAAAAGGCGCAGTGCTTCCCGCAATTGGGTCGGATCGAGTCCGGCCAAATTCACACCACATACGAACTGCAGCAGAGTGCGTTTTGAAGCGCATCGAGACCACCTCTTCAGCTGGGTCTCGGACCGCTTGTTTGGTCCGCCCCCGAGTGCGATTGCTGTATTCACACATGTCTGAAAGATGCGCACCGAAGGCGGAAGTGCATCTGAGTTCGTTTCAACCGAACTAAACACGGCATGTGTGAATACACCCTAAAAGAATGGACTTTTTTATGGACTGTGACCAATATACTGTATAGGGACTTCACTTTTGACAAATTGTGGCATTGTCAGTCCTCCTTGGTGGATACATCTGGTTTGACTGAAGAGTAAATTATAAGATAGTATTACATTCTTATGCAATATAACATAAGGAGTACCACCTCTGCTCAATCAATATTGTGGGGGGGACTGTGTTGTAGACACTTTATGAAGTACCTCAAAATATCTACACCTGATGCTTACCTAAATATGATATACAGTATATCTATGATAGGCCTAAACTGGCTGATAATATTGACCATGTCAGTCATCAGTAAGGCTTAATATACAAGTAAAATACTGTGGGATGTTTCTTAATTTAGTGTATGAAATAGAATCTAGAATAATTATCTTACAATAACACCATATTCTCTTCAGTTGTTAAACTTACCACAACAGAATAATTTGTTGGTGGTTAAAGTAAACAGACACTTTATAGGTAAGAGAGTAATTGTTATAAACTGTGTATTTGAGGCAGATAAGTTTTTAACAAACCAAACAGAAAATACAGCAGAACAACCATGCCATGTCAAACCAAACGAATGCCATCATCTTTAACCAAGATTTTGCAATTCACTCTGCGTATTTGAGACGGAGGCAAAAGGAGGGACACATTAGCTCAAATGTTTACCAACCAACAGCTCACTGCCAATTAACCACCAATGTTAAAAAACACACCTGTTGGTCCCTGAAAATCCCCCAAAAATAGAACAACAACATCATGCACTAAGTCTTGTTTACCCGCTTAGTTTGTTTTCTGAGTCTTGGCTGAAATGTACTGCATACAAATGTCACTTTACTTCTTCACCTGCTTAGGATTTCTGTGGTGAAACCTTGAGCCAAATGTGCAGGTTTATTCTGTACTTCGCAGGGTTGAAACAAAATGCATGATTTCACGTTTCTTTTGAAAGGTTTTATTCATTTCATATAATACTGACACATGTACTCAATAGCGGTTAACAGGCGTTTAAAAACACATATATTAAAATCATTAGAGCGTCAATTTTATTTTAGCCCCATTGATTCCATGGACCATTTTTATTTGTTTTTTTACACGTTTACATGTTTCAATATACCATAACATCTACTTGTTATTAGTCTAACCTCCTTCCCCTGAAAGTATTTTGTCCTTTGTCAAAAAACAAAAGAAAAAAGAAGACAGATCATCTGTTTCCTCATTTTAAAAAATGGCATGTGATAATCCACAAACTATTCAAGGTAATAGATTGTGGATATCCCCTCTTATGGAGGGGATATCTGAATAAAAGGTTCAGTTTCAGATCTGAGAAACATTTTGACAGCATCAAGGTTCATATGTGGCACAGTTCAATTTAAATGTGTGATCCAGACTAAATGAGACAACCATTCCGGATCCTCTCCGTTTTATAAATTTTAATGTTATTATTATTTATCAATTTCATTTTGTAGTGACGTTCGTAATACTGAATAGTTGCCTAAAATCCAGATTCCCTTTATTCCCGGAATGCATATGGACATCACCTAAGCCATAGTAGAGATATGAATAATACAGGTTGTTGTAAATTAAAGTGTTTTCTTGTCATCTAATCCAACGTTGTTTAGGTCATAGTTCACTATCTTGACATTGTTGTTTGTAGTAGCAGTAAAGGATTGTGGGTGATGCAGTTCTCTGAAGTAAAGGAACAAGGACACTCAGTTGTGTTTAAGGTGACGGAAGAGGGTGTCAGAGTCCTCTCTCTTCAACCACCATATCCTCAGGAAAATTAAACAATTACAGGTTCCTCGTAGAAGTCCTTCCGGTTGTATTTCCTCACTACTGATAGGTCCATTGTGCTGTGCAAGTTACTCCACCACCAGTTTCCGCTGCCTCTCTTAAGACGGGCAGGACTATCGGGTCACCTGAAACAAGGAGAAAAGAAGTGGGTCACTGAAAATAATCCCTAGAAAAGTCATGATATTATATTCTGAAACAGAGACGAGTATCAAGCCAGTTTCGATAGAACACATCAACAAAAGGTCTGTAATGATGCAGTGCCATGCAGCACTGTCCGCTATTTGGATATTAAGTGATTGTTGTTGGTGGAACTCTGACAACGTGGCCTGGCTGTGTGGTCTCTGTCTCTTCTGACAAGAGACTAAACAAGACACAGCTTGAATCATGGCAGTAAGCCCACAACGCCTCACTCTCAGTGCCTGGCCTGCAGCCATGTCATTTGGTCTGTTTTGTCGAGACGGCTGCTCTAATCACCTGCTCTCTTCATCTGGTCCATCCGTTTTTCCGTTTTCCTCGCTCATGCACTTATTTTGCTTTATTTCAAGCCATTGGGAGACATTTGCAACCAGTCAACAACAATACTGGCACAAATTACTGTATAACTGCCAGTGCTTGTGCATGTAATAGACCAGACTCTCCAGGACTGTTGTTCTGTTTTTGTCTCATTGTGTTTCCTAGTGGCATCCCTTCGTAGCTCATGCTGTCCCCCTTGTATTTCCTCTTGAGGGAGTCGGTCTTTTGTCAGACCCAAGTGCCAGATAACAGAGCGTGAATGCCAGCCATCACAGAGAGAGCTGAGAGGAGCGTTTCCTCCAAGCTGGCAGCTGAGACTGTTCTACTGTATCTGCTCTGGATGGCTCCAGGCCACCCTTCCTGGGCCCGTTCCCATTGCGTTCAGGCATCTACTCCTGTGCTTGATCAAAGAGTCTGCAGGCGTTTGTTATCACGCCAGTTCACTTTACACGCACACCGCTGTATGTCTGTGCCATGCTTTACGGTGTTTAAAAGTCCCTTTAAGGCCAAGACACACCGGCCCGATAATCGCCGTCGTAGAGTCGAATCTGTTTGGTGTGTGCCGTGAAATCGGTCGACGTTGATGTCGTCGGGCTTCTTTTGAGCCGATTGAACATGTTCAATCGGCGGCGGACAGTCTTTCAGTTGGAGCAATTTGATTTGTGGAGGGCTAGCGAATCAGTGAAGCCTGGAAGTGAGGCGGGTAGCACAAACAGCTAACAACAGTTAGCCATCGATTTAATATGTTTGTTTGTTTGTTTCGTTCAGCGAGTACTCACATGCTTCAACCCTTGTTGACTGCTTGACACTATGCTCGACACTCTCTGCTAAAAATGGTGCTCTTTATGGTCCATAAATATAAATACGTATTTCTATCTATGTTTGTGGTCTAGAGAGCCGTCCCATCATTTCCGGATTCCGTATTTTTTCGGGCCACAATACAGATTAGCGCCACCTGCTGTTATGGAGCCATTACGTCCCGCGCAAGCGCAGAGCGTACGGAAAGGCAACAGTCGGTTTGGTGTGTTCTTTGCACTTTTTCGGCCGCGACGGGAAGACTGGAGCTGCCGGAATCGGCAGTCACCATTTTCGGGTAGTCAGACTGGTGTGTCCTGGCCTTTAGGTGTATCCCCTTGGCTGTTTAAATATGTCTGTAGGTGGCAGCCTCTGTGGCTGATAAGGAAGTGTATTGAGGTTAGTTAGATCTCAACATACAATGAAGACAAGCCGTTCTAAAGTGTCATCTCTACGGGCCTGTTTAGCACCATGAGCGCCACATTTTTCAATTGCTTATTCCATGAGCTTCAACTGTCTAAACTAGTGGCTCCTCAGATGGCCACAAGGCAGATGTCCCCTTCACACACACATTAAACACAGTCTTTATGAGACACTTAGTCACACAAGAGTAATTTACAGCAAGCAAATTGTTCAGAATCTTGATTGGGTACATCTTGTCTCATTCTTTAATAATCTCAAAGTTGTTTTAGAATATAACCTCAAGAGGTTTATAACGCTTGAAGACAGCCAGGCCTGTTTAGTGTTGAAGCAGGCTAGCAATGTAGAAAGTGAAACATACATGCACTGCTGATACCTTGTCATTTAATGTTTAATATCTGTATACATGGCTGGCTGCATGTGTGAAAAAACATAAACACACACACACACACACACACACACACACACGCACACACACACACACGCACACACACACACACACACACACACACACACACTCACATACAAACATATATTCCCCTTGCCGTGTATGACAACTCCGTGGCTTTGCAGCTCGGCTGTTTCTGTCTGCTCATCCATATGATATTATTTGGCATTGATCGGGCTGTCTTCTATCCCCTCCTTCTCTCCTCCCTCTGCCCTCCTCCTCTCCTCCTTTCCAAAGCTCCCAGCCAGGGAAAGATGGGGAGTGCCAAGCCATATTTTGTCTTCTTGTCTGCTCTGTGTTCCCAGACACTAAGCTCCTTTTCAGCTGACCAGTTCCAATATTCTTGTTTTCCAGGGTCCACTTTATTCTTTTATCTACCTATCACCTCTGACTTCTGCCTTTCCCCTTGTTATTTTTTCTTTCTCATCCATCTCCTTCTGTCTGTTTTGTTGCCCTCCATGCCACTCTCCCTCTCTCTCTTCCATCCTCTTTCTCTCTCTCACTCCATCGTCAATTTCAATTTACGAGCGAGTCTTAATGGGACTATAAGAGAACGTTCGATGCTATTGATCTGGATGCCTGCGCATCTTGACCTCAGCGTACCACACCAGAGGAGAAAAATAATCACTCTTTTATCATCAGGCAGACACATCAGCTAACACACTCAAATAGTGTACAAACACACACACACACACACACACACACACACACACACACACACACACACACACACACACACACACACACACACACACACACACACACACACACACCCACAGATCATTGATCAAAGACCTGAATACAGGAGCCACAAAATATTTGTGCACTTTCAAACTACAACATTCATCGACAACATGATGCCTGGCTGAAACTGGTTTGCTCTGATCTTGTGCAGTAAATTATCAATGTGCTCTTTGGGGTTGATGAAACGAAATGCATAAGATCAGATGCATGACGCAACTTCAGAAAGACACTCACTAGTTACATCATCTTCTTATCAGATCAGCCATTATGATGTCTCTCTCTTCAAATATGCCCATAACACATTACACATTACACATGACTTCTGTCATTTTCTATGTGACTCTCCTTTTATCTCTCTGTGATGGTAGCATTGAATCTGGAAGGTTCAGTCACACTCATGAACAGCCTAACACAAATTTGAACCTGGGCCAGCACAGCAGAAAACTATTTCAGGGGCGAGAATAAGAGGGGAGCCTGATGAGAAGGAAAAAATGTAACTGGAGGGTCGAGATCCACTTAGCAAGGTGAGAGGTGAGGAGAGGGAAAAAGTAGGAAAGGAATCAGCCCAGTGTGCGGGAGACAGTGTCCGAATGTTTTAGAGGAAGAGAGGGGAGACCACGTGGGCCCGAAGCTTCTCTCATCCCTTGCTTTTACCTACGGAGATGCACTCTCCCTCCTCTGACCACGCCTTCAATCAATTATTTATGCAGAAAACAAAGGTCTGCACCCAGCCATGAATAATGGAAGGTGAGAAGGTAGAGAGAAGGATGGAGGTGAAAAACAGAAGCATACGGTGACAAGGGGTGAGTCTCGCACAAATTCTCTCCTATGACAGACAGCTAGGAGCCTGCTCAGGTCAAGTCCACAAAGACAAACTAACAAGAGCCAATGGAGTTTATAAATAAACAGTTTATAATCACATCTAAATACACAAAAAAGATACAGACAAATGGACTGTACATGAAAATTGTGCACCATGCACAAACCGCACGTACTGTATAATATGGGTCTATTGGAACATAAACACTATCTGACGACAATTACCGCACTGGTGTTTCAGATGTGGTGAGTTGTTTTAGCAGCGAGTCAGATGGTATGCCAGTCAGATGCAGGGAAACAGGGCAAGTGGGCGTAAGGGAATTGTGATGTTTTCTCTCACTGTTTGTGTGTGTTTGCGTGTGCATCTCTGTGTTATTTGCCTTGTTCCTGTTGGCCTTGTTTTTTTCTGTTTCTGACTGTTTGATGTTAGATCCAAGATGGGCGGGAGGAGAAGGTAAAGAAAGAGAATATTGGGTGAGAGAAGAAAACGGATACGTCGAAGAAGTAGGGGATTACAAATAACAGCAAATATAAAGAGAGAGGACAGAGGTCGGAAGTGGGTCACTCTGTGGTGGGTCTGAGCGTGTGTGCATGTGCATGTATTTTTACAAGGGTTGAGAATAGTGCTTTTGAGAGGGAGAGAGAGAGAGAAGGGGGAACAGAGATAGAGAAAGATGGTGTGCACACCAACCTTTGTGGTCTTGACTTTGTTGCCTGTGCTGCAGCTCCATCCTGTGAGGTCTGGGAGAACCTTACACTCCTCACCTTCGTTACAGGGCTGCATCTGACACCACCACTTCTGGGCTACAATGGAGGCTGGAGGAAGAGAGAGAAGAGGGCAGCATTTAGTTTGGCAAAAGCTTAATGCAATGTCATTCAATGCTTTTTGCATCTATTTGCATTCAACATTTCATCCTCAAGCACTGCTGCTGCATCATTTGAAATGAGCCGGCATATACATTTTATTTTCCTTTTTGTTTTTCTTTGTAACTTTTCATTCACATGTCAACATCGCCAGTAGCATTTTATACAATTGGAAAACATTAATGGGTAATTGTTATAAAATTTGAACTTTGACTAGTTAAGGCTTCAGGCTGTCGTCCCATTGTGTTTTCCAGCTAATACGTATCCCAGCTATAGTCATATATAGGCATGTGTGTGAAAATAACAACCCAGGTGGGGATAAAAACCTTCTTCTTTAGTGTGTTCAAACTTCCTCTTTTTTCCTCTAATGAAAAAAGAAGACAAATGAGTTTTGTTGAGACATTTTCTATCATACAGATGTAAGAGCCATTTTTGGGTATCTATATGTTGTCATGTCATGTGCTGTCCACCAGGTGTCACTGTGCCTGGGGCACAGGTATAAAAGGTGTATCAATTCATGGTTTGTTTGTTGTTTGACCCCGGAAGGGCATACGGTTTTTGACCGCTCGAAACATATCTCAATTGTAAACAATCGTTGTTAGTGTCAATGAGGACTTGTCTGGATGTATTCACGTATCATTGGTGTCATGGTAAACAATAAACGGGTTGCAAACAGGACACGGATCAGTCATTACTTCACACAACTACAAAGATTGAGAGACAGCGCGTCAACTAGGTCACCCGGGAGTCAGACCAAACGGAGCTTACTTACACCATGGAAGTGGCTCCTATACTTGTCAAAAACCTGCCGTTTATTCAAAACTAGCCTGTTGGATCTTTAGAATACCTTCGGCAAGTAAGTGAACTAATACAGAGGCGGCACAAGGACTTAGAAAGCTACCGGTAGCTTAGCGCAGCTTCGGCTTTGTACCTTTTTTGGAGGACGTTTGCGGGCTGCGGATGGACCGGGAAGCTGTCGGGATTTTGGCTGCGTTGGAGGGCGTCTGAAGGCTGTGGGATTTCGAGGAGAATCGCTGGCGGGAGCTGTCGGGACTTGGGCTGCGACTGCATCATCGGGGCTAACCAAAAGCTACGGTGCTACGCT